>JAKTYC010000004.1:29910-629910 GCA_030674335.1 [Candida] ascalaphidarum
CCCCCGTGGGGGGGGGGGGGGGGGGATTCGCTAAAGGGAGAGTGCAGATAACAAGGGCACAGAATACAGCTTGATGCGATTGCAACAATTACTGGCGGGTTCCAGAGCGCCACAGCCGTTGCAACAATGCCCCGAGCTACAAGTCCCTTTCTTGATGGCCCGGCATCAACGCAGAAATTGTAGGCAATTAAGTGGAACCGTAACCTCCAAGGTCTAAAAATAGTCCCCACGACATAATTGACTGCTCCGGCGCCGTCTGCACCCCAGTGTAAAGAATATGTGGGGACCCGATTCCAGAAGAGCACCAAATTCCACCCCTATCGGTGCCGTCATTAAATCTCGGCGCTGCGTGGAACGGAGCTTTCGCCCACAGTATGCGACTTGTAAAACTAACTGCCTGCATATAGTCAAAAGCGGAGTTAAAAGCACATGCGGGCGGTGACCTCAGTGCTTATATGTCGGTTATCGTTCACTGTACGCACTCCCCGGCTCCAACCAATGCACAGTCCAGCAAATAGCCACGGATATGACCTCTGCCAGCAATTTAAGCGACACCTGGAATCTGGGGAAGCTGCGCGTTACGGGGAAACCGCGGGGTCCCACACCGCGATGTGCGGATCGTGGCGGAGCGGACGACCGCCAAGGCACCACCATTGTCGGCACTAATAATGACTAGGCTCGTTTCAGAAGTTCGCCTCAACCCTAGGGTCCAGAGCAATGCTTCGTTGAGGGTAGGTGGTGAAGGTTTGAAAAGCTTGCCCCTCGTCGTATTCGCAGCAGGACTCTGCCTCTAGACTGGAGCGTACGCAGGGAGCGGAAATAAAAGAGGGGCGGCGAAGCTCTACGTAACCGTAATTTCCACTTTAGGAAGGTACGTCCTGTCCCTTGCACCAAGTGGGGGCTTCCATTCGCCCTAACTGCGTCGCCCGGGCTCCTTGCTATCCCCGTTTCCTGCAGCCCCTCTGCATACATACTCCGGAGGTGGGCGTGCAGTGGCCGCATCGCTCCTGGACGCATATATATAGCGACGCAGCCCTAAATTTCACACTCATTTCCAGTCACTCTGACAACCGTTTTAATATACCTCTCCAGACCACTCCGTGATCGAGCCGGCACATTGACATCCTTAGCAAGTGTTTCTGTCGTTGCCCCAACCCAAGAACAGTCTATCGCGTCGGTTACTACCTAGCGTTCCACACTCTTTGCCTCCTTGTCAGCACGTTCTGGTAACCTGCTGCGCCTTTCAATTCTCAATAACCATTGCCGCGCAACATGGGCGACTTACTCGACCTCGTGTCCATGGACATGAACTTTGACCAGGCGTACAGCGTATATCTGAACCTCCAACAAAAACAAGCCACCCAGGTGATGGAGCAGCTCCAGCTCCAAAAAGTACAGCAGTTGAACTCGCAGTTCCAGACAAACCTCACCACATCATTCCCGGGCAACAACAACTATGTGTTTCCTCACGAGGACGACTACGAGTTCCACCGGTCGCAGATATTGAGCGGCTACTCCGCTGCAAACCTGCCACCGGTGGCCAACATCACGCCTAGCGCCACCACCAACACCAACCCGTTGAAGCGCAAGCACAATGAAGACGACTTTGACAAGTTTTTCACCAATACCGAGTCCAATGCTTTGGAAAAGTTTTTGGATAACTTGGCCAACCCCACTTCCAACCCCTTGGACCTCTACAACACCAACAGCCAGGAAGTGGGCGACTTCCACGGCATGTTTGACATGCAGACGATGCAGCCTGTGGCCAGCATCAACCCCCAGCAGGCCATGGCCCCGGCCACCCCCAAGCAGGAGTACGACTCCTTGAAGCGGGAGATCTCCGATGCCTTCTCCCATCCGCCTTCTAAAACACACCAGCACGACAGCCAATTGCCCACGCCGTTGGACCTGCGCCAGCTGCTGAACCTGTACTCGCCCAATGAGTTCACCTTCTCCAGCGAGAAGAGTGACAACATGAACAATGCCAACTCTCCCAGAAAGAGAAGAAAATCCTCGACCAAGCCCCTCCTCTCTGCTGAGCAGAAGAGACTCAACCACAGCCACTCGGAACAAAAGAGGCGGCAGTTGTGTAAATTGGCCTACGAGCGGTGTCTCAAGTTGATCACCAACCTTGACGACTACAAGTACGAGTGCATGCAGAACAAGAAGAAGTCCAAGAGAAAGCAGTTCAACAAGGACGGCTTGCCCAACTTGTCCAAGCACAATGCCTTGATCCGGATCTCCAACGAAATCAGCAAGATCAAGCACAAGAACGAGCAGTTGCACGCCTTGTTGAATCGGCAGTCGTGAATATTTATTCTGTACCAATAGCTAATGAATGATGACCAGCAACATATGATGTAGTCGCTACTGGTGTGTGCCAGATACGGGGTCCGTGAGCGGTTACCGGCGAACCGGGCTGGGCTGCGACTAAAGTTGCCATCCAGAGCGAGGACACGGCTGGCATAAACTCCGCCCACTGCTGCTAAGGGAGATAAGCTGCGGCTAACATGTCCTTGGCCCGCAAACCTCAGAGTGAAGTCCATGGCAACTACGTAAGGGCTCCTATGTTAATACCTTATTGTGCTACACTAGTGGGAAATAGGCTTTAACTCCAACTAGCATTTAGCAGCGCTGAGGACGCGAAATTCCCGCTTACAAGACTATCCGCTACCATCACCCTGTTGTTGCTACCCCTCGTCAGCTCGCATTTGTCAACGCTAAAGCTAATGCGAGTGAGTAACTGGTCAGAAATTGTCTTTGCTTCTCGGCCTGGCGCAAATTACGTAGCAACGAGGCAGCCAAGAGTTGCACATTTGCTCCGCTTAACCCTGTTTCAAAAGTTGAACTTTTAGGTGTTCGGTTACACGGGAGTGGACCCTTTACGACAGTCGTGGCTGCAAACACACTCGACGTACCTTGCAATGGACATGCCAGAGGTGCCAGCCGGGATCGGTGTCCTGTATATAATTTAAGTGTACGCGACGCGGGCTGAAAAGTTGCGGGCCACCATGGACCCCGAGAAGCTCAAGCTCGGCGACGCCGAGCAGGTGTCTCAGTTGGCGCGCCTCCAGCCTGTGCAGCTTGCGGTGAATCTCTTGGAGAAAAATCACCCGCTCCACGCCGTGCGCAACTCTCCCGAGTACGTCTATGTCATTGACTGGCTCTACCGCTTCCGCGGCTTCATCAAGCTCCAGCTGGACTACTTCGACGTGGAGGTGTTCGAGATGGAGTTGTTGCGCTTGCTCAACCCGCCGCCGTTGGACGAATCGCTTCTTTTTTTGCACAAGCTCAAGACGCAGTTGATCTCCGCTCTCCAGGGCTCCAAGTTGTCGTCGCTCAACAACTTTGAGAAGCTCTTCCGCATGTGGTTTGGCGACGAGACGGCGCTTCTTGACGACGCGTCGGGCACCCGCTTTGACGATTTGGAGTTGCAGGACAAGTTCTCCATCTTGTACATTCTCATTGACCATCTCGCGCTGAAGACCGCGTTCCGGCACTGGCTCGATAAGGCAGCCTTCCCCGCGGACTGGCTCCAGGAGTACGTCATTTTCATTGAGGAGGACGTCGGCACGCGCTCAGACTATTTGTTTGTGTTTGACAACACCAAGCTCTACAAGAAGACCGTTGCCTACGAGCAAATCATTGTGCCCAAGAAGCGCAAGCTCGCGCCGGAGGACCCCGAGCTTCACTTTGCCCCTGAGATATTTGACGCCGCGACCGTCACGTTCGAGGTGGTGGCGTGGGACGTGTATTCCTTCAACACCCTTGTGTTGGAGTTGCAAAAGAAGAGGAATGCCAAGAAGAACAAGTCACTCATTTCCGCCATCAAGGATGTCGACATCTTAGAGGCCATTTTTGCTGCCGAGATCAAAAAGAGAAAATGGTTGACCAGCAGGCGCAAGGAAGTGCAGCTTTCAAACTTGCTTGCCACAAGAAAGCGGTCCACCAGAATTGAGGCCAAGGAAAAACAAAGACAGGAAGAGCTCCAGGTGCAAAAGCAGCAGGAAGAAGAAGAACTCCGGTTGGCGGCGGAAAAGAGGTCAAATCGACGCCAATTTTTGCGCCAGTCCACTCGCAACAGCATTAGAGGCTCCGCCAGTCCTCTGGATTTCACCAAGGGAATGACTAGAGAAGAAAGATTGAACTTGCGCAAGTCTAGAGGTACGACCGAAGAAGTTGCCACTCCACCTCCCTCCGACGTCAAGGAGGAGCTCGACGAACAACCATCTGCCGAGTTGCCTAAATCTGCTCTGCCGCAACTCGTAAACGGACTTCCCTCCGAGATAAAGCCTGAGTTCGAACCAACTGAAACTGAACACACGGTATCGTCGGTTGCCTCAGATCAAGCTAATGTTCCAAACCCGTCAGTGCTGCTGCCGCCACAAACATATACTCCTGTTGTCGCAGACGAGCAACCTATTTCCGCTGAAGGCATTCCACTAACAATCAACGAGGGCACAGAGAGCAAGTCCATTGGCGATGGACTTGTCATTCCTGAGAATAGATCCGCCCCGCAAAACGAGGGATCCAATAGAACAAGCAACCCTGTATGAATGAGTCCCTTGCATGCTACAGTACTGTATAATAAATTAGATTAAAGAACGAGATAAGATTATCGATAACTTTGGTTCACCGGGATACAATGTAGAGTACCGTGCACTCACAAGTTCATTTCGTTCAAGATTTGACTGGCTAAGGTCTTATAGTTCCAAGTATTTCCGAAAATCTTTTTGAACTGGACACCGTACAAACCCACCAATGGAACCTTGACTATATGAATTTCAAACTTGAGAGGCGCCTTCTTGGCAGATCCGGATCCTTGGTGCTTTGCTTTCTGTTCAATCCTCGATGAAATCAACATGTCGCTGCCTCCACCTATCATCATTCCATTTAACGAGTCAACCGAGTTATCGTCAGAGTGCCTGTCCGCGATATCCTCGCTTTCATTATCCTGAGAGAAATCTTCATCGTCGTAGAGCAGCTTATTCAATTTGGTCGATGCGGGCGTACTTGGAGGCATGAGAGTTTGTGAGCCATTTCTCTTGCGATACGATCCTAAAATGGCATTGCCCATTGAGAACTTCCTGCGATGTCCATGTGCACCAGAATCGCCACTTATAGAGTTTGATGCTCTGTGAGAAGACGGAACCTTGGTGCTGAATGACCTCACAGGAGCTCTTGCATACTCATTCGACCGTTTAGAATCGGGAGTTTTGATGCCTTCTGCATGAGGGCCGGGCTTATCAATGGACAAGGATGTGGACCGGAATGCATCACCATAAAGCTTCTCCTCTTCGGTTTCTTTTTCGTTGGTAGGAGTATCACCCTCTATGGAAGGGTTATAGGTAGACAGTTTGGGCTGCAATGAGGGAGAATGGGCACAGACGAAACCTCCCTTCACCTCTTGGAACTTAACTCCCAACTTGCTTAACACGTTGATAATGTTGTAACGAATTACTGGAAGCGGTTTGGTAGAGGTGGTCTGAACACTAAAGAATCCCTTCAAGAACAAGGTCTTTGGATATTCAATAGAAGGCATGCTATTCGGCTTGGCGTTGTGGAACTGATCGATTATCTGTGATTCAGTCAAGTACGGAATCTCGTGGCACTCCACATCGTCCAATGTGATATCATCAAAGAAGCCATCATAAGGATCCTCGTCATCATTGATACCCTCGTCGCTATTTTGAGTCACCATAGTGTTAGGTAAGGGAGGGTACTGAGGACCGTGAGTTTGGCCACGCTGGCGCTGAGTGTACGACTCCTTTCTGACATGACCTCCGACAGACTTGGCACGCGCTGTTGGGTGCAATTGTCTTCCGGAAGCAGACGTTAGCTGCTGCTTGTTAGCTGGAGTGATGGTGTTATCGTTATTGATGCTTGGCAAGGGTGGCAAGTATTCCACGGGGACAAATCCATGGAACTTGCTATTAGGTGTGGCCGTGGATGAGGATCGAGTGTGAATATTCGTCAGAGCTTCGGGAGCAGCATCAGGCTGCTTTCCTGGTGACCTGTTGCTAGCGTTTGATGTTTGTGCGCTCAAGTTGAGTCTTGATCCTGATGACTTTTCCCGTGCTGTGACCTTCATGCTCATTCCACGCCGTACCAAAGGATCTTTCTTGGGAGAACCGCTTCTTGGAGATGCCTGGGAGATAGCCATATTGGGCAAGGGAGGAACCTCGGTGGGTGAAGGTGATCTTTGCTGCCGTGGCGATGAGGGCGAGTTCTTATACTTCTTAGACGACAATCTCCTTAAAATAGAATTGAAACCGCCTTGCTTTGGTGTATTGCCATCACTCTCGTGGGTAGAACTAGAGTTACGAGCGCTAGAAGGTTGTTGCTCGGGGATATGCTGCGGTTGGGGATCGAATTTGTCCGGGGAGCCTGTCCCAGCGTACGCTGATTGCAAATTGCTGGTGTGGGCCTGTTCCGGGAATGACAATGCAGGTTGCTGGGGCGTGTACTGAGCCTGTGTCTGTTTTTGCGGAGTTTGGGGTTGCAGAAATGTACCTCTGTTGGCCGACACCGGCGTGTGAGCGACGTTGGAAGGAGCCGGACTAGCTCTTGGACTCTGGACCGCATGAGGCTGGGCTGTAGGTGGTTGTACTGCCGGTGGCATCTTTTGACTCGGGACGGACGTAGTTGTAACCTGTTCCTGCGCGCGAGACGCCCCCACGGGCTGAGAACCAGCCTGTTCAAGATGTATTTTAACAGCTTCTTCCTTAGCCCGCTTGCGCTTTCTCATTTCGTCGATCAAATAATATATGGAGACAAGGGGGTGGAAGCCACCGGTCGGGTCGGGAAGCATGTGGGCATTGGGAGCGGACCCATATTCTCGCCCGCTCTCGGTAACCTTGTACCAATTCTCACAACTCATCTGGTATTCTATGCTGCCGACAACCTTATCCAACTCCTCCTGGATGGATTGGACCGACCCCAAGTCAAACGAGGAGATAGCCTTGATGATCTCGGGATCAAGTGGAAGTGTGAGCGGCACTCGCTTCGGAAGATAACTAGGAGTTACATGATCGTAGCCCTTGTTCATCCACGGGTGGTTAACCACCTCGTATAATGTTGCTCTCTTGTGGGGGTCCACTTGAAGCATGCGGGATAGTAAGGACACACATTCCTTACTCAAAAAAGTCGGGTATTCCACGTGGGCCTTTTTGATCTTTTCATGCAACACTGACACCGACTGGTCATCAAATGGGACCTTACCGCATACCAACACATATAATACCACACCAAAGGACCATACATCCACTTCGGGGCCGGTGTAGGGCTTGGCACTCAACAATTCAGGAGCGGCAAAATACAAGGAGCCACAGTAGGTTTTCAAGAGGTTCTTTGGCGAGTACAAGTTTGACAAGCCAAAGTCGATGATTTTTATATCTCCTTTCTGGTTGATCATGATGTTTTCAATCTTCAAATCACGATGCACAACGTTATTTCTGTGACAGTACTCCAACGCTGACGCGATGCCACGAGCAAACTTTCTGGCATTCTTTTCCTTCAACGATCCATGGGCAACAATGTAGTCCAACATTTGCCCACCCTCGACATACTCAAATAACATGTAGTAGTGGTTGGTCATGGGCACCATCTCGTACAAGCGGCAGATGAAGGGGTGAAACAACAAACGACCGAGTGCACCTTCTCTGATAGTTCTTTTGTCTCTTGCCACTTCCTTTTCAAACTCCTTTTGTCTCTGATTCACCTCTTGCGGCGTCATGAGCGGAGGATCATTGGCGTGGGCACGTTGGAATAATTTGGCCGCGCGGGGCACAATCTTGACGGCGCATATTTCACCAGTAGAGTTATGCTGCGCGAGCTTGACTTTGCCCATAGAGCCGGCACCAATGGTCTTGACAAAGTCCCAGTCGCCAATGGACTTACGGTGGAACTGTTGCTGGGAGTTCTGCAGCTGTGATGACTGCGCCTGTTGGGATGGCTGCTGCTGTTGCTGATGCTGTTGCTGCTGTGGCGGGGGCGGCGGTGGCGGCTGTTGGCCGTGGTGATGGTGATGATGCTGAGAATGGTGGTGATGGTGGCCCTGCTTTGGCGGGATTCCGGATACAACGCTGCCCGGCGCCTGCTGGTAAGCATTGCCCGAAATTGCTGCAGGGGGGAGAAGCTCTGGCTTCTTTCCGCCAGCATTCTTGGTATTGATCAATGGCGGCGTTGGCGGAGGGTGCTTGTTGAAGGAAGCAACTCGGCTCAGGCCAGACGGCGTGCGGCGTTGTAGCAGTTGCTGCTGCTGTTGCTGCTGCTGCTGTTGCTGTTGCTGTTGCTGGAGACTCGAGGTGCGCGAGTGGCTCACGTTCGGGTTCTGGTATGCCAGCGTGACGTACTGGGGGCTATCGTCGGTGGTCATTTCCTGAGAACCGTGGCCCGATGTGGAGGCTAGGCCAACGTCACTCTTGGATGAGCGCACGGTGCCAGACACCGAGCGAAGCATGCGCGGCGTGGCGGGCTGGCCCGGGCCCTGGCCAGGGACGGCGCTGGCGGGATTGCCGACGTAGCCGTCGTAGCGATCCGTTGTCTGGGGGTCCATGGCGAGGTGTGGGCTGGATTGCTTTCGGGCGCTGCGCACGGCGGGAGCGCGCGGCGATGCAATTGGCAGGCGGACCGCCGAGTGGTGGGTGCCACGGGCAGGGGTGAGCTGCGCGGCGACGGGGACGGGCCGAGGTGGCGGCGGGAGCGGGTCAGGAAGCTGGGAGCCGGGCCTGAAATCGCAAGCAATTGCGCGTTGCTACGTTGTCCTGGACGCGGTCGGCCTTCCGCAGGGAGGTGCACTAGTGGTAGGGGCCTGGGGCAAGCGCAGCAAGGCAAGCACGCAAGGGTACGCGTGGGAGTGGAAACGAGGCGTGAGAAGAAGGCCCGTGAAGAGGGGGGAGTGCGAAAAACACTCACAAAAAGTCCTGTATAGACGTCCGGTGATGGTGGGCTCGAAAAGGGCCCCACACGCTTTTCTCGTGTGGGCGCCTGCCGCGTGCACCCTGCGCGCGCTCCGCGCCTCCTGAGACCGCGCGCGTGCGTGGTGGCCGGCGCGGCGAGCGGGTGCGGCCGGGAGGGCGATTGCTAGACGGGCAACGGCGGCGGATTGCGTGCGGCCCTTGGTAGCTGATACCGTATCGGGCGCTGCACACCGCCACCGTAGCATGTCGCAGGGACCGCGGGCGACGGCGCGGGCGGCTGGGCGCCAAACAGGGTGCAGCACGGGGCGATGCCGGGCAGCGGCCTGCACCGGGAGTATTATGTAAGCGGACACCGCCAGCAGAGTTGTGTCCTGGGCCGGCGGCAGCCGCTGTAGGCCACTGTAGAGGAGCAGTGCGGCAGGCTGGCGGGCGTGGCGGCAAACGGGCATGAGGTGCTGGTGTGGGCCTTCCTGTCCACATGTGTCGCGTGGTCGTATCGGGGAGTGCCGCAGGGTCCTGAGCGGGCCAGGCTGGCGCCTCTACCGTCCCCCACGCCCGTGCGGTACGCAGAGTGCCGCGTAGCCCCGTGTGAGATGACTGCCATGTTCGAGCTCCCATGCCTAAGGAGCTCCTGTGGCCCTCGCTCGGTCGTTTTCTCCGCCTGGACACCACTCGCAAACGCTTCTTCTACGCCTCGGCTTGTGCCGTTCAGTATGTATATGACTTTTCTAGTGGTGGTGCTTCAAGTGGGTCTGGTACTCCCAGGTGTAGCCCAAAATGACAATGGCCAAGGCCAAGTGCACCAACGGCTTGCCGGAGGCGTTGTCACCGTCAAAGTACGCGGCCTTGTACTTGCCCCAAGGCGTGGACGCCTTCTTGGGCGCGGGAGCGGCACCGGTGGGCAACTTCTTGTAGAAGGACACCACCTCGGCCATTCTCTTGGCGTTGGGGTTCGAGCCAATGTTCTGCTGTTAGTATCGGTGCTGGGGGAGTGTCAACGAACGCCTCTCCAGGCGGGACACTCGGCATTGCGGCGGCAGCGTGCCCGCACACGCCGGTGCGCCTTCCGCTGGCGGCGCCGCGCCGCCAATGGCATCCGTACGCGGCGGGCACATCGCTACCGTTGGCGCAGGGAGGGCAGCGGGGTTGCCGCGGCGGCGCGCGGCCCGCACGAGCCTCCAATAGCGACACATACCTTGGCCGAAGCGATCTTCGGGGGGATCAAAGTGGACAAGGATCTTCTCGCAACAAACGACATGTCTGCTCTCTTCTCTGTCTCGACAACGTCTCTAAACCGAAGCGCGCCTGGCTCCCATTCGCTGAAAAATTTCCTGTGCGCGCACGAACGCGTCACGTGACGTGCAGTGCCATCTACGGCCGGCGCTAGTGTACATGTATTGGCGGTCTCGCGGGGGGCCGCGAGATCTCAGTCTAGGAGGGGCTGCTGTTGGTGGCCGCCAGAAGGGACGGCCGCAGCAGCGGCGGCGAGGGCCTAGTTCTGGCTGATATATAACACTGCTGTTAGTATGGTTGTCGCTTCCCCCGTGGCCCGTGAAAAGGGGGACGACGCTCGCAGGCATGCGTGCAAACACGTACCGTTGTTGCCTCTGATGAACACGTCGCCGTAGCTGGCGCCGCTGGCCAGACCGGCGACGTACTCCTTGGTGTCGTCCAACACCACGTTCATGTAGCCGTCGATGCTCTGCAAGTTGCCGCGGTACTCGACGCCGTTGTGCAACTTGACCGCCACCGACTGGCCGATAATCTCGCCCAAGAACTTGGACGGGTCCGTCTTTGTTGCGTCCGCCATGGTGCGGTTGCTGGAGCGTCGCCGCGGGCTCTTCGCGAGGCCGGTCGTGCGCGGACGCGTCACGTGCCTGGAACCCTCCGGCGCCGGCGCCGGCCCCCACCGTCTTGCTCGTCACCGCACCAGCGCCCCCAGCATGCTTCTGTTTGTGCGCGCCTTTGCCGCCACCGCGCGCGCGCGCGTGCCCACCTACAACGTGGCCATTGTGGGGGCCGGCCCCGCGGGCTTCTACACCGCGCACCACCTTCTCAGCAAGGCCGATCCCGCGTCCCAGTACCGCTTGAACATCGACTTTATCGAGAGGTTGCCGGCTCCGTACGGCCTCAGCCGCTACGGCGTGGCACCCGACCACCCAGAGGTCAAGAATTGCGAGGACTACATGGACAACATCATGCTGCGGTACGGCTCCGGCGCCGGCGACGGCCACACGGCGCGGTTCCTTGGCAACGTCAATGTCGGCACCGACGTGTCCCTCCGTGATCTTGAGCGCAACTACCACTCGGTGGTGCTCTCGTACGGATGCACCAGCGCCGACAACCAGCTAAGCGTGGCCGGCGCCGACCTCCCGGGCGTGATCGCTGCGCGCCAGTTTGTGCACTGGTACAACGGCCACCCCGACTACCACGGGTTCCAGCCGCCGCCATTGAACCAGGTCGACACCGTCACCATCATTGGCAACGGCAACGTCGCCATTGACGTTGCTCGCGTGTTGCTTGCCGATCCCAACACGCACTGGGCTCCCACAGACATCTCCCCCGCCGCCGTCGACCACTTGCGCGCCAGCACTGTCAAGCACGTCAACATTGTGGCGCGCCGCGGCTTGCTCGAGTCCGCCTTCACCAACAAGGAGATCCGTGAGCTTCTCGAGCTTTCCAACACCGGCAAGGTGGACTTTGAGCCCATCGACGCCGATGCGTGGGCCACCATCGATCCCTCGCAGAAGCTCGAGCGCGTGGACAAGCGCAAGGTGGCTCTCTTGGAGAAGCACTCCAAACGCGGGCTCACGGGGGCCGCCAAAAGCTGGAGCCTCAGGTACTTGAGGTCGCCGCTCGAGTTTCTTCCCAGTGCATCCAACCCCCGCCTTCTCTCCGCTACCCGGTTCCAGGTCAATGAGCTCGTACGCGATTCATTGACGGGCTCCGTACGGTGCCAGGCTAAGCAGGACGCTGAGCCCGAGGTGGTACCCAACGAGCTCGTCATCACCTCCATCGGGTACAAGGGCACGGCCATTGACGGCTTCCAAGAGTGCGGCATCCAGTTCGACCCCAAGGAAAACCGAATCCTCAACAGCGGCGGCCGCGTGCTCTCCACCCTGGCGTCAGGGGAAGATCTGCACAACAAGGCATACAAGCATGGCTTCTACACCGCGGGCTGGATCAAAAATGGCCCCAAGGGCGTCATTGCCACCACCATGATGGACTCCTTTGACACCGCCGAGAACGTGATGGAGGATTTGACCAACGGTGTCCACACACAGGCCACCGCCAACCACATTGATGACTTGCTTCACGACAAAAAGGTTGTGGGCTGGGAGTCGTGGTCCAAGATCCGCCACCATGAGGACACCGAGGGAGAGAAGGCGGGCAAGACGAGGTTGAAGGCGCACAGCCATGACAAAATGTTTGAGATACTCGACGCATAAAATTATAGACTCTTACTTGTACATAGTATACATAACGACCATCATATGACCCCTCATCAACTGGCGCAGCTCGAAATCGTAAGGAAGTAATGGGTGTGCTCGTACGAGCCAAATGCATCCCGCATCTGCCTAAACGGGTTCAGAAATATCCAGTGGGATGGTTCCTTGTCCTCATCGATGGAGAATCTGGTGTGGGGCAAGTTACGTTTGGTGATGAGGAACTGTGTCTTGCCGCGAGAAAAGACTGAAAACGGCGGTAGATGCGGCACGAGGTCATTGTCGTGAACGACCCGGATGAGCCGCCCGGTGCCATCGTCGCCGCCCCTGGGGCGAAACAGCCGGTCGAGAAAGGCAACAAAGTTGTCGTTTCCTATTTTCGGGCTTGCAAATGCAATCACAGTGGGGTCGGCCCCCAAGAGATTTAGCTCCAAGCCGGACAAAATCGCCAACGCGCCGCCGAGTGAGTGCCCCACTACCACAATGCGGTAATCACGGTTGGTGTCGGCGAGTTTCTGCACTTTGGCAAAGAGGTCCAACATAGCCGGGTTGTTGCGGAGAAAGTTGTACCAACCCTTGTGCACCTTGCATCCCACGCACGGCGGAGTTTGCCTCACGGTGGCGGCAAGCGGCTGGTAGGATATCGGCAACGCATCAAAGTTGCCCAACCAATCGCGCACCGAGTCCGTACCCTTAAACACAAGGTACACGTGGCGCGCATTGTGGTCCACGGCGATGTAACCCGTGCCAAGGCGGCGCTGCTCGTTGAAGTCGAAGGTCTTGCACATCTCCAAGTCTGGGGAGGCATCGACACAAGACGGCGATTTGCAAAAGTCCCTGAGCGCACCGGTAAACTGGTGCGACTTCTTGACGCAGTAGGCGACGTTCGCCAAGTTGGCGGCTCGCACGAGCAAATCGTGCTGCTCAACGGAGACGGTGGCCCCCGCGGAGGCGGCGAGTACGACTGCGCTCCATAGCCCCAACCGCATTTCGCACGAAACGGCCATGGCGGCAGCAGCGACAACTTTTAACGGCGTGAGACCCCTGGCGGAGCATAACATACGCTAGTTGCAGCGCAGCTCGAGGTGCATCTTGTTGCAGCGCATGCTGCAGTAGAAGAGGCCGCACAGCCCGCACCGGGAGTAGCTGGACTGGTTGCCGCAGATGCAGCAGAGGCGGATGCGGGACTTGGGCAACTTGGACGTCTTGAGCTTCTTGGCGGTGCGGTAGTCGCTGAAGGAGTCAATCTGGTCGATGAACTGGTAGCTGAGGGTCAAGATGGAGTTGACGGCGAGGATGTTGCGCTCCTCCTCAAAGTACAGGTTCAAGTTGCGCCGCGCCGCGAGAATGCGCTTCGTGCTGGGGGTGTTGCCCTGGCGGGCGATCTTGGGCGTGTGGTAGCGGAAGTTTTTGGGAAGCTCGAACGTGGCCGCCGCGCCCTCCTTGTTGAGGTCGGCGAGCCGCTTGCTGGCGATGCGCTCGAGCTGCATCTGCTGCGCCAGCTTGAGCGGGCCGTTGCCGCCGTTGTCGTCGCGCGCCACCTGGGTCTGGGCATTGAGCAAGTGGGTCAAGTTGTAGTTGATCTTGGCGCGGCTCTTTTTCGTCTCCTCCTCGTCGCCGCGAAACGCCGGCCGCGCAGCGAGGTTGATCAGCGAGCTGAAGTAGATTGTGCTGCTGTTGGCATTCTTTTTGCTGGGCACCTCCTCGACAAGCATAGCGGCGGTGACGCGCGGCGGGCTGCTCTGGGGAGGGTACGGTCACGTGACGGGCATCGCTGGGGGGCCGCCGCCGACGCCCCGACAACGGCTGCGGCACCGCTGAGAGCAGGCCGCCGGGGGCAGCGTGATGGGCGCCACCGCCGCTATGCTTCGGACGCGCCCGCAAACGCCGGCAAGTCTCCTTGGCTGGGGGGCCCGGCCGACCCCCTCACCTACAAGCAGGAAGAAAACGTCTATTTACATGCTACTTTTTGCTCGTCTCGCCGCGGATCTCCTCCAGCGTGAACGGCTGGTCCTCGCGCGCCTTGTCCAACATAGGCTTGATCTTCTGGCGCGCCAACGCGGCGTTGACACAGGTGATGTAGGTGTCCCAGAGCTCGGTGCACTCGTTCTCGAGCGACTTGCCCTGGAGAAACTTCTCCGTGTACCACCTGTTGAAGCAGTCGTCGTACTTGGTCTTGGCCTCCGTGCACTCGGGCGCAAACGACACCGACATGATGTTGCCCATGGTAAGGAAGCGGGCGTGCGCCGCCGGCGCTGAACCCGGTGCCTGCACACACGGCGGCGGGGCAGCCAGGCGCGGGCCGCGAGTAAACAACGCGTGCCATGAAGCGGTACTCGATCGCGCCGTCGCTGGCGCGCAAGCTGACCATTGCCGCCAAGGACGACCCCGACGGGTCGGCCACGCTCGAGCTCGAGCGGCTCGAGCAGGAGGTCACGCTCGTGCTCCAGAAAATCGACAAGAACCTCTCCAAGCTGAACGCCGTCATCAACGACAAGATCTTCCCCATTCTTCAGAAGTACGCCGCGGCGCTGGCCCGCGTGTGGAACAACGTCAACTTCTGGAAGTACTTCTACGAGCAGGCCGCCAACGTCGAGCTCACGAGCTACGAGGCGCCCGTCAACCTCACCACCGAGATGAACACCTTGTCCAACTCCCAGCAGCGCTTCCTCCACCTGGACGACGACGACGACGACGACGACGAGTCCTCGGCCACGGCCGCGCCCCGTATGGAGCACCCGCCGGTGGAGGCGCGGCGCGGCGGCGCGCTCGAGGAGCTGACGCCTACGTGGTCCGCCGAGCAGGCGCCGCCGCCGCGCAAAAAGTTCCACCCCACGCTCCCCCAGATCAACGCCTCGGGCACCCAGGAGATCACCCACACCGTGCGGCAGCTGCTCGACAACTATCAGCGGATCCTGATCCTGCCTCGCAAGCACCAAAAGACACCGCGCCGCGACGACCGCCGCCGCCTGCGCTCGTCCGTGATCCAGGACCTCATCGACTCCTCGCCCACTATCCCCGAGCCGCCCGTGCTCTTGTCGGAACTCGGCCGCGACCAGCACCTGCCGGTGCGGCTCGACACCCGCCCCCAGCTTCCGCCGCCCGTGCTCGACTTTGGCCGCGACGCCAGCCGCCACGAGGACAGCGACGTGCAGCCGCCGGCGCTCCGCACGGCGCGCACAGGTGGTGACAGTAACAACGAGAACGACGGCGACGACGACGACGACGTGCCGTTGCCCCAGTTGGAGACCATTGGCGCGCCATCGGCAGAGCGCCGCAAGCGCGCGCTTCCCGACGACGAGCATAATGTGTTTCTCGACACCACCAAGACTCAGGCGAGCACCATCTACCACTCCATCGTGAACCAGCAAGAGCACACCCTGACCTCCAACCAGTCCACCCAGGACAACCTGCGTCCGGTGTCCAATTTGCTCGAGGAAGTGCTCACCAGCATCAACAGCAGCAAGGACGAAGGCCGCGGCCGCGACCAGACCCACAGCCGCGACCAGAGCCGCGACCTCTTTGAGCAGTTTCTGGGCCCTCGGTCGTGAAACGGCCGCCGTGCACTGCCGCCGGTGCGCGGCTTCGGCCCCGTCTACGCTCCCGCTACGCTCCGCATTTCTCCGCCGTCACCAGGACATACCCGGTGCGCCGGTCTGTACCATATGTATACTAGTCCATTTACGCTCCCCTCCGTCGTGCCCCCGTCCCATTTCGGGCCTAGGTCCCATGTGTAGAACCCTTTGGCATATTCCGCCCGTCATTCCTTGTTACGGCTATTGTCAAGATTCTGGACTGCAGGTAGGCTCTGCAGCAGATCGCCATTACACTTTTCAGGAAGCTTTTACCACCACCCCCATTCTCGCTGCCACCGCGCGGCAATTGTTGGCCACTTCCTTGTCCGGCACTAAAGTGCCTCGCACGAAGGCTTCACCACGCTGTGACAAAGGTCGAGCGCCCGAGTGCGTCGCCCTCCCGACGGTGCTTCCCCACACTTTCACTTCCACCTCCTTCTCCACCTGCCCGCCCGGCGCTCGCGAGGCTCTAAACTTGTCACCGTGACGCTCCCCGACTCGCGTGACACCTCCACCGCCGCCATGGTCAAATCGGAGCGGCTGCCGTCGCCAGATGCCAAGATACGAAAGCGCAAGTATAGCCTGGACTCCGACTCGGGCAACGACACCACGGCCAGCAAGAAGGCGCCAAACGGCAGCGTCGCACGCATCATCTCTGCGTGTGTGCGCTGCCGCAAGAAGCGGATCAAGTGCGACAAGGGCTTCCCCAAGTGCTCGAGCTGCGTGCGCGCGGGGGCCGACACCGCGTGCACCATCTACTTCCCCGGCGCCGAGGAGCCGGTGAGCCGGTCGTACTTCTGGGACCTCGAGAACCGCATAAAGGAGTTGGAGGCGGAAAACGCGCGCCTCAAAGGCGGGCCGTCGCCGCCTCCGTCTACGGACAGCACTGCCGCCGGCGTGCGCGACTTTAACTCCGTCTTGTTCATGGCGGCCAACGGCAATGCTAGCACTGCTCTCGAGCTCCCGCTGCGCGAGTTTGTCGAGAACTGCCTCGAGTGGTACTTTACACTCTCCAACATCCAAGTGCCCATGCTCCACCGCGATTTCTTCTTACGCACCTACTACGAGCCTATCTACGGGACGATAACCCCTGCCTTGCGCGATAAGCTCATGATGGACGCGTCTGTGCCTACAGGTGACGGCTCTGGGGTCCCGGGCTACTCTCACTTGCCCACCGAGCAGCGCGAAAAGTGCCTTTTTTACCTCTGCATCGTTCTCGCCATCCTGACCAGTTTCTGCCAGCAACGCTATCCGTTGCTGACCTCCAATTACTATCAGCAGCAGGCCATGGTTTACGTGCAGCCCATGTGGCGCAATACCCTTGAGGAACCAGAGCCAAATGACCTTCGTCGACTTGAGATGCTCCAGTCCCTCTTGCTCCTCTCTCAGTACTCCATCATGCGTCCGTGCGTGCCCGGCGCCTGGTACTTTGTGGGTACTAGTGTCAGACTCTGCATCGATCTCGGACTCTACAAGGAGGACAGCATCGTTAAGGAGGAGTCAATCTTTCTCCAGGACATGAAACGCCGCCTTTTTTGGTGCTCCTTCATGTTTGATCGCCAAATTCTGCTCTACTTTAACCGCCCGCTCGGTATCGATCAGAACTTGGTTACCACAGAGTCCTTTTCGGCCTTGGACGACCAGTACTTGCTCCCTGAGTCCCTTGAGTATGTTCGGTCGCTGGATGACTCCTACAAGTCCGTCTCGCTCCATTTTTTGAAGCTCCGCCAAATCCAGGGCGACATTTTGAACTTTGTCAATGACAAGCACAACCGTGCCACCATAGACGACATTCAGGATGCGGAAAAAATGAACCGCATAGGCAAATGGAAAAGCGCCATGTGGAAACAGTTGATGTTGTGGGATGAGGGCCTTCCGGTAACCCGTTTCAGCAACCGCTTCAACCAGCTCGTGCTCAAGCTCAACTTACACCAGACCCTCATCCTTCTCTATGGCTTGTCGCCTATCACCCCGGAGATACACACCTATGAGGACTTTCGCTCTCTTTACGAGTCTGGGCGCACCATCATCCTCAGCTACTGGGAGTTGGTTAGCGAGGTGCGCCTTCTCAATTACTCCTGGGTCGCCATCAACAACCTTTTCTTGGGCGCGTCGTGCTACTTGTATCTGATCTACAATTGCCCCGAGCTCCGGCTCACGATCAAGCAAGACGATCTAGAGTACCACTGCCTGGTGGTAATGCTGACCCTACAGGAGCTCATGCCCATTTGCAACGCCCACGCAAAAGAGAGCATCAACAAATTCCAGGTGCTCAGTGCCACCGTGACCAAGCGCCTCGAGCAGGATGCCAACGACCTTGCCACGACGTTGGAGAGCACAGACTTTGAATGGTACTACGACACCCACGAGTTTGGCATATAACGGTGCGCATTGCCGGTCCGGCACCGCCAGCAGCAGGTTTGCTGGTGTCTGGATGCTGACTCAAGCTGACAATTTATAGTGTGCTGATTGGCGGGGGAGTTCCGGGCAATCACCTGTTTTGTGCCCTCGGAATTCGCGTCATCGGCTGCGAGCATACTATAAAGGTGAGTTCCACTGCCGTCCTGCTGCATCATTCTCTCAATAATCGAAAATGCCTTGCTCTGCTGAAACGTGTGTGTGCGCCAAGAAGTCGACTTGCTCGTGTGGGGCTCAGCCTGCTTTGCATTGCAACTGCCTGAAGGCATCCACAGAGAACGCTGTGCCAGCGCCCAGCGACGCCTGCTCCTGCGGCAAGAGACAGAAGGGCAGATGCACCTGCGGTGCCAACGACCACTGCGATGGTGCCAGAGAGGGCGAGGTCGACTTTACGAACTTGAAGTAAGCCTCCATACCCCAACCGGGGGAACGTGTACATTATAATCGGCTACGGCCCACAGGTGAATAAAACGAGATGACATAAACAGCTGGGGTAGGCATTGGTGCCCGGAAGTGGCTGCTTTCCCCACACGTAGCGCCAACTCCACCGGCTGCTGCCACCGCTGCGGTCAGCGTGGCGTGCATATATTGCCATACGTATGCAGACGCTGTCTTCGTAAGCTCTCGCGCCGAGACTTGTGGGGTATGGCTCGTCTTTCTGGACTTCAGCGTGAAGTGCTCAAGCTCTACCGCCAGTGCCACAGGGTGGTGCGAACCAAGCCTGCTGAATCCAGGGAGCACTGGCGTGCCTTCATTCGGGACGAGTTTGGCAAACACAAGGGCATTTCCAAGAAGAAGTTCAGTGTGGTTGAGCACTTGATCCGAGTCGGCCATAGGCGCTTTGAAATGTACCTGAGCCCACAGACGAAAGACATCAACTAGCATCTTGTAAATATATACCGGCATTGCCTACGTGGTCGATTCGTAACATGTATTTCTAGTGCTAGAACAAGCTATCGCTGTTGATGAAGATGAACTCCACCACGTCGTTTCTCGCACCCATATCGGACATCTCCCGCTGGTCGTCCTCGCTGCGAGCAATGGTTGGCGCAAACACAACCGAAAGATTTTTGAAGTTCATGCGGTTCACGCTTTGATGCAGACTCACGAGCTTCAAGTGCTGGCACAAGAGCACCATCGTCTGCCTATTGGCCGGTGGCAACTTGCTGATAACATTGCTCTGCAACTCAGCAACCTTCTTGGCGGGAGAAGTCACCAGGTGTATCCTGATAAACTCGTCGTACACCGAGAAGGGGATTAATGGATCGGGTAGCTTCCGGAGATACCGCTTCAAGGCCGATGTGACCGCATTTATATCAACGTCGAGGGCCTCGTTCAATTTCTCAAGCTGCTTGTCACCCTTGCGGTAGTTCTCAAATGAGTTCTCAATGGCGACGATAGTCGAGTTACCACCTGAGATACGATAGATGCCCTCCATGTCTAATCCTCGCTGCTCCACTTCAGCTATGCATCGCGTAACAATCAAGGGCACCGCCTCTTGTTCGTAGTCAGCTCGTGCCTGTATGGTACTGGCAAATAAGGGGACGCTAGGGACTTGCTCCTGAGCTTCTCCGTTGCTTCCACCATTCAAAAATGTGTCCAAGATGTTGGTTGACTTAGATTTGGAAATGAACGACCCAAAGCCGGTCTTTTTGGAATTACCTACCCATAGGTCAACAGCCAAGCTGTCCTGAACCCCTAGCTCTCCGTTGCGGACGGGAGTTTGAATAGCTGGCGCATTGTGAGCCGGGCCGGTTTTCGGGGTCAGTGATTGGCTCTGGGTGGGAACGCTCAGCAGCGAACCCCCATTCAGAGATGACACAGTGACCTTTGGACGTCTCCAGAATTTCAACCTGGTGGCCTTCTGAGTTTCGACATTCTGGTCGTCATATGTCATATCTGGAGTAGCCACAAGGGAAGATGAGGAATTCGATGTTAGTTGCGTAGACTGAGTCGTCTCTGCGGCCCCCGATGATGTACCGCTGTAGACAGTGTTATCATTAGACGCTTGCCTGTGAATGGTATTGGCAGCTGCAGCCTTATTTTTGATCTTCCCTTCAAGTTGCGCATTTTGCTCTTGTAACTTGAGGTTGGCCTCAGCGAGCTCCTTCTTCTGTTTCTCGAGCGAGCCGATATCGCTGGACACGGTTTCAAACAGTTTTAATGCCTCCGTGATCTTTGCATTGTAAGCTGCAAGCTCTGCTTGCAACTTCAGTTTATCTTGATTGAGCTTATTGATATCCAGGTATACCAACTGTTTCTGGTTCTGTAGTTGATAGATCTCCATTTTCAAGGACCGGAGTTCTAATTCGCTCCTATGGTACAAGTCAGTGCGTGAACCATGAGTGCTCTCAAGGCTAGTGAGGAAAGGTGTGTCGGAGGTCGAACGGTTGTGTCCGGAGAAGTCCCTGCCTCTTGGAGACGGAAGCGGCGGCGTAGCGAAAGCAGATCCATTTGTGACCGATCCCTCAGAAACGTTGCGGGAGTGGCCCTTTTGGTAGTCCAAATCGGCCATAGTGGCACTGCTCTGACGAGAATGCGACCTCATCGATGTTTCAGTGTAGGCGGTATTTTGGTTGGAACCATTCTTGGAGAAACCAAACTTGTTCATGATGCCGTTACTGGTGGTGCCACCAGACGTGGACCGCTTGTGCTTCAACAACTTTGGCGTTCTAATGAGACTCGTTTTTCTGTTTAAGCTGTTTTCTCGCTTGGCATTTTCGTTATACTCCTCAAGATTGGTCACTGTCGGTGTCGGATTGACAATGATCTTGGAGCTTTTGAGAAACGAGTTGGGAGACTTTGCCTTGCTCTCCTTCTCCTCATCGTAGTTATTATTATCATAATCCACGCCTTCCAAACCGAGGCCACGGGGAGTCTGGTCCAGAACATAGGCCCGCGGAGAGTCACCGAGACGTCTCCCGCTGCCCGGAGTCGAGGGCAACGGAAGACGCGGCGGCGGGGAGCTCATAGGGGCCGGCCCAGCAGTAGTGGATGCTTGCTTGCGTGGGGTGGTGATGTCACTCTGCAACTCACCTCCGAGGTCATCTTTGCTGTCGCCATTGAGGACGTAGTCTGTTTCGAGCACGCGAGCCTGGCGGTGCATCTTCCCCATAGGCGAGGTAGCCGGAGACCTTGATCTGAGCGAGCCCTCGATGCTCAAGTGTGTCAGTTGGGTTTCGGTTGACTGCAAATCCGGGGTCTGCGCGGCAGAATAGAAGCTGCCATCATTGTGCTGGCCCGGAGTCAAAATCGCAGTGTTCTTGCCGCGAGACCGAACTTCGGACCCCAACGTTGCCGGGCTGCCACTGGTGGTGGACAGCGGCTGCGGGTGCAAGTCCACCGGAGGATGTAACTGTTTTGTCTCGGGTAGGATCACGTCACTAGCCGACGCGTCTGAGCCCACGCGCGGGGTACGCGGGAGCTCAATGTCCAATATGATGGTGTCGTCGTGGTCGTCGGCGGGCCGCGTGGGTCGCGATGATTGCTTGCGCTGGTTGAGTTCGTCGTCGCTGTCGTTAACCTCCTCGATTGAGAAGTCCTGGTCAGGGCTGGGGTCCTTGCTGACGGAGGTGGATGTAGAGTGGAAGGAGTCGCCCGAGATGAGGGTGGACTTGGAGTCGTTGGCGTGGCGCAGCTCCGGCACCAGCGGCGGGAGCACGGGCTTGTTGAGCATGCTGGTGCTGGAGCGGTTGGAGTGCTCCATGATGAATTCGTGGGCAATGTTGCGTTGGCTGGAGGAGGTGCTCGACTTTGGGGTAGAGGCGTTGGAGTCGCGGTCGAGCGCGTCGGCGCGGAGCGCGTTCAACGGCGAGGGCGCGCGCTCGAGCTCGGTCTTTTGCTGCTGAAGCATGGTCAACTGCTTGCGCTTGGCGTCGTGCTTCTTCTTCTTGGCCACCAACTTCTCGTGGCAGCTCATGCAAAAGAGGCCCTTGGAGGTGCGGGCGTAGCGCAAGTCCTCAATCTTGAGCTTGCACGCGCGGCACTTGAAGCACGACAGGCAGTAGGCCTGGTCGCCGGTGAGGATGGCAAGGTCGTCTATCTTCTTGCCGCACTGCTTGCAGTTGTAGGAGCAGTTGGAGCAGATCAAGTTGCCGTTGCCCAACACAAGGAAGTTGGAGTTGCACCCAAGCAGCGTGGCGCATTTCGAGCAGCGGAAGCAGTGGATGTGCCAGCGGTCGTCGCCAAGCTCGTACGCGTGGCCCTCCACGATGGGCTCGTCGCACTTCTTGCAGTTCACCTTATCGTCGTCCATCATCGTCGCACGCGGGGCAGGGAGCACCAGCAGAGGTCTGGCGTGGGTGCGCTGCAGAGTCGCGGTCAACACGGTGAGGGAGGCGAGCGGTGAAAAATGTGCCTGCGGTCGTGGTGAGCTAAAACACAATATGTGACAGGTACATACGGATGTGCGTATATACACACTCTCGTGTCTGGCCCAGGCCGGGCGTTGGCCTGTGGACTGCGGCGGTGCGGCGTGCTGGGGCGTGCCTGGGCCCAACCATGCCCGTGGGTCGAGGCATAATGCTCTGAAACGGTCCTGGCTCGCTGCCCCCGCGGCCGCCGGCGCGGGGACGAGTCCGGGGCTGCGCGACGAGCCCGGGTGGCATCTGCTGCCGCCGCCCTTGCCGCCGCTCCTGCCGCCGCATTGTCCTCTCTGACAGCGGGTCCAAACCCAGTGCTGCTTTTTCCGCATTAGGAAGCGCCCATGCCAGGCCCTTGGACATTATGCAGGCTCCCCTCCCTGGGGGTCGCAGGGCCCTTCCCTGCGCGGCAGGACTCCTCAGCGATAACGCGGCCGCCTCGTTATCGCCTACGCCCAATTGGGTGCAGATGCACGTCTATAGCTATGTACGTAGATGCCTATCTCTGTTTTTCACACTCCTCTGCGGTCAAGTCCTTCTTGATCCGGAACCCCTTCCCTCTCCAGTCGATCTCGTGGCCGCACATGGCGATGATCCATATGGGGAGCGCCAACACCTCCCGTAGCGCCCATATGCCGAGCCACTCCCAGAACACCACTTTCGGTGCCATCCACAGCGGGTTCTGCGCCCGCGTGGAATTGATGTTTTCCACAAACCACACGCCTTGCACGTAGTCTGTCACCACCCACACCAACATGTGGACGGCAAAGAACTTCCACGAAAACCACCCCTGGCCCCACAAAAGCGTGGTTCCCACGGTGCCCATCAAGCCGCACACTAGCGACTCCGTTGTGGGCTCGACGAGTGTGGCCATGAGCACCATGTACTTTCGCACCCGGAGCCACCGCACTCGGCGGCCAATGTAGTCTGTGATACTGTTGTTGGTGTTGAAGTTCAACGGCTGGATCACCACATCTCCCGTCAACGCGGTGCCGCCGCCGAGAAACTCCCACAACGCAATGCCAATCATGTTGTCCTCTCCAATGTACCGGCTAAAGAGCTTGAGCGAGTTGCTGGGGCCCATGGCGGTGAAACGCGCAGCATCCTGTTTCACCTTCGCGTCGCTGAAGAAAGGGTTGTTGTGGTAGGGAATCTGGGCCACGGCAGCATCGAGATCCAGCCGCCTGTACATGTTTGACTTGCCGTTCACACAGGGGGCAATGGCAAGATTATTCAAGGACACATAAAACTTGGAGTGAGAGCTGAGCAAGAACATTTCATCGAGCTTCGACCCAAGCTTCGAAAAGAGACGCGGCAAGGTGTTCATACCCAGCATGCTATTGTCCGCATTGTCAATCGTGACCGCTAACGGCACATGGTGCACCAACTTGGCCGGCCGGGACATGGGTCTGCCGTTGTTGAGGTTGTCAGTAAGCGCGCGAACCGAGTTCTTCAAGATGTTGGGCAGCGCCCACACGTTGGAGTCCATGAGCCAGAGAATGTCGTACTTGGCGCCTTTGTAGCCCTTTGCGAGGTTGTTCACCTTCGGGTTGGGTCCAAAATAGTCATATGCCTTACCGGTGACAGGGTCGATCTCAGACACAAGGATCAGGGCGTCAATATGCGGGTACTTGTTGAGGAGCGCCCTCACAATGTCAATGCACGGATCGGTGGCACTCTCAACACAGAAAATGATCTGGAGCTTGTCTTTGGGATAATTCTGGGTGAATGAGCTCTCGAGACAGGACATGAGCTCCGGATCGATGCCCTTCAATGGCCGGATGATGGTCACGGGCTCAGTGTGGTTCAAGCTGTAGTTCGGCGGTCGGCGGAACTTGGCAAGTATTTCAAAGAAGCCAAAGTATGCAGCCAGCATCATCACGGCGTACCACACTGTGAGGAACACCCCGCATACCGTTCGTATCATAGTGGCAGTGCAAACTGCGTGATTTCACCGAGACACCCCTCCTAGTTTGAAGGCAATGAATGCCACGTGATTCAGAACCGGCAGTTCAGATTTGAAACCAGCTGCTACACGCAGTTGATGGCTTTGAGACTAACAAACGCGCCGGGAACTGCTGGAACCATGCCCGAAATTTTTCCAGTATAATGTTTGTCACGTGACTTCCACGAATGTACTGTTTTCGGAGCTTCGAGCTAACCAGTGACCAGGTTGCCGAGCCATTGGCAGCTGGTAACAGAATTGGTCCATAGCGCCGTTGGGGAAGAGCTAGAGTCCGCCTTGAAAGGTGCGGCGTGCACAGGGTTGACAGTCGGTGACGTAATGATCTGGCATGTCGCGATATTGTCGTCGACCCGCGAATGTCGCTCGTGTCACGTGGCACCCGGCGGTCCTCGGCGCATAGGAACTTTCACAAGCCGTTCACCCGCACTGATAAGTGGGAAGGAGCAAAGCCGGCGTGCCTGTATACTAATTATAGAACCATAAATGGGAAGCGTGGCTACATGTATCGACACGAACAGCCTTCGTAATTGGAGACACCCAAAGTTAACGGTGCCGACGGTCAACAATAGCAGACTGTGTGAATTTACGAATATGCGTTATGGCTGCCACTGCCACATGAGGCGCGCGTGCAAAGGCACACTCTGGGATCGCGGCCGAATTCCGGGGTAACAGGAAAATAGTTTTCACTCCCCCTCCTATTTGGCGACATGTAGCGTGTAGCACCATCTGGCTTGGGCTAGGGTCCAGCGATTAGGCTGCCTGACTGTGCTCGCTAGGTGTAGTCATTTTCCGTAGTCATACCCAACAAGTGGTGGGCATATAGACAATTTCCGGGGAAGCCTCGGTATTTGGGCCGGGACCTAAAAAAAAATAAATTCCCACCCATATATAAAGCGGCCGCGCAACCGGCACTATTTCTTCCACACGCACAAAGAGGACCATCGAGAAGAGTGTCACATTGGGACTGTTCCCCTCCATATCCTGTCCTCTTCCCCTTTATAGACCCCTAAAGGATGTTCAAGAGAAACATGACCCAGATGTTTAAGAAGCAGTTCTCATCCAACACGTTGAAGGGCGACCTTTTCCGCTACCAGACGCAGTTGCCCAAGTTGCCCGTCCCCACGCTTCAGGAGAGCACTACCAAGTACTTGGCTTCAATTGAGCCGTTCCTCACTCAGGAGCAGTTGGCCGCCACCACCAAGAAAGTTCAAGAGTTTGTCAAGAGCGGCGGCCAAGGCGAACAGCTCCAGAAGAGATTGGAGGAGTTTGCCGGCTCCAAAGACAACTGGTTGGGCGAGTTCTGGGACGACTATGCTTACATGTCGTACAGAGACCCCGTCGTGCCGTACGTGTCGTACTTTTTCTCCCACAAGGATCTCAACAATGAGATTGGTAAGTCCCAGGTGCTCAAGGCCACCTTAATTGCCCACTACACCCTCCAGTTCATGCAGCAAGTTCAGAGCGAGACTTTGGAGCCTGAAATCATCAAGGGTAACCCCTACTGCATGAACGCATTCCACTACATGTTTAACAACTCCAGGGTGCCCGCGGCCGGTTCCGATATCACCAAGGCGTTTAACGGTGAGGAGCACCGCTATTTTGTGGTGATCGCCAACAACCACTTCTACAAGGTGTACCACCACACCAAGGACGGCCAGGTGTTGGGCAAGGCTGCCTTGTACAAGCAGATCCAGCACATTTTGAACGACGCCCAGAACCGTCCCAAGGGTCTCGGTTTGGGCGCATTGACTTCCTTGAACAGAGATGAGTTTGTCAATGCCTACGACAACTTGACCAAGTCCCCCATCAACCAGGCCTCGTTGGACTCTATCTTTGCCTCGTCATTTGTCATCTGCTTGGACTCCAATTACCCCGTCACGATTGAGGAGAAGACTAGAAACTGCTGGCACGGAAACGGTGAGAACAGATGGTTCGACAAGCCGCTTGAGTTTATCGTTTCTGCCAACGGTAACTCTGGCTTCTTGGGTGAGCACTCCAAGATGGATGCCACCCCCACGGTGCAGTTGAACAACTTTGTTTTGACTCAGATTCAGCACGAGGACCCCAAGGCGGTGTTGAGCGAGATTGCTACCGACAACAAGACCATCGCCGAGTTGGGCGTTGAGAGCTTGCCCGCTGCGTTGGAGTTTGACATCAGCCCGGTTATCCGCCAGGACGTGGCCGACGCCATTGCCAAGTTCCACAAGACGATTGAGTCCCACGACCAGGAGACTTTCCTGTATTTTGGCTACGGCAAGAACTTGATCAAGCAGTTCAAGGTTTCCCCCGATGCGTATGTGCAAATGTTGATGCAATTGTCGTACTACAAGGCCACAGGCAAGATCCGGCCCACGTACGAGTCTGCCGCCACGAGAAAGTTCTTGAAGGGCAGAACGGAGACAGGCAGATCTGTGTCGAAGGAGTCCAAGAAGTTTGTTGAGGCGTGGACAAGCTTTGACTCCACGGTGGAGGAGAAGATCGCCACGTTCCAAGCTGCGTGCAAGCAGCACGTCAAGTACCTCTCTGAGGCTGCTGACGGCAAGGGTGTTGACAGACACTTTTTGGGCTTGAAGTTGATGTTGAAGGAAGGCGAGGCCGTGCCCGAGATCTTCACTGACGATATCTTCTCCTACTCGTCAAAGTGGTACCTCTCCACGTCGCAGGTCCCGTCAGAGCACTTCCAGACATGGGGCTTCTCCCAGGTGATTGACGAGGGCTTTGGTTTGGGTTACCTTGTCAACAAGGACTGGTTCAATGTGCACATTGCCGCTCGCAAGGGCCAGGGCTTGAGCGCCAAGCACCTCAAGTGGTACTTGACTGAGACTGCCAACGAGATGAGACAGGTGTTGAGCAACAGCCTCCCGCCCAAGGCCAAGTTGTGAGAGCAGAGATGGTGCTAAAATAAAGGAGTCAATAAGCTCACAGAATAGATGCGATGCAAATTCTATGTAGGATGGAGCTTATCGCCCACAATGCGATAAGGCGCGGGGCATGACGGATCGAGGCAGCCCCGCAGCCGAGGAAAATAGTGGTTCTACCTAGTAGTTAGCAACTACCAGGCAGCGACCTTGGCGCGACCTATTGTGCTTTCTAGTAAAGAGTGATGCACGCAGGGCATGCCAACCCGGAGACAATTGGAACGGCACCGATAATATCCTCCGGATGACGTTGCAGTTTCCCTACAGGGCAGTCTAGGCTGTTGATGGTGGCAGCGTGCGTCTGTGGGGGGCATGCAGCGCGGTGGTGCCAGTCCTGCTTAGGTGCATGCCGTCAAACAATAGACAAGTACACAGTATTGTTGCCAATACTAGTCTGGGACAAAGACGCAATATAGTCTACAATTTGCGCAACAGCTAGGTCCGGCGCAGCAAGCCAAGCAGCGCGCCTGGCATACCGAGCGCCCCGCGGGAGCGTGCCTGAACCCCACCGCCATCGTGGCAGCGCCATCGCCGGTCTGCAGCACTGTGACACTTGCGTGCGCCGGGGGTGGGGGCCGGTCCGCAGGTTCTATGCACACCGTGCGCCTGGTGCCTGGCGAGATGCGTGGCAAGCGTCAGCACCCCACCGTGGGGCCACGATGCCAGGGAAGTGGGTGGGCCCCTGCCCGCTCGATGCGCGACAGGTGTTGGCGTGCAGAGGCAGCTGCCACCGCCGCCCGGGATTGCAATGTTTACGAGATGTTGCTCGTCTATTAGACGAAAAACCATATGAGTGTGACTGCACGTAGTGTGTTTAGTCCTACGGGGAATCCGCCGCTGTCGCCCCGAAGCGGGGCGTGCAGGCGCCCCAGTGGGCGTGGGGGATGTGCCGCCCCCTCTCGCTGGGCAGCTCGGCTCTAGCCTCTCTGCGCGCATACGGTGCAACCGGCCGCGGGCGTCTATATATAAGAGCCCACGCGCCGCGCCGCACAAGAACATTCCAAGCCGCTGCCGGATCCAGGTATATATAGCCCCACTGTATATAGGCAGTGCAGTTTATATACACACAGTCTGTATACACGATACATCGGCTACATTGTGTACATCACACTGGTGATCCACCTCGACAGGCTCTAGTGCGCCTATATTGTGCCTAGTATATAAGCATCTGGCAACGTATGTTTTGCTTCGGATCTGATCTACTCCCATCGTCCTAGATCCATACCTGCCCGCGTCTGCACTGCGCCCACATCCTGCTGATCAAGGCTATATAAGGGCGTACCAAGTCCCCATATTTTTTTAATCCCTTAACGGCACGAGTGTGCCAGGCCCCCGGTTTTTTTTCTGCAACTTCCCGCCACCATTTCCAGCCCGACCTACCAGTGGCAAGCCAGCACTGACAGCCCTCGGGTGCATGGATCCTTCCACAGTCCCTTCATGTCTCGGCACAAACGACAAAAGTCCTCCCTTCTGAACATCGGTTACTACTTCCCTCCCCGCGATGACCAGTCCTCATCGGCTGTCGCGTCGCAGCCTGATTTGAGTGCATCGCAGCTCGAGGCCTCTGGTTCGCTCGAGGCCGGTCTCGGCCTTGGCGCTGATCTCGAGGACCACCACTTGCCGCCAGACCTCCACGACATGGGCGCACCTCTTCACGCGACCCAGCACATAGGCTCCTCGATGCAGATGCCGCCTTCCCATGCCGAAGAGCAGCTACAGGGCTCTTCGCTGGGGGCTATGCAGCCAGCACCGGGACAGGAGGACTTCAACTACTTTCCTGACATGTACGAGGACTACCTGTTCCCCAAGCACAAGCCCAATCTATCCATCTCTTCGCATTTCAACATGTTCAACTTGGATGAGGCCCCACAGACCCTCTTCCACCACTCCAAGCAGCTGCCGCGGCAGGGGCGTCTCATGCCAACGGTGCTGACACCACGTCATCATCAGCAGCTGCCGCAACTGCAGCAACTGCAGCACATTCTGCAGCCTCAGGAACAGCAGCAACCTTCTCTGTTCCATTCTTCTCCCATCATCCAGCATTCCCCGGTGCCGTCGTTCGCATCTCCGACCCACATGCACCAGCCCCAGCAGCGCCATCTGTTTCTGTTCCAACTGCAGGCACTGGTGCAGAACTCGCCTGTCGGATCCCACCCAGTGTTGGCACATATGCAGCAGGCACAGGTGCAGCTCACTCCAACTCATTCGCCGAGGCGCCTTTCGCAGTCTCTGCCACAACACCGCTCAGCCCAGTTACATCTGCGTCTGCAGCTGCAGCTGCAGATGCTGCCTGTATTTCAGCATATGCCACAGCTCCAGCAGCATACACTGCCTCTGCACCAGAACGTTTCTCAAGTACAAACACTTCATCCCAGTGCACAAGCCGGTGATGCCTCCCTCGAAATCAGCGAGGAGTTGTTACTTGAGTTAATGGACACTGATTACAAGAATATCAACATGTTCTTGCTTAGCTTGATATATAAACTCAAGTATCCATTGCCGCTTGACGACTTTTACAATATTCTTTACAATAGTGAAGAAGAGCAGCTGTCATTGCAGCTTGTATCGCGTGTGCAAAAGATTGACAAGACTTCTGCTGAAGCCACAACGAAAAACCCTTCCTCATTGTTTCTCCACCAACTTTTGGACTACTTCACTCATCCGACTCTTGTATCACAGAACTACCCAAGCCTCGCCAAGAAGGATGCGAGGTTTTCTAACATAAGCTATCATGAAATTTTGAGATCTTTCTTGGCCATAAAGGTCCTTTTCGATGTTCTCATCGAGCTCCCAGATGATGCTGAAGCTGATGCTTATAGATTCAACATACCGCGGCTCTCTATCTACAAGACGTACTATATCATTTGCCAGAAATTGATATTGAAGTACCCGTCACCGAACAACCCGAGACTTGAGCAGCAGAAATTGATTCTCAGTCAGTCCAAGTTGGGAAAGCTCATCAAATTAGTGTATCCTAACATCAAGACCAAGAGGATTGGTTCGCGTGGAGACTCGAAGTACAACTATTTGGGAGTGGTTTGGAATGAGAATATCGTGGATGCGCAGATTAAGGACCTCTGTAATACGCGTGAGATCAATGAGTTGAACGACTTCTTCAATCAAGAATACGAGAAGCAAAGAGTACAACAACAAAAGAAGTCCCGCAGGCAAGCCAAGGAGCCGATAAAGAAACAGGTAATACCAGAGGAGACAGCAGACTTCTTCCCCTCCCAGGTCATTAAGCCCAAATATTCATTCACGAAGGTTGACCTCAAATTCCCCGACCAAGAGCTTCTCTCGTGGTTCAATGAGCGAAAGGAGCAAGTTTACGATCAGTTGCATCTTTCCATCTCTCTTCGTGATCAGATTCAGGTCTTCTTCTTCACCCCCGAAAATGTGGATGATAAGGAGCTCTTACTCTCCAATTTCTCCACTAGTTTTTTGCAAAACTTGCGGCCCGAGGACCTCAAAAATGATACCAAACTTGACTTGAAGATCTACTTCATCATTGCATGTGAGCTTCTTCCGAAGTTGTTTCTTATTGACTTAGACACTGAGATAGTATACTTGAAAAACCTAAGGTTGAGCTTGCTCCATTTCATCAAAGGTTTCAAGAACGAAGTCCGGCGCATCAATTTGCAATTTGAGGAGCTGAACTTGGCAGCATTCCTTGTTCTTTTGAAACGCATGATTAATATCAATGACTTACTCATCACACTAATCAAGATCATACTAAATGAAAATACCTCAGATCAGATGATGCATAATTTAGATCGGTTATTTAAAACAGAATATGACTTCTTTTCAAATGATCTTATCTATACATTGATTGGTTACAATTATGATCCCACCGTTGACGGCCATTTTAGCCTTGATTTTGTGCATAAAGAGGTTAGTTTGATTATGAATTTCTTCACGCAGAATCTAGTTCAATATTTCAGCTCGGTCAGTCAGCAAGGACCTCAGCCTGAGGAAGAATCTACCCAGGTGCTCAATCAGACACAGTTCGAGAACCTTCGCAGTTTGATATCCATGATTGACGGTGGTTTATTAAGCAGTCACTTCCGGTCTCATTACCCCATCATTATTTTCAATAATTTCTTCAATTTGGTGTCGAACGATATCTTGAAATTGGTATTCTTGCGAGAACAGTTCCTGGACCAGTACGTCCCGAGAACAGGTGAGAGTACTCATAACAACTTTGGAAATTGGTGGGTATTTAACTCCATTATCCAGGAGTATTTAGGTATTCTGGGTGAGATAGTGGGGTTGTTTAATTCCCTTGCATGAGTTTTCTGCGGGATAACACTCGTTGTTCAGTATATAGCACGGCTGAAGATAGCCTAATATCACGTCATTATCTGCATCGTGTATCTTATTTTTGCCTTGGTTAAAGCATGGATCTCACTTGTTTTACAGTGTAGTAGCCTTACTTCGTTAGTGGCCGCGCAAGTTGATATCGTTTGGTGATACTGCTGCAAAATTGAAAAAAAAAATCCGATAATACTTTAATTAAAAATTTCAAAGTATGAGGTTCAGACTAAACTTACCGCCCCACAGCTCCCACCAACACCTACGAAGATCCAAAATAGAAATCCGTATTGAAGTTCCAACGTCGACCATATGGTCGTGCACACACCATCTCATCTCTAATCTCGTTCCAGTGCCTGATGATGGCCTGCTATTCGTTTCTTTGACCCGAGTGGGAGCTCGCCTCGTCCCCAGCGGTCCGAACCAGACACCAAGGATGCCAACGAAGACTCAAAATAGTATCAAGTTGATCACAGGGAACTCGCACCCCGCCCTTGCGAAACTCATCAGTGACCACTTGGGGCAAAAGTTGGCTCGAGTGGGTGCATTCCAGTACTCAAATAAGGAAACTGCTGTGGCAGTTGGAGAATCCGTGAGAGATGAGGATGTATATATTATACAAACTGGGTGTGGTGAATCAAGGATTAACGATTTTCTAATGGAGCTCTTGGTGATTATCAATGCGTGTAAAATTGCCAGTGCCAGGCGGATCACTGCAGTGATCCCTAACTTTTTCTATGCCAGACAAGACAAGAAGGATAAGTCGAGGGCGCCGCTCACTGCTAAGCTCGTGGCAAATTTGTTGCAGACAGCAGGATGTAACCACGTCATTACAATGGATTTGCATGCCTCTCAGATCCAAGGGTTCTTCAGGGTCCCAGTGGACAACTTGTATGCGGAACCATCGGTGTTGAAGTACATTAGAGAAACTTTTGCAAGGGAGGACATTATCATAGTAAGCCCAGATGCCGGTGGTGCGAAACGAGTTGCTTCTATTGCTGATCAACTCGACGTCAATTTCGCCTTGATCCACAAGGAAAGACAGAAGGCCAATGAGGTATCTAGAATGGTGCTTGTGGGCGACGTTTCCAACAAGATATGCTTGCTTATAGACGACATGGCAGACACTTGTGGCACATTGTGCAAGGCAGCTGAAGTCCTCATGGAGAACAAGGCGAGCAAAGTCGTTGCCATGGTGACACATGGCATCTTCTCTTCAGACGCTATAGAAAAGATAAACCGAAGCAGTTTGGATAAGGTCCTCTGCACCAACTCCATGCCGTTGCTGCAGAAAGCGTTGCAGAGCAACAAAGTTGAGACAGTGGATATCAGCTCAACATTAGCGGAGGCTATTAGAAGATTACATAATGGCGAGAGCGTCAGCTATCTATTCAAGCACGTCACTTAGCGAATATGCATCATGAATATACGATATAGGGAATTACAGGTAAGTTATATACAAAAATAGGTTTCACGTGGAAATCTCTTTGGCGTCAACTGAGTACCACACCACTCCTGAGCTTAATTTGTACGGGTTGTCGTCTCCATTGAGATTTCCATCTTCCACCTTGTGTTCCACTATTCGATTTATCTTTGCAACGAGCCACTCTTTTTCATCAACTTTGACATCAATGTTTAAAAAGTAGTGAGGGGCTCCAATATTGAAGGCCGCCCATGGCTGGAATGTAAGATCCTTTTCGTCAATATTGTCTATCCTTGTGGGTAGAAACAAAACCAAATCCCCAACAGAGAAATGGTTCATTGAGATTTTATAATTCATCATCTCGTTTAGCTTCAGTATTTCACTATTCTTGGCTTTGTTTTCCTTTGTCAACTTCTTGGCGAACCCTTCAACGTCGTTGAATCTCTTCGATATGGCATTCAAGAAAAATCTCTCATTAAACAGAATTACATGATATCGGTTCTTAAATTGGTCGGTGAACAATTCGATCAATTTCTTTGAAGTAGAGGTGAACTTGTCTCCATCACCATCAATGGATTCTGCTTCAATCGGATCGACGTGAAGTTCATCAATCCACGCCATATCCACATCATCAACGGCTGTAGAGGAAGGCTTCTCACTCGGTTGCACTTCATCGTGCTTCTTCGTCCTTAAGCCTTTGACCCTCGTGATCTTGAAATCATCTTTACTCAGTTCATCCTTTACCAATAATAAGCCCATCGACTCTAACACCATGCAAAACTCATAGAAGAATTTGAAGTTTGCCCTAGCCGAGTCCTTAATATCTGACAATAAATCAATCACAATCTTGTTCATGCTATCGAGTATATCGTCCTCGTATCCTCGTTTGGACTGCGTTAAGTCTAGTAAATTGTCATACTCTTCGTTAACCTCATCCAAACGCGCTTGTAACGTCTTGATCTCAGAATCCATTGCTTTTAGTTCCGAGGTATGCTGGGTCTCCTTGGATGCCATATTCGATAGCAAGTCTGCTTTCATATTTGACACATCCTTGAGTTCACCCCGCAACGACGCATTAAGCTCTCTTAATGACTTCACTTCAGCTTTAGTGGTGCTCAAATCCGATTTGAGATTATCACTTTGCTCCTTGAGCTCCCGTATCTCCTTCTCTTTCAAAAGCGTAAACTCCTGCATTGTATTATTGCGAGAGTTCTCGTACTGCTTCAACTCATTATCTCTCCCGCTAAGTTGTTCTTTCAAACTCTTTATTTGAGATTCTTGTCTCTGCTCTCTAGCGGTAAATGACTCTATTGAGCGGGAATTTTCTTGTTTAAGGTCCTTGATCTCGTTCTTCAAACTCAATATGATATCTTCGTAAGACTTGGTTTGCTTGGAGAGCTTATCATTTTCCTCAGTGAGGAGAGATTTTTCTTTTCTTAGTCTAATGTTATCGAGATGCTTGTCAATAGTCGTAGATACCTCCAAAGGTTCGTTTTTGCCAGCTCTCGAGTCGGACATATTGCGTTTAGGAAGAAGCTTGATTGGATCTGATTTCATCTCCACGGCGGTGAGGGAGGCAGTTCTCGCCTTCGCCAATCGAAGGTCACTACCTTGTGATTCGGACCGTACGACAGGCCAACTTGAAAGGTTTTTGAACTGGTGTTGATGCAAGAGGTCCTCTAGCTTCTTGATTCGTTTTTTTAACCCTTCAACCAAGTTGGCATCATATTCTAAGCCGTCATGTGAAGGTGAACTGGTCAACTTCGGGAGCTTTTTCACCATTGAATTTGCGACCGAGTTCTCATTTTCATTGGCAACGGGTGACGTAAAAGATGACATTGAATTTACAAGATGAGACACCTTCTTCAAACCTTTGGTTGACATCAACAAATCTTTGTATGACTTTTCCAATAACTCCGTGAACTTTCTGCTATTGACTTTTGATAGAGTCGATGACTCAACAAGAGTGATGTATCCTGTGATATCATCTCTCTCCACTTCAATCTCATCGAGGGTCCTCAAAAGCGTATTCGAGTGATACTCATTATTGACAAGTGTTACGTCCAAGTTAGGAAGACTTGGTTTAACTGAAGTTTCCGAGTCATTCAAGAGAGAGAGAAAGTTCCCAAACTTCTTTAGCCATAAATGTTGGAAAAGCTTCTCGTGATCAATAATAGTCAATAACTGTTCAGTCACATTATGCACGATACCTTTAGAATAGAAATCATACCACTCATATTGTCTCCGTCTCTCAATGAGAACGAAGCCGAAAAGAAGTGGCAAATCGATTGTCAACGACAAGTTATCCTCAGAGCGCTTTATGCGATTTATGATTTCCGAGCTCACCTCCACTGGTGCCCCCTCCTTTTCTTTCCCAGCAGATGAAGAAAGGGATTTCAACTCTGTCTTGATGTCGACACTTCGCATTTGGAGACTGGCAATAGACTCAAAGATATGGATACACTCGTACAGCAAATTCTTCTTGAAGGAGTAGAGTTTGAGCAAGTACTGATAGGATTCGTTTGCCAACGAATAAATTGTGGTCGACTCATCGCGGTGCTTGCGGAATACATTCTCCACCGAGAGATCCATGTTTAGATTGAACAGCTCAATGTCACTGGCAAGAGTGTCCACCAATGTCCTCAATTGATTACTGCCATTTTCGAAGCTGTGGTTCTTGAACTTCAAGATAGACTCATTTCGCAACGCCTCAATCTTCTTGTCGATACCCACCTTGTCATTGTTGATAGCAACTAGCAGTGCGTGCATCAGATTGAACTTATCGATAACTAATGGAAGCCAGTGCTCAATGAACTTGGAGTTTTTGAGAAGCTTATTATAGTTGAGTAAATCGAACAAATTCACGGAGCGGCCGCTCCGTAAGGTGAACACTGGAAACTTCTTTAACGTCTGGAAGTGCTCGAACCACGACTTATGCAAGGTTTTGAAATTGAGAAGCTTGATATAGTTAAAATAGCTGTTGAAGTCCTTCTCCACGTCATTGACAAAGTTATTGATGAACTGAAATATGATGGTCAAACTCTTGAAGATAACATTGATCTGCTTGATGAACTGTTGCAGGAGAACATTGACGGTATTGTAGTCTTGCAAAATAGCTTTGGACCAACCATGGTTGACTTTGAGGTTGCTCGTCATCAGCTTGTAGCTTGCACTAGCAGAGGTCGTGGTGAGCACCGACTTGGTGGGAGCGATCAAGTCGTGAAAGCCACCGGCATTTTTGTTGATGTAGAGGGACACAAGGCCCTTCTCTTGGTCGCTGAACAAGCGCTTGTCGTAGACATACACCTCGTTCAACTCGTTTATGATGTTGAAATTGAGTTTGATCCCAAACGACGTCAAGAGAAAGAGATTATCGGGCGAGTCCACCATGAAATCCAAGAAGCTTTCGATGATGTACGTTTTGAACGCAGCCAAAGTCTGGAAGCGCACCGGCTTTGGCACCTTGGTCACCTCGCCATTATGCCCGTTGTAGATGAGGAGGTACTGTGAGTCCATGGCGCAGCGGTAGACAACGGCTCCAGATGCAGAGATGGGCTACCACAGAGATGACTGCGTAGCAGGTCCTGTAAAAGCTTGTCTTTCCCGGTCAATGAAAGCTGCAACGGCTAAGAGGATGGCTTTTGCCGTCAGGCACGGCAAGGTGAAACGAGGAGCAAAGTGAAATTAGGCTTCCTCGTTCGAATGAGAGAGGCGCTGGTCGTCGAAAGACTATCGATCTGAGCGGCCCGGGTTGTGCTTTTTCCAACTGCCACCTGTGGCTTAAGCGGTGGTGTGCGGCACAAGCGAGCTGGGGCAAGTAAGGTATGCCTACATACAAGAATCACATGCAGGAGGGACGTCTTTGGCGGGGTGGGGAAAAACGAGCGAGCGACACGAACGACGCCACCAAACAACCCACCAGATACACGCGGGACGGGAGGTCGAGCACAGTAGCCGTCGGCGTAGAACATTCCACCCCAGTACTAGGCTACTTACGGGCCTACCTGCAGTCCAGTCCCCACATAAACTACCACCTGCATACTGTGCGAAATCAGCCTGGGCCCGGCTCACTCGGGGCCGCTTTCCAGGGAGATGCTCGCAGCGGATACGCCAGCATTGGTTCTACAGCCCAGAAATCTGCGCCCAGCCCCATAGCATTAGCGTTTGACAGGCACCACCCCTCCCCATCTCGGCCGCGCACGACCTCCAATACCTCCAAAGCAGTGCGGACGAGAGACAATGCCTACAGCATGCTTGACGAGCGTTCGGTGGAGATCATCTCGCGGTTCAAGCAGGCGGTGTTATCGAAAAATGCGGAGTCGAACTTCCCGCTGCTCCGCGTGCCGAACCGTGGGCGCAAGCTCCAGCTTCCCGAGCCCTCGGTGATGCGTCCCAAGGTGGTGGAGTACGAGGGCCACAACCACCTTGTATTCACCAACGAGAGCATCGAGCGTGAGTTGTCGCGCAACAAGCGCAAGTATGGCGCGGAAGACAGCGACGATGGTGCCAAAAGCGACGAAGAGGACCTCGACAGTGACAGCCTGGACGACGAGAGCCCGTTGAAAAAGTTGAAGATCCACGAGCTTTTGCTGCCGCTCACCCACCCCTCGGAACTCGTGAAACATCCCGCCATCTCGAAAACGTACAAGCTGACGATTTTGAGCCGGTTTGCGGCAGAGCTCATCGACACCATCGAGACGGAGCAAAACAACTTGAACTGGCTCAGCAAGCTCTTGCAGGTGTTGAACGGTGAAGACTGGCACTATCTTCTCGAGGAGAACTTGGGATTGAGGCAGTACAACCACGGGTTGGAAGACGACGGCGACCCGGTACTAGAGCCGGTGGCCATAGAAGACGGGCCCGCAGCTAGCGTCGGCGCAAGCAGCAGCAGCGCGACTGTGGAGTCTGCGTTGAGTATCGAGGGTAAGGATCAAGATACGAAGAGCCCCACGGCTGATGCCGCACACCAGGACAGCACCGATACTATTGTTGCAGCTGATCCCAGAATTGACACTGGGGCCGAGGCCAGGGACGGGCCCAGCGATGCACAATCCACTGTGACCGTGGGAGAGAAGCAGCAGACGGATGGGGTGCCCGACGGTGAGTCGAACACCCGGCGCTCTGCTAGCAGGGAAGCATCCGTCAAGAGAGAGGACAGTGAAGACGAGGAAGACCCCTTCTTTGCCTTGCCGGAGACGCTTCGGCGCTACGAAGAGAACCAGTACGGCGCCGCGGATGAGGCGGACGACGACTTCACTACGTTGCGGGAGGATCTCGTCAACTATCTCCAAGTGAGCATCCAGCGACAACAAGAGTACATCAAGAATTTATCCGCCATACGCAACGGGATTGTGCGTGCAGACAGATTGAAGCTGGATCTTCTTCGCTGGGGCAAGGAGATGAACGACAAGAAAAGCACCTAGTGCGATGTAATATAGATAATTGAGAGGCAGAGCGGAGGCGGCGTAATCCTGGGTACGCGGCGCACGACCGCACGTAAATTTGAGGCGCGCCACGCGCCGCGACGCGTGTATAAAAACGGCCGCTCGCGTTTCTTTTCATCCCCGATACCAGTGACATAATGCTTGAAGGTAAATTTGACGAGGCGTCGTTGTTGAAGAAGATCGTGGACTCCATCAAGGACTGCGTGAAGTTGTGCAACTTCAACTGCACCGAGCATGGTTTGACCGTGCAGGCGGTGGATGACTCCAGAGTGTTGTTGGTGTCTCTCTTGGTGGTGCAATCCGCCTTCAGCGAGTACAGATGCGACAGAGACATCACCTTGGGCATAGACTTGGAGTCATTCAGCAAAATAATAAAGTGTGGCAACAACGAGGACTACTTGACCATCTTGGCCGAGGACAAGCCCGACAACGTGATGACCATCTTCGAGGACAAGAAGAAGGAGCGCGTGTCTGAGTACTCCTTGAAGTTGATGGACATTGACAGCGAGTTCTTGAACATTGACGAGATGGACTACGACTCCGTTATCAACATGCCATCGCACGAGTTTTCCAAGATTGTGCGCGACTTAAAGAACTTGAGTGAGTCGTTGAACATCGTCGTCACGAAGGACTCGGTCAAGTTCAGCGCAGAGGGTGAGAGCGGCTCCGGTAGCGTCATCTTGAAGCCTTTCACCGACATGGACCACCCCGACGAGTCCATCAAGGTCAACTTGGAGAACCCCGTCGACTTGACCTTTGGCTTGAAGTACTTGAACGACATTATCAAGGCCACCTCCTTGTCTGGCACCATTACCATCAAGTTGGCAGACAAGACGCCGGCGTTGTTTGAGTACAAGTTGGACGCGGGCGGCTACTTGCGCTTCTACTTGGCCCCCAAGTTCGACGAGGACGACTAGTTGTGTATAGTAATGGATTAATTATGCAAATGATGATAGTGGTGGTGTCCTACGTGGGCACCTGGTCCAAGAAGGCCATCCGGCGGCCACTTCTCTCGGAAATGGGTAAAATTAGGCGGAATGCATCGTGCGTGTTCAAGTAGTAACGGTATAAGCGTTTCATGCGCAAGAAACCAAAGCTTTCGTAGAGCCGCAACGCTCCCTTGTTGATGACTTCAGCCTCAAGCGCAATCTCGTCGACCTTGTCGTACTGGACCATTTTGTCGATGGTAAGCTTAACGAGGTTGCGGGCAATGCTCCGATGACGGAACTGCGGGTCAATCACCAACATGCCTATGTAGCCCCGCACCCGCACCTGACGATGTATATCGATCTTGGAAACAATCACTCCCACGAGATCAGCACCCGACCGCACGAGGATACAGTATTGCGGCCACTGGTTGAGGAAATACCAGTAGACATAGATTGAGTAAGGCTCACTCAAATGCTGGGCGATGAGATCCAGCACCTCCCCAAACTCTTTCTTGCTCCGAGAGTCGAACTGGAAGTAGTCCAAGCCGTCGATTCGGGCCACGAGACTCATGGTGGGTCGAGTGTGCGGTTTGTTTCAACGAGTGAAAAATCTGAACTGCATATCAGCCAATAGTACCTGCAGGCATTCTGGCCTGATCGGACAAACGGGAGTGGGGTGAGCAAACGCCGGGAGCCCGGGCACCCGCCGTTGCGATATCCCTACAAACCGCCGGGCGGGGGCCCTGCGTGGCAGGGGCTCTAAAGTGCGGGACACGGTTGCAGCAATTGTGTGCAGGCAGCAACGCCAACGTTTGCGACGGTGGAACCACCATTGGATCGGCAGAAAAAAGCAAAGCCGCTCTGCAGGCCGGCTGGGCTGCCTACTGGCGCGCAACCGCGGGCCGGCGCGCAGCAGCAACACAGGCTCGGCGCGCGGTGAGCTCACTGCCTGCACAGTGCCGCGGATCACAGACTCCCACGCAGTAGGCAACACGCAGCGGCCGACGAGGTTTTGTGTAACTTGGGTGGTATATATTACGTCGGTATCCGCACTTTTATCTTCTTGTTCAGCGCAAGTTTCACTGCACAGAAAAGTATAGTTTAGATAACATGAGCGTGTTGGACGTCTTGAAGAGAAAGTCTGGTGTCATCTACGGCGACGATGTTCGTCAATTGTTTCTCCATGCCCAGAAGCACGGCTACGCCATCCCCGCCATCAACGTGACCTCCTCTTCCACCGTTGTGGCTGCTTTGGAGTCTGCCAGAGACAACAAGTCTCCCATCATCTTGCAGACCTCGCAGGGTGGTGCTGCCTACTTTGCCGGCAAGGGTGTCGACAACAAGGACCAGTCTGCGTCCATCCAGGGCTCCATCGCTGCTGCTCACTACATCAGAGCCATTGCCCCCGCCTACGGTATCCCCGTGGTGTTGCACACCGACCACTGCGCCAAGAAGTTGTTGCCGTGGTTCGATGGCATGATTAAGGCCGACCAGGAGTGGTTCGAGAAGACCGGCGAGCCCTTGTTCTCCTCGCACATGTTGGACCTCTCTGAGGAGTCCGACGAGGAGAACATTGCCACCTGCGTCAAGTACTTCGAGCCCATGCACAAGATGGGCCAGTGGTTGGAGATGGAGATTGGTATCACCGGCGGTGAGGAGGACGGTGTCAACAACGAGCACGTTCAGAAGGAGTCCTTGTACACCTTGCCCGAGACCGTGTACAAGGTGTTCGAGGCCTTGTCCCCTATTGGCCCCAACTTCTCCATTGCCGCCGCCTTTGGTAACGTGCACGGTGTGTACAAGCCCGGCAATGTGCAGTTGAAGCCCGAGATCTTGGGCGACCACCAGGAGTACGCTAAGAAGACCTCCGGCTCCAAGTCCGACAAGCCCCTCTTCTTGGTGTTCCACGGTGGCTCCGGCTCCTCGCAGCTGGAGTTTGACACCGCCATCAAGCACGGTGTCGTGAAGGTCAACTTGGACACTGACTGCCAGTACGCCTACTTGAAGGGTATCAGAGACTACGTGTTGAACAAGAAGGACTACTTGATGTCGCAGGTGGGTAACCCCGACGGCGAGGACAAGCCCAACAAGAAGTACTTTGACCCCAGAGTGTGGGTCAGAGAGGGTGAGAAGACCATGTCCGCGAGAATCTCCGAGGCCTTGGACATCTTCCACGCCAAGAACCAGGTCTAAGTTAGCAACAGATGCAATACTCGATTCATTATGTCTGCGTAGCTATGTACATGCTATATTCCCCGGAGCTGGCGTACCTTTTGGTACTCCGGCATGGTATCGAGCGAGATGCCCGTCCCCACGCTGGTGCCAACAATGTAGTTGGCCCGCACGTACTTGGCCACGCACCGGTCGAGGCAGGACAGCTCGCCGGTGTTCAAGTCGCCGCCTTCGTACTCGCGGCCAAGGCACTTGCGCTCGCACGTCAGGAGGATCCGCTGGAGCGTCGTGGCCATGGCATCGTACTGCACCTCCGCAAGCTTGAGTTTCTCGGGGTCGACGGAGGCCTGGCTGTACTGCAGCGACTTGCCGATGAAGAACGACATACCGCTGCCTCCACCACGAGCACTGCCAGCTGAGTCGATGCGGTACACACACGACCAACATATGCAGGCGAGTATCTGGCCGCCAGGAGCCGGTTCGAGGCAGCTGCTGGCTCGAGGCCTCTTGTCGCTGCCCGATGCTGCTCGCGCCACCTACAGCGACGCGCACAAGCGGGGCCAGCCGGCGACCCGGTGTGGCTCATCGCACATGCCGGACCTATACGCAGGACAAGCCATAGTGGACCGTCCGCCGGCGCTCTTCTTTCCCCACCACCGGTGTCTGGCGTCCAAATGCACGTCTTACTCACCAACGACGACGGCCCGTTGGACGATGTCAAGTGCCCGTACTTCAAATTCCTCGTGGACGAGATCCGGCGCTCAACCGACTGGGACCTCTCCATCGTGATTCCCAACCAGCAGCGGTCGTGGATCGGGAAAGCTCACTTTGCGGGCAAGACGCTCACGGCGCTGTACATCTACACCAAAGACAGCACCAGTGAGGAAAACGCGGGCGTGAATGCGTTCGAGGGCCCGTTCGAGCAGCCCAATGCCGCGCTCGGCGACCACCAGGAATGGTGTCTTCTCGACAGCACCCCTGCAGCCTGCACCGATATTGGCCTCCATCATGTGTACAAAGACAAGGGTCCCGTGGATTTGGTGGTGAGCGGACCCAACTTCGGCAAGAACCTGGGCAACTTGTACATTCTCACCAGCGGCACTGTGGGCGCGGCTATGGAGGCCGTCACCCACGGCACCAAGGCGGTGGCAGTGTCGTATTCCTACAACGACTTGAACCACAACTTCCGTAACATCAAGGAGGCCTCGCGCATCGCGGCCAGGCTCATTGGCAAGCTTGCTGGCGAGCTCCAGCAGCGGAGCGACGTTGATATTTACTCCATCAACGTGCCGTTGGTCGACACCTTGCAGCTCGGCACCACCAAGATCTACTACTCACCTATCCTTAAGAACTACTGGCACTCGATTTACCGCGATGATGGCGACGGTCGCTTCAGCTGGTCACCAGACTTCAAGAAGGTGTACAAGGACGGCTTGAAGGATTTCCACCACTCAGATAACCGCATCTTGCTCAATGACAACATATCCGTCACCCCAATGAAGGCGGAGTTCAATGTCGTTGAAATGATTGGCGAAATCAAGCTCCATGACGACGAAGTTGCCCCGCGCGATATCGAAAAGGTGTTCCTCATCACTATACCACCAGAGCTGTACATATTCCAGCCGCTCGTGCTGGCATTTGAGTTGCAAAACTACCGCATCACCAGAGACCCTGCAGTATTGCAGAGCCTCGCTTCCAACGACAACCTCCATGTCTTCCACTATGGCGAGTATGAAGATATCAACTTGGACGCCGTGCAGCAGCATCCTCACAGCTACTTCATTCCCACCTATATTTATAGAAAAGCCTTGATCCGCAAGAACTACTTGGCCAACTCCATCCAGTATTACATAGCCAAACACCCGGACCTGATATTGAAGCGTGCTTTCCCCACTACCTACCAACTCGAACTTGACTACGCCGAATTTTTGGACGATGCCCTAGATGACGCATACGAGTTGCGGCAGGAGATCGAAGAAAACAAGAAAACGTGGATCTTGAAGCCGGGAATGAGTGACAAGGGGCAGGGCATCCGCCTATTCAAGACTGTGGACCAGCTCCAGGCGGTCTTTGACTCGTTTGAGCTTGACAGTGATGACGAGGAGGACGACAGTGCCGAACAAAACGGAGTGATCATTTCCCAGCTCCGACACTTTGTGGTGCAAGAGTATAAAGAGCGCCCGCTTCTCTTGGAAAAATACGGCAACAGAAAATTCCACTTAAGGACGTATGTTGTCAGCAGCGGCGATCTTGTGGTATTTGTCTACAAAAAGATCCTCACTTTGTTTGCCGACGCCCAGTATTCCGCGCCCAAGGATGATGCTGAGGAGGTGAGCATGGACGGGCATTTGACAAATACTTGTTTGCTGAATGAAGGGTTGGTGGTACCATTCTGGGACCTTGAGGGCATCAAGACGAGCGAGAAAATCGAGGTGTTCCAGCAAATTTGCCAGATCACGCAGGACCTCTTCAAAGCAGTCTCGACCACCGACCGCATCAATTTCCAGCCGTTGCCCAACGCCGTAGAGTTCTACGGCATCGACTTTCTCGTTGGAGATGACTACGAGGTGCTGCTATTGGAAGTCAATGCCTACCCTGACTTCAAGCAGACGGGTGACGACTTGAAGGAAGTGATCTACGAGCTCTTCAATTCCACCGTGAACGAGGTGGTGGCGCCCCTTGTCGAAGGCCGTGAGCGCGTGCCTACGCACTTGACGTCGCTTCTCGAAGTATATAAGCATAGAACGTAACCTTTACTACTAAAATCCACACTCTTGTATGGTTCCGGTGTCGCACAATAGTTTTTGCGGGGGTAGCTGGTGTGGGTCGTGCACCGGCATGAAAAAATTTGAAGTTCGACGAACGAGCCAGCACGATCCCTAAGTCATTCAGAGGCAAACAAGAGAACGGAGACAGGGCCTGCCCTTACTGTGTTTGTTATATCCTCGCGACATTGTTTGAACATATCTGCAATCCGCATTCGCTGTTGTCATAACAGGCGTAACACTTGAGATACAGAGTTGCACCCGCCAGCACACTAGTCTGCTCCATTGCCGCCCATCAAGTCTATCTTCTGGCATTGGTCAATATATCACGCATATATTGCCATTTTGACCACGGACACTGATTTTTGAGCTGCATCACCGGTCTTTCCGTGCGAATCAGACACCGCTAGTTTGATCCGGGGAAGCATTGAACAGGGCTGAATCTCTTGTTGCCGGAGCGATCCATCTTCAGCAACAGGAATCTCACCCTCCATCCGCATACAAAAGACATGTCGACGCGAAAGTCCAATAGAAACCACAAGCGGTCCGGCGACACCTCGGTGTCGGTGGAGGCCAAGAGCTTGTCAGAGATGTTCCCCGACTGGGGGACTGACGACTTGCAGAGCTTGTTGAATGAACACCACCAGAACGTCGAGATTGTGCTCGACTTGATTGTGAACAACAAGGTGTCGAAGTGGGAACCCATTAAGAAGGAGAAAAAGGTGCACAAGAAGGAGCCTGTTGCTCCCGAGGAAGTGCAGGCACCTGCCGCCATACCTAACAACGCGCACAAGGACGAGACAAGACAGCAGAAGTCCGCCGGCAAGAAGCAATTTTCCAAGGCCAACAAAGATAGAAAGCGCGCTCCTGCCAACGCAGTCGCCGCGACGGCAGCCGCAAACGCCGCGTCGGCGGCCGTAAAGGACATTAACTCCGCAAGAGATGCGCAGCCCGCTGCTCCGGCACCAAACTCGTGGGCTGCTACGTTATCTCTGGATGCCAAGCCCAAGCCCAAGCCTAAGAAGAAGGAGAGACCCGCAAAGGCAGACTCTGAGAAGGAGAAGGAGAAAGAAAAGGAGAAGGAGAAGGAGAAGGAAAAGCCCCGCGCCCAGCTCCCTAAGGTGGGAAGCGAGGAAGAGACCGCAGACGTTGCGGTCCCCGCGCCAGCAGCAACCGCCGCTGCGGCAGCAGTGGCATCGACCGCCCCCGCCCCCGGCTCCTGGGCGTCTGCCATTACGCCCAAGCCCAAGCCCAAGAAGGCGCCTTCGCAAGTCCAGCACAAGACTGAGAAGAGTGAACAGGGGGCAACCGAGCAGGAACACACACCCGCCAATGCTGAGGAGACAGCTGTCGACTCAGCTATCAACCCAGAGGTGGAGCCCATCAGAGCATCTGTGTCTCACGAGCCGGAGATTGTTCACATCCCTGTCGTGGAGGAGAAGGATGAAGTGGTCACTTCCGAGGAGCCCCAAGTTATTTTGCCCACCAATGCGTCCTCTTTGAACTCCGTTGGTGTTTCTTTCGGTTCATTGAACTTGAACGAGCAGGAGGTTCAGGAAGACAGCCCTTCCACTGAACAGCAGCCTCAGGGCACGGCTGATCAGTCGCAGCAGTACGGTTTGTACAACAACGCTTACAACCAACAGGCGTACCAGCAACATCAGCCGACGCCCCAGCAGGCTCAGCAGGCCCAGCAGGCCCAGCAGCAATACGGAGTCGGCACCAAGCAGGGATCCAAGCAGCCTTACGACTACTACGAACAGCAGCAGTCCCAGCAACCTCAACAACAGGCTCAGCAGCAACAAGCTCAGCAGCAGCCTCAGCCTCAGCAGCAGCAGCAGCAGCAACAGCAGCAGTACCCTCATGTTACCCAGCAGTACCCGCAGCAGGGACAGACCTTGCCTGGCGTTGCCCAGTACGGGTACCCTGGTGTGGACTACTCCATGTACAGCCAACAGGCTGCTGCCGCTGCGGCGGCCGCTGCTGCCGCGGCTCATGCCTCGCCATCTGCCGGTCACAGCAACACCTACCAGCAGTACCAGCAGGGCAATGAGAGCACCCAGTCCCCGATTGTCAACTCTTCCAACTTGTCTTCCAACCAGCAGGTGGCACAGAGTGGCCAGGGCACTCCGGGTCAACAGCCCCCTCAGCCTCAAGCTCCCGGCCAGTACCCCACCACTGCTGCCGGTGCACCCTTTGGCTACCCCTACTACAACTACTACTATAACACGCCTTTCTACGGCAATGGCGTGAACACGAGCTTTGGCATCAACAGTGGCAGCAGCGTGCCCTCGCAGCAGTTGCCTAACTCTGCAAGCGCAGGCAATGGCGCCAACAGCAACCAGTACTACCAGAACCAGTTCAACAACCGGTACCCGGCTTACAACAACTACCCGCCCCAGCAGCCCCCGCAGCAGCAGGCGGGTCAGGGTCAGCACGGTACCTCTTCGCAGCCCAACTCGTCGCAGGGTAACCAGGAGAGCTCCGAGCAGCCACCCTTGAGCCAGCCTATGATGCCGCAGTACGGTGCGTACCAGCAGTACCCGCAGTACGGAGGCTACCAGGACAGCCAACAATATCGCGGCTGGTACTAATGCCACGATACGCATCGTTGGTTATGAATGTGTACGAATAAAGACTCAGTATAGAGAGGTAGGTGGGCAGTAGCGGCCCTGCACGCTAGGGCCTCGCGGTTCCAGCTGCGCGCGCACGGGAGGCCCAGGCAGCCGCGTGCAGGCAGGCACGAAACGTTGCCGCCTGCGTAGAGGACAATAGCTGAAATAGGAGAGGCGGTACGAAATTTACCGCTGGCTGCGAACATCTCAATACTAAGCCCGCAGCAAGCTTAGCCTCATATAAAAAGTCAACTACTACTGCCGCGCTAACAAATTTTTGTTACTCCCATACAAAATTAAATGTACGTATAACACGTTAACTATGGCGCGCGCAGACGACACAGTGGCGATGCACAATAAAGCGGCCCCGATATGCACCTTCTCCATCTATATATGTTGCTACTAGTGTATACAGCTGTTTGCCACTGCCATTGACCACGTTGGGGGAGTTGGTGGTGCTGGCGGTGCTGGTGACTTTCACGTCCTGGGAGCGACTTGCTGCAGCTGCGTCCGGGGTACCCCGGATTCGCGCGCGACATTTGCGCGGTGCGGACATTCTACGAGGCACCGCGTGCTGCGGATGTACTTGAGGGTACCACGGGACCACACTGGCTTCGTCAAGGGCAAAATTGCACCAGGTTGAAAAATGTGGAAATTGCCAGCACTCCCAAATTGCGCCTTGTGCCACCTCTGGCTTGCACACAGGCTGGGCCTGCACGCGCACTGGCTTCGTGCTGGCCCTGTCTGTGTGCAGTCCGTTCCACATGCAGGCGAGATACGCGCCTGGTGTTTACGGTTGCCAAAGTAAACAACGCCCGGCCGGAATATAAGTACTAACGTCGCAGCAGTTTTTTGGCTGTATTGAAAAAATGGCTGAGAGAAGAAAGGCTACCAGAAAAAAGAAGGACCCCGACGCCCCCAAGCGCTCGCTCAGTGCCTACATGTTCTTTGCCAACGAGAACAGAGACATTGTGCGTGCCGAGAACCCCGGCATTTCGTTCGGCCAGGTGGGCAAGTTGCTTGGTGACAAGTGGAAGGCTTTGAGCGCCACCGACAGAACCCCCTACGAGAACAAGGCCGAGACGGACAAGAAGAGATACGAAAAGGAGAAGGCCGAGTACGCCAAAAGAAACGCTTCCTAAGCGCGCCTCGTGCTCCCTGTGTTTGCCGCCACCTCGTGGTGGCGGACCGCCGACGAGCCGGCGGAGGCTTGTACCGTATGTATCCTAGGATCTGTATCACTATGTTTTCTTCTTCCTCCCGTAGCCTGTGTCCTGCACAATGCCCCGCTCCTTGCCTGCCGCGGCGGTCGCTGTTTGGAGACCATGTCTCTTCCTGGCCCCTACTGCAACAACGACAAGCGGTCGTTTGCGTACCCGACAGTGAACCAGAGATGGCCCACCATCGTGCGCGGGTGCATTGACGACGTGCAGGCGCAGGTGGCCGCCAACCCGAACCTCAAGCCCGATGGCGACCAGCTCGTGGCCCACTTTGGGCAGTTGCTCAAGGAGTTTGAGAACGACGCCAAGGTGCGCAAGTTCACCGACGAGGAGGTGGCCGTCAACAGCAGCTTGGAGGAGTACAACCGCGCCCTCCTGGCGGCGGCCTACACCTGGCGCACGGGCCCGTGGTTGTTTCTCGAGTGCTACCTCTACCAGTTGATCAATGCGCATTTGAACGCGTGCACCGACTTGTTCTGGCAGGGGTTCGACATCTTCAACGGGTTGAAGGTGAAGACGATGGAGCAGTCTGCCGCCGGCATTGCGGAGCTCTGCAAAAAGTACCAGCTGGTGCTGGGGTCGGCGGGCGCCGACGAGGAGGCGTTGAAGCTCTTGTACAAGGAGTTTGTCGACATCTCGCTCTGGGGCAACTCCACCGACTTGTCGCTTTTGGCGGGCAACGTGTCGCTCGACGACATCAAGTCCATCCAGAGCGAGGAGATCCGCAAGCAGAACGAGAAGAACATCCTTGTCAACGACACCGTGCAGTCGTGGAACCACCTTGTTGCCTCCAACAGACAGCAGGTGGACTTTGTGTTGGACAACTCGGGGTTCGAGTTGTTCTCCGACTTGGTACTTGGGCTCTTCTTGCTCGACTTTGGCCTCGCCAAGCGCGTGCAGATGCACTGCAAGAAGATCCCCTGGTTCGTCAGCGACACCGTGCCCAAGGACGTCGACATCTTGATCAGCCTGCTCGAGGCCAGCGACAACGATGCCGTGCGCTACTTTGTCAAGAAGGTGAAGGACTACATCACCAGCGGCCACATTGTGATAAAACTGCACACCTTCTGGACCCTCCCCAGCAACTTTTGGTGCCTCGCGCACTATGAGGACTTGTACCAGGACTTGCTCCAGTCCAGCTTAGTCATCTTCAAAGGCGACCTCAACTACCGCAAGTTGACTGGCGACTTGAAGTGGGACAAGACCACGCCGTTCAAGACTGCCATCCAGGACTTGGCCCACTCCAAGCTTCCCATCTTGAGCTTGCGTACCTGCAAGGCTGACGTCGTCGTGGGGTTGCCTGCAGGCGTCAACGAGAAGCTCATCGCGTACTGGGAGCTGCAGGGCAACGAAGTGGGCGAGTTCTGGTCCAGCTCGGGCAAGTGGGCCGTCATCAGCTTCTACAAATCAGAGTAACCCGCCTTTTATATATACATTTCATTACGTTTCGCCCGCACGGCGCGCATTGCACGCCACAATTTTGAACCTGTCGATACCCACCTCGTTGTCGTTAGTGTCCGAGTTCCCCACGTCGGTCAACTTGATCAACACGTTCTTTATGATGAACGTCCACACGTCGTCGCAAAATCGGTACGTGTGGAGGTCACCCTTGAACGTCAACTTGGACTTGGCAATGCCCAGCTCCACCTTGAGAAGGTCCGAGATGATGCGGTCAAAGTTGGTCAAAATCTTCATCGCGAGCTGCGGCTCGATCTTCTCGTCGCTAATCAACGTGTCCAAGGCGTCCGTCAATGTCGTCCCAACGGTGGACCGTCTGTAGAGCTCATAGTAAGCGGGTGCGCTCATGGTGCTAATCAAGGCCAGGCTTCCGAAAGAACAAATAGGCGCAACAAACAAGCCCGAGTCAACCCAAATAAACGCCAAAGAAGCCGAGAGCCTGTATTTCAGCGAGCTGTGTCAACTGCCGGCGGTGGCTCCTCCTTGCTCAGGTTGGCTTTCAGACTGTAGTGTCCCTACCGTATATCACGTGACACACACGCCTGCTTGGCTAGCACCATCGATGGCGACTATTCTCACATGGCTGAACCAGCAATGGAAGAGACAGTGGCGCAGAAGTTTGCGCGTCTCCAGAAAACGTACCGAGAGGTTGTGGAGAATGGGGTCGGACGCAAGAACACGGCCAATTTCCAGGCGCGGTTGCTCGAGCTCATCCGCCAGTTGCAGCAGGTGAAGGACGTTGTGGCCCGAGCCGCTTTCTTCAGCGAGAACGATATCCTCGAGGAAATCAACCCCAGATACTTGCAGTTTCTCAATGTTGATTTCTACCTTGCCAATGCCTACGGCGATCTCGTCGTGGATGCCAAGAGCTCCGAAGTGCCAGAACGAATTGATGCCATTGAGCACAAGGAGGATAATTTGAAGTTCAGCAAGCACCACTTCGAGGCGTTCCTTGGCTGGCTAGATACTTTTTCGCTCTTGAGCAAGGCACAACTGGATAAGCTTCACCACCGCACGGAGGGTGCGAATCCGGCTGCCACCAGAGCGGAAAAGATTGAAAACTACAAGCGGGAGAAGGACTTGCAGCTGAAGGTTGCGTGGTTGGAGCAGCATCTTAACGCAGAGGAAGATGCCTCCGACAAGTACGACGAAGAGACTGTTCGGGACGTGTTCATCGACCAGCTCCGGCTACACGCAATAAGATCCTTCAACTCATTAGACACGCAGGAAATGGAGCTTCAGGTCTTGTCCAACCGACCAAAACAGGTGACGCAGCCAGAAGGGCCAAAAATAAAAGAGCACGATGATTTGGGCTATACCAACAGATTGGAAAAGCTTACCCACAAGAATCAGAAGCCCTCAGATCTTGTTTCAAAGCAAGGTAAGATACTTCAGCCTTTCACAATAATGAGCAACCGCCAAGATGTACGGAACAAGGTTTATGGAACCGGGCAGGTCTTACCGTCAATGTCGGTGGAAGAATACTTAGACTATGAGCTCGCCAATGGCAAGATGCTCAAGCCAGAGCCGCAGGTAATCAAGGAAGTGGAATCTGATACCGACAGCGAAGAGGAATTGGAGACACGTGCGTGGGATGACTGGAAAGACGATAATCCCAAAGGTAGTGGTAACATCAAAGGTAATATCGGATGATGTGTATTGTACATAGTATTACGAATGGCATGACATGATTTTTAGGCGGCACCGTACTCAATCTCAAGTAACTTCAACCACTCAGCATATTCTATAGTTAAATCGTCAAGAGTCACAATCTGTGAAGTGGGGCGTATCCATTGGTCTTCAGCGTCCAAGCTTTTCATACAGTTAAGTATGATGAGGTATAACTCGAGGATCTTCAACCTAAACTTTTGCAAGTCGTTTCTATCGTATGCCTGCTTGTCGCCTTTGAACCTCGAAATAAAACCATAAAGAGACTCCACAGCACCCCTCTTATTCACCATGTCCTTGGAATCCAAATTATTGGAAAGACCAAAAAGTCTCCACGAGTAAAGGTACTGATATATTTTCAAGGCTTGTGACATTGAAGTCTCGTGCTCCACCAAGTCCAATAGAATTGAATCCACAAGTAGGTAGTTTGGTCTCAAGAGGGTGGAGAAGTTCGGGTTGAATAGAGAATTGAACGACTTACTCCAAATAAGCTGACAAACAAACTTCCTGAAAAGGGACTTGTAGTCCTCATGGCTCCTCAAGTTGATCAATGCTTCGTTGATGATATGGTAGTCAGGTACAGAAAGACCCATATTGAAAATTTTCAAATAGGACCTCAGTTTGGCAGCTTCGTTGTCCTCATGGTCAACAGACAATTTTTCAAGCTCAATAGCTTTGGAAACAAAGTCAGACGGGTTGTCTGACTGCCTGGCATACAGCAACGAGAGCGTAGAGAGAGAATGGTAGTAAATAGCCTTCCTTTCTCTCTCCTGCTTTATTTCTGTACCACGCATAATAGACGCCAAGAAGAGACGTATGTCGGAGTTAACGTCGAATGACGCACTCAACAGATCAAGCTTTGACTGCAGAACTGCATCATATATATCCAAGTTGCGGAAAACCTCAAAGAACTTGTCTGCCTCATTGTTGATAAGATGCACCAATCCAATGAAAAACCTGTCAAAAGATTTGTTCTTGTCTAATTTCGGAAGGAATTTTGACTTGATCACTTTACCCTGGCCATGGTTGATCAATTCAGTCACGGAATTTATGACGATATCTTTCAAGCTACCCTCTACCACGGCGCGTAAGGTGTCGAAAGCTTGATTGATATTCCCGTTGTTAATGTAGTGAAGAAGAGGCCCATTTTTGTCGACCACTGCACGCCAAAACAAGGAAGAGGACGACGTTGTTTCGCCAGCCGAGCTTTGAACGAGCATCAAGTCGAATATTGTGATCAAAATGTCATAATTCTTCAATTGATTAACCACCTGCGAAAGCATATCAAGTATGGTTTCGTTGCTCTCGGAAATACAGAAAAGAACTGCAAGACTGATGAGAGTCTTCTGATGCAGGTGAACGATACTTCCGAATGAATTCAAGGTTATGAGTTTGGTAAACTCGCCAACTGGTGCACGTCCACGCGCCTGGGAGTCGAGGCGGGGAACTGAAAGCGATGCTTGAATTTCCTGCACTACGTTGGGAATAGAAGCCACCTCATTCAAAATCAGAGTCACTTCTTCAGACGAGAATTTGGAATTCAAAACATTATCAAAAAGATTTTGAACCACTGCAGCATCAATTTTATTCGTGGACATTAATTGATCCCGGAACTTGCCACTTGATTTGATAGAGAGTAACAGAGATAACTTGTCCAAGATGAATGACAACTTATTATTCTTTTCCCGCAAGAACTTTTCGTGTGGGTGACTTGTTCTGTAAATACCCACTCCTCCAACCTGGCTCGTCAAGAACTGGATATCATTGTGGGCCACAGACTGAAGACTCAAGGGCTCTTCGCTCAATTTCTTGAACTCCTCGCAAAGAGAAAATAACAGCGTCCATTGCTCCTTTGTTCTGATCTGATTGAGAATGCTTTGCGTTGATGAAACCGACCGGATATCCAAATGCTGCATGAAAATTTGGGCCGCTGTATCAAGAATTAAGGAATCGTAAATGCCAGAATAGAAGATTTTGCTCTTATAGTAGTCCACGCCATGATACGGGAGGTAGTAGTCTGGCTGCGTTTCCTCAGACGATGCTTTGGTAACAACAGTGCCATACTGAACGCTGACAGAGTACGTAACGATGGATGACAAGGTACCCAACTTCCAGAGTATTGTCACCTCCAAACCGCCTTGGTCTACCTCGGAGGTGTGGAAGTCCTGAATGAACCACAGACTGCCGCCGGCAGTGGAAGGGCGAGGAGGCTCCGGCTGGAACTGCACCAGCTTAATTTCATGAACCTGGTCGTTCTTGATGTTGAACGCTTTGAAGGTGGGCCCGTGAGACTCAAGAGTAGCATGCAAAAGTATGAACTTTTGTCCCTCATTGTGTGATATGCACATATACTTATTGGGAACACAGTTTAGCCAGGAGGCCCCGATCGAGTCGAGCAGGGCTTTCGTCAAGGAAACCTCGTGGATGAGTTGATGCGACAGAAGGCGCCAGAGCTTCAACACCTTGCTGACACTTAGGGTTGCGACCAAGTCGTCGTTGTACTTGATGACATCAACAATCGCGTTGGAGGATATGCCATTGAGGGTGTGCAGATGCGTCTTCCTGAAGAACCCACCCAACAAACCGGCGGACTCATTGAAGTTGTACACATCAAAGTCCAGGAGCGGCGCCGAGCGGCGGAAATGCAAGAGGCCACCATCCTTGAGAGAGACCACGAGGTTGAGGGGATCGATGGCGTGCATGGTGAAGGGGGCAGACCGCAACTCGAACGAATACGGCACGGAGATGTTGCCCCACGTCTCGAACTCGTCGAGCAGGAAATTGTGGCTGGTTTGGCGCACAACGAGGTCGTCCACGTTGATTTGGATTGAAATCATGAGGAAATTCACGTCGATGGCGTCAATGTAGATGGTTTGCTGGTGGAGGTAAACGGTGCAGCATTTGGCAATGATGCGGTGGGGAAAGTTGACGGTGACGGACCGGAGCGCGAGGCCAAGCGTGTTGGGCTGCAATGCAATCGGCGTGATGCTCACTGCCGTGTGGGTGTTCTTCAATTCGTAGTGCACGTAGTCCACGAAGGAGTTCTCCACCGGCAACGCCGAGGCCTCAGCCGCCAATGCGCGGTGAAATTTCTCATTCACCGTGTACGCACCCAGCGGCTCGTCGAGGTACTTGAGCGGGAGTCGCACAGCCCGCTGTGGGAGCCGGGACTTGGCCCCGAGAATGGACGCTTCAGAGTACATGCTGAACACACTGGCGACGCGGCGTGTTGATGCACACAGATGAGGCGGTAAGCGCACGACCACCGCTTATGAGGGCCGGCGTCTGTCAGCGGTGTTCTTTCCGGAGCATGTCGTCCACCATCTTTTACAAGTTCTTCCACCAGAAGAAGCAGAGCACGATACACTTTGACGGCACGGGCATCAATGTGTTTGACCTCAAGCACGAGATCATCGTGCAGAACCATCTCGGTGACGGCAAGGACTTCAACCTCAAGCTCTACCACCTGGAGCAGGCGGACCTCGAGTATGAGCAGGACCAGGAGGTGATTCCTCGGTCGACCTTTGTCATTGCCAAGCGGTCGCCGGCCAGCAAGGTGAACCGCTTGAACAATGCGTCGCGCTACGTGACCGGCAAGCCGCGCATCAACCGCAGGACCATCAACAACGTTGCCACCACCACGGCAGCGCCGGTCGAGACCCGCGTGGACGAGAATATCTCCGAAGAGGACCGGATCAAGCTTATGTTTGAAAACCAGTCGAATGCCTGGGCGCAGACTCAAGACGAGCTCGCCACGCACAAGGTCATCTACAACAAGCCGGGCTCCAACCCAGAGGACATACCTCCACCCGGATACATGTGTTATCGTTGCGGAGGCAAAGACCACTGGATTAAAAACTGTCCCACGAACAACGACCCTAACTTTGAGGGTGTCAAGTTGAAGAAGACCACTGGTATCCCCAAGTCATACTTGAAGACGATTTCGCGCGAGGGTGCCAATCTTACCACGAACGAAAACGGTGAGGTTGTGGACGCGCAGGGAAACACATACATGGTCACCGAGAATGGTGACTATGTTATTGCCATGGCCGACAGCAAGACGTGGCAGAACTACCAGGACAAGCAGCAGAACGCCATGATGAAGGCCAAGAACGAGTTTGAGGAGAAAATCATCGATGCTATTGTCAAGGATGGCAAGACTGAGTTCATCAACCCTCTCAATCCCAGAAAGGTGCTCGAGGCTCCCATTGTAATGACTACGTGCTGCCAAGATCGCAGCCGGTTGCAGAAAATGAAGAACTTCAACTACCACAAGCCGGAAATAGAACAGGTGCTCATTGACAACGATTTCCGGTGTCCCAACTGCGGTACCGAAGACATCTACATCGATAGCTTGATGGAGAACAAAGAAATAGAGAAGGAGCTTGCGGACTATGTCCAAGAAAAGGAGAAGGCCTTGGGAATAGAGGACCCTACGGCGTCATTGAAGAGGTCACACGACGAGTCGGAGGGCGACGACAGCGCCTCCAAGAAGCGCAAGGTGGGTTTACCCAACAGGATCCCCACTATGCCGGCGGCCATGATGGCCACCGGGGGCTACAAGCCCTAGTGTACACTATATGTAAATATACGAGCTACGATCTGGAACCCTACCTGCGTAGATTACCCGGTTATGAGAAGGTCGTGCGCGCGTAGTGAAAATTTTGGTATTAAATCTTCGCGGCGGGCGTTACTTCTTCTTTAACTTACTAGTTCTAATATATAATAACGTATGTGCCTTCGGCGGAAAATTGCGGGTCGCGGATGAACAAATTAACTTTCAAACTAGAGTATGTGACTACGGAATGATCACAACGTTAAATGCATGGCTTTCTGAGAACCGCTTTCCTCGAAATTTTGGCAACAATACTAACAACAGGGTATGTTTGGAACCAAGTCTGTTCATATGATGATGTAACAAAAACAAAGCTGGAATTACTGGCTGATTTCATGATGTTAAAGTTTTTGCACCATACGCTCCTGAGAACAACACAAAGCACAATTTGAAACAGTACTAACAATAAGAGTATGTGACATCTAGCACAGATGACGAACCATTGCACTGGGCACTGAAAGCCATGAGTGATAATGCATAAGGTGGGCCTCAGAAACCTGCCGTGACTGATGAGCCATATTCATGCGACTCCGAACTAACAGCAGTTAACGTATGTACCAGCTCCACGATTATGATGATTTCTAGATGACGAGTCAGACGGGATACCCAGTGATGATTCATTTCAATTTTACCATTCATGCAAAACTGAGTCGTCCACACCTATACCTCGTACTAACATCCAGTCATGTAGGATATCTATCATGATGATACCCAAAAATTAAGACAAGCATATGTCTGATTGGTGAAGACAAACCTTCCTGTCTGACATAGAAGCATGAGTCTAGGATGCGCGGTCGGGCATATAGCAAGCTAGTACTGGGCACACGAAGCATGGTTTCGAGGCAAAGTACTAGTTTGCTGTACGCTTTGGCCTCGGAGTTAATGATGATCAACCACTTATATCACGACGGTCTACTGTGCACGGGAAATTGTAATTCCCGTGCCTTGATGACAAGCTGGCTGTGACAGGCCGTGGTCCTGACACTCTGACATCCGCCAGGCGGCACGCAAAAGGTTTTGCTTGCCGTGTAGTGGGTGAAAGTATTGCCTGTAGGTTTGTTGTAGGGCGTCCACACGGCGTGGCCGCCAAGATTTCCGGCGATGCGCGAAGCGGCTTCCTGCCGGACAAAGCAGGGTCCGCGCGACGTTTCCTTTTCAATTGATCTGCTCGTGGGCCACATGAGACTCAATCTCAAGCCCAAGAGCAGCCGTCCAGGCTCCTCCTCGTCGCAGGACAACTCGCAGGCGAGTACTCCTTCGGCAGACCCCCCTTCATACGCCGAGTCGGGAGCGTCGTCGCCGGCGATGAGCCGTACCGTGTCCGTCGAAAGCACCCCCCAACGACCTCCCGCAGTATCCCAGCAAAGCTCCAGCAGCATTCTACGCAAGAAGAACGTGCCTTACCGACCGCTGGCCGAGCAACAGAAGCATATTGACATGTTGAACCGCACGCCGGGTCTGTCGTCGCAGGCCCCGCACAAGGAGTACTTTGATGTCTTGCCGTCATTCCAGATGTTCCAGCTGATTCTCAAGCGTGATGACGACCAGTTTTCGGAGAATTTGAGCATAGAACCGCCCCAGTACAACGATACCTCCAACTCATCGCCCACGCCGCCGCTGCTCTCGCCAGTGCATCTGGCCTCCTCAAATAACGGAAACTGGCAGGGCATCTCCGAGCGCCTTGACGAGCTTGAGCTTGCGGCTTCAAATGAGCAGCAAGAAGAAGAGGACGAGAACAATTACGGATTCAGCGAGGATGGTGCCCATGACGGCCTTCAAGCGGTTCTTTCATCCCCTGCCCGCGATAACGATGTTCACCATATTGCCGCAACCACCACATATGGACACACAGTCTTGGACACCATTGACAAGTTGCCGAGAACGAACAACCCACTGTTGGATGTGCAGATATTCGTTACTAAAGAAGTGCCAGTGCCACACACTGCAAACGACCTCGAGACTCGCCTCAAGGAGTATTCTTCGGGAGACCTTGTCAACGGATACATCTTGATCACCAATACCTCCGACAAGCCTGTGGAATTTGGTTTGTTCACGGTATCCTTGGAGGGTACCGTGAAGGCGACCGAGAGGAAGCTCAGCAAGGACGCACTGCACCGCAAAGTGACAAAAGTGCTAACAAAAAAGTTCCTCAAGATGCATGACTTCAACGCCTCCTATGGGTACACTCACGTGCCTAATAGCGCCGGCGTAGACTACGTTCCTTTCGACAAAGATAGACACGATGGTGCATGTCTTGGTCTCCCAAACAACCGCATTCTTGAGCCAAAGACAAAGTACAAAAAGTTCTTCACATTCAAATTTCCCGAGCGCCTTCTTGATACAAGTTGCTTGAACAATGTCGTGTCACATCTTCTCCCGCCACCTTCGTTTGGTCTCGACCGCACATGCTTCTATAATAGGGGAGACCAGATTGCTATGAACAAGGCATTGGGCTACGGATTTCTAAGCATGAGAGGCACCCCGATGATGACTCGCGACTATGGAATCGAGGATATGAGCGTCGATTACACTATTGAAGTCAAGTTTATTGACAAGTTCAACTCCAAGTCACCGGGAGGCATCACAGAACACGACATCAACAACCCTGACTCCCACAATAACTACGTCATCTCAAAGAGCTCGCAGTATTTCTTACGCTTTATTCCAAATCTCAGAGAGCAGTTGAAGTATTTCAACGAGGAAGTATTGTATGGTAAGGAAACTTTTCTGACACAGGGTATTGGCGCAAAGTTGTTTAAAAATTACTTGTATCTCACTACATGGCGTGGTTTCAATGTATGGAACATGCGCATCGAAGATGAGATCAACGCAAGATTGCAGAAAGAGGAGCTTTCTGATCAGGACTTGAAAAATAAGAGCCTCTTTGTCTCGAATAATACCGTGAATGTATCTCAATTGCAGCAAATTCAAGCTAATGAGAATGTTATAAAAAAGAAGCTCGACCCTCGCTCAAGAGATGAAGAGTCCTACTATCACGATCAGTATATGATTGGGTCGCAAGAACCTATATCAGTCATGGCAAAGAAGAAGAAAAAGCTCATTGCATCCTATTCGAAAATCGGCGAGTCTACGTTGTATGTCAAAATTCCCGATCGACTTTTGCCGTACACAGCCCCCAAGCTATTGATGAAGTATAATAGCAGCGACTATATCGCAGGGAACAGTCTTCAACCTTCCCCGAGCAATGACTTGGCTCCGATTATCAGTGCCAGCGAAATCACCTCCAATCACTATATTCGCACCTTGTACAGTCGAGATGATGAAGAAAAAGTCAGATCAGTTGAAGTCTCGCTTGTCTTCAACTCCGTTGACCCTCACAAACCGCCAAGCATTAGTGCGATCGAGGCCAATATTGTGGCCTGGACATTCAACACCGAGTATCCATTACCTGTCCAGCTCGAATACGACTTCTTCTACGACCATCCTTTGGAATCTGCATCTGAATCCACCGGGTATAATTTGCCACACTTGAAGTCTCAAGTAGAAAACTATATCCAGTTTTTGAAGTCAAATGGAGTTCTCGTGTCCAAAGAAGCTTTCCTATACCTCAAGTCCGTCAAAGCATTGGAGGTTAAGAAAGATGTCATCAAGGACTACTTCCAGCCAATTACGCACGCATCGAATGCAGACCTATTTGATGATGCTGGCTGGCACGCCCATGTCGAAGCGGGACAAGGACCCAAATATAGGTGGACTAAGAACATGACCATTCCTTTGACGGTTGCCAATAAGCACAATATCACCCTCGTCCCGAGCTTCCAAAGCTGTTTGATTGGGCGACTTTACTGTCTACAAATCACGGTAAAATACAAAGGGGCATCCGAAGATGCAGCACAAAACTGCATCAAGGTTGACGTACCACTTGCTGTGGGCTAGCGCCCATTGGTGTTTGGATGCGATGCCCTTATTCAGTGTGGGTGTAATGATTTTGTGACTCACGTCCCGAATAGGTAACTTTCATTGGATAGCCGCGATTCGCAATCAGCAGAAATTTTTCACATATATTTAGATAGTGCAACTCCCGCCAAATACCACGCTGCAAATAATGAATATCGCAAAGACGCTTGCTAGATTCCAGCGGGGCTTGGCTACTGCTGGATTCAACAAGACGTCACAGTTGGACAGAGCCACCTTGACGATCAAGGATGGCCCCGTGTTTAGTGGCTATTCATTCGGTGCCAACAAGAATATCAGCGGTGAGGCCGTGTTCACCACGTCATTGGTGGGCTATCCCGAATCCATGACCGATCCTTCTTACAAGGGTCAGATTTTGTGCTTTACTCAGCCATTGATTGGCAACTACGGTGTGCCGTCGTCTGTTGCCAAGGATCAATTCAACCTTCTCCGCCACATGGAGAGCCCATCGGTGCAGTGCATTGGAATTGTTGTGGCTGACGTTGCGTTGGAGTACTCACACTGGACCGCAGTCGAGTCTCTCCAGCAGTGGTGCAAGAGATCCGGTGTCGCGGCCATTACTGGCGTGGACACCCGCCAGTTGGTGAGCTACTTAAGAGACAAGGGTTCGTCGTTGGCCAAGATCACCATTGGTGAGGAGTACGATGCTGACGAGGATGCTGCCTTTGATGACCCTGGCAGTGTGAATTTGGTGCACAAGGTAACCACCAAGGCGCCGTTCCATGTGCAATGCCCCAAGGAGCTCTCCAAGGGCATTCACGTTGCTGTGTTGGACTGTGGAGTGAAAGAGAACATCTTGCGGTGCTTGGTGGAGAGAGGTGCCTCCTTGACAGTATTCCCCTACGACTACCCCATCCACAAGATTGCCAACAAGTTTGACGGCATTTTCATCTCGAACGGCCCCGGCGACCCAACTCACTGCTCTGCCACCACCTCGAACTTGCGCCAGACCATGGACTTGCACCAGGACTTGCCTATTTTCGGCATTTGCCTCGGCCATCAGTTGTTGGCGTTGGCGAGCGGCGCCAAGACCATCAAGCTCAAGTACGGTAACCGTGCCCACAACATCCCTGCCTTGGACTTGGAGACTGGCAAGTGTCACATCACCTCTCAGAACCACGGCTACGCTGTGGACCCCACGACGTTGAACACTGCCGATTGGGAGCCCTACTTTACGAACTTGAACGATTTGTCTAACGAAGGCATGAGACACCTCACTCGTCCCATCTTCAGCACCCAGTTCCACCCAGAGGCCAAGGGCGGACCTTTGGACACTGGCTTCTTGTTCGACAAGTTCTTTAACAACATCGCACACTACAAGAGCACCAACGGCTTGAACTTGGGCAATGTCGACAACAGCTTGTTGGTGGACATCTTGCCCAAGCAGAGAGTGGTGCTTTAGGCTTAATTATACATACGCGCGTAAATACATACACCTCATTGAAACCGCCTGCAGGGCAACGCCATCTTGGCCCACCGGTGTCACCGGAGAGGCGGCTGTACGAGCGCCGCAGCACGCAGGTGTGCGGCGACTGGAACGCGCTCGGGTATGTCTCGCGATGAGCGGCCTGCACAGGCAAAGCTCGGCAGATGCCGATCAGGCCACTGGTCGGGTGATGTATACGAGCTAAACGACTTGGAGGTTATAAAACCACTCGGAAAGCCTGCCGGGAGCAAGCCAGCGCAAGTATGTCGTCGTTGCTGTATTTGGTGCCGAGCGTGAACGGAACGCTGTACGCGGATGTGTTTCGCCAGGTGCTGCTGAGTTCCGAGGGTGCGACCCTCGGTTTGGTGGAGCAGTTGTGGGCCAGCTGGTACTGCTGGATCAACAACGACATCCTCGCCACGGGGTTGCTCTTCTTCCTCACGCACGAGATCATGTACTTTGGCCGCTGCTTGCCGTGGGCCATCATCGACCGCATTCCGTACTTCCGCCGGTGGAAGATACAGGACACCAAGCTTCCCTCTGACGAAGAGCAGTGGGAGTGCTTCAAGCTGGTGCTCAAGCTGCACTTCTTGGTGGAGGCGCTTCCCATCTGGTTGTTCCACCCCGTGTGTGCCAACATCGGTATAGCCTACTCGGTGCCGTTCCCGCTGTGGCTGGTGATGGCAGCCCAGATCGCGCTCTTCTTTGTCGTGGAGGACTTGTGGCACTATAGCGCCCACCGCGTGTTCCACTACGGTCCGTTTTACAAGCACATCCACAAGCAGCACCACCGCTACGCGGCGCCGTTCGGCTTGACTGCGGAGTACGCCCACCCCATTGAGGTGATGCTGCTTGGATTTGGCACCGTCGGCTTCCCCATCATCTACGCATACCTTGCCCAGCACCACGAGGTGTTGCCCAAGCTCCATCTCTACACCTTGACCCTCTGGATTACGTTGCGCTTGTTTCAGGCGGTTGACTCCCACTCGGGGTACGAGTTCCCGTGGTCGCTCCACCACTTTGTGCCGTTCTGGGCCGGCGCCGAGCACCACGACGACCACCACCACTACTTCATCGGCAACTACGCCTCCAGTTTCCGCTGGCTCGACTACTTCTTGGGCACTGAGAGCGGTGACGTAATGGCCGCCAAGCGCGAGGCTCGCATGCGCACACAGGCAGAGAAGAAGGTCCAGTAGGAGCCAAGTCTACGAACTGTGCAGGTAGCAGCACTCTAAGTATGCAGGTCAACGGGATAGATAGTCTATGATAAGACGAGAGCAAACGAGGCGACCGTAGTCAGGGAACAAGCCGCTAGAACGGAGTCAAAGCGGCCAGCTGCGGCAAAAAGTATGCAAGGAAGTAAGACGAGGAGATGAGCTAAACGTCGGGGACGAATCTACGGTTATGTCACTGATTGTCTCGGGCGAGGGCTCTCGCTCGAAAGCAACAGAGCCCAAGTCCAATACTGTAAGCCTATAACACAGCCTTCAACTACCATGACCGACACGCAACTAGTAGTAATCGCACCTGCCGGACCTTTAGTATCACAACGGTTTCCTGTACATACCCTTAACTCTGCGGACCATCAGTTGACGCACACAGGTGTGTTAACCTGCACGTAGCATGCGGTTAGGGCTTCAGCCCCAGTGTTTTGTGTAACTTGACTGTGAAAATTTTGAAAATTCTGTGCGCGCAGTGTAGTGCAATAGGCCACAGAGTTTTACAGGACTTCTTTTGGACTCCAGCTAAGTCACCACGGTAAACGTATGTATCGATGCAGCCTCAGGCAGCGCATCTCCAGCTGAAGGAAAGCTGAGCACTACCCACCCGAACAAGCGTATGCAAGGCGCAGCTTGAGCCGTGAAAAACCTTTCACCTGGCTTCGTGATCGTCCACCTCATCGGGTCCTGCCACTCACCCCAGCAAGGATTGGCCGACTGTTCCCGTGTACCTTGTGCTTCATCTGCCTTCCACTGCCTTTCTGTTTTCCTTGCTTCAGTACTAACAACAGATGTCTAGATTGAACGAGTACCAAGTCATTGGCCGCAACCTTCCCACCGAGTCGGTTCCCGAGCCCAAGTTGTTCCGTATGAGAATCTTTGCCCCCAACGTTGTTGTGGCCAAGTCTCGTTACTGGTACTTCTTGCAGAAGTTACACAAGGTCAAGAAGGCCTCTGGTGAGGTTGTCTCTGTCAACATCATCTCCGAGGCCCGCCCCACCAAGGTCAAGACCTTCGGTGTCTGGATCAGATACGAGTCGAGATCCGGTATCCACAACATGTACAAGGAGTACCGTGACGTGACCAGAGTCGGTGCCGTTGAGACCATGTACCAGGACTTGGCCGCCAGACACAGAGCCAGATTCAGAAACATCCACATCTTGAAGGTTGTTGAGTTGGAGAAGACCGACGACGTTAAGAGACAGTACGTCAAGCAGTACTTGACCAAGGACTTGAAGTTCCCCTTGCCCCACAGAGTCCAGAAGAGCAAGAAGTTGTTCTCTGCCCAGGCCCCTTCCACTTACTACTAATGGTAAATATTATAATCTAGTATCTCGGCACTGTCTGTAGGAGTGAGCATGTCGGCGGCACCGCCGTTTTGGGAAAACTGTGTAATTGCGAAACGGTGTTGGCGCACTCGGAACCGGTTCCTGTATACCAGTCGGATATCCTGGCAACCCCCTTTGGCCAGCAATTGTTTCCTCATATTATGTCGTACGGATCGAAAGCTGCTGACAGATTGAAGGACAAGGTGGCGCTCATCACTGGTGCCTCGGCGGGCATTGGTGAGGCCACTGCCAAAGAGCTTGCTGCTGCTGCAAATGGACACATCAAGCTTGTGCTTGCGGCCAGAAGAACCGACCGCTTGGACGCGCTTGCCGCCGAATTGACCAAGCAGTACGGTGCCAGTATCAAGGTGCACAAGGCGGCCTTGGATGTGTCTAAGGTCGAGACCATTGTGCCCTTCATCAAGGCATTGCCCGAGGAATTCGCCGACATTGACATCTTGGTGAACAATGCCGGCAAGGCATTGGGCAGAGACCCCGTGGGCGAAATCTTGGCCGAGGATGTTGTCGAGATGTACCTGACCAACGTGTTGGGCCTCATCACCTTGACTCAGGCGGTGTTGCCCATTTTGAAGAAGAAGAACTCGGGTGATATTGTCAATCTTGGCTCCATTGCCGGCCGCGACCCTTACCCGGGCGGAGGCATCTATTGCTCCACCAAGGCCGCAGTCAAGTCCTTCTCCCACGTGTTGCGCAAGGAATTGATCGGCACCGGCGTTCGTGTCATTGAGGTGGACCCCGGTAACGTCGAGACTGAGTTCTCCACTGTGCGCTACAAGGGCGACGTGGAGAAGGCCAAGGCTGTTTACGCCGGCGCTGAACCGCTTGTGGCGTCTGACATTGCGGAGATCATTGTGTTTGCTGTCTCTAGAAGACAAAACACCGTCGTTGCGGAGACTTTGGTATTCCCAAGCCACCAGGCATCGTCGTCACACTACCACAAGGTGCTTCCCAAGCAGGATTAAATTATCTCTACTGACTGCTACAACGAGTCCTTGATTTGTTAGGTAAATGTATGCGACTCTACTAGTTTGTATTTCTCCGCCCCTCTATCCTGTAGGACCGTTGACTTTCTGAGTGCCATGCTAAAAATGCATCTGCTCCAACGTCTTTGAGAGCTTTGCAGCGCCGTCAGACGTGGCGTCATTGTCAAGTTGGATTTTGGCCCTGCTTGCCTCCAAGCCCGCAAGGAGCATGCACGCCTTGCAAATCTTGTTGGAGCTCAAGTATCCGCACCGTTCACACCTGTTGCCGTCCTTGTACTCCCTCTGCAACGAGACCGATCCATCGCTGTTCACCTGTTGCTCCTGTTTGGTGATGTTCTTATACTTTTGAGTACGCTTCTTCTTGGGGGCAAGCACGAAATGCTCTCCGCTATAAATGATGTCCATAATACACGATGGTCGTATCAACTCCAACGAGCGCAAGAGTTCACGCGCCGTGCCACGAAATGCTTCTGGAGCATAGGTGCATTCAGTAGAGAAGTAGTCAAGTTTCTTGTAGTGAGCATACAAGACGATTTCTTTTTGGTAGGCATACTTGAAAGGCTTCAGGCGCTTGATGGGGGATCCAGCTGACTGGGTCAAAATGGAGCAGGACTTCTCGAGCCGGGCCGTGTCGCCGCGTAGCAAGTTCATTAATACCGTTTCTGCCATGTCATCAGCATTGTGACCAGTCACAACATGATTGATGCCAAGCTTGGCTGCTCCACGGTCGAGAGCCTGGCGGCGGAGTACTCCACAGTACGTGCAAGACAGCCTGATGCCGGAGCAGCTCACAATTTCATCCATGGTCCAGTCATAGAGGTCTTTGTATGATACGATCTCGAGATCCATATCGTATTGCACCTTGTTGCGCTTCACTGTGGCAAGAGAGTCGTCACGATATCCTTTGATCCCTTCGTCAATTGAGAGTAACACCAACTTCAAGCCATAGTCGTATCTCTCGTTCAACGTCTTCATGACGGAGGCTAGCACCGTCGAGTCTTTCCCGCCTGATGCACCAATCGCCACTGTGTCACCTTGCTCAAATAATCTGGCATCCTGGATTGTGTTGTGGATCTCTGTCTCAAACACATGGAAAAAACACTCCTTGCAAAGCTTCTGGAGATTCTTTGGGCGCTTCATCACAGCCTTTCGTCCATGACAGAGCTCGCATAGTGAGCTGACCTTCACTGTCATATTGTACGTGAGTGGTTTGGGAAATCAAAAATTAGTCAGGTCAAATTTTCGATGCTCATCGCGTACCCCAGATTCGCGACATGACGGCTATTGCACTACGTAGGTACTTCGGGTGACTTTATATATTATAATGCCATAGGACGATGCCCTTAGGTCTGGAACTCATCGTTATTGGTGTTGACGTTAGCGTATCTGAATCTGTTGTCCTCGTGGTCTTTGTGCAGGGACTGGTGCTGCAGTTGCTCATCCTGCTGAGCCTGCTGCTTCTGCTGAGACTGTTGCTTTCTGAAGTGACCGTTGGAGGAGGTCTTCTCGTTCTTCTCCGTAAGTAAGCCAACCTTCTCGTTCATCACAATGGCCAACTCCTGCAATCTCGACCTTTGAGGATCGTTGGTGACAAAGTTGACGAACTTGTTTGATTCATCAATGTCACCACCGAATTCTCTCTGTTCAACCATCTTAGAGATGATGCTCAACACACGCTCGGTACCCAACTTGAAAGTTGCGTCCAATCTCTCAATGGACAATTTTGTGAACACAGACTTGTAAGTGAAAATGTACGTCCTCAAGCCTTCAACCTGTAACTGGTCCTTCATCATCGCCAACAATTCGTCATTGTCAGGGAACAACTTCCAGATCTTAATGGAAGACAACAAGTTGTACGCCTTCAACCAGTTGCCCTTCTGCAACGCTCTCGATGCATGCACAATGTGGTCTTTGATGCTCTCCGGAGGACCGGTAAAGTATTGTCTGTCATGGAAATCCAACTTGCTCTTGAAAGACTTGACGTTAGTCTTACGCTTGGACTCCTTGGTGGACAGTGTAGCTGCAGCAAGAGTGGGGATTTCTATCAATAACGAGCTGGTCATGAAGACACACTCCAACAACTCCAAGTTGATATGCATGTGGAAAGGCAACAATTTCTGCTTCTCCAAGGTGGTAGCCTGACTGGGGTACTTATTCACGAATCCCTGACCCAACAACTCCTTCAATCTCAAAGAGTTGATGATCTCAGTGAGGATTTGGTGTGATTCCTCGATAGCACCTGCTCTGAATGCACTCAAACCCATCTGCACCAAAGCTCTGTTGTAAGAGATCTGCAATGAGGACTCTGCGTTGTAAATGTGAGAGTAGGCAGATCCAGACAAGAACAATTCTCTGGCCTTGCTGTACTGGTTGTTCACAGCAAAGTAGTAGATCATGCACAATAAAGCTTGCTTCTTGTAAACGGCACTGTTCTGCAGAGACAAAAAGTTGGACAATCCCTCAATGACCTCCCTGGGCTCCGCGCCCTTGGGAACAATAGAGGACTCACCCTTCAAGTCAACCCAGGCAGCAGCCTCGTTAGCCTTGATCAACTGGTCAGGCTTGTAGTATATCTGTTCCAATCTCCTCAACACTATTCTCGTCAAGGAGGAACCCTGCACGCTTCCTCTGACGGCCTCGGGAGTGGTGTCCTCGATGTACAACTGCACTCTGACAACCAACTTGTAGATCGGACTCTCATCCTTCAATCTCTCGATGTACTCCATGGAGTGAGGATCGGACTGCTGCAAGGACTTGGTGAACTCATCATACAACCTCTCCACCAATGAAATAATAGAGCCAAAAAGGATCTTGACTCCATCCGCATTGGCCTCCGGTTCAAGATCAATCTCGTCAGTGATGGTACCGAGGTCGGAAACCTGGTAAGTCAGCTTGTTAGCCTCAAGCACATCCAACAAGGCATTTATGTCATTCTTGTTCTTCTGCCACTGAGTGATGGGCATGGCAGACAGGTTGTACGAAGCGTCAAAGCGCACCGACAACAACATCTGGTAGATGCTGATGATTTCGAACACGGAGCAGGTGGATTTGTGCGTCTCCAACAAGGTTTCCAATGTAGCGATCTGCTCATAACGGTCGATGTTCTTCTTGCCTCGAGACTCTGAGATCTGCTTCAAAGTAGTGAAGATGGGGTTCAACGGGCGCTGACCAGCGGCCTGGCGGTCCTCCTCGCTCACCGCCTGCACCGACCCGACGACAACCTCGTCCTTCTCGAAAGTCTCGGGGTCCTTCCTGTAGGAATCGATATACTGCTGGTATTCGTCCTTGATCTGTCTGCGGGTTCTCTGCTTGATGGTGTTGAACGCTCTGGACTGCTGAGCGTTCATCTTCTTGGTAGCCTCCTTCTCGTTGATGGTAGTCTCGTTGATGTAGTCCTCCAAGTCGGCCAAGCACTTGATGTAGGCAGTGGGAGTACCAAAGTTCTGCTGCGCAACACGCGCCACAACCTTACCGAGCTTCTCGGACTCAAGCAACACATTGACCCAGTTGTCGGTTCTTCTCGCCACGTTCACCTTTTCGATGGTCTCGCGCAAATCGTCCATCAACTTCTCCTTCGCAGACTTGACCACTTTTCTGTCCTCATCGCTGTCCGAGTCGGAATCGTCACCACCCTTCTTCAAGAAGCTCTTCTTCAAGAAGTAAGCCGGGCCGGAGGGTCTGCCGTCAGAGTCTGAATCACTCTCCGACCCATCGCTGGAGTCCTGATCAAACTCAGAGTCCGTACTCAAGTCTCCTTCTTCTGAGCTGCTCGAAAGAAGCTCCTCTTCAGAGTTGCTCAACAAGTCTTCCTCCTCAGAGGAAGACTCGGAGTCGTAACCACTAACGAAGAATCGAGACATGCTCTAAAAGGGTGTCTCTGGTTCCAAGTCTGGCACCTGTCGTACTATCTACTGCCTAACGCTCGAAAATTTTTCATGGATCGCCATCCTGAAAATTACGTGCGCGTGCCAAATTTTACTCGTGGTTTAGCGGGCCGCGCCCCACCTACTACGCGTCGTTCATGAGTGTGCCGCCAGTGACCCCGTTGTGAGTGTAGGAGTGTCTATGACGTGGGTCACAATTTAGCTTCTGTATTTTCGTATCTTTTTTAATTGTCCAATGTATAAGAACGTACTCGCAGGAACTTAAATGCCCTTTCATTCTTTAAAGGGAACGGTGTGAACTCGCCTTCTCGGTCGTCGTCTATGCTCATTTTCTTCCGTATAGCATAGTACCTATCCCAATTGAGCTTGCTGTGGCGAAATTGGCCCATGGACCGTACTTGAAAGTGATAATGAAAAGTGTAGTATGGCACCGACCCATTCTCGATAACGATATGCACAGCTCCGTTGCTGTCCATGGTCCAGGTTCCCTGGTATATTCTATGACTTTCTCGAGGCATGACGGCCTGTGTGGGGTTGAGCTTGTCGGCAACTTGTGAGATGGCGCGTTGAGGGTTGTGCGCCAGAAGTTGCGGAACCACCTGCTTGGGCTCTAGAGTTGTGAGCAACTTGACCACTGTGCCGTTGGGGTAAAACCTCAAGTAGCGGTAGTACGTGATTGTACGGACTGGATTTGACCAGCTTAAGGAAAACTCCGCCTTTCCGCCTTCGGAATAGTAGTTAACCACACTAATATAGCACCCCAAAAATTTGATGAATGGCCGCAGGGCTAGCATCTCCTTCCAGCTATTATTATATCCCAGTAGTATTCCCGAGAGGTCTGGGGGTATTGGTAGCAGATGGAGATCGAGTTGTGCACGGTTCTCGAGGGTGAGCGATTCCATGTACTGGATATTTTCCTCATAATTTTGGAGTGGATAGATGAAATGTGCTAGCCGACGCCATATTTCACTCAGTCCAAGACCAAGGAATGCATTGCGCTTGCATGTAATGGAGAAAGCCATCCACGCTTCAGGATCGGTTGCCAATAGTTCCTCGAGTATGTGTATCCAGATGTCCTGGGGAAGTTTCATGAGGGGCGAGACTTCGAGGTCCTTAACAACAGTGTCCTTACCCAATAGCGAGAACTTGATAGTCAAAACCTCTTCCTGATGATCCGGGTTCTCAGGATCGGGAGCCTCTGCAGTGGCGTGAGCAAAGGATTGAATGAGGGCGTCAACGTCAATAGCCTGAACCTTCTTCTCATCCACTCTCTTGGTAGTGTTCTTTCCTTTCTCTTCCTCTAGCTTTCGGAGATTCTGGGGTACTTTCTGTGTTCTATAGAGTAAGTCCACTTGTTCATTAAGCTTGAACGCCTTCCGGTAAAAGTCGACAGCATCCGACATCAGACCGTGCAGCTCCTTCTCAATTGCACGCTCGAATAGATGTATGGCTTCACTATCCCTGTCCAGGAGCAGGTGCTGGTTGGAGCTGGCCCGTGGCCCCGATTCTAATACGGTTGGCTCATTCATCACAGGGAGAAGATTCCTAGAACGGAACTTCCGCAGATAGAGTGTTGTCCTGTATATAATCAGCCCAAGAGGTCATCGAGGAATGCTTCTTCTGTCAGAGGACGGGTATGCTGTACTGGGGTCACAGAGGTAGGCTCGGATGGGGCCCTTCGCTTGGATGAGGACAATTGGCTACCGCTTTCCGTGAGCGAATCCAAAAAGTCGTCGACTCCTCCCGCGTTTGGCTGCGACCGAATGCTCATCTGTTCAAGAGGCGTGCCGATAAGCGCAGCCAAATCGTCGTCCAATGTCGCTGGCGCCGCTGTTTCAGTTCCAGCGGTTATTTTGTCATTGAGGCGTGCAAGAGCAGTGTCGCTCTCTATACTGTCAACTTCTAGCACTTTGGTGGCTTTCTGGGTCCCAAACTTGTTGCGCATTTGGTTTAAGAGCTTCTGTTGTTCCACTTTCTTTGCTCGCTCGGCGTTTTCCTGAGATTCATGGTCGTCGAGGGTGCGGAGGGTACCGCTCTTTGCACGGTGGTCGCTAATGTCGCCGAGCAGATCAGTTCCAACGCGAAACCCTACCAACTCACTGGTAGCGATCTTATCGAGTCCGCGGTTTGCTCTATTAGCCTTGCTTGCTTGACTGTAGTTGTCCAAGTCGTTCTTGAACGTTTCCGAGTAGCTTTCGAGTCCATATTCCAGGAGCAAATCCTCAGAAAGCTTGTTTTGCGGAAGTCTGCGGTTCTTCTTGGCAAACAACGGCACCTGGATGGAGCCCACGTAGTCACTCAAACTGACGTCCTTTGGCTGGTCCTCGGGCTCCTTGCCGAGATAGATACCGTCATGGCGCTCGGGCTCCGGAGTCTGCTCCTCCTGCTGCTGCTCCTCGATCAAACCCTGGATAATTTGAAGGCGTAGCTTCTTCTTTGCGTCGAGCAGGAGCTCACGGTCGCCTACCTGGGGAAAGTAGTGGTTTATCAACTCTTCGTCTTCCTCTGAGTCCCACTCTTCGTCAAGCGCGGCAAGATCCATCGTACGCATTGCCTCAGCAGCCGCCGGCGCGCTTTTTGCTGACCACTTGCGCGACTGCGCTGGTGCTGGGGCTGAAGGGCGGGAAAGGCCGTGCTTGCGGAGATAGGCGCCCGTGGCCTTCTTGTCCCATTTGGAGTTTTTGAGTACCATTCCTCTAATCGCTTGTTGTGTCCGGTCACGCGCTCAAAGGGCCCACACCTGTCTATAGAATTGGCCTGATGCGCCGTCGTGGGAACAGAAAAGCTGCAACTGTTCCTTCTCGATTTGGGTCCGCGCGTATACAGGATTTTCTTCCAATATCGCGAGTGGCCGACCACACGCCTCCTCATGGGCGACAACAAGAGCATTGAGCACTTGCTCAACCTCCTCGCCATGGGCGAGAAATTGAACGAAGCGCAGCAGAAGCAGATGAAGGACTACAAATTCTGGAAGACCCAGCCTGTTCCTAGCTTGGACGAGAAGGTGGCCTCGGAGGGCGCCATCGACAAGGTCAAGACGCCCGCCGACGTGCCCGACGAGCCGTTGCCGTTGCTTGACGAGTTCGAGTGGAGCACCATCGACATTGAGGACTCGGCGCAGTTGGAAGAGTGGTACCAGTTGTTGTACGACCACTACGTGGAGGACAACGATGCCACCTTCCGCTTCAAGTACTCGCACGAGTTCCTCCGCTGGGGCCTCCAGGCGCCCGGCTGGCGCAGAGAATGGCACTTGGGTGTGCGCGTGAAGCTGCTGGGCAAGCTTGTGGCCTCCATTGCTGGTGTGCCTATGACGTTGCAGTTGAACCGGTCGTCCACCGAGCTTCCCTCGGTTCAGATCGATTTCTTGTGCATCCACAAGAAATTGCGCTCCAAGCGCTTGGCTCCTGTTCTTATCAAGGAGATTACGCGCCGTGTCAACAAGCAGGACATATGGCAGGCCTTGTACACTGCGGGCATCGTCTTGCCTGCGCCTGTATCTACGTGCAGATACAGTCACCGGCCCCTCAACTGGCCCAAGTTGTACGACATTGGCTTCTCTCACTTGCCAGCTGGCCAAACAGAGGCCGCCATGGTGGCCCAACATGCGCTTCCTGGTACCACTTCCTTGGCTGGGTTGCGTCCCATGACAAAGGCTGACGTGCCTGCGGTACTTGACTTGCTCACCCGCTTCCAGAGGAAATACGATATCGTGCAGAAGTTCACGGAGAAAGAACTCGAGCACGCTCTTGTTGGTGCTGATGTCGTGAAGGCGTACGTCGTGGAGAATGAGGGCAAGATCACTGATTTCTTCTCGTTCTATTTATTGCCGTTCACCGTGTTGAACAATGCCCAGCATAAGCAGCTTGACATAGCCTACTTATACTATTATGCAAGTGAGGCTGGTATTGTGGAGGAGGGTCAGAAGGACGTTGCCGACCTCGAGGCGTACCGCAAACGTTTGAAAACCTTGATACAAGATGCCCTCATCCTTGCAAAGAGGCTTGGTGTCGATGTGGTCAACGCCTTGACCTCGCAAGACAACCCTCTCTTTGTTAAAGATCTCAGGTTTGGACCAGGAGATGGTTTCCTTAATTACTACTTATTCAACTACAGAACCTGGCCCATTCACGGAGGTTTCGATCCAAAGACGAAGGAAATTACCACTAATGAAAGAAGTGGAGTTGGTGTACTTTTGTTATAGAATCAATGCATATACAACCTCTTGACATAAGAGACTGTGCTCCATTCACTGTAGCAGCTAATGTAAGTTTGGTGCATGCACGACTCATCGCGGTTTTTTATTTCACTCTGCGTTGCGTCCCAGTGAAGCCCCAGATGATTTCCTCGAGTTGCTGGGTCCCTAGGGGCTTTGCGAGTGAGTTCCCTGAGAAATATGAGCTCAATGATGAGGAAATGGAGAGAATTACCGCAATGGCGAAACTCGAGCTCCAAGGAGGAGAAGAGTCCGGTGACAGTGATAATGCTGACAACGGCCTGAAGAATAAGACATTGAAAGACGACATTGAGATCGACGATGACTTGAAGGAATACGACTTAGAAAACTATGACAACGAGGATGTCGGTGAAGGTGAGGGTGTTTCGATGTTCCCTGGTCTTGCGAATGACGCGAAGTTTCACGCCGACGAAAACGGCAGTGATTCATACTTGACATTGCCAGCGGAAATTGATGTTCAAGAGGAGAAGAAAGAGTCGCAGATTTACCCTACTGATAATTTGATTTTGGCCACGAGGACTGAGGACGATGTTTCCTACTTGGATGTCTACATATATGACGATGGAGCTGGTGCGCCTGATGGAAGTACCGAGGAAGAAGAAGACAAGTTGGACCAGGACGTTGCCAAGGGATTGGTCAGAGATTCCAGTTTGTATGTCCACCACGATATTATGTTGCCTGCTTTCCCCTTGTGTGTCGAATGGATTAACTACCGCCCATCTCAGAACAATGTGGAAGGTGACAATATTGGCAACTTTGCCGCAATTGGCACATTTGACCCGCAAATTGAGATCTGGAATCTTGACTGTATTGACAAAGCTTTTCCGGATCTCATTCTTGGTGAGCCTGACAACAACTCATTTGCAGCCTTGTCTTCGAAAAAGTCTAAAAAGAAGAAGAAGTCAAAGTCGAATCATGTGACAACCCACCACGTTGACGCTATTTTGTCGCTTTCGCACAACAGGAATCACAGGAATGTCTTGGCTTCGACCTCAGCAGACCACACTGTTAAATTGTGGGATCTCAACACTGGTACTGCAGTTAGATCTCTCAATACCATTCATAGCAACAAGACAGTGTCATCGTCCCAATGGCATGCTCAGGAAAGCTCCATCTTGCTCACCGGTGGTTATGATAGTGCTTGTGGTCTAAGTGATGTCAGAATTGAAGACTCTAATGAGATGACGAAGCGTTATAGGGTGGCATCCGGTGAAGAGGTTGAAAATATTTCTTGGGGGCATTCAGCTACGCCAGAGACCTTTTACGCTGGTACAGACAACGGTAACATCTACAGCTTCGACGTCAGAAACGAGAAGAAACCCCTTTGGACCTTACACGCACATGAGGCTGGAATCTCCTCTTTAGGCGTCAACAGTCATGTACCGGGGATGTTAGTGACCAGTGCGATGGGTGAGAAGGTCGTGAAGGTCTGGAAGAGCAATGGTAACCTGGGTCCATCGATGGTTTTGTCGCGTGATTTTGGTGTTGGTAACGTGTTGACCAGCTCATTCGCAGTTGACATTGAAGTAGCTGGACATCTCTGTATCGGCGGTGTCACGGGTCCTTTGAAAATGTGGGACGTATTGTCAAATCGGTCAGTTAGAAACACTTTCAAAGACGACTTAAAGGAACTTCAGGCCAACGCCAGGGCTAGTGCCAGGGCCGCTGGACGCGCTTCCAGAATTGCAAGAAAGTATCGTGAGAACTCAAATGAAAACGTCATGAGCGTCGACGCTGGCGCAATAGAAGACTCTGAGTCCGAGGCGGAAGAGGAGTTTGACGACGAAGGAGCAGATGACGAAGAGATGTAATATAGCATAGTATAGATAGCATTCAACAACGTTTTAATAATTATAAGCTAGTTTGTGAGTCTTGAAGTGCGGTCCGCTTGTAGGTATATTTCCTTCCGACAATTTTGCGCTTGACATTTAATATTGCAAAATCGTTGAAAACTAAAATAAGACCTATAATGCTATTTCTGTAAGCATTTATATGAATACACCTACGGAGATCATTGAATCCTTACTATAGTATCAATCCTCTTGCTGAACAAGTTCAATAGCGTTACGGACCAACTCCGATTGAAGTAAAGTTTAAAGTCCCGAATGAGTAAGGGCTCGAAACTACGGAAGCTAACTGCGCAAAATCTTTTGCACATGAGTCTCATTATTGGTGTACAGATGCGGCACAGCTTGTACAAGAATTTCACTATGTATAGGTAGGTGTGCGGACCTCGGGAGATGAAATGATGACTTGCGCGCCATCGTGTGGCTGTCGTTCAGAGAGTGCACGCAAGTGAACCTCTCTTAGCGTATCTTGAGTAGTTCACGAAGCCACGGTCTAAGTATGACGAAATCAGCTGGTGTACTGTATCACGCGCCCAGAAAAGTTCGAGGGACGGTTACGAACGCATCTAATAATGCCGCGCCATAAATTCCCCCATTTTTCGCTCCCGCATTGCATGCAGTTCATCTAGTGGGACCCTTTAGTACGCATGTCGTGAGCTGCATGCCGAGGTTGACCGATAGAGTCATCAGACAGATCACACCGAGAAGCTGAATCCAATATTGATTACTTCAAAGTATGCTTGCACTTCGAGGATATGCGCGAAGATGTTCTGGGCCCCATCCCCTTTAGTACTGGGAAACTGAAATGACATCATTGCGCAGGAGATCTTAAGACAGCTAACATGGCTTTTTTATTTTTTTTTTCTACGAATGCGCACAACGCTCATAATTTTAACACCCAACGTTCAAAACAGTTGAAAAGGCTAAGCAGGACCCGCATACACCAATAAAATATTAGATTCATTGAGATGTAGAGTATAAAGCTAAATGCATCGCTCGTGAAACGGCTATTTTCTTCCCCACAAAATGGCGAAGGAAGGTGAAAAGTATCGAGATGTGGATGAAAAATATATTCTTCTGCAGCCATCAAAGGATGGAAATTCTCTGCTCCATGAGGTCTCGCTGGGGCTGGACATTTTGGCTACAGGAAAAAGCAAGAAGTTCTTGGGCTTGTTGAACGCGGACGGTCTGCATCGCGTACACAGAAAACTATACAACCGTCATGTGCAGCTTATCGCAATCGGTGGTGCAATCGGTACTGGTATTTTTGTTACCATCGGTCAAGCTCTTTTAAACGGTGGACCCTTGGGCCTCTTGCTAGCTTATTGTTTCTGGACATCGGTGATTCTATGTCTCACGACAGCTGTGGGAGAGATGGTATGCTACATGCCAGTATCGTCACCTTTCATTTCGATGGCTGGAAGGACTGTTGACCAGGCCCTAGAGTTCGCTGCCGGATGGAACTTTTATATTATGGAATCCCTCTACATTCCGTTCGAAATCACTGCTGTGAACGGAATGATACACTATTGGAGAGACGACTATTCGGTGGCGATTCCAGTCTGTATCCAAATCGCATTATACGGCATCATCAATATCTTTGCAGTGCGCATTTATGGCGAGTCAGAATTTTGGCTTTCAATCGGAAAATTGATTCTTTTGGTGGCTCTTTTGTTGTTTACCTTGATTTCAATGTGTGGTGGGAACCCCAAGCACGATGCTTTTGGTTTCAGGAATTGGCACGCCAAGGGCGGTCCGATTGCAGAATATATTAACACTGGTTCGACTGGTCGCTTCCAAGGTGTTATTGCTGGTTTAACTCAATCTGCATTTACCATCGTTGGTCCTGAGTATATGTCCATGGTTGCAGGTGAAGCTATCAACCCGCGAAAGACCATGCCAATGGCATTCAAGTCTGTCCTTTATCGTTTGGTCATATTCTATGTTGGCGGAGCGCTTTCTGTTGGCATATTGGTGGCATATAATGACCCATACTTTGTGAAAATGGCCAGTAACTCTTCCAACGCTGCTGCATCCCCTTACGTCGTCGCAATGAAAAATTTGGGCATCAAGGGATTACCTGATTTGATCAATGGTGTCATTATAACTGCCGCTTTCTCGGCTGGAAACTCCTACGTTTACTGCTCGTCAAGAGCCTTGTACTCATTATCTGCCCAGGGTTTTGCTCCGAAGTTTTTATCCTATTGCACGAATAGTGGAGTTCCAATTTTCTGCATCCTCATTGCATTCGTCTTTGCGTTGCTTTCCTTGTTGCAATTAGGGTCTAATAGTTCCACGGTTTTGAATTACATGGTGAGCTTATGCACTGGTTCTCAAGTTTTGAATTATGTTTTCATGGCCATAACTTATATTGGATTTTACAGAGCCACTAAAGCACAAGGCATTGACAGAAATTCGTTCACCTACAAATCATGGTTTCAGCCCTACTCCATTGCCTACGCGACCATGTTCTTGTTCATCATGGTGGGAATTTTGGGGTACACCTGTTTTTTACCTGGCATGTGGTCTGTCGACACATTCCTCTTTAATTATGTGATGATCTTTGTTAACCTTGTCCTCATCGCCTTTTGGAAGATTTGGAAGAGAACGAAATTTGTGAAGCCTGAGGAGGCCGACTTGACCTCAGGTTTGGAGGAAATTGAGGAACACGAATACGAGTACCATGCATCCTTAGATGCTAAACAAGGGGATCCAGATTCACTCCCCAGAAGAATACTCAACTGGATTCTTTGAGTCACAAACTTTGCATCTTTTCATTATTATATCTTTTCATTAGTATATATTTACATATATATATATCCATTTACGTTTATATCGCTTCTCCGTCACATAGTGTATGAACTTTCCGCAACACCATTTCTCCCTCATAGTATGGCCTCCACTTCTCCTCTCCTGAATAGGGCGTGTGGCGCAGTTGGTAGCGCGTCCGCTTAGCATGCGAAAGGTCTCCGGTTCGAATCCGGACTCGTCCAATTCTATTTTTTTTGTATTTCAATACCCCTGAAGTTTCCCTCCCAGACATAGCTACATCAGGGATTAAGTATATTATCTTGATGAACTTGCATTGATGTTGTAGTCGTAAAAGTACATATATGAGGTGATTGATCAGAGGACGACCTTGGATGCCAATTGCTTCTTGTAGTCCAAGATGGTACCCTCCCACCTAGTGGCGGTCTTGTTCTCGATGACGAAAATGTCCTTCGCGACCTTGTCCAACAATCTGAAGTCGTGGGAAACGATGACAACACCACCATTGAAAGCGTCGATGGCGTCAGCCAAAGAGTCAATGGTAGCCAAGTCCAAACCGTTAGTTGGCTCATCCAACAAGATCAAGTTGGGAGCTTCCAAAGCCAACAAAGCAAAGACGACACGCGATCTCTGGCCCTCAGATAAGGTAGCCATTTGAGAAGTCTGGCCCTCACCAGTCAAACCATAACGGCCCAACTGTTGTCTCCAGTATTGGAAGTCTTGAGAGATGTGAGAGAATTTGTCGCGAACAAACTCCAAGGGTGTCTTGGTCAAGTCCAACTGGTCAGCAGAGTGCTGCGAGTAGACACCTAACTTAATATGAGTGTGTTGGATAACTCTTCCCTTCTGAGGCACCAACTTACCCTGGAACAAGTTCAACAAGGTAGACTTACCAACACCATTGGGACCCACCAAAGCAACTCTAGAGTCCATGTCGATACCGATATCCAAGTTTTCGTACAAGAAATCTTCCTCCTTACCAGAATATGAGAAAGACATGCCGTCGAATGCCAACACTGGAGGAGGCAACTTCTCAACATCTGGAAATCTGAATGAGAACACCTTGTCGGGCACAACAGGTTCGATCAAGCCATCAGCTTCCATCTTGTCCAAAATCTTCTGTCTTGACTTAGCCTGTCTGACCAAGTTGGCGTATGTACCGGCAGAGGCAATGAACTTCTTGATGTGAGTGATCTCCTCCTGCTGCTTGTTGTATTGCTTCATCTGGTTAGTCTCCAACTCTTGTCTCGTCTTGACGTAAGAGTCATAGTTACCACCATATAACATCAAGCGCTTCAATCTCATGTCAATCATGTTGGTACAGACACCATTCAAAAAATCCTGGGAATGGGACACCAAAATCAAGGTCTTGTCCCACTTCTTCATGTACTCTTCCAACCACACACAGGCGGCCAAGTCCAAATGAGCAGTAGGGTCATCCAACAACAACAAAGTTGGCTTAACGAACAACGCCTTAGCGAGGGCGACACGCATTCTCCAACCACCGGACATATCCTTGGTGTGCTTCTTGATGGTTTGTCCGTTGAAACCCAAACCAGTCAAAATAACGGCCGCTCTGGACTCAAAAGTTGAAGGGTCCATGGAGTCAATCTTCTCATACAAACCTTCCAAAGAAGCGTCTTCGGGGCCATTCTTAATGATGATGTCTTCGACCAAATCCTCCAATCTCTTCAACTCTTTCTCAGCTTGTCTGATCACATACTCCAAGGCCGAAAATGTGGTGGGTTCAGCGGGTTCGTTCAACAAGTAAATGTCAATCTGTTCGGGAATAGGAAACTCTCTGGCAGCGATTGACTTCAATAAGGTGGACTTACCGCAGCCATTCTCTCCCAACAAACCGTATCTTCTTCCGTAGTTCAATTCCAACACAGAGTCTTGAAGCAAAACTTTACCGTGAAACAAGAGAGACACCGAGGACAACTTGATGTCTCTCGAGGTCTCCAAAGACTCCAACACACCAGTGGTAACTCTGTCGGACAAACCATGCTCATCAGTCTGCAACTTCAACTTGGCAATCTGAGCCTGGGCGTCGTCGACATCTTTCTCTTCCGCGTCCTTGGCAGCCTGCTTCTTAGTCTTCTTGGTGGACTTTCCGTCGGCGGACTTTTTGGCCTCTCTCTCCAAACGCTTCTGTTCTCTCTTAGCTTTGGATGCGGAAATAGACATTGCGTACTAGCTTTTTCGGCGAAACTGTCGAAGTTTTTAGCTTGCTCCTTCTGCTGCAAAAGATGTTCTTCAGCTAACTCATCGGAGCGAAAAAAATTTCATCACGTGACGGAAACCAATTTAGGTGCAGGCAGACCAACGTTCGATTCCGCACATGGATTCAGCGCCAATTGTCATCGTGAGGACAACCTATTGACCGTGACATCGGACCTATGCTACTAGTTGTAAGGAATGGTTCCTGTGCAGCTTGCGTAATTATCAACAGTTGCAATCACCCTTGACAACTATCGTGTAGTTTCTGAGACACACAGCACCTCAGCAGTCCTTGCGAGGTACTCTGTGGAAGGCGAGCATTGCCTTTGGCCTATCGCCATCGGGAGGTTGTCCAGTCTTGGGATGCAGCCTTACATTTTATATGCAGTCACACAACACTTCCGCCCCTCTATCGCCGAGGAGGTCGTCGCCATACGCGTTGGCATTCCAACCCGTAGGACCATCAGAAGCATCTGAAGTCTCCAATATCCATATTCGGACCGGAAGCGTGCTTTCGAGGTTGTAGGAGAACCACACGGACTCAGTAAGTGACACAAAACCTGGCTGCGACTTTACCCCAGAAAATCATCCTTATTTGCCATCGTCATTTGCCATCAATTGTTAGGAAAATTGCTCGGAGTTTGCTATATTTGTAGCAGAGATCCACTGATTTCATTTCTCTTCGGCCAAAGGACTTTTCCATCAGCAACATGGATATTGTGCGGTCGCTCACCCCCAACACCTCCCGGCATATTCAGGGTCGTCGGCTGTCATACTCCACCATTGAATCGAGCCGGGAATCGCACTACAATCTCGACTACCCAGAGAACTGGGAGGAAGTGGAGAAGCTTCAGTTGGACCCGAACTCACGCTTTTTCGCCCGCACGCGGCCCCGTACGTTGAATCTCCCGAGGCTCCTCCCATATGACACAGAGTTACCCAAGGACCAGGCAAAGTTCTTGTCGCACATTGTCTCCCATCTTTACATTGCCATCAAAACCCTAGACATTCAGGGCTCACTCCTGGTCACTGCGAAAGACTTGGCCTCGCTCAAAGATGTGAGCGGTCTTTCTGACATAGACATAGCACTCGAAACCAACTTGTTTGAATTGGGCACACAGAATGACGAGGATGCACAAAACTATTTCTCTCAAGAGGAAGATGACGACTCGGACGAGGAAATGGACGACGATGACGACGACGAGCAGGGCGAAAATGTGGAGTATGAAGAGGAGGACGAAGATGACAGTAATGACTCTGCATCACAACATAAACGGTCTCCTAAGTCGGCAGCTGTTGTCAGCGTCCGTATGTGGACACAAGAGCTCCTCGTTTGGCTCAAAATGAAGTACGACATGCCCTTAAAGTTGCGGGCCGCCTTGGCCCGCGTGTTCTATGCTATTTGTCTTTGTCGCGGTCAATACATCAACCTCAAGATATACGTCAAGACATTTGAAACATTGACTAAAGACTATCATTTACTCAGGCGCTTCGGCTTGCGCCTACCATGGGTGGACTTATGCAAAGAGATAGAGCTCCACTTCCCGCCAGCGGACTCATCGCTTGACCCCCTCGAAAAGAAAGACCAGAAACAATTATTACGCTTGGCTGCCAGAGCATCATTTTTCTTTGATAAACTGGCATTGCCTGAGCTCTACTCGAAATTGGGAAGCAGATTTTCCATACTGAACTCATCCTTGGTCTTGTCATCAATGGCTCTCTTACCCCTCTCTTTCACCGAAGGCGGGGTCAAGGATCCAGAAGATATTAGACACTACATACCTTCTCTTTTTCACATTTGGCTCAAATTGAACAAGACCAGTGGGCTCGATGGCCATTTAACCTCCCGATTGGGCACCTACGCCATGGCTTTTCTCGAGGAGCTAAATAATAACTCCACTTCAAGGCAATATCTTGTTCCGCACAAATTTGGCATTTACGACGCTGAACAAATTTCCTTTCTCATGAATACTCTATTGAACACGTTGAGCATAAATCACAAAAAATACTCTTCGAGTAAGACAAAAAGTTTTCACGGATTTTCTTCCGCGCTTGTATTTTCGATCATTGGAAACTATGGACTTGAGGAAAACGGGGTCATTCACCAGATTGGTACACTTTTGAACGCAGTGGAGAGTTATGTTCATCCATCGAACAATGGTGAATGGTCGCGTTCATTGTCAAAATTGATTCTCAGTCTAGTTTACCAGTATCACAAGAGATACAACATGGAGCGAGAAGAATTCGGAGCCCTTAGAAATTTGCCATCTGAGTTCAAACTTAGTGATGAGACTACGGAGAAGTTTGTGAAGCTTTTTCTTCCAGTTGTTAGATTGGGGATGCAGTCTAAGAATAATTCGATTTCTGATGATTTCATAACGTGCTTGAATCTTTTAGCCCATTTGAACTCCTCTTTGGTTTTGGAGAATGTCATTTTGGATATCTACGAGTCTCTAGAAGGTCTCATTTCAACCCACAGAGTTTCAGTAGCTATTCGCGCAATTGACGAACTTGCGAGATACTTCGCAATTACACCGGTCTTTCGAGTGCACATCGTGCGAATCCTCCTGATCGCTGTCTCTGGAATTGATTCAAATGATTTAGAGAAGACCATGCTAACGTTCAATTTGTTTGCAAGTGTTGCCAACTTTGTGCCCTTCCATGATATAAACGGTGGAGAGGACGGTGATCCTCAGATTGCCATGGCATTCACCCAGGACCATCTCGAATTTTTGGAGCGCAATAAATATACCAAGGAATCCAGCGATGAAGAGTTCTTATATGATCCAGAAATAGAACTTCGTGCCTTAAAATCATCGACGGCGGCGTTCAGGCCGTTGATCGATAGACTCGCTGAGAGAACATTTATATTACTACAGAATATTCCTGATCCATCAAAGAGCTCTGGAGTCGAGAACCAATTAGCCGCAACATTGCCAAAATTCATTTATGTCATCTTAGAGTCCTTATCAGATGATATCTTTTCCATGTTCCGTGAGAAGGTCTTTGATTTTGTGTTTAACCATACTATTCATACTATTGCCGACATAGTTGCTGAGATTAGCGGCGGCTTGATCAAAAGGGATCCGAAAAGTGGATTCAAAAAGTATTGCTCGATTCTCATTGATAAGATTAGAGATGAGGTGGATGAGAATGGAGCGGGCACCGTTAGGACTGGAGTGGAAATTGTGCCGCGAGACCAAGCACTTTTTTGGTACTTGGTGATACTTAATGAGTGTATCGGTAATGCCATTGGGGTAGTTCTCGATTATGCAACGGAATTAACGGACCTTTCTTTCTATCTCATGGATCGTATTCAGGGCCCTACTGTGTTCGCCAGTGCTTACCTACTCAATCAGATGTTGCAAGCGACAACTAAAATCAAACTCAGAGAATGCAGGCTCATTTCACCTTGGTACCAAGAAAGATACGGTGTCAATGAAGACTGTTGGGGAGCATTTCAGTTCCATCAGTCACGTTTTAGGAAGGAGAATCTCACTTTTGACTGGTATCTTCCCGATGAGAGCGATATAAATTTTGCGGTTGAGACTTTTAATAATCATGTATCGAAAGCACTTGAGAATATTCTGACTTTAATGAAAAGGCAGAATGAAAATCCCAAAGGAGACGCAAACAATGCGCTCCAATTGACTGACGATTTGAGGACGAACTTTTTGTACTTGAGCTATGCACTTAGTGGAATCTCTTTTCTCTTGGATCCTTCCTTTGAAGAAGATATTCCGAAGTTAGACAAGCATCAAAATGAAACCATTCAGCAACGGTTGACACTCTTGAACCAAATAAGAAATATGAAGACAGGGTTCCCGTCAGACACAGACGAACTCAGAGTTGAGACGATACATGAAGATTTGCAAAGGATTGCTGACGATATTAGTAGCAACGAACTCGCTGTGACCACGGTTGACTTTGACAAGATCAATGACTACAATATCGAAGATGGTGCAGATGGAGACAATGATCGTGATGAGAATGATGAAGAGTTCAAAATTCCCAAGAGGGCATTTCACGATAGACTGGAGAGATCCACCTATTTCAGGGGAGAGACTCTTGGAGATAGCAAACCTGGATCTCCGGTCCCAATGATTGACGAGTCGGCAAGAGCAACACCTCTGATAGAAGGAGTTGATGTCTCGTCTATGAATCCTGGAATGACTTTCCGAGAGAGGAAGCTATACACCTCTAGATACTACTTTGGGGAGGATTTGGACACAAGGAGAGCCAGTGACGCCTATCTAAAGCTCCACAAAACGAGACACTTAATTGGTAGAAGTTTGCACATTATTTTCAAGTTCTTGACTGTGCACTTCCACGATAACACCAAATTATTCAAGCATTTCTTGTACGTTATAAGTATGTGGTTTTCTGACGTGGGAAGAGAGCGAATGCTTGACCACAGCCACGCCAAATTGAACTTTGGATACATCAACAGTCTTCAGATGATAAATCGCGTGAGGAAACCCTACACAAGAATTGCGATTGGCGCAAGGATTGAGCAGTATCATCTGCTTAGAGTAACACTCCACGCGACCTCGAAGACGCAAAGAAGCTTGGATAAATTGCTCTTGGAAGATATAGCAAAATTAGCGGTGTCTACTTACAATGCAGTTTCCAAAGCTGCACAGGTGACCCTTCTTGACGCCATGAAGCGTATAAATGGCTCCTATAATGTTATTATGAATTCGGCGTTAAAACATTTGAATAAGGCTTTGCATGAGACCGATCATAAGAAAATAGAGAGTGGGCTCAACCTTTTCACTTTGAAGAGGATCAAGAACAAATTGCAGAATGATTATGTTAACCTTCAAAGGTATGTCGAACTTTTACATCGCTGTTTGAACGTTGATTCCACAGAAGTGTATGAACTCGCTCAGTCTTTGTTCAAGGGAGTGTATGAACACATTATACCACCAAGCAGTGTATGTCTTATCAGAATGGACGAACTTGAGACTATCCGGCCACCGGACGAGTTCATCGATCTCGAGATTAAAGCAGTCCGAGTGGCAAAGGAGAAGAAGAGACAAATATACCTTGATTTATTGAGAAAACTTGAAGACAGCGTGATTGTCAATGAGAAAACGAATTCCCATTGGAAGACAACTTATCTAAACCTCAATTTGATGATGGACTTACAGTTGGACCTCGAGATGCCCATAAATGGTGATGTCTTGAGAATTCTTGCTCAGAAAGCGTCCATGGACCATCCATCTATTTCAAGATTGGCTCTGAAGGGTATTACGAAGATGCTTGAGAAGTTCTACGTCCTCCACTTATACGACTATAACTTAGAACATGCCTTCACCGCTCAGTACACTCACAAGGGCCTCACTGTGGTGCATACGCAAAACAATGAGAAGTCTTACACTGAGATCTGGCGTGAAGAAATCAATAATGTTCGCCATCCTACTTATTTCATTGACCAAAAAGCAAGTATTGGGTGGCTTTTCTGGGGAAAGGAAATGATCGCTGTTAAGAGTGGGATCTCCCCTCATTTGGACCTCAAGGATGATGACCTAGCAGCATTGACTTCATTTGGAAATTCTATCAACAAACTGTGGTTCCAAAATATTGTTAAACTTTGGGTCACGGATAATGAAGCAAACTCTGCATTTCAGTCTACCGATGTGTATGTAACTGCTTCTTTGGTTTCATTGACTGCAACGAATGCTGCAAATAATTTGACATTTGATGACATCCTTGAAATAACATCGGATGTTTATGACAAAGATGAGAAGGCTTCCCATATAGTGGTGTGTGAAATGATTGCCGGGATTCTTATAGGCTCAAAGAACTTCGATAGGGATAACATTGAAAAACGCGACAGCTTTCTCATGGAGTTCTTCCATCAATTGTTTGAACATGATCTATCTCCTGATAATAGAGGAATTTGGAATATTTTCCTGTGGTGGATCCCAGCACACCTTGATACTAGAAGAATATCGAGGATTTCTAATCTTGTAACGGAATTCAAGTTGGACAAGACTTCTGATTCTGCGATAAAAGACGCTACGAGACTCAACTATTTGAAATCTTTCATCGTTTCCGGTGCCTGGAACTTCCCAAACACTGACAATGTTTTGAACATGTGTTTAGAGAATATTGATCACCCTTACCAGGCAATACGGGATCAGGTGGGATCTCTCTTAGCAATCTTGACTTTCACATATTATCCTGAGTCAGCTGCCAGTGCTGACGCTTATGTGGAATCATGTAACAGGGACGACGTGATGACCAAGGAAAGGGGACAGTTAGACTTTATTCCGAAATTATTTGACAGGATAGAGCAATGGAGGCTTGAGGTTGCATACTTGCCGCCTCATGAGATGTTGAAAACGAATTATATATATGCAACATCCACGATATTGACCTGGTTCAAGCAAGCATTGGCGACTAGCATTGCAGTTTTATATCAAGACTACGTGGACACTCATTTGGTGCCATTCCTCTTGAATTTGATCCACTTGAAGGATGTCTGCCAGCTTGGAAATATTGAACCGATAAGTGTATTCAAGGAAGTCTCGCAAATCCCATTCAACAAGCGTAACTTGGAAAAGGTTGTGACTATGCTAGAAGGTTACTCATCACAAGATCTCAGTGTTGTGCAGTCAATAGTATTGGGTGAATTTACTGAAACCCTTTATTTCAAGAACTTGTTTGAATTGACGTTCTCTCAACGAAGAAGAATTATTCAATTGACCAATAACCTCTTGTATAGTAAACATGTGGAGGTTCGAGAGGCCGCTGCGTCAACATTATCGGGCTTGATACACATTTCACCTCCCAGCGAAGTCAAGACCATGGTGGATGAGTTCTGCGGGAAGTTCTCCTCTGAATTAGATGAAATCCGCAAGAGGCATCATAAGACCAGCTACAAAAATCTCACACATGCCGATACGACTATACTTCATGGAGCCACGCTCGGATTGGGAGCTCTTGTTCATGCGTTTGCTTTCATATCTCCGCCGCCTCTTTGGGTTCCAGATGTATTGACGATATTGGCTTTGAAATCGTCAGGTATCAGAGGAATTGTTGGAAAGACGGCAAAGGAAAGTTTAGGCAAATTCAAGAAGACACGCCAGGACACCTGGCACATTGACAGTAAAGTTTTCTCCGAATCCCAGATGCAAGATCTTGAAGGAGTGCTTTGGAAGAGTTACTTTATCTAGTTTTGGTGAGAAATAACTTCTATTGATAAATATACTTACTGCCCTACTTGTTTACTGTACAGCTCACAGTTCATTAGCGTGAGGATTTATAGGCTGCTTACCTCGAAGAGGAAGTCCAGAAAGTTTATCGTGGCGATTCCATTCAAATCCTTGTCGTACTTTTTGAAAACATCGGTCAACTTTCTCAAGTATACCAACAATTCGATAAAAGCATCAAATTTGAGCTTTCCAATAGAGACCCCACCATCAAGGTCAACGTCTTTGTTGGAAAATTTTTGGAACAAGTGCAACACCAAGTCAATGTTGAGTTTGTAGCCGATCTGCTCAAGTATCTTTTGGAACTCTCCAAACGATATGTCGCCGGAGCTATTCGTGTCTGCGGAGATGAAGAGTTTTTTGTAGGCCGATAAGTACTTCCACAAGGAAACAAATTGGTCAAAGTTCAATGATTTGGGATTGGCGGGATTGGAGGGATTTGAATTGCTGAAGAGCTTCATCATCAATAATATGGTAGAGTCCTGGAAGCGAGTGTGGTCAAAGTTGAGTAATGCAAGGGACAATTCGCGCGGAGAAATACGCCCGGAGCGATTGGTATCCACCTTGTCAAAGACAGAGCGTAATTCATTCTCCAATTGTTGCTTTGAAGAGTGCTTTGAGCTCTCGTTAGTGGCCAATGACTCCTTGGACCCTCTCATGTTCGAGGTGCTATGCTGCGGCGGCGGCTTTTTGTGCATATTGGGAGAGGAAGCAGAATAGCTTGGCTTCTGTTGCGGTGGCTGCTGGTAAGCCTGCTGTTGCTGCTGCACGGGGGCCTGTTGCTGGGAGTAATACAGGGTGGCAGAGGCTTGAGGCGATGGCTGGGGCTGCTGCTGCTGCTGAAAATGTCTCCCGCCAGAAGCGTACTGAGCCTGCGGCTGCTGCTGTGACAGCTGGTAGTACTGTTGGTGCAGTTGCTGGTGCAGTTGCTGCGGGGGGTGCTGCGCGGGCTGGTGCGACTGCTGGTAGCTCTGAGCGTATGCCTGCTGCGGGGCCATCTGCGGCGGCAACTGGTTTGACTGGTACTGGCTCAGGGTCATCAGTGGGGCCAAGTGGTTGACGTTCAGGTGCTTGGACGACGACGACTGTGACTGTGGCGGATGGTAGGATACACCCAGAGCAACCTTGTGTTGCGGGGCGCGGCGGCCGCTGGAGCTACTCCCATTGTGCTGCCCGTAGCTGCTACCCCCGCCATGACTCGGCGGCACAATATACGCCGCCTGCTGCGGCGTGGGGTACAGCGGCAAGTCGTTTCCTACCATGGCTTGCTTGTCGCGGGGTAGCTTGATTCCCGATGCTGGGTCCTAGGAACGTGTCTTCTGCAGCCAGGCCAACAATGTCAGCGCAAAAGGAACGGATTTGAGGGTGTAATGGGCGGGTCGAGCTCGCTGGTGGTGTGTACCTGCCTTGTGTATTCGTGTCGCGCCTGGCCGCGCGCGAGGTGGTGGAGAAAATTACGCTTGTCGTCCCGCACCCAATTCCTTACGGGAATGCATACGAGCGGCCACGCCAGCGTAGCACCCTCACAGCGTCAGCAATGGCAACAGCTGCAACTACGGCAGTTGATATAGATTATATTCGGTTATGATTACACAGCTCGAGTACACGCTTAGTCACGTCTTCTTCTGTACTCGCCAGCTCTTCTTGGGGGACCTCTCTGGGGTCTCTCTCTCTGGGCGGGGGCACCCTTGAGTCTGGTCAAAGGCAAGATACCCTCGGGGATGTTCAACTCCTGTCTCAAGAAGTCGACACCCTCGTCAGTGAGGGTGTAGTAGTAGTATTGCCACGAGAACTGGGTCTGGACGTAGCCTCTGGAGGTCAAAGACTGCAAGGCCTTGATGACAAACAAGTTCTTGGTCTCAATCTCCTCGTGAAGGGGCTGGTTGAAGTCCTTCTTGGCGACGACAACACCCTCTAATATGTTAGTATTTGTTACGCGTGTGGTGGCAGGCAACGTTCCCCTCAGTGCACAGTGGTGTTGAGCGTCAACGAATTGCTTGTGGCGGCGGCTTGGGTCGGAAGAATCCCGTTGCAAGATGATGGATAGAGCTCTCGCCGTACTGGGAGGCGGTCAAGCTCACTGCTGGGAATGGGAAATGATTGTCGAAGATGGCCATGATCGGCGTGGAAAGTATGTGACCCGCTGACGCTGCAACTGCCTAGGGAACGTGTATCTCGGTGCTGTTACATACCCTGGAAGAGGTATTGGTGGATCTTCTTTCTGTCCTCTCTTGGAATAAGCATGATTAATGTTCACTAGTAATCCAAAGGTTTAACTGAGAAACACCTTTACTTGACAGTAGATTTTTCAGGCCCACGAAAAAATTTGTTCGGTCTTTGTGTAACCAACTTCGCGGTCCCCGTCACATGATTCAAACTCATAATCACGTGTATAGGGCACAGACCTAATCACCTGCAGCAGCATCGCTGAGCATCATGCAGGTCATCAGCCCCGGCGGGCAGGACGGGCAGAGCAATCGGTCCGAGGCGGTACTTCGCCGCCCGCGTAGAGCCACGGGCTGCACTCGCAGCACAGGGTCACTGCTACACCGCCATCAGGCGGTTGTAAAGGCGGTGCAACCTGCATGTTTACTGTTGACAGGCTATATTTGGAGCACTTTTTCCTACGCCCCGCTGTCCGCCGGGGCCGCGCGCGCGCTTAGCTAGTGGCGGCGGCGCGCTGCTCGAGCTCCCGACTGTCTGCAGTACCGGCCTTGGTCGCGAGGATTACCCCAGCCTCTTGCCCTCTTCTTCATTACAAGTTGCGGCGCCGTCCCGAGAACGCAACAAGTGAGTTTCGCAAGCCACAAAGTACGACGGAATTAGTTCTGGCCGAGCATTGAGCTCCTCACAAAACCTGCGAACCCTCAGGTTCACCGTTTCCTTACCGTGTCTCATATATGCGCTCATTCATCAAGCACAAGCGCAATGAGTCCCAGACCTCCGACGAGCTAGACCCACCGCGGGTGCACCGCACGCCAATCTCGTCGCCCCAGTTGGGCGCCGGCCCGCTTACGACCCCACCCAGCGTCGGGCTGCCCAAAAAGTTGCTCACGCCGATACGCAACTTGTTCAGTTCCAGCTCCAAGTCCTCGACCGCAGTGCCGACTTTCAAGCTGACAGCAAAACCTGTGCGAAGCGCCCGCAGCGCCGCATCCAGTCTGAAGAGCTCCATCACCCACATCTCGGAGCTCCTTCCCGAGAAGAGGGAGTCGGCGCTCGCCGCCCCTCCCAAGTTGGGCTCCACCACGTCCTTGTCCTCTTTGGCAGGCCCAAACATGGCATGGTCGCCTTCGGCACCGTTGCAGCATACGTCCCTGGATGCTTTGGAGATCGCCAAGCACAGGAGCGAACCGAATAGCATATTCACGGGCCAGAGTGATCCCAACAGTATCAGTACTGGGATACGCACGAGTGATACTTACAGCCGCAAGGAAGAGACCAGTGAGCTTGAAGAGATCGAAGAGACCGACTCGGACTCGGACTCGTCTCAATTCTCATTCATCAAGGACAGGCGCGGCGGCAGAAACACCTCGGTCAAGTATTACAAGAAACCCAAGACCCCACCCATCGAGAACTCCAACACATTCGGCGAAGGAGACTTAGGGTACGAGATTGACGAGTTTTCCGATTACGACTACGAGAACAATGGCTTGGATGATGATGACCTCGATGACGAGTTCCAAGGCAAGTACAACAGCATATTTGATAACAATGACGGCTTGTCCTCTCGAATCGAGACAAGCTCAAATGGACTGCCCAAGGAGATGACCCCACCGCAAGCCCTTATTGCTGACGATTTGGAGGACCTTGACATTGATGACGGAATCGAAGACTTTGATGACCTCGACGAGGAAGAAGAATATCGCAACTATAACACCATAGAAGTCAACGAGTACTCACCTGTCCAGTACACTGATACGAGACCGCCGTTGATGCAGAATGAAAACGTTTTGATACCCAACTCCTTGTCTGTGGACTTTACTCTCACACCGCCAAAAAGAGTTTATAATCATTCGTACCATTTTTCAATCGATGGTATTCTGGAAAGCAACTTGGAACCAAAGGTGGAAAATGTGGATGTGGAGGAGGATATTTTGGAGAACTATCTCGACCCTAGATCACCTAGAGCACTGAGTTCAGACTCCAATGTGGTAGGCACGCCCGATGTCAAATCCACGGACTGCGATTTTGAAGCTTACGAAATGAGCTCGCCATTAATCAATGGGCTCACTATAGGAAACAACCTCAGACACCGCTACGCAAACCTGATTTCAATGAGCCCCGAGAGTGTAACGAATAACTTGTTCCTTCTTCGGCCGCGGTCGAATAAGAGCCGCGTCTTTGAAGTTAAAGATTCCAAGGGAAAACAGAGTCAGCGGTTGTTGAAAAGTTTCCATATGTCTATTGCATCGGACTTGGACAAAATCATTGGTCGCAAGGTGAAAGAGATGGAGGAGTTTGTGTCAAATCGCAACTATGCAACGAAATCCGCGCATAATGGAGATCAAGTCATAAAAGAGTCCAACTCAGAAGCGGAAGTCAAAGAAGAGTTGGGGTCATCTGTACACGAGATAATGGGTTTGCTTGGGTCGCTTCAGCCTTACGAGTTCCCCCCTTTAGTACATGACCAGATACAGCCGCAAAAGAAGCGGGAGTCAATCCAGGATATTATGTCGTTGTTATCAAGCGTTGAGTCCACGAACGATAATGGGACCAAAGCGGGAGACTCAAACAAAAATCGACAGTCAATCGCCGCTATGATGGCTACTCTCAGCAATCTTGAGGGGCAGAGTATCGGCTCAAGTAAAGCGGAAATCAAGAAGAACAGAAACTCAATTCTCGACATGATGGCAAAGTTGTCTGAGTTAGACAAGGCCAATGACGAAGACGGCGAAAAGAAGAACAAAGAACCAAAAACTGAAGTAATTGACAAGAGCCGTGCAGACTCAAATTCCGTAATACGAATGACCAGAAAAAATAGGTACTCTTGGTGCGAAAACGAGGTTGACGCCTCTAAGAATATCCGTGGCACTACAGCGTTGCCTGAAAAGACGCCCCAATCATCTGATCAAGCCTATGATGAGGACTTGCTTGACGAAGTTAATGAAATTCCTGAGGACTTTGACTTTGATCAGTATGACAAAGGAAAACTACACCCTAATAATATAGTGGACAAGAAATTTCTTCGCTCAAACTCATATTCGAAAAAGCCGGTAAAAGCGATTATCGAACACAAGTATCGTGCAAACAAGATTGAGACCCTCAACAAAACGGTTACCTTCTATAGAAGTAACAGTACGGGGAACACATCCTTGAGAAGTAAAAGTGTCAGCCGAGCACCGTCAACACGCTCTGTTAATTCACTTAAATCCTTCCACGAAGAGGAACTGGAAGAAACCGAAATCCCTTCCCTAAGCAATCAAACCCTAGACGACAGCCACCAACTGCATATATTCAGCATAAATTCTAGCATCTACGACAACGACTCATACTCTCACTCAGGAGCTAACTTGGGTACAATCAATGAAAGTAACGACGCCTTCTTTCAGCGGTGACTTGCGCGAGTTGAAAATCTGAGATCATCTATTAATAAAAAGGAGAAACTAAAACTATAATGTATTATATGCAATTTGTAGGCCCTTTGTTGCTCATGAACGTTTTAAAATCATAATAGCTTGAAGAGGTGTTGTAATCGAAGTAACTTGATTCTTTTGGAACTTTCGGAAGAGTTTTCTCTCTCGCAACCAAATTCGATTCTTTCTCTTGAGTGACTGGCGTCATTCGAGGCTCCTCACTCTTCCGCGGAGGAGAAGCCAATTTAGGATGCTGGATTCTGCTCGAATTGTATTTAACGCTGGATTGTGAAGATGCCAGCGATCCATTAGATCTCTGTAACTGCAATTGCCCTATAACTGTACCCTTGTTCATGTCACGTTGCATCTGCTTGTAATGCTCAACCATATTACTTTTGCCTTTCACCCTCAATTGTGTTTCAGATGGCACGTTGCTGTCATAGGATGCAGAGCTTGAACTTGAGTATGCTGTGGATGCATTAGACGGAGCCCTGAAAATCCAGTTCTTCCCGTACTTCGAATAAATGCTTGCAAGCTCGTCATCGTCATCATCGACCAAAACAACTTCAACTTCTTTTCCGTCTCTGGTCTTCTCAGTAATCGACTTGTATGATTGTGTGGAATTGTTTCTCTGGACCAAGCAAACATCGTACATGCCTTTCGTCAAATCAATTACAACACTGCCCGAGTCTGACGGAGCAGTAGATTCTGTTCTCCTTGCGCTCCGACTAGATTGGTAACTTGAGACAGAGGCCGCAGAGCTTTCATACAGCATTCTGGGCCTCAGAAGTTGTGTACTCCTTTTATTCTGGGGAGATGCTCCTGTGCCTTGTTTATGAGTGGAAGTAGGGATATCAACCTTTTTGTCTGGTTGTGATACGGTTTTCTTGTGCTGGAGAAGCTCATTGACGGTGGGTGTGTAAGATCTGTAAACCTCATGCTCTTGTGCTGCATTTGCTTCCTTGAAGTCAACTGCATAGTTAACCTTATTCGGAGGCTCAGCGACAACGATATTCATAGATTCTGCCTGTGTTTCAGGAGCATGGCTTAGGGACAGCGAGAACAAACTGTCGAGATCGAGTGAACGAGACCTCGTATGAGAAGAGGATTCGGTTGGTTTATTGGATGGAGGAGAGAGATTTTGCGCATCAAAATCAATGGAGAACATAGAACGGTGCCGTTGATGTCTGACAGGTGACTTCCTTTGACTCGCTGATGGGTTAACCGTCTGCGCCGGTGATTTGCCAACAGTGTCGAGGCATGATGTGGACTTCGATTTTTGTGATTGGTAAAGCGACACATGAGCAGACTCAATATCGGTGTCCGTATCTTCTCCATCGAAGTGCGCACGGAATTGTTGCAGGGCTATCATTTTAGCGGCCCTTCCAGGAATACCAATAGGCTCCAACGCAGAAGATCCTTTCCCAGACTCACTTTTTGAAATCACACTCTCAGATTCGCTCCCAGAAGTTACATCTTCGAAAATTTTCCCATTGTACGAGTAAAGTGACCTCCTCGTGGAAAAAACATCGCTATAAGTTGCATCACTAAGATCGGGAATCTCTATTTGATCGGAATTTCCAGGGATGTAGCTGAATCTAGACTTGTTCGACGCAAGGGTTTGTTGTCTCATTATCTGCATCTTGATGTCCTTGTTGTTTGTTATATTTCTGGCATCATTGGGGAAGCTGAATCTTCGACCCATGCCTTCATTATCACTTTCTTGTAATGTCAGTGTCAGCGCCAGTCCCAGCGATCCAGACTCAGAGGAGTCTTCAAGTAGACTAGATTCCTCTTCACTTAAATCTTCGTCTGAGACGATTGTTTTCGAGTCATCAAGATAATAGTCCGCAACTTCACTGTCGTCGGGATTCGGCGGTACTACTATCTTGGTATGGACTCCGGGAGCTGCCTGAGGAATTGGGGGAAGCGACTTTTCGTCATCAGAGATGCTTTCAAAACTTTCAGAGTCCTCTTCAGAAATAAGCGTCTCTGGACCGTCAATTGGTTCAATATCAAGCGAACGTTCAAGGTCAACCCTTGAAGCCTCTTCGTCGTCTTCAAAGGAAGAATCGACGATTGACTTGGCACTTTTAATGGTCAAATCTATGCTTCTTTGGAGCGAGTCCCACGAGTCATAGCTGGAGGCAGAGCTTCTGGATTTTGATGATGAGCCACTGACGTCCCTCTTTGGTGACTTTTCAATTACAATAGGCTTATTGCCGTCGTGTACCAGTACTGGAAGCGGGGTGAAGCTGAAAACCTCACCAACGGAGCTGAAAGAGCTTATAGAGGAGACATAAGATTCACCGCTGACTGCACGCCTGTCTATCTTAAGTATCATGTCCTTTTTGTTTATCGGTGCATTCAGCTGATAGAGGCGTAAGTTCTCCTCTGTTGAGTCTCGGGGAAGTCTACTCACCGTAAGAGGAGCGGGAGCAGGATTAGGTATCTCAGGAAGTACTTCCTCTGGCACATGGTTCATTTCTGAATCCCTAGTCATGAATTGATTGGGCCGAGCCACAGCTTCTGCCTTGTCATCTCGCCCGGGCAGGCTCCCGGGGAACGAAATTCCCGTCATTATGGGCTGAGGACCAACAGGCCCGCCGCGAGCAATGACTTTCGGTGGCAATGGGGGCACTTGAGCTTGCACTTTATCCTTCACACTCGAGTGTCGGGATGATCCGCTGTTGGAGGCCTCTTCTATGATACTGAGTTCGTCCGCATCCATAAGCTTTCTCATGAGCTTGGATGACTTTGTCTTGTTGGTAGACACGGAGGGAGGCTTGCGAGGAGTAGGGCTACTGCTGTGCAGAAGATCTTCACGCTCAAGCTCCGAGTCTGAGCTCGATTCCACCTTTTCGTAGCTCTGGCCGTTGAATATGAGCTTTGTTTGGCGTGGGCTCTTGCGGCTGGACCTCACGGGAGTCACTGGCGCTGACTGAGAAGTGTGATGCTTGGGCGACAACCTGGGGGGTAGCTGGAGAGCATAGGGGATGGGGATGACATATTTGCTGTTTTCAGGCGAGGTGTTAATGTGGAGGGTCTTTGACACCGGCGACTTGGATAACTGGCGGAAATGTGTTGGACTGAGTGACACCGGAATGGAGTGACCCAGGCCCAAGGAGCCGAGGTCACTGGTGTCAGCGCTCATGGGAGGCAATACAAATGACCGACGGCTCTTCACTGGTGAGGTTGACCGTGCTCTTCGCTCATTCGGCCGTCTGCCTCGCGGAAGACGCTGGAACAAGGTCGAGTCGTCGGCAGACATTTATAGGGAAACGGTCGGAGGCGGCGCACGAGAATAGAAGACCTATAATAAGGATAGTGTCGGCGCCTCAATGGAAACCAAGGAGCAGTTAGAAGCACTTGTGCCTGCAAGAGGGTCTCGATGCTGAAAATAGAGTGCTTATTGCCAGCTCCTTTGCTATTATATCCCCAGTTTACGAACAAGCAACAATGGCACTTTCTCTCACAAACAGTGGGCCACGCCGGTCTAGTTTTGAGGGCTGGAGCTTGGCTTGTCCCGCAGGCCACGAATGTTTACCTTTTGACCAAAAACGGCAAGTCAAGTCTTCCAAACACAATAGTTGCCGTAAGCGCTCGAGACGTTTCATTAACCTGCCTAAAGCGGCATACATACCAACAACTTGGTAAGCTTTTGACGAGCCGCCTTCAGATTATTTTCGGGCTACTTTTCGATACCCGAATAATCGTAGCGTATCCTGCTCTCCATCTGGTGCTAATAATAATTGTGTGGAACACTACCACACTTCCTTTTTGCAGCCACGCGCGCCACAATCACCTCCGCTTGTTATTATGGCTGCTAGAAGCGCGGGAGTGCAGCGCTTTGAACAGCTATTGGAGCTCGAGTCGCAGCTTGCTTCAAAGGAGGCAGTGAATGATTGCGGGCCTGTGATGAAAAGCGTGGCACCGTTAGACGTAGGCGTAGACTCCGTGGCGGTTGGTCTTGTAGAACTCCCCAAGCAGCTGGTGCGCCTTCGACGCTGCAAGGGCCAGAACCTCAACCTCATGATCGTTGGAGCCGCTAGCACCGGGAAGAAGACCTTTATCAACACTTTGTTTAGGCAGGAATTGTACCCAGAGGAGGTTTGCGTGGAAGATTTTAGTGTACAGAGATTCCAGTTGCAGGAGGGAGATTGCCGCTTGAACTTGAGCGTTGTTTGTGTGTCCGAGAACACGGTGAGAAGCAGCAATGAGAGTTTGAGGAAAAGCATATGCCAGTACATTGATGAGCAGTACTTGCGGTACCTCTACCAGCGGGAGCAGCCCAACAGAAAACACGCCCACGATAATAGAGTCCACTGCTGCTTGTACTTTCTCACGCCCACGGGAGCCAGAATTAGTGTACCTGACACCATCACTATGCGCGAGATAGCGGCAAGGACCAGCCTCATTCCAGTCATTGGTAAGAGCGATACCATGAGCAAGCTGGAAATTTCCAAGTTCAAGGCTCTCGTCCGCGAGACACTAGATCACGGCGCCATTTCGATATGCGACTCATTGTCTAATGTGGAGGCTAAAGCAAAAATTGATGTTGCCTGGCCCCTTGCAGTTATTGGCAGCAACGAGTTGCACACAAACCGTGACGGCCAGTCTGTGAGGGGCAGGAGCTATGCGTGGGGCTTGGTCGAAGTTGATAACTTGGACCACTGCGACTTTCTTCACTTGCAGAGTATTCTCATTTCAGAACACATGGTTGACTTCATTGACGCCTGCGAAACGTACTACGACAAGTACTACGACAAGTGCATGAGGAAGAGAGTCGAGCTAATAGAATCGGAAAAAGACTCGCAACAAGGCACTCCCATCGATCATCTACCTGATTTCATGGGTTATCACCGTGTCTCATTTAGCAAAGTGGCACAGAGTATGGTGGATGACGAGATTGTTCTTGACGTGGAAAAGATGGAGTTGAAACACAAGTATCAGGAGGCAATTGCCAACGAAGACAGTCGCTTCAAACAGTGGAAACGCGATCTTCTTGCCAATCAAGACCTGATGAATGCATCTTACGACGAATTAAAGGCTGAAATAGCCCTGTTGAAGAAACAGATTCTGTCGCTCGAGGCTGCAGCATAGATTGCTGTTGGATTGCACACTCTGTTTGAGTGGTTTGGTAGTCGAGTTGATGTGTCGCTTTGGCTTGTCCGTAATGTACGTAGGAGCATAATGTAACTCAACGTAACCTAAATACCTTGGTTAACTACGCATCGACACTCCTCAAGCAATGAAGAATTTTACGTCGTATTTAAAGACCAAAATCTGCGCCTCTCTGGTCTTGTGTTGCAATTTCTGGTTTAGCATCCGTTGGACCTTCTGGCACGGAGGTTTTCCAGGTCCTTGTAGGTACTAAGTACTCCATTGTAGTCGGTATCTTCTTCAGCTGAATTTGGGCGTATTCTTCGTTCGTATACATTGGTGTAGTCAAAAACTGTTTATTCTTCTGTGAGTTCTGCATTTCGAGATATTCGAGGCCTGTATACCAGCTACTTGAAGGTTTGCATATTATTGACTTCCATTCTTGCATACTATCATGTACGGGTACTGTATACCGCTATTTGGTCACCGTGCAGGAACACACTTTGATGCTCAAATTTTTCAGTGCTTTCTCGCTTATTTCTTTATTAGCTGGGAGACTTCTTTGATTGGAAGCTCGCAACCGTTAAGGTGTCAAGCAAAGAGTATGTTTTCGTGAAATGTTGGGAGGCACTTCTTGTGAAGTGTGTGGTTCGGGCTATCGTGATGAATTTATTTAAATCTAAGTATGTTATTTCTGGCATCTCTAATATTAGGATCTCCGATGATTTTAGCTTTTGACTAACTATCTGATGCCGAAACCACTACCTCCCTATTCAACGTTTTCGTGTAACGTAACTAACAACAGCATTATGTGGTAGCTACTGCTAACAAGCCTTGAGCATCCCAGCGCCGCAATCATACTTGTGGAGCCGTGACTCCTTTTGTAGAGGCTCATCCCATTCATCACTAGCTGCATTCCCTTAGTGTAGAACTCCAAACTAGGACTAGCCACCGGGTGACGGTCTCAGGCCCGACCCGTGTCTCGATACTCGATCCTGTATATAACCTTTCTGGTTCGTGAGATGCTCTCTACCGACCATTTTGTGGGGACTGCGAGAACGACGGGAATGCAAAAACATGAGTTCGATGAGCTAGTTACTGCCAAAGTTAGCTCGCCTGCGAATGCAGCGCTGGCAACGGCACCAAGAACATTGAATCTCATCTTCGATCACTCTGCATTTATTAGAGGCATTGGCAACATCAAGAGATGGTTCAATGAGGAGTACGTGAGTTCCAGGTTAGCCAAAAACGAGCCGGAGCAGATCAATGTAAATATATTCGTCCCAGCCTACACGTTGCACGAGTTTGACTACGCCAAAAAAGGCACGACAATGATGGCCACCAACGCGAGAGAGGCGATTCGTTTCATTGACAGGTTCTTTGAGGACGAAGCGATGCAACACCGTTTGTGTGGAGGACGCTTCAGTTGTCAGATCTCAATTCAGGGCCCCGGAGAGGATGGGCCGACGTGGAACGAATGTTTGCGTCGTCAAGTGCACTTTCCCAAGGTCAAGGAATTCCCCAACTACCGCACCAAGTTTGACTCAAGCGTTTTCCAGCCGCAGGTCGAGGCTTCCGAGCACCAGTCGGGCTTGCGGGCGCCCAACAAACTGAACGATATCCAGTATGAAAATTCGCAGTCGTACCAGAACGCCGTCGCTCAAGGTGACAGCCTTGCTGAGATGCCGATCCGGCTAAGATACTTGATCGCTCCATGCATACAAAAGTGCTTCTACGAGGGTGCGAAACAGGGTCACACGTGGAGGCTAGTGTGCGAAGACGCCATAACGTCTGTTTGGGCGCTAAGCTTTGGGATCGAGTGTTTGAATCTCAATGAGGCAGAGCTCTTGATATTCGATCTGTATGATGTGAACAGGGTCAGAGGGTACGATCCTGACCACACGGTGGTGGACGAGAAGAACCATGAAAGTATTCTCCAAAACACAATTGACACCACGGTGTACGACTATCAGGGCCTCAAGGACAAGCCGCTGCAAGGCAAGCGCGGCCGCAATTCGAATAAGAAGCAGGTTAAGAACATCGTCGGTATAGTTGAACAGCCACAAGCCTCCGCTGCCGGTCGCCAGGATGTCAAAAGGGAGCGATTCGATGCAATCAACTTTGCTCCGCGAGGCAAAGGCCAATTGTGGAAGCCTTAGACTACGCACAGACTTTTTTATGCGCTCAGATATACGAGATGGCGGAGCAGTATCCGCAATGCTTTGCTCGAGGAAGCTTCCTTGGCGTCGCCGGTGCCGAGTCGCTGCTGCTGCTGCTGGCCCAGGGCCGTGGTGTGCATACAGACTACGCGTCCCACCTGCACATATTACTTAGCCACACACGACTAATTATTCAATGTTCGCGAGCACAAGTGTGGACTGTAGTGGAGCTCAGCACGCAGGCACAATGAACCGCCCCATCCTGAGGCAAGAGGCGCAGAAACTTGTCCAGCGCTGGCAGGAGCTCCGGCAGCAGTATGGCGAACAGGCCAACAACATGCCGGAGTTCATCCAGTTGACAAAGTACATTCGCTATCTTCAGCAGAATCCCCAGGTGTTGGCGCTGGCCCAGGGCCAACAGCCGCGTGGACCGCCACCTGCGGGCCAGACACAGCAGCATGCACCGCCTCCACAGCAAGGACCGCCTCTTCAGCAGCACCAACAGCAGCAGCCTCCGCAATCACAACAAGCTCCGCATGGCCAGCCTCCTCTTCAGTCGCAGGTCCCAATGCATCCCCAGGCGTCTATGCAAGGCATGCAGACCCAGCCTCGGCCACAGCAGGCGCAGCAACAGGCGCAGCAGTCGTCGCGTCTTGCGCATGCTCCCCAACGCGTGAGCCTGGGGCCGTACGACCAGTTCCAAGGACCTCCCCAGCAACCACTAGCACAGCAGGCTCCGGCCGGCTTCCAGCAGGCACCCGGTGCCGGCCCCAATACTGGTGGCTCAGCTTTCACGCTTCAACAGGTGCAGATGCTAAAGGCGCAGCACCAGGCACTCAAGGTGTATTTGAAAAGCCCGGGGCTGGGCCCCGTGCAGCTTCCGCAGAACTTGATGGAGTTTGTTGGCAACGAGCGTCTCGCATTTGGCGGGGGGCCGTATCTTCCTCTGGTGGGGCAGTCGCCGCAGGGCGTCGCTCCTGGGCCGGCCTCGGTCCAGCCCTCCCCGGTGGGGCACGCGATGCCAACGCCGCTGCAGCAGCCAGCGCCGACCCCTCTTCCGACCCAACTGAACGGAATGTCTCCACTTATACCGACGCAGCCACCGTTGCAAAGCAGGCAACCGTCTCTCAACTCCACTTCGCAGAGCCCGTTTCCCGATGACGGGAGCAGGAGGCTCGATGCCAGACCCCAGAGGTCAAATCCCCCTACCCCAGGACAAGGAGTCAAGCAGGAAGCATTCAAGGCCCCTGGTGCGGTGCCTCCATCCAAGAAAAAGGAACCTGTCTTTTTACCTGCCAAGCCACCCGTACCCTTCAAGAAGATGGTTCCAGATGCAGCAAGCTGCGACAAGATCATAATTCCTGTTGACAGGCCAAATATCGAAGTCGACTGTTACGAGGTACCGAATCTCATTGGCGGTAACACCAAGGATATTCCTTATCAGTCTCTCTACACTCCGCAGAGCAGATTTATGTTTCCGAGCGCGTTCCCCGAGGGTATCAGCATGGACGATATCTTCAATAATAGAGAGGCTCTCATCGTCTTACAGATAGACCGGAGGATAAATGAATTGCGGTCAAAGTTAGACGGCGACATTGGCACTGACGCCAGGATCGTCGTCGAAGCTGAGCTTCACATGCTCGAACTTTTACCGTATCAAAAAGAGTTGAGGGGAAAGGTGCTATCTCACTTGTGGTTCAGCCAGTCTTTACTCACTAACTCACACCCGAACTTTCTTGCAAAGTTTAACCCTCTTACTCTCGAGAGTGTCACCGAAACAGAGGGCTTATATAAGCAACAGCTCCACTCTATGATGCAAGCACAAAATAAGAAGCATCAAACCACCATAATGACTATTCTCAACCGCTCATCCCGGCTCAAAGATAGGAGTATCTTGAGCAGAGAAAAGTTGGACAGACTCTCAAGCAAGATCAGCAGTTTCCATGCCCAGACGGCGAAGGAAGAACAGAAGAAGTTGGAGAAGATGGCCAAGCAACGTTTGCAGGCGTTGAGACTGAACGATGAAGAGGCCTACTTGAAATTGTTGGATCAAACCAAGGACACCAGAATTACCCACTTGTTGAGCCAAACTAACCAGTTCCTCGACTCTTTGGCACAAGCAGTTCAAAACCAGCAGAAGGAGACACAGGAAAACGCTTCGCATAATGGTACATCTGCTGATAATGTTGGTATGTCTGAAGAAGAAAGAAGGGAAAAACTCGACTACTATGAGGTTGCTCATAAAATAAAGGAAGAAGTAACCCTGCAGCCATCAATTCTAGTTGGTGGTACATTGAAGGAGTATCAATTGAAAGGCTTGCAGTGGATGGTGTCATTGTACAATAACCATCTCAATGGTATTTTAGCGGATGAGATGGGTTTAGGTAAAACCATCCAGACAATCTCATTGATCACGTATTTGGTGGAGCGGAAGCAGATTCCGGGTCCATTTTTGGTTATCGTTCCACTTTCAACATTGACCAACTGGAATTTGGAATTCGACAAATGGGCTCCTTCCGTGAAAAAAATTTCATACAAAGGTACACCGAATCAGAGAAAAGTACTTCAACAAGAAATTAGATCGGGCCAATTCCAGATTCTATTGACGACATTCGAATACATCATCAAAGATAAGGCTTTGCTTTCAAAGGTTCGGTGGGTACACATGATAATTGATGAGGGTCACCGTATGAAGAACTCAAATTCAAAATTATCTGAAACTTTGACTCATAATTATCATAGTGACTACAGGTTAATCTTGACAGGTACTCCGTTGCAAAACAATCTTCCCGAATTATGGGCACTTTTGAACTTTGTCCTTCCCAAAATTTTCAACTCAGTGAAGTCTTTCGATGAGTGGTTCAATACCCCATTTGCAAACACTGGTGGGCAAGACAAGATAGAGTTGACAGAGGAAGAGGCCCTCTTGGTTATTAAGAGATTGCACAAGGTCTTGAGGCCCTTCCTTTTGAGAAGATTGAAGAAGGATGTTGAGAAAGATTTGCCTAACAAGGTTGAAAAAGTGGTCAAATGCAAGATGTCTGCATTACAGCTGAAGCTTTATCAGCAAATGTTAAAACACAATGTTTTGTTTGCAGCAGACCCTGAAGATCTGGATAAGGCCATTACTATCAAAAATGCTAACAATCAAATCATGCAGTTAAGAAAGATTTGCAACCACCCTTTCGTCTACGAAGAAGTCGAGAACTTGATTAATCCCCGTTCAGAGACCAATGATAATATCTGGAGAGTTGCAGGGAAGTTTGAGCTATTGGATAAAATTCTTCTCAAGTTCAAGGCCACTGGACATCGAGTTCTTATATTCTTCCAAATGACACAAATCATGGATATTATGGAGGATTTCCTTCGCTTACGTGGCCTCAAGTACATGAGATTAGATGGTGGAACTAAAGCGGATGATAGAACTACACTTTTGAAATTGTTCAATGCGCCAAACTCTGAGTACTTCTGTTTCTTGTTATCGACCAGAGCTGGTGGCTTGGGTTTAAATTTGCAGTCTGCTGATACCGTTATTATCTTTGATACCGACTGGAACCCGCATCAAGATTTACAGGCTCAGGATAGAGCTCACCGTATCGGACAAAAGAACGAAGTTCGCATTTTAAGACTCATTACTGAGGATTCTATTGAAGAGATGATTCTTGAGCGTGCACATGCCAAGTTGGAAATTGATGGCAAGGTCATCCAGGCCGGTAAATTCGACAACAAATCTACTGCAGAAGAACAGGAAGCATTGTTAAGAGCATTGATGGAAAAAGAGGATGAAAGAAGGGTGAAGGGCAACGACGAAGATGAAGATTTGGATGATGATGAGCTCAACCAAGTTATTGCCAGAAACGATGATGAGTTGATAAAGTTCCGTCAGCTTGATGACGAAAGAGCAATTGAGACTCGCAAAGCAGATTACCCGACACGTCTTTTCTCTGAACCCGAATTGCCAGAAATTTATAAGAGAGACCCTGAACTCATGATCAAGAAAAATGAGTTCAATCAAGATTATGGCAGAGGTACAAGAGAGCGCAAGGCTATGTTGTACGACGATAACTTGACCGAAGAACAGTGGTTGCGGAAAATCGATGGAATGGTGTCAGATGAAAGTGACAGTGAGCCTGAAGTAAAGCCGAGAAGGAACAGGGGACGGCCACGCGGAAAGGCGAGGTCAAAGGCGCCTGACGATAATTCCGATGTTAACTCCATCCTTGAAGGTGGTAAACATCGACTCGACAGTGAAACGCCAGAGAGCATGGGCGAGCCTAAGAGGCAAAAATCGAGCACTCCTCGATTGAGCTCACAAGGACGAGGAGCTTCTAGAGGGCGTGGACGTGGTAGAGGTAGAGGGCGTGGCTCACTTCTTTACCGTGCCACACCTACCATTGATCCTCTCAGTGAGGAGGAACGTCATAAGTTTCAAAACGTCGCTGAAGACATTTTAGAATTGATTCTCAACTACACGAACGAGCACGAAAGAAAGTTGAGCGATTTATTCCTCGTCAAGCCCTCCAAGAAATTGTACCCCGACTACTACGTCCTCATCTCCCATCCTTTGGCTTTAGACTCTGTTAAAAAGAGGATAGCTAACCGAAGCTACAAGGCCATGAGAGAGCTTCTAGAGGACATTCACCTCATCTTCAGCAATGCGCGTATCTATAACGAGGAAGGCTCGATTGTGTATCAGGATGCGATGAAGCTTGAAGGACTCGCAGTACAAAGATACAGGGAACGCGCAATGGAGCTTGAAAACGAGGATGTTGAGAGAACCCTTGATTTCGAAGAATTTGACCAGCAGTTTAATCTTAGGCCCTTGGCTCCAAAGGCTGCGCTCAAGGGTCCGGTTGAGAGGAAGTTGGAACAGATTGACAATGGCGAGTCCATCGATGGCCTTCTCGATTCGGAATTTGATAGTGCAGGTCTCGAGACTCCCATTGATTAGTGTACTATAGGATATACATAGCACTGTAACATACAATATTAACATTTATTACAAAATTTCGTTAGCCATAAATAACTACTCGAAGCCACAGTCTCATGTGGCAGAGTAGGTGGGGAGCTCGTCGTCAATATTTTGATTGTTCACTGCGTCGTTGAGAGCCTTGTTGAAGCTATCGACAAACTCAAAAATGCCGCCCTCTTTGAATCTGACTTCGCCAACGAACCATTCTTTGGAAGGAAAGCCGTCTGCCAGCGATTGAGAGTAGAATAAAAACTTCCAGTAGTTTGCTCCAAACCACGGCAGTTGCAAGCTATGAGACAATTGCAATTTAGATGCTGCCGACAATTCAATCACAAAGTTGTTGACGTCTCCTTGAGACACAGTCACATACACCAACTTGCGGTTGGTCAAGTATATGTAGCCATCCTTTGCCTTGATATCGACCACTCGGTCCTCGGCTGCTTTCAGCTGAATCGTGAGCGACTGTCGCGAAGTATGTGAGCGATACAAGACATTTTCGCCTGGTTCTAGCACGAAGGGAGGAATGGTTCCAGTTAGCTCCTCCTCAAGGTTGTCGATGTCAGCACGATTAATAGACATCTGTGGTGGCAAGAAAGAAATTAAGGTGGGGAAGTTGTTCGAGATAAGCACGACCGGATCTCGCGATGCGACCTACCGGAATTCGCAGCTCATCGCACCGGAATTGGTAGCTCATTTCGCCATAGACCCGTCATCGTGACACAGCCGAGCACCCATGGCTGCAGTGCAGACACTAAGGCTGCTCAATCCAGCGCTAGCCACGTTCAAACGAGAGTTACCGAAAAACCAGTACAGTTTTAGGCACATTGTTCGGCCGCAGGCATGTCAAGTGGCGCTCGATAAGTTGGACCTTCGCTCGAAGTACCCCACTCCGGGAAATCTCGATGTGATAGATGTGTTCAGTGGAAGTGGGTTATTTTCAACCATGCTTAACTATGAACTTCGACCAAGAAAGCATGTTATCATGGAAACTGCTCGCGAGAATGTGGCTACTTGGGAGCTGCGAATCGACCACTTACAGAAAGTTACAAACAATGCTGAAAACTTCATTCTCTTTCCTCATAACGGATATAGCTGGGACTCATTCGACAAATTAATAAAAGAGGAAAAGATAGTGTCTCCAAAAACCAAATCACGGGACCACATCCACGACGAATTGCTCATAGTTGCCAACCTCTCGAACGCTAGGTTTGGCGAGCTGCTTCTTGCTCAGTGGATTATGTGCTCGGCCAACAAGAACTGGCTACAGAGGTACGGACGGGTCAAGATGGTGTGCATCGTGCCTGAGCTGACAGCGCAGAAGTTTCTTGCTGGTGTGGGGTTTTCCAAGAGGAATCGGTCTGCTATGAAACGGGAGATATTCACAGACGCAAGACTAATCGCTATCACCGAGTCTACTGGTGACCATACCATGCCTGATGGCCATAACTACGATCCTAATTTACTAATTCGGGATCAACCTGAGGTCTTGACGAGCAAGTCTATACTTCCTTTATCATCACTGTTGGCGGTGATAGAATTAGACCCCAAAGAACCCCCACAAGTTGACTTGGAAATGCTTGAGTATATTCTTCAAATCCTCATGTACAAATCGACTGGGAAGATAATTGAAGGACTCTCGCAACTCGCCCCAGGGGCTGACATTGACTTGGCACCGCAAATTCCAAGAGAAGTACTCGAGAGCTCGTGCAGGGAAATTACCATCGCACAGTTCTTGCATATCGTGGAAGTTTTCGAGAAGTGGCCTTTCAAACCGTCACTTGAAGATACAATTGGCATTGTCCATGAGGAATCAAGAAACTTTTAATCTATTAAATTGTAAAGAACTTGGACTCGATACTCAAATCCTGATCTTCTGATGCATTGGCGGGTGCACTAACAAGTGACGATATCCTTATGCTTGTGAGAGAGGCGGAGAATATCCTAGAGGTATTGTGGCGTCCTTTGAAGGTCTTTTTTTGCAACCTGGGATTCGATTCTGACCGCGTTACGTCCCCACTTTTATCGGTTGTCTCGGGGCTTATTTCCATAAGCTGCATTGCTCCAGGGCTTTGTGAGTCTTCACCGGAATATAGGCTTGTAGGACTGGTTGGGGCAATCTTCAATTCCTTGAGATCTTCCACCTTCGTCTCCGAGTTATCCTTTCCGATATTGACTTGCAAATCCTCAAGATGACTTCTACAGACTGGCAATGAAAGATTTCTTATGATCTGGAAGGAAAAGAAAACTGTCAAGATTACCAACTGCATTATGAGCCCCACGAGCTTTAGATGCCCACTCCGATTCTTTATTTGATAAGAAATGTGAGCTTGCGCTATAATATGAATGGTCAATGCTGAAACTATTATCAAGGTTGCCGTTGTCCATAATGCTTTTCCTAAGCTTGCATCTGCCAAGAAGTCCAACTTAACCAAAGCGAAGACTGCGGTACTTAGGAGCGTTCCAATCAAAGCGACAAAGTTACCGACTCGAAAATACCGGAGGTATTTCACTAAATGCTCAAATGCTGATTTCAGTTTCTCCACAGTGGAGGTATTCAATATTTGTTGCAAGTGAACCTTAAGAAACATGAGAAGCTCAGTGTACCCAGAAGATGATCTCACTGGTCTAATGTCAAACCTTTGAGCAGAGCTACGATGAATGATGGCATAACTTTCGTTTGGGGTCCCTGTAATGACCCTTTTTTCATCGAAGTCATAGATGCCTTCCCTGAAAATTATAGAGGCTGAGTCCGCCTCAATAATGAGCTGGGGTTGAATAATAATAGTTTGATTCGGAGAATTTTCCCTAATTTTAGAAAATAGTCTTCTATAAGTGGCATCGAGTACTTCATCAGTCCTTCCTGAACTAGCATTAAGCCTCATATATGGCACGATATCAATTGGCGGATATTCATACTTGAGGGACAATAATAAGAGTGAATTTAATACCCCAATCAACCAATAAAACAAAAGCACCCTTAAGCTGATATCTGGCATTGCGCCAGAGAATGGAGCATTGCCGAACTTCATTTGAGAGGTCCACTTCATTTTACGTCCCTGTCAGCTTACAAATATGCATCAATTAAACAAAAGTTTACAATCAGAAATCGCATTACTTGTAAATCCTATTAATATATAATGCTTCTCAGAAATGACAATTTTATAGGTTGGGGATGTTTTCTATAAGTTCGACTAATTTTGCATGGTTGAAAACGCGATCTTTCGGGCCACCGAAATACTGGGCGCTAGGAATCACACGCAAAAAGTTGTAGATCGTGTTACCGACAAATCCATGTGACTCTGGAGCGGGCGTTGGCGTCTTCTCAGGTTTGGATTTATTGGAATTCCCGTCAGAAACTGATGGGAGAGCCGCCGGACCCAGCGGAAGTGCCAAGGATCCTGTCCTGCGCTTCTTTGAGGCAGGAGCTTGCTCAGGTTCACGTTCACCCAAGTCAAAACGACGGATGAGGTCAATATCACCATGGCGGTACCTGAAGGCAAAGATATCAATTGGGTCGTCCTCGGGAAAGAGCTCCTGGTAGCGTTTCTCAAGACTGCTAACGATATCCAAATCAAGATAATTTGTTGCAAACTTGCCGTACATTTTGATAAGGGTGCGGATCTGCTGCTTTTTTTCGTCCATCTCTTTCAATTTTTGCCGTTTAATAATTTCCTCCGACCCTGTCGTCTCCACACTGCCAGCTGTGTGGGCAAAGATTTCGTCATCGGTGATGTCTTTCAGTAAATTAGTCATGGCAAGTTCGAACACCACTTTCAAGTTCTCCACCTCGTTGATCATGATGAGGAAGTCAAGATAGGCAATGAAAAAGGGCCCACTCTTACTAAAGAGCCTGGAAGCGAGCTCAAAGACCTTGGTTGCCGTCTTCTTGTTATCTGAATGGTACTCCATGAGCGCATTTTCGACAAAGATTTCGTACCCGAGAGACTTGAAATCCAGACGAGCTTGCTTGAATACGGTACGTGCCTCCTTGATACCTTGGGCGCGTTTGCTGGCCATCATGAGACGGATATACACTAGGGTAACAAAGGTGTTGAGTTGCAGCTGCCTATTTTCCAAGTCCACTAAACGTCTTGCCTCGTCTTTAGAGAGCTGGAAAGCTGGGTTTTGTTTCGTTTCGTTATCATCGTTATCAGAGTTTTCGCTGGCGTCACCATCAGCATCTTTTTTGGCATTGTGTTTGGAACCGTCTTGTTTCTCAGTTAGGCGGCTCCGAATGGCATCGACTTGTTCGGTGACACCGGTGTGCTCTGCCTTGTAGGCGGCTATTAAGTCCTTCAATGTATCCGCAGCCTTGTCGTAATTATTCTCTTTCTCATGTAACTCGGAAAGCTGGAACAGAAGAAGGAAGCTTTTAGGATTAAGTATTATTGCTTGAGAAAGCAACTTGATGCAGTCGCTCATGCGACCACCATCGTTACTGAGCATAAATTTACTATATCTGTACCAGAGTTCTGGTACAAAAGGAAGCGCCTTGGATGCTTGCTTGTAGACGTACTCGATGCGCTTTTGCAACTGTTCTTCGGGAAGATTCAAAGAATTGCGTTGCTCGAGCTCAGTCCATTTGAACCACAATTTGAGCTGATGTTGAACGGCCGGGGCGTGGTCGCCCGTTGCCGAGTGGGGGACTATGTTGCGTTTCAACTGCTTGCCAGTAGCGTTGTGCCATTCTGTGTTCCACGAGCGGGCCTCCATGAACTCGGCCGACTTTTCCGCAATGAACTTGCTTGCGGTGGATGGGTTGGCGTCATTCTCCCACTTGGTGTACACCAGCCAAAGCGACTCGATACCCTCTGTAGGGGTGCTGAGAAGCTGCTTGTATACTTGGCGGATCAAGTCAATCTTGGACTGCTTCTCCCAGCTGGCGGCGGGGGTCCACAGTTTGACAAACTCAAGGTAGTCGTTCCAGAGCTCGCCCGACTTGATATCGATGCCCACTTCGTTGATGGCAAACTGGAACGCTTGTACCACAACCGTACGGGCCTTGTCGCCACCGGTGATGACATCGTTTACGCGGCGCACGTAGCTGACGTAAAGACGGCATAACTCGACGTCTTTGGTAACGGCCATGCTGCGGTTGAACAACTCCACCACGCTCTTGAACTCGCCGCGCGCGAGCTCATAGTTGATGTAGTTGCACCACTGCTCGCCGTCGGTCTGGAAGATGGCAAGGTAGCGCTCAAACACTGCTCGCACCTGCTCCTCCTTGTCCTTGTCGAGCACCAGCTTGATGAGGCGCGTCCACTTGGAGTAGTTGAGCGGGTCTGCCTCGAGCTCCTCTTCTAGCTGCCCAATCACGTCCAAAGACAACCGCTTCTTCTTCTCCACAAACATGTTGTCTCCAGTTGAACCAGCACCGGCGCGCGAGCTTTTCAGAGCAGTGGTCGTGTGTGCACCGATGCTATATGTGGGGCACCGGCTCTGTCCTCGCTGCCATGGCTGTTCTCCACGTCTGGGGCAAAAACGGCGAGGTGCTGGTGCATGCGCCCACGAGCTTAGCGGTGGTGTGGCTAGCGTCGTTGTGCGCTACCGATATCGACGTGGTGGCCTCGTGTAACACCAACGTGTCCACCATAGGCCAGCTTCCGGTGCTCATTGAGCAGGGCGCCCGTTACGAGGGGTTTGACGCTGTGGCGCGCCGCATCGAGCAAATGGGATGCCGAGCGGCTGACGGGTTTGTCGCCAACGACGATCTCGGGGCAGAACAGCAGTTGGTGGCGCGGGCACTCGCAAGCTTTGTACAGGGCAAAGTGCACGTTTTGTACCAGTACCACCTCTTCGCCAACCTGCAGAACTACGAGAAGTTCACCCGGAGGCACCTCTCGTCGCTCTTCCCGTTTCCGATGATGTACAACCAGCCGCTCAAGTTCTTCCACCAGGCAGTGGACGAAGCGCGCACCATAGGGTTGGGCCCGGCCAAGATGGGCTTCTTCAGCTTGGCAGGAAACGGCGACGGCACCGCGCTGACTGAGTACTTCAACGAGCAAAACGAGGACGAGAAGCAAGAGCAGGTTGCTCTCAGCGCGCTCCACGAGCGGCAGTTGCTCCGCAAGTCGCTGCGCCGGCAGGCGCTCAAGGAGACCAAGAACACGCTACGCAGTCTTGCCCTTCTCGACGCCAACCTTGAGCTTGTAGAGGAGCTCGGGCCCGTGTCGACGGAGGGGTTTACCGCGGCCGAGCTACTTCTCTACGCCTACGTTGTGTGCATGGCCAGCCCAGACATCCCCGACGCGGCTTTCCGCCAGCACCTCGAGAGCAAGCATGCGGCGCTCTTGCTGCGTGCTCGCTCTGCCGCTGCGCTGCTCTCGGCTTCCGTGCGAGACCCAGTGGGACCCGAGGTGCCCAGCCTCTGGAACCACATCCTGTATCTAACTGGGGCCCTCAGGTACTGAGTCGTGCGCTGGCGACGCTTGTCGGGGGGGTGAAAAAAAAGCGCCTCGGCCTCCTCTTGTACCATAGCATATAGAAGTAATTGCACACGTCGGCAACCTTTGTAGGTGGCTCCTCGCCACACAACTCGGCAACTCAGCATAGTTTCATTCTATACATACACCATGTATCTAATGATGGAATTTCTTTGCCGAAGAAGAATTTGTCTCTAATCCAGGGCACCAGGGCTTTCTAGGCCTGGGCTTGCTGTCCTCGACTAAGACCCACATCTGTAGCCGTACGTCCTCTTTGCTTCTTTGCAGCGGCCCCAATTGCCGATGACATCGCCGATGGCATCGCCGGATCAGGTCGTGCGCAGCTCAGGATCCACGGTACATAGGCCCCGGCGCGGAAGACGTGGAACAACAATGAAGGTGCTAGTGTTGTTACTTGCTGCTTTCGCCGCTGCTGAGGCTGTTCCCGAGCCTCAATTGACGGCGGCGCCGCAGCTCGACAAGCGCTACCGGCAGAAATTTGTTCCCCAAGAGAAGGAGGACAAGACGTCCTCGGGGCCGCTTCCCAAGTGGGTTCGTACAATCTACAGCACCGGCGTTGAGATTGTGCAGCCCACAGTCATTGCCGGAGTGACATTCAGCGCCAAGCCGCCCGCAGAGACCAACGGCTTGGAGCCGTGGATCGACTTGGACAAGAATGGTCTGCCCAAGACGATAAAGCCCAAGTTGAAGAATGGTCACACGCAAAAGGCGCGGCCCTCCTACAGCACGTGGTTCCAGACCGCTACGGTGACGACCTACAACTACAAGGACTTGAAGGCCCACAACATGAAGGAAGATGAGGTTCACGTGGAGACATCGTGGATCCCAGAGGACCAGACCTACCACACCTTGAATCCGTTGATCCGCTGTACGCCCGACCGCTACAAGAAGAAGGGTTTGGCCAAGGACCGCAAGACGGAGCCGTTCTGCACCCCGATCGATAATGTGACGTGGCGCCGGGGCAAGACCTACTTTGTCACCTGGTACTCGCGCTTCTTCCGCGACGCGGAGAAGGTGAAGGTCCACTTGACGTACCTCAAGCAGAGTGCCAAGATGAAGAACTACAAGCGGAACTTGGAGTTGGAGCATGGTGCCCAGGTTCAGCACTCCTTCTTTGTGTCGGACTGGATTAGCAACGACCAAGGCTTCTTCCCGATCACGGTGAAAGAAGAATGGCTTGGGGACAAAAACGTGTGGAACCGCAAGATCATGTTGTCGCTCCAGCCCGACACCGTCTCCGACGATGAGTTCGACGTGGCCGAAAACTCGCTCTCCATTGAGATTGTGCGGGGGGCCACGGTGGGCCGTGACCGGTACCACAATGACTACTATAAGAAGATGGAGGAGAAGGAGGAGAGGCAGCGGTTGATTGAAGAGGGTGTAGTGGAATTTGAGGACACCATCGACTACGAGAAGTACATCACCATTATGACATTGCCGTTGTTGGTGACTGTGGCAGGGTTGCTCATGTACATCTTTGTTACCATCAACAAGCGCAGCACCGACTTAAGCCATCTCAGGAAGTTCCGCCGCAGACCGGACCCCAGCAAGAAACCCCGCCGCATTCCATTCACGACCAAGAAGGACGGCTACAGCCTGCTTCCTCGCTTCTCCAATGAGGTGGAGATGGACTCCATGAAGACAGACTAAACCCGCATACCGAAACAGACAAATATATAATCTCCGGCTACATAGACCCTGTAATTGTTGGTGCCCCGCGCAGTACCCCACAACAACGCGCGCTCCCCCACCAGGCACCACACGCGGCCCTGCTGGCTTGGCCAAGACCACAGCGGTGCCAAACCTCGACTGTGTGCAGTCCGCCGCCGATAAGCTTATATATAAGACAACGAGGCTGCTTCAAAGTCGTAAGCGTGCCACCATTAACCCCGTCATAAAAGATGCAGTCCTTTGGGGAGTTGGGCCAGGGTTGGCTGCTCACCATCTTGTCGCTGTTGCTATGCGTGATGGGCAGTCTTGTCATCTTCCTCGATGACGTCTACGCCTTGGTGATGCCACGCGGGGTGGTGAAGCGATATCCATTCAAGCTCAAGGAGAGCTACCAGTTTTTGAACGCCCTGCTTGCTTTTAGTTCGGGGTGTCTTCTCTTCACCTCGTTGTTCCGGCTCTTGCCTGAGGCGAAGAATTATCTCTGGAGCAGCGTTCCTGAGGAGCCGGAGCCCGCCACCTCCGCACGGTGCATCCAGTCCATCTTGATTGTGTCGTTTATCGGTGGGACGTTGCTCTGCATGTCATTGAACGCGATCTTGCACCTCGTGACCTCGGAGCTGGTGGTGCATTGTAGTCACTCTGGACATGATGACGACCTCGGCGATGAAGAGAGCCATCCGGAGCACCATCAGAACCACTCCCACGCTGAAAGATCCCGAGACGTACCAGTATTGGAGATGGCTGAGGTACCGGCCAATGAAGCATCAAGTTTGCTCCTGAAGAAGAAGCTGCATCATACATTGCGGTCCAGATTGTCCGTATTCAATATCTTTGGCAAACACGCCGACGCCCCCGGTGAGTGCAAAGGGTATTCGTCGGCGGAGTTGTGCCTATTCCAGTGCCATCACACCAAAGATGGTGGGACGTTGCATTTTTGCGAAATACCTGTGCTGTTGAAGCCAGTTCACTCGAGCGAGCACCACGACCACGACCACGACCACGATCACGACCACGACTGCGGCCACGACCACGACTACGGCCACTATCACGATCACGAACATGGCTATGGCCACGATCACGATCACGACCACGACCACCTCTCAGTCCTGTCCGAGCACAGCCACCATGCCGACTTTGCGCAAATGAAAAGCATACATTCCAAGCATGACGACGAGGACCACCACCACCACCACATAACCTCTGCCATGTCGAGGCTCCTTTTGATTGGCATCCAGACCACCATGGCCATTACATTGCACAAGTTGCCCGAGGGTTTCATCACCTACATCACCTCAGAGACCGACCCGGAGCTCGGAGTGCTGATTTTCATCAGTCTCTTGCTCCATAACTTCACTGAGGGCATGCTGATGGCGTTGCCGCTCTATTTCTCCTTCCTGTCGCGGCGGTTTGCCAAGTTGAAGGCCCTTGCAACCGCCGGGGTGTTGGGCGGTTTTTCGCAACCGTTGGGTGCGCTCTTGGGCTACGTGTTTCTTGTGGCCAACGGCAGCCGCTACGATCTCCACAAGCTCGACGCCATTTTTGGCAGCACGATGGCGGCTACGGCGGGCTTCCTTGCGGTGGTGGCGCTCTCGATGTACGGCTCGTCAGTGCTGTTCTACGGCGGCTCGTCCAATATGGCGCTCTTGTGGTGCGTGTTTGGCATGGGCCTCATTGGCACCACATCGATAATCGGCGCATGATAGGCAAATATACACTCTCCACCACAAAAGTTTGTGGCCGGAACCCGGTTCTGGCACCGCCAAAGCAACCGGCCTGGGACCTGCACCTGAAGCGGGTCGCCTGGCTGCGTGCTGAAACCGGCGGTCACACGCGTAATATTTCGCACGATGCCCACTTGTATGCCATACACCCAGCTAATCTCCTTAGCAGTCTCAAAGAGTCACTTAACCTGCAACCACTAGTTATCGCTCCAAACAGCGGCCCGTTCTGTAGCAAGATCCTATTTTTTTGTTGGACCACAGTTCAGAGGCCTCGCTTTTCGAAGACTACACTTGAATCACCCCGCTTGCCACGTTCCACGCTCCATCCACCACCATGATGGCACACGAAGTTCCGATAACTATACACAAGGGCAAGAAGGCACGAGATATTGAGGAGCGCCGGCTCCCCAGCGGTGCCAAGGTCGATTTCGGCAACGGCGATAAGAAGAAGCAGGGCAAGAAGAACAAGAAGACGGCTAAGGTGTCCGAGCCCGCGATGCCCAACGGCGCCAGGCCTGATTTTGGCGGCGATAAGCCCAAGAAGAAGCAGCAGCAGCAGCAGCAGCAGCAGTCGCTCCCCAGCGGTGCGAAGCCTGACTTTGGCGGCACCAAGAAACAGGCAGCGAAGAAGGAAACGTACGCTGGCTCGTCCTTCCACTCTTCGCCCGAGGCGTTGAACTTGCCCAAGCCGTCGTTCAAGGCCGCCACGCCAGCGCCAGCAGCGGAGCGGACGCCCCCGCCGCAGTCCCTGTCCCAGCAGTCCCTGTCCCAGCAGTACCCCGTGCAGGCGTACCCGCCAGGCAGCGTGCCGCCAGCGGCCGCTCCCGGCATGTTTCAAGGGCACCTTGGGCACCCGGTGGGCCCGCCTCACAGCAGTCCCATGGTGCAGCCAGGTTTCTCCTACGGAGTGTCGCCGCTGGGCTACATCCACTACCAGTACCCGCCCCACCACATGCCTGCGGGCTACCCTGTGGTGACCTCCCACTACCAGCCCATGCATCTGCATCCTGGTCCGCCGATGAGCCAGCCTCACGGCCCGCCCACTACTCTTCCTCATGGCCCACCCCTCAGTCACCCTCATGGCCCTGTCACCAGTCACCCTCACGGCCCTGTCACCAGTCACCCTCAAGCGCCGCCGGTCACCCAGCCCCAAGGCCATAAGATCAGCTTTAACGAGTTGTTCAACTAGCTGCAGGGAACCGGGCGCCTACCCCCGCTGAGCCAGACTACGCATACGTCGCGCGGCGCCGGATCGATGCCTCATTACGGCTTCGTCGGTGCTGCGATGCCTCTACGGTTGCGTAGCATCTTACGTTACACGTGTGGGGCGTCAGCACACTTGGCCAAACAACGTGGACTTGGCGCCAGATTTATGTGCGTGAATGCGCAGCTTCATAGTAAAGTTAGTGAATGTCTTGGCTACCTCGCGTCGGATGTCGCACGGAAGTGCCCGCGACTTTGTAGTACAGCTAGAAAATGTCTGGGCTACCTCGCATAGTTGTGGCTCGGAAGTGCCCGCGACTAGCGGCACGCAACCCGAGCCAACGAGCAATAACCACTATAGTACCACAATTTGCGATGCGCATCCCGATCCACACCGTCAATTTAGCCTCTAGATCTCGCCAAACTAAACCTGAATCCGTCGTTGATGATGTCAAAGTCTTCTAGATTGATCCCCATGATCCAGCAGCGTGGGCTATTAATTTAAACTTTGACAGGCAATGTTTTGCTTATGTAATCGTTGTACATTAATGTATATATGCAAACGAGTAGACGGAAATTATAGATACCGCCTGCATTTTTTTTATTGTTGACCAGGCCGAAGTGAACTCGGCTTCAGCAGACACCATGAACAGCAAGGAGGTGCGCATCCTTGCGCTCCTTGCGCTCGATACGGTGTTCTTCCTCATAGAGGCCATCGTCGGTTACCTGGTGCACCTGTTGGCGTTGGTGGCAGACTCGTTCCACATGTTAAACGACATCATTTCCCTTATTATTGCTCTCTGGGCGGTGCGAGTGAAGAACACCAAACCGGCAGACTCCAAGTACACCTATGGCTGGCAACGTGCCGAGATCTTGGGTGCGCTTATTAATGCTGTGTTTCTTCTCGCTCTTTGCTTCACCATCGTGATTGAGGCCATCCAGCGCTTTGTTCTGCCACCCGAAATCAACTCGCCCCGGCTCGTGCTCGTGGTGGGCTGCGCCGGTTTGGCGTCCAACATTGTGGGACTAGTACTCTTCCACGAGCACGGCCATTCCCACGGTCACTCTCACGGACTGGGGCACTCCCACGATAGCGAGGCCTCCGTCGGAACCGACACGCCCACCTTGACCCGCGAGGCGTCGTCGTCGGACTTTACACAGTACTTCCCCGAGAATGTGGTGGAGCGCTACAACGAGCAGTCGCCGCTCATGGGCGGCCACAACAAGAAGAAGAAGCTGCGCAGCATGAACATGGAAGGAGTGTGGCTCCACGTCCTCGGCGATGCCTTGGGCAACATTGGTGTCATTATGGCTGCCCTTTTCATTTGGAAAACTAACTACTCGTGGCGCTTCTACTCGGATCCGTTCATCTCGTTGGTGATTACTGTTATCATCTTTAGCAGTGCACTCCCTCTCTGCAAGAAGTCCTGCAAGATTTTGTTACAGGCGACGCCTACATCTGTCAACTCCAACTTGATAGTCGCTGAAATCTTGAAGTTACTGGCCATTAAATCGGTGCACGATTTCCACATCTGGAACTTGAACGAGGACATTTTGATTGCCTCCTTGCACGTTGAGCTCCACTCAGCATCAGAGTCGGACGACAATGGCCAACCCCAGTTTGATAAGAACTTATTCCTCACAATTGTGGGCCAAGTACGCGAGGTTCTTCATCAGTTTGGCATCCATAGTGCCACCATCCAGCCTGAGTTCTCCAAGGCGGACCGTCTGAGTGGCACCTCCAGTGCCTACGGTCAAACAGACAAGAGCAACTGCGTCGTGGATGATGTTTCTGGCTGTTTCAACGATCAATGCCTCAAGCCGTAACATAGTAATTTCGGTAACTCACCCCAGAACAGCAGTCGAGGACTTGCTGATGTGGGAGGGCTTACAGGATTCATTTTAATGTATAACACAAGCCATTTGACCTGCCCAGTAGTTTCTATATTACACCATGGCTAAGCAATAACGCAGTCTCCCTTGTCTCCCTTTTCGCTGGCAGGGCGGCCAACAACGCTCAGCCTGCGAGACATGTATGTGGATATGGAGTTTTTGCGTGGAGTAGCACGCGGTGACTCCGACTGAAACGAGCTCCTTTGGAGTGAAGGCATGCGCACAAGCGAATGTTTCAGTTTCTTCGTATTTATTCCCTTCTGGGGTCTCTTGCTGACTGTCGGTTCCTCATAGAACGCATTAAGCATATCAAAAGCACCATCCAGATCGTCGTCGGATGCGTCTATCGTCGCCTCTTCTTCAATGACCGCGTCGTCAATGTAAACCTCTTTGCCATGCAGTGTGCGCTCTGTCATCACTGAAAGGTCGTCGTCCATGTCGGGAGGGCCGAGCGAAAGCAGCGATAGCAGTGACGCTGACGCCTCGCTGTAACTCATCCGCAAACCCTCGATGTAATCGAGCTCGTATGGGTCTTTCGACGACTCGTGCAAGAAGGATGCCCAGGCAACATAAAACCTGATCCAGCTGGCCTCTCTTTCGGGTGTGAACCATGTACGGCCAAGCACCTGGAGAATGCTTTCAACAAGCAGCTCGCCGAGAACATTGTACTCGTCGGCACCAAAGTTATGGAGCCTTGCATTCACCTTGGCGAGTTGTGAAAGACGCGTGTAGAGATCTCGCGAGGGGCCCATGATGCTGCCCATGGTGAGATGGAGGTGGTCGATCATGCTATCTATTTGGAAGACGTGGGGCACGTCAAGTCTGGGGACGTCCGACCGAGCTAGCAGGATGTTGGAGCAGATACAGTGCTTGAGAATGTCGGCGGAACCCTGCTGGAGCCTGCTCCAAACGGCACGCGCCGCCGATACTGTGTCGAGAGAAATCTCGAGCATATGGACGAAAAGTGGCTATTCAACGGTGTCGGCCGTGAGCTGTGGTAAGGATCGGGTGAGCTGATTAAGCGGAGGCGATTATGTTGGTACTGTGAAAGTGTGGTTCGTGGACGAAAATGCCCTTTATGGGCATACGATTAACACCGGGAGCGGAAGGTTGAGGGAAGGGGCGCCGAGGAAGAACGATATGGTCAATATATAGGGAACAGCAACGCTGGCTTTTACCGTGTATGCGTCGGATATTATTTAGTAACAAGTGCAGAGCGTTACCAAATATGAAAAATAAGCCAAATAAAAGTTGAGCTGAGTTAAATATTGTCCATCCCGCACAGGAATAATAGCGACCATTCCTTCGCGTAAATATACTTACGTGCATGAAAATTACAGCCATCTCCTGCCCTTCTATGTCTGCACACAGTCCTCCATGCATGTAATTGATGTATTGTACTCGGCAACTGCAGCTGCAGGTGGCGCACGCTGTGCGTTGGGTCTGACTACATGACTACGAATCCAGCCAACACCTGTCCAAAGCAAGCAAAGTTTCGCGCGGTTGAATGCCGATTTGCAGCATAGTTGCAGAGTTAAGTTATATATGCCCCCCTTCACCTCGCTGCAGCCGCCGATCCGAGAAAACCGCGTAAGCACAACCTTAATTCTTACACTGACGTTATGATATGCAGGCACGTGCCCCGGGCCAAAATGCCATGCGTCGCGCGTCGTAGCCGATTTTAGTATTCCCCACATCGCCCCAGTTGCGGACAGACTTTTCCTTCCTTACTCGTCTCTGCTTACCTGGTCTAGTCGGAATGCTTGTGGTTGCCACTTATTTCTCGTTTCAAGTCTCGCTGCACGCAGCGTTACCGCAGCCTTCTTCAATTGTCTCGCGCTGCAGATCCTGTACACCAGCAGCTGTTTGACTTTGAAACCGATGCACCCCCAATTTATCTATATCGGGAAAAAGCAGAGCGCTGTGCGTCTCGACCTTATTCTTCATTCTGACAATTAACCATTAATTTGCTGGTCCTGTACCCTACTTCTTGTAATCAAGTGCGCGTGCTGAGCTACAGGCGAAGGCTCCAATTTTTGCCGAGATTAATTCAGCATTGGCGTGCATCTACTGTTAAACTGGTTGCTTCGGTTCGCAAGTCGAGAGTTTAACCTTGCCGCCTTCGTGTGTTAAATCACCCCCGAGCGCCTCGGCATGACTCCTTTCTCGAGTTCCGTACTGTGTTCAAATAGTCGTCCACTTTGGTCTCGTTCATGGGTGACTAAAGCCACTCCTAGCAGCGTGTGTCGTGCGCCATCAATCTCTTTTTTTCTCCTGTTCGGCAACCTTTACAATATATCCGCATTGGGGTCTGCTACCATGTAAGTGCTCATATCACTAGTCCAGCATTCGTCCGCCTCCCCCAAATGCTACGCTATACAGTTATAATCTTGGTATTGAGGTATAAAAATTTAAATAGAAATGAACATCCGTCGCTATGATACAGTTCCCAATCCTCTATGCAAAAATGTCGTAAGGAGTGGCCCTCACCTTGTACTTGTTACCCTTTCTCGTGGTCATGCTCGTAGTTCTGCTGCTCATGCTGGTTCTTCTCTTGGTGAAGAAAGAAAATCCAGAAACAGTAGAGTCCATGGAGTCATTAGACTTAATGGTTGTCAAGTCAGCAAACAGACCAGCTGCGTAGTTCTGCTTTCTTGAGCTGTAGTTGGAAATCGACTTTGCACTCGAAGACTTGGCTGAGATCGACTTCGAGCTAGAAGGCTGGGAAGAGAGTTGGCACAGATGGGCGGCTGATTTAGGGGCCTTAGATCCTCCAAAAAGCTTGGAGAGTTTATCCTTGAATGTGCTTCTTTCCTTCTTAGCACTCTCGGAGTTGGAGTGTCTAGTCAATGCAAGAGAGGCTGTAGCGTTCATGGGATCGTACTTGTTGTGTCTCACCAAGTTTGCGCTCGATCTCGAGTTCAACTTAGTGTGCGACCTTGGTTGCACGGTCTTGGAACTCTTCGGCCTCTCAAGTCTTATACTCTGACTGGTGACTGGCTCGAACGAGTTCAACAAGTCAAATGCGCCATCGTCGCAGCTGGATCCGATTGACCGGGAAGGTGCCGGCAAAGAGGAGGTGCTAACCTTCTTATGCTCGCTCAATTCACCCATTACCGCGGGCATCGTGGGAGGTTTTGCAAAGGATGTAACTGAAACATTCTCAGGAATGTTCATACCCAAGGTGGACATTTCCTTTCTCAAGACAAAAGAAGTTCTCATGAAACCCAAGGAAGCTCTTTGTCTCAGTTGATCAGTCAACTCGATCAAGGATCTAGCCTTGCCGAGCTGGTAAGACTCTCCCAAGGGACGGAAACTAACATCGCTAGCTTGAGAAAACTGTCTGGCATGAGTGGTCTGTCCGAATTTCAGGTTGAAAACCGTAGGAGAATTGGGAGCTTCGGTACCATCGCTGATGGAGGATCTGTGGTCACTGTTGTGCAACGAGAGCGACGAAACACCACTGGAGCTGTCGAATCCAGAGCTTGGCACGCGGGAGGTACGGTAGTCGGAGCCGGAGGTAGAATCACCATCGCTCTCGTACCTAGAGGAGGCCTCGTCAGAGTCATCTTCAGCAATTGGAGCCAATCCCTTGATACCAAAACTGTTGTGGTCGAAAACAGGAGCAGTTCTTGCGGGCTCCTGGTCGGCACCCTTCAACTCCTCGGGCTTGGCCTCCAAGTCAAAGTCTTCCTCGAAAGCACCCTTGTTCTTGTTGAAAAACAAAGGCTCAATGGGCTCTTCGTACTCTTCGTCAGAGTTAAGGTTGGGCATCGACGTTGCTCTCGAAGGCTTCCTCGAGTGGCCCCTGGGGTCAAACGAGTCCTTCCTTGCATCCTCCTGCAGCTGCTCCTCCTCATCGGAGTCAGGAGCAATCTTCGAAAGACTGTGCTTAAAGCTCAACTTCCTGGGGGTGGCATCTGCCTCCATCAAAGGAGATGCAGAAGATCTTCTAGATGATCTGGGAGTAATCTGGGGCTCAGATTCCTCATCCTGGGGAGCCTCGGGTAAAGGCTTCCTCTTATTAGCTCTTCTGGGGTCGAATTCCTCATTGTTCCCGTCGAGGGAGGGCGAAGCGGAGCGTGATCTGCTCTGTCTTCTCTGTCTAGGGTCGAAAGCAGGCTGAGGGGGGGCAAAGTCGGTGGTCGCGAGGGAGTTGGTGACGGGCACTTTGATTGCCAAAGGCTCGCTCTTGTTCTCATTCACGGATCTTCTGAAACCCTTGTATTTCGAGTTGTCGTTGAGGCTGAAGGTGATAACCTTGCTGTTGTCCAACTGCGAAGGAGCAGCAGGCTTCTGGGCCACGGGGAACTCCTCAATCTTCTGCGGAACCTCCTCGTCGGTCTCAGAAGACTCTTCCTTGGCGTTGGAGTAGACAGAGTTCAGGTCACTCTCAGAGTCATCGCCGTACGACAATATACTGTTGGCCAAGTAGATGTAAATCTGGACCCACAATTGCTCCAACTGCTGGTTAAATACACCCTTGCCCAACCATTGTCTGAAAGTCTGAATCAAGGCAGAGCCCATCTGCTCCAAGTACTGAGAGCCAACGGAGATGATGTTGGGGTTCTCAATGAAGAAGGCAGTCAAACATTGCTCTAACGTGGCAGTGTTCTCCACGTATGTGACAGTCAACTGCAATAACTCACCGAAAAGGAAGCTCTGCTCTCTGAAAGTGACATCGTCACTGAAAAGCTGCTTCAACAGCGGGTTGGCAGCAATCAAGTTGCTGAATAATCTGCTAACAAACAGGTCCTTGTGGTATCTGTTGTTAGACTGCAAGCTGCTCCAGGAGTGCTTGACCTTCAAGAGGTCCTCTCTGTTGAAACTGAGTGTGCTCATTTTGTCAGGTATATAGTGTTCTCCGCTTCAGGAGCGTGTGTCGCGAAAATCGCCGTTAATACTCTGGAGGTAAAGTAACGGGCCGGAACGGAAGGCTGAATATGAGGGTTGAAATTAGTTTCCTTAACACTTGTGGACGAGCCGACTTTGGGGCATCGTCTGTACTTATATATTTATTTTGGCATTTCCACCTTCCTCCTCTAGTAATTTGTTAAGTATACCATAGTTCCCTATTCAAGTAATGGTGCAACCCTTGCAACCGCCCTGCAGATAATTTCCTCGCAGTTTCTACGCACGTAATTATCCGCATTGGGAAAAGACAATTAAGTTTCCCAAAACGGAAGGTGGTCAGTTGCTCCATGGAGTAATGCTCACCCTACCAAATGTCCCGATCGAGGTCTACCCTGAAGTGTGGGGGTTAGCCACCATGGGGTCGGCCAAGCGGGTCCTGGATGGGTCGTGGGAGCAGTGCCTGGTGCTCGGGTGCGTTGGGTCGGTTCGAAACCGCTCAATATCTCCCGTTGAGGAAATTCGGAACTTTTAATGGCCCTCCTCGAGTGCCGGGACGGTGTATTGTGGTGGTGATGCGTTGAAGCGAGGAGTTTGACACATTTTAGTGTGGTTCTGGTACCGTTTTGATACTTTCTAGCGTTAAAAAGTCGCTATTTTTGTATCATCCTGCAGGTTGACAAGGGTGATTGGTCTACCTCGTGAGTCAAAGATGCCCGCAGGAGTACCTACACTGTTCAAGCAGCCGGAACCATAAGCTCTCCGTGCATTTACTTGCAATCATCCAGCCATGCTTTGTGTTGTTTCCATAAGATCTCTGAGAGGGTGTTGGAGTCGCAAGGTGATTAATAATCTGATATCCAAGACTCGTAGACACAACTGACATCCCGAGGAATGTAGAACACAAAGTGGAACCGTAACATGAGCCAGACATGGCGATTAGAGCACATGGATGGTCACGTGTTGTCGTGGTCCGCAAGTTCCTCCCCGTTCAACTTTCCTGCGTATTGTCTGGCGTTGAGGGGAGTGGGTTTACGATCATTGGGTCATGCAGCAATTATCCTGTGCACTCCATCTATTCCTCGACATGTTATAGACCTGCACATGTATATATGAGGACGTTTCCGACAGGCACTGTTCCTGAAGAGTATCTTGACAGTATTGCTAGCGGCGATTGGCAGAATTGATCGTCTAAATCCACAGATGTTAAATTCAAGAAAAGCCGAATTTTGTCGAATATAGTATTTTTTGCAAGTTTATTCAAAAGTTACCTCATCATTAAGTTCTTTACTCGTAGCATACTTTACGGAGCACGCAAGCAATCTACAATCAAGTTGTGCGACATTATATTGAGCAACCCCAGTTTGCAGTTAGCCGTCCATGATTCCAGCGTAGCTTCGCTGCTGACAGGTTCTACTCTACCTTTGCGACCAGCGTCTAGGTGAAACAGTAGCTCCAGTTCAGTCCTTCTCCTTCGGAATGTCATTGAGCGTACTTTCTTCTGAGCCCAACACACTGTCTTCGTCATTTACTGCCTCATCGCCCGCCACCCAAGTCTCAGCTTTCTCCAACTGGGCATTGAACACATTGGTCAAGCGAGTTATCATATCCAAAGACTCCTTAGCAAACACAAAGATACGCTCGTTGGTCTGGCCTGTGGAGCCCGTGGCCTTCTGTATCTGGCATGGAAGATTAAGAATGATGTCGCGGATCGTAGACTTCAACTCGCCTTCTGAGCTCTCCAGCGTGGCCGAATCCCACGGCGAGAGATTAGCCTTCAACGAAGAGGGCTTGAAGTTGGATATCAAGTGAATGATTTTCTTCACAGTAGTAACAATCTCTGTCTTTGTCTGTTGAGCCTCCGCAGGTAACTCCTCCTCGACAACATCGGAGCGCTGCTGGAGTAGCTTCTCGTTTTCCTCGAGGTTCTTCTCCGTGAGCAGTGGGGACATGGTATGGTTGTCATCGAGTCGCTGTTGAAGCAAATTCACCTTATTGGTTATGTTGTCATTGGCGAGGCGCAAAATGTGCAAGCAGAACTGGAGTCTGCGTTTCGTTTCGAGATGCACCTCCTGGACTGACTGTGTCAGGGCTTCGGATACGCGGCGCTTCTTATGCTTCATGTCTTCCTCATTAATGAGCCGTTGCTTGTGGCGGTTGTTCAAATCGACTTGAATCTTGTTAACCACGGGAATCGCCGCCCGCTCGACAATCTCCGCCGCGTAGTTGAAGGCACCATAGTTGCGCTTGCTCAGCTCGTAGTAGCGGACCGCGTTCGTGACGAGAGGATGCCGCGAAACTTGGTCAATCCTGTGCACAAGCGGGTGCTTATCTTCGATGGTGAGCAGCGACAACGGGCTCGCCAAGTTCAGCAGGGCTGAAGTCAGCATCTGCGCTGGTGGGGTGCGGTTGCGCGTGAGCTGCGTGAGCGCTTCCGCCGCATAAAATTCTTCCTCCTCCGGAGAAGGGGGCTCCTCCATTTTCCTCTTGGTTTGTATTTCCGTCATTATTCAATAAGAGTGACTTGGAACGGACTCGGTAAGTGCAGATTTGCTCTCGCAGAACAAACTCACAAAATGTAAATTGTATTCGTGAGGTCGAGTGTCGCGCTGAAGGTGCAAAAAAAAAGCATCCCTGCCTTGAGCCTGTTTTAATATGAAACAGACAGAAAAGATCTTGTGAAGTTTTTGTATTGGGTTCGGCACGATCTCCGAAGCGGGTGCACAAGCCGTTGCGGTATAATTGTCCTGCGGGACCCGGAAAAGTGCCTACGGTTTCGGATAAGCGCCAATACCCACGCAACCACCCCGACTAACTGCTACAGTCGAAACTGGGTACCATTAACCGGTGTCGTTGACGGACCCAACGTATGGAGGTGGCTGATGCTCCGACGATCTAGTCCGCGACAGCATGTGAAGGGGCGCGCATGCGGAGGGCTTATATGCACAAACTAACCCTCAACGCATATGCTTTTCTTTCCCCGTATTGTCTGCCCGCAGGTTGCAGCGATAGTCGAGCTGCAGCGGATATGTCTCATGCCACCCGAGTCGGGGAGCCTTACGCCTGGCCTACATATGCGTTGGGGAAGCCTTCCGCATTACTGCATTTTCTCGACATGAGCCGTGCATGTCGCACCTTCACCCCACTTTTTGTCGAGCCGCACGCCTTGTCTTGTGCATATTCGTTGCGAAGAAAGCCTTCAAGATTTCTCTACCCTGGGGGCTCACCATGTCGAAGTCTGCACCCCTGCGAATCGGCACCTCCCCTCTCCGGCTGCCTCCCCAGTAGACGTAAAAGAGCCACATCTGTAACCCGAACCCCAAAAGGCACCGCCCATGCTGGACCGCATTTGCAACGCATGCCATTTTGGCTTGTAAGCACCTTCCAGCCTGTAGAAGGACCTCTGTATCGCCGCCCTCGACCTTGCTCAAGCACTGCGAAAGCTGTCGGCCGCAAAGTAAATCAAGAGTAGACCTTTGTGCTTCATTTTGAAGCTGCCTTAAGCACACCACACTAGCATTAACATCGCCGCACTCCGCGAACCGGCGGAAACTGGCAACCTCGAGCAAATCTACAGGCTCGCGGTGCCTGCCTGCCAAGAGAGCAACTGAGATGAAAACCACAAGTAATGCCGCGACAGGCTGCATTTTGGAGAAAGAATAACCGACCAGTATTACACAAATGCCTACACTCCACAAATATCAATCTATTATGAATATGCTATCTACATTACTCGGAGTGCGCTAAGACATACTCCTGTGCTTTGGCTTTAACCTTAGCCACGGACTGATCGTCACCGTTGGCTTCCTCGTAAGAAAGCCATTTGTTGAAAAAGAACTTTGCCTGTTTCCTAGAGATCTTCTTCGTGATGACCCTCTCGAAAAGATTCACGACCTTGTCCTTCTCTCCACTCTTGATCTCTTGATCAAGGTAAACGTTCCACAAATCAATCTTCTTGGGCGCATCTGCAATCAAGCCTTCAAACAATGACCGGCCTTGCTCCACCTCTCCTTTACTGAATTCAAGCTGTGCAAACTTTCTCACGACTTCAATATGGTCTCTCTTGGGAAGTGACTGCAATGAACGTGCCAACGTCTCATGAGCACTTTCACTCTCGCCTCTGTCCAAGAGGAAGGATCCATACTGCACCCACACAGACACATGCTTGCCAAATTTCTTGCAAGTAGCCTTGTGGAGCTGATCAGCCTTCTCAAACTTCTCGGACATGGTGTAGATAGCTATCAACTTTTGGTGCATAATCAAAGAGTCCATGTACTCACACGCTCTCTTGAATACTGCCTCCAAGCTCTCTTCACTACCGAACGAGTTCTCCAAGTTAAGCATTGCAATCCAGATGTTCATCTTCTCTTGCTCCTCCCGATAGTTGATTGTCTTCAAAGCTCTCTCTCCGATTTCGCGAGCCTTCTCCACTTCGCTCAACTGCAACTGGAAAGACATGTAATTCATCCACAATACAGAGGAATGAGGGTTTCCAATCAAAAGACGCTCAAAGTCTGCAACGGACTGTGGTGCACGGCTGTTCATATCTCCAGTTCTGTCTTCAACATGCTGCTTCACTCTCCTTCTTCTTTTCTCAGCAGCGAAGTCTTCGTCATCGTCTGAGGAACTTTCATCTTCTTGTGTCTGGTCCAAAATGGAGGCAGTCCAATCGAAGCCGTTAGTGGAAAGACCCAGCGTAGAGCTCTGCATGTTGTTTCCCTCATCATCATCGCTCTCCTCATCAGACTCTGAGTCAACAGCATCGTGATCCATAACCTCATCATCACTGTTGGCAGACAATTCAACATCAGATTCCGAGGCACTGGAGACATCATTTTCGTCAGCGTCCTCCATGTCAACATCAACATCAGCATTTGAGTCTTCGGCACCATCAGTAAAGTAAGAGGCTTTCATGCCCAATGACATCTGCTTCTTCTCTTCATCAATTGCAAGCACTTTGACTTTGACGCGGTCACCTTCTCCGAACAAGGCGGAAGGGTTCTCGACTTCAGTATCGGCAATTTGAGAACGATGGCACAAACCACTGATATTCAATGTACCATCCAATTTGACGAAGACACCGAAATCGGTAGCACGTCTCACAGAACCTTCAAAGATGTCACCAATCTTCAAGTCATCAAACTTCTTCAAGTAACTGAGCTCTCCGTTCACCTCACTTTCTCTCAATGTCATCAGGATTTGGCCCTCTTCCTTGCAGCTCGAGATCTTACCAATAACAGGCTGGTGCGGCTTGAAATACTTCTTCCAGTCTTTCAAATAAGAATCAGACAAGGCAGAGACTCTCACCAATGCATGAACAGAACGGCCCAATGCCACATAAACACCGTTGTTGGCGACATTTTTCACAAAACCGCGCACAACCTCACCTCGTGTCAAGTCCGTGTGAGTGCTGATCAACTTATCTTTAGCTTCACCTGTGCGTAAGGATACAGCAATTTTTTTGGCGTCCTCATCAATAGCCAAGACATGAGCGGTAACGTACGCATTGGGATTGAAGACATTCTCAAGTTTCTCTGAGTAGTCGTTCAAGGCATCAGTAATAAAAGATGAGGCGACAACACCCTTACCGAGTTCGACCAAGACAAAAGTCTCCTTGATCTTCAAAACTCTAGCAGGATATGAACTCCCAATTTTTATATCATCGAATCTGGAAACGACGTTGGAGCGTGCTGTCATAATAATAGTCTGGTGCTCGGAGTCAATTTCCTTCACTCTTGCCTTGATAGCAGTACCAATGGGTAACTTGTTCTCGAGGTCGGTGAAAATCTCAACGTCGTCACTCAACTCCATGAGCGATATCCTCCCCTTCACGCTTGGTGAGAGGGAGACCCAAACAAAGTTGTTAGCAATGTTGTTGACGAAGACTATATGCTCGGAACCTTCAGATACGCTTGCAAAGTTAATCGACTGCTCCGAGTCACCTGGAGTATCAAGGTCTTTCTGCAACATGGACAACTCGAGAATGATATTCTTGTTCGATTTGCGATGAGTAATAGGTAAGAATTTGTGATTTTTGGCATCATGGAACCCAATGACTTTGACGTCCACAACATCTCCTTTGTGGAATTGTGACAATGGTTGCTTCTTGTCTTTGATTTCGGACCAAGTATTGAAACACTGTGTTGCATCAATTCTACCTTGCAAGTTTTCAGCCAATTGGACATTCAACTGCGTACCCTTCACGGACTTCACAATTGCTTTGGTGACGACGCCTGGAGAGATGTCGCTGGTGGAGCTCTTAGTGGAATCAACAGGGTTGATTAACAAATCCTCAGCAGCACCGTCAGGCTTCTTCACATCTTTCATAGATAATAAGAACCGCTTGTTCTCGTCATCAATGCGAATGACACGGCATGTGACTGACTGATACTTGTAAAACGATTTGGAAAGATCAGTGTTATTCTTGTCGGAGGCATACTTTGCCAACACAAGACCAGTCAACTTCCCAGCAAAAGAGACAAATAAGCCCATATTCGTTACAGACTTGACGTAACCAGCGACCGTCTCTTCACTAACACGAATATCCTTGAAGGAAGCAGGAAGCTGGCCCCTCTGCGCTGCAGTCTTGAGACTGGGTTTTGTGGTAAGTATGACGGTGCGGGCTTTCAAGTCTTTTTCCAAGACAAGAGCCTCAAGTGTCTCACCAACAACCAACTTTTTGAACAAAACTCTGTTCTGCTCATAGTTACCGTCAGACAAATGGCCCGTGTAAATTACACCACGGAGATAACTGTCGGTTAACTCAACAAGAACAGTCTCCTTGGTCTTCTCAAGAACCTTGGCTTCGACTATAGATTTGCCTGGCACTAAGTCAGAGATAACTGACTTCTGAACTGAAGACAATTCTGTTGACTGTCTCAATGTGACCACCAATCTCTTTTCATCCTCGTTGACAGTCAATATTTTTACTGTAACAGTCTGTCCAACCTTCAAATAATCTTCGGCATTATTCACGAAAGTTTCTGAAACCTCGTTCTTCGGCAAGAATGCTTTAAGGTTTCCAAAGAAGGTGACAATAGCACCCCCATGGACAAATCTGTCCACAGTTGCTGGAGTCTTCATACCGACTTTGGCATCTTCGAAACGAGCTAAGATTTGCTCATCTTCCGCGTTCACCAATGACTTCCTCAAGGTGACTAGAAGCTTCTTCCCCGAACGTCCTAAAACTCTTGCCCTAATTTTGCTTCCAACTCTGAACTTTCTCTCCGGGTAAACCAATTTGACATCAGACATGTGATTGCTAGGGACGACAGCCTCAAATTCATTGAAGAGTTTCACCACAATACCGGCCTTGTTTGGCAACACCTGCAAGATTTCAGCATCACTGATATATTCGCCGAGGGGAATATCCAGACTGGTGAGATACTTGGCACCAATGACTTTATTGTCCATGCTTAAGACTAGCATGTTATCTATGCGGTTGAACCCAATGACTCTAGCCTTGTGTTTTGTACCCGGCGTGTAGTCGATCTCGAGGCTCTTCTCCTTGCCGATCTTAGAGTTATGCACTTGGCCAAGTATGTTGGAGCCAAGCTGAACGTAGAGATAGTTTGGGTCAGCACCCTTAATTTCAATCGGCTCGTCAAACACATGTCCAATCGGAAATGCTTCCAATGCTTCCTCATACTGCGTGGATGAAAGGGAGAGAACACTGCTGATCTGGGACAAGATCAACTTTTTTGTCCCGGCCTTGAGCAAAACACCAATCACTCTTGCTTTGACGTTATTTCCAACAGTGAATTTATGTTTCAATGCTGCGTAATCGAAGAGGCCCAAGTGGGATAAGTTAATTGTAGCATCAACCATGCCAAACACTTTTGTAACGACACCATTTTTCTGAATGTCATTCACTAACGCACTGACGACCACACCCGGTTGAATAGCGTCAACCGAGGATATAGTGGTGACAGTGTTCTTCTTAGAATTGGAGGGAGACTGAATTGGCCTCAAAGAGACAACTCTTGACGACTTCGAAATGATAGTCGAGAAGATGACGGCACCGACAGGCAATTTTCTGAGCTCTGGCACAGACTTCAAATCTTTATTGGAAATGAAGCCCGTAACATTGTCCTTGCCGATATTGATGATCAAACCACGGTCTTCTATGGACTTGACAGAGCCCTGCAAAACATTTGAAGCAACGAGGTCTTCGCTTTCCAAGTTGGAGTTCAACTCTTTAGGCTCGATAGTCAATTCGATTCTCTTTTTCTTCGTATCTCTGGTAGACTTGACTACCTTGGCATTCAACCATTGACCGACTTCAAAGAGCTGCTTCAACTCCGGTACGTCATCCGCCTTCGATTTGAGAGTGCCTGTTCTGAGCTCCTTCTCCGCGTTGTCTTCGTCATATTGAATTTCCTCGTCCGAATTTTCATCTTCGTCGACTGCTTCTATAAGATTGGTAAGCTCCTCACTAACAGAGGTTATGGGAACATAGCCAACAAGATTGTCGCCAAGAGCAACAGTGAGATCATACTTGCCAATCGCTGCTATTTGGCCAAGAACTGTGGTGCCCGGAATCAATGACTTGAAGCTGAAATTCTCAATCTCGACTTGACTGTCGGTCGAGGCCACTTCACTTGAAGTGCTATTCTTTGATTTCTGTCTCTTCTTCGACTGGTCAGACCTTGAGCTGCTTGACCTCTTGGTAGTCTTGGAAGTCTCGAATAAGACATCTTTAGTAGCAGTATTAGATATCTCCTTCACCTCGAGTGGTGTCAACACAGTTGCACCACCACGAGGAAAAGCAACATCACTACTAGCGAGCGACCTGGAAGTTTCACTCATACTTCCAAATCCCCGAAGGTAGATGAATATGTAGCTTCCTTGAGTGGACTGCGTGGGTCCCAATTTTTTTTGAGCTCATCGCCTGAAAATCACGTGACTCCATCGCACCTAAAAAGGAATAGTTACCTTAATGCGCTTTCTACTGACATATTTACGGTGAGAGTAGATGTATACAGCTGTTCACATGTTTTCATAAACATAATGCTTATGTACGGCGGTCTTTCGTCTGACCCAGTAGCTTCCTATCTCTCATGATTCGAGCCGCCTCTCTCCGACTTGAAGTCTTGCGGACGAGTTTGGAGTAAAATAGGCCACAAGCATTGCATAGGTTCTTATCACCACTGGGGCCCCTTCTCCACTCTGGAGTTCGCTCAGAACAGCAGTGGCTGCACTTTAGATGGCTTTGCAACTGGTAGTTATGATTCAGGCGCCCTTCCTCGGTCAAATTTATGAATAGTTCCACATTATCCGGCCGATGTGCCATCAGGCTGCCCACGCCTTTCCCTTCTGCTCGACTTTGAAGATAGCCAGAAACTTCTAGTTTTCTTTGAAGCTTCGCAAATGTCGGAGGAGGAAAATTGGGCGGCACCTTAGAAGGGACACCCCACATCTCATTAATCTCTCTGATGACTTCAGCTACTTCTGCCGGAGTGATGATCGGCACCAGCTGCTCCCCGGGTGTATTTTGGCTAGCAAAATGATCCAGCGTCACGATATCTTGCATGAGCGGGGTGTGAAAGGCAAAATCCGGTCGATAAGCGAGTCTTCTTGAAGCATACAATAGTGGGTGCGGTCCTGTAACAGGCAACGGAAGATTGTTCCCATCACACAATGATTGTACTAAGTCCTCTACCGACGGTAATCTGCCAACCGGCATTCTCCCACTCTCGAATGCATCATGAGGTTATGTGTGCCATATATCTATTAACTCATGCGCAGAGATGCAGCTTCGTGCATAAATTGGCCCTCCTTTTTGGTGCAGAACACGTTACTTCTTTCTCTTGCTCTTTGATTTCTTGTTACTTCGAGGCCCCTGCTGGACAACGATGGTACCTTCCTTGACCTCGTCAGGCTCATTTTCGAATTTTTGCTGGCTGTCGAGGTAAAACATCAAGTCCTTGATCTGCTCTTGCATATCATTATTTGATGCGGTGAGAGTTTCATTGAGTGCCAGAAGGTGTTCAATCTTCGTTGAAAGACCCTCATTGATTGAATTAGCTCCATTCAATTCCCGCTTCAACTGGCTAATTTCGCTGTCCTTTTCCTTGAGCCGTTTTTTCAATTGAGGTACCACACTCACTGTCAAGTCATTCAATTGAGCTCCAAGTTCGTCGACCTTGGTTTCTAACTCTGTGAGCTCTTTGTGATTAGGGCGATCAACGATTGAAGACGTCCTTCTAGGTGCTTTGCCCAGTCGCTCAGCCAAAAGAATTTCATAATACTCTCTTTGGCTAGCAAGCTGGCCCATTAAGAGCTGAGAGTGATCGTAGTCATAATGCCCCTCATCCAGTTTATCTGGTGCGTGATCTCCTGTCTTGGAGTCATTTTGCATATCGTTACTGGAGAACGCCCCTTTGTCTGGGAGCTCAACAAGTTTTCCATCGGATTCATTGGCGATTAACCTGTGCACGTAACTATCGCCAGCGTAGTCCCAAACTCTTGACGTATCCATCTCCATCGCAAAGCAGTGTCCTGTCTCCACGAAATGTTTTAATGAGTGTTGTCCTGTCGCATAACGGTCACACCCTATGTTCCCGCACACCAAGCAGACCCACAAGTTGTCGGAAACATTGCAGTCGGCACACAGTTCGGCGTTTTCAGCAATAGAATCAGAACGTCGTTGAGAGCCAGATGGTGGTAGACGGGCCGCGTTCAGCGAAAGTCGGCGCACAGTACGTCGTATTTTCTGGTTCAGCGCGTTATTGGAATAGCGGCAGATTGGGCACGAATCATCCAACCACTTCGAAAGGCATCGACAGTGAAAGGTGTGCTGGCATGGAATAGTAAGGAGCCCGGTTATGGCAGAGTCCATGCGCTCAAGGCACACCGGGCAAGTGGGCAACTCGACCATGTTGCCGGACTCGATGGCTTGTCGCGAAGGGCTCGCGGTGGCGGACTCCGATGGCGAGGTGAATGGATCACGCAAAAAGAAAGGAATGAGAGCGTCGGTAGAGCTGCGACGAGTAATGAGGTCCATGTCGGCAGCCGAGTCCATGGTGACAGATTTGACAAAAACGGCGTGGCAGCTCTCAGGCTCCATGGAGTTGAATGGCTTGCCGTTGAAGCGATGCTGGAACTCAGCCGTAGAGACAATATCGCGGAACTTGATGAGGACAAGAAATCTGTTGGGCTTCTGTGACTTGAGGATGCGGAGGTGGGTGATGCTCTTCATGTAGTTCTCGCCGATGAAGCCGAGCAAGTCTGTGGCAGTGAAATACGTTGGCACCGACACGAGCGAGACCATGGTCTCGTCTCCTCGACTGGACACGGCATCGACGTCCAGCTCCTCCTCAAACTCTCGAAAGAGGCGAATCAGGCCCTCGCCGAGGTACTGGGCCTTGAGCGGCTCGCTATTCATTTTTGGGATGCTCCAGGGGTCGTCGATGGAGGACACTTCAATGGGCAGGAATCTGTAGTCTTTCTGGTGCAGGGTTCCGAATTCAATGACAATGTGGTAGGTGTCGGTCCCTATCATGATGAAGAAGCTGCGCTGCCGCCGTCGCAATATATTTCGTCCGTATACAGGAAATCCGGGGTAGAGTATCAGCAGTGGGCGGCGCCACGTGGAGAGCCTAGACGAGCGTGTATAGTGATAGTATTGGATCTAAGTGCCGGCGGCGGCATTGCTGTAGCTTACAACGAGAACTTGGCCCGGTCAAAGTGCGCGAGCGACTCAATCACCTCGCCCTTGCCGGCGACGACCTCGTGGTGCTTGCCGTCAAAGAATTTGACCGCCTCGGGGTGGGGGATCCACACAACGTAGGCTCCCAGAGCGAGGCCCGAATGGACGCCGGGCAAGCCGTCCTCAAAGATGAGGCACTCGTCCACCGCGATGGGGTCAAGATCGGCGTCGCGGCGCTCGCGGTTGATGCTCTCCAAGCACGCGTACCAGATGTGCGGGTGCGGCTTGCCCTTCCCGGGCGGGATGCGGGGGTCATCGCCGTTGACAACGTGCGGGCCAAACCACTCAAACTCTTTGATGTGCAGCGTCTTCTCTGCGGTCTTGGCCTTGGTCGAGCTCGTGCCCAACGCCATCGGAATGTTGTTTCCCTTCAAGTAGGCCAACAACTCGCCGGCACCGGGCAAGAGCCGTGCCGAGGGCCACAAGGTTTTCTGCACCTCAAGCGCTCTCTCGCCGTACTGCTCCGGCAGAATGGACAATCCATAGTGCTCAACCACCCTCTTGTTGCTCTCAGGTCCCGGCAAGCCCTGGAGCCGCACCTTCACATCCCAGGTCAACGGGCCCTTGCCGTGTTCGGCAAGGACTACGTTGGTGGCCTCGGTGTAGATGTCCTCAGTGTTGATGAGAGTGCCATCCATGTCAAAGAGACACGCTCTGATTGGTTTACTGGTCAGTGGTGCTCATGAGGCTTTCAGTGGGATACGTACGTGGGCAGCATGGTGACGAGGAGCGAGGGAGAGGTAAAGAAGAATTTCGCCTGGCGAGACGGCGGGTTAAATGAAGATTATGCAGGAAGTGGACCCTGGTACAAGGCGTCCAATTCCGTCAGAGTCACCGCCAGCAGCAAAAGATGCGGCCTACACCGTAGTTCACAGGGTGCTCCTGTAGTATATTACAACGGCGCGTTCTTAAAGAGGTAGGAAATGCTTTCACCGTTGTGCAAACGTCTGATGGCCTCCGCCAACACGGCAGAAACGTCGATGGTATCGAGCCGAGGGCACAATTTGGCCTTCTCCTCGAAAGGCACGGTGTTGGAGCATACCACACGGTTCAACTTGGAGTTGTTGATGTTCTTGATGGCGTTGCCGGACAAGATGCCGTGGGTGACGATGGCAATGACGTCGCGAGCGCCATTGTCAAGAAGCACCTCGGCCGCCTTGGCCAACGTGCCGCAAGTGTCGGCAATGTCGTCGACAATGACACACACCTTGTCGGTGACGTCGCCCACCAAGACCATCTTGGACACCTCGTTAGCACGCGCCCGCTCCTTGTGGATCAAGGCAAAGTTCAAGTCGAGGCGGTCGGCCAAGCCCGCCGCGCGCTTGGCTCCGCCAGCGTCGGGCGAGATGATAATCGCGTCCCTGTAGTCCACCTTTTCCTTGATGTAACGCACCACACTGGGCTCGGCGTACAAGTTGTCCACCGGCACGTCGAAGAAGCCCTGGATCTGCGATGCGTGCAAGTCCATGGTGATGACGTGGTTGCACCCCGCCGTAGTGAGCATATCCGCCATCAATTTGGCGGTGATTGGGGCCCGCGACTTATCCTTGCGATCCTGCCGGGCGTAGGGGAAGTTGGGCAAGATGACGGTGATGCGCCGAGCACTGGCGGTCTTGCAGGCGTTGATCATAATCAACAACTCAAGCACGCGGTCGTTGACCTCGCCAGACCCAATCTGGCAGATGATAAAGATATCCTCGTCTCTGACGCTCTCGCCGATGGAAAACTGCACCTCGCCGGTGGGCTCGCGCTTCATCTCGCTGGGAGTGAGCTTGAGCCCCAAGCGGCGTGCCACGAGCTCGGCAAGGCCCTTGTGCACATCGCTGGCGATGAGCTTAATCGAGTTGGTGGACATGCTCGTCGTGTGCAAATACTGGCTGTGGCAGCGCCGTTCTGTCTCCCGCAGCCCACAAAAGAAGCTCCCACTCGGATCCTGTGCGATGCTGCAGAGTTCGGCCTGCACAGAGCCTCAAAAATTTTCCCCAGATAAGCACCCACAACGTGGAGGGCCCCGGGCGTGACAAGCGCCTACGTAGATGCTGCGGTCGTAAACTAATGTACAATGGTACTAGAATAAGTCGTCGAGATCATCGTTGTCCCGTTCCTCGGCTGCGGTTTCCAGCTCGTCGTCTGCACTCTCCTCTTGCGCCGCGGCGGGCACCGCGGCGGGCTCCGCGGTGGGTTCCGACGCCAGCTCCGGGGCCGCGTCCCCAGCCAGGCCATCGTCCTTTTGCTCCAGCTCGGGTCCCGGCTGCTCGTCTTCGTCTTCGTCGTCTTCGTCCATGTCTTCGTCGTCATCGTCGTCGTCGTCCTCCCGTGTCTGAGGCTGCATCACTGGAGCCTTCAGTTTGTTTTGCAGCTCTTGTAACTTGGCAAGCTCCCGCTTCTTGCTATCCAAGGACGCCTTGAGATTATTGTAGGAAGTCTGGAACTTCATCTTCATCATTCTGTGTGCGGCAGAGGCGAAGCCTATGCGGTTCTTCTCCACCACCCGCTCGAGCTCGGCAATCTCCTCCTCCAACATCCTTACGTGCTGCTTCTGCGACTTGGAGTCGTCGTCGTCGTCATCATCGTCGTCGTCGTCGTCATCTTCATCGTCGTCATCGTCATCTTCATCATCGTCGTCATCGTCTTCGTCGTCGTCGTCGACAGCCTCGTCGCCCTCCAACCCGTCGCCATCAAGGCCCTCGGCCGCCTCCACCACGAGCTCCTGCCCATTAACGTCGAAGCTGTCGCCGGGTGCTATGCCGTTGTTGTTTTCCAAAGCCTTGGCTAACTCCTGCTCGAGGTCGCTGTCGTCGAGCTGGGCCTCGAGTTCCTGCTCGGCGGTGTCCACCTCCATGTCGAGGGTCTCGACCGTGGACGAGGGCGTCACCGCCGTGGCGGCGGGCGTGCTCACCCCGCTGGCAGGGTGGCTGACGGCAAACGCACGGTGCTTGCTCTCGTTGGCATCGATCAACTCAAAGTGGCTCTCCTCGGCCTTGTCGTCGAGGCGCACGAGCTCGTCCACCTTAGACTCAATGTCCTCGATGATGCGGTGGTTCAAGCGCCGGGGCTTGAACCGCCGGTACACCTCCTCGAACGGGTATAGTATACCGTCCTTGGCCACGCGGCGGCTGGGACGCAACTCATTGTGGGGCGAGAGGGTGTAGAGCGGATGGAGGTGGAGCCGGTCCACGGGAACGTCAAAGTCGCGATCGACCTTGACGTCGCTAGGATTGATCTGGCGCAATACCAAGAGCATCTGGCACACGTCGAAGGTCTTGAAGAGGTTCTTTTTGTCCACCGTCTTGAACAACTCCGTGACGGTGGGGAGGTCGAGGAGCCGCGCCGCATAGAAGGTGCCGCTCACGTTGACCACCGCCTTGTCCCGCGTCACCCACTTGATGTTGATGCCGGTCAAGTCGCCCGAGTCGACGGCGTTGTGCACAAAGTCCAACTTGGCGTCGCTGAGGAACCGGATGACGATGCCCTGCTCCACAAGCGGGTCGTCCTCGAGGTCGGGCGCCTCCGAGTCGTACCCCTCGCCGGGCACGCGCGTGGGCTTGACCCGCAACTTGGGCACGCCGCGCGCGGGCTGCGCCACGCCCTCGATATTCAACAGGTCGAGGTGGGGGCGTTGCTTCAACAGGAGCTTGATCTTCTTGCCCTCCTTCTTCACGCCCGCGTCCGCGGCAGCAGGCTTGAGCGGCTTGATCTTGATGCGCGGGCGGCCCTCGTCCTTGGGCGGCGGCGACGCCGCGCCCACCTTGAGCTTAAGCTTGAGCCCGGCCATGGCGGTGTCGGCGCGGCCGCGGCCGCGATGGAGATGAGGGTCGTGCGCTCACCGCACCGGCCTGGCAGCAAGGGTCCCGCAGCACCACCTCTGCCGCATGCATTCCCGACGGCTGCTGACGCTTCTGCGGCACACGGCGCAGGCCGCGCTGCGGCGCCGCAACAACTCGGTGACGTCGCTCGGCCTGACGGCGTCGAGCTACCTCGACGACGACAACAACCACGAGATGTACTCGGGCGCGGCGTCCGAGATCATCCCATCCTCCATCACCTCGTTCCACTACCCGCACGGCATCTTGCGGCGCCAGTCGGGCGGGCGTGGCAGTGTGTCGCGCGAGACGTCGCCGCTCTTGGCCGCGAATCATGACGTGGACATGTACTCGCTCGGATCCACCGCCAGCCGCGACTCGTACGACGCGGGGCCGCAGTTCAAGTTCTTCGACCCCGAGGACCTCGAGGCGGCGCCGGGTGGGTCTACTCTCCAGAACCCCGAGGACCCCGTTGACTACAACACGCCGTGGGACTATCTGATTGAGCGGTACGACTCCGCCGTGGCGGAGGACGACGAGGAGGTGGGGCCGGAGGCTGCGCTCGACACCGGCTCGTCGCACGATGACGTGGCCAGCTACGCTTCCGCTGGCTCTCGGTACGAGCGCCGCCGCCGCGCCTCGGACGACTCGCTCTCCAAGAGCAGCTTGCTCGACAACGAGAGCCGCCTGTCCCAGCAGGCCCATGAAACCCTCCGCCAGTACCCCGCCACCGCCGAGTACCAGCGCTTCTACGTGGCCGAGGAGGACATGCTCATCGGTATTGCCGGCTACCGCAACTGCTGGTGGAAAACCGTTCTCTACTGCCTCCTCTGCTTCTGCACCGGTGGCCTCGGCTACTTGCTTCTTCGGTGGATGCCGCGCTACCGCATCAACTTGATGGGGAACATGTGTCCGCTCGGCACCGCTGACTGGTGCGTCGTTGAAAACGAGTTTGGCGAACTCGTCGTCGTCACCATCTCCAAGCAGCGCTTGCACGAACGCCTCTCGTCTTTCCTCCCGACAGAGCCTGGCGACCAGGAGGACAAGTCCCCAGAAAAGCTCGACCCTGTGGTGGCATACATGCACACATTCAACTACCGCTATATCAAGTTCTTCTACAGTCCTGTGGAGGATATTTTCAAGACCAATGCCACCTGGTACGACCAAAATTGGCTCAGCGCCAAGAACTTGAAAGATGGCATCTCCCAGTCCACCCAGGATATGCGTCTCAGCATCTTTGGCGACAATAATATCGTGATTGAGGAAAAGTCCGTGCTCCAGCTCTTGATGGACGAGGTGTTGCATCCCTTCTACGTGTTCCAGATCTTCTCCATCTTTTTGTGGCTTGCTGATGACTACTACTACTACGCATCATGCATCTTCTTTATCTCCTTCGTATCCATTGTAAATACCTTGATCGAGACAAAGTCCACCATCAAGCGACTCCAAGAAATCCTGAAGTTCTCCTGCGACGTGCGCGTGTGGAGAAACGAGTTTTGGAAACAAATTGACTCCAAAGATTTGGTCCCTGGTGATTTATACGAGATTGACCCTTCCTTGGGTATCATTCCTTGTGATTCACTCTTGGTCAACGGTGAGTGCGTCATCAATGAGTCCATGTTGACAGGAGAGAGTGTCCCTGTATCTAAAACAAGCGCCGTCCAGGAGACAGTGGCCGACATTCCTGAAAATTTCACCACTCCCCTCCTTGCCAGATCCTACTTGTACAATGGCACCAAGCTCTTGAAACGCAAATCCTCAAATGACGAACCCGTAACCGCTCTTGTGCTCAAGACAGGCTTCAATACCACCAAAGGATCCTTGATTAGATCAATGTTGTTTCCAAAGCCTACAGGCTTCAAGTTTTATGAGGACTCTTTCAAGTACATCGGTTTCATGACCTTTATAGCTCTCATTGGGTTTTCGTATTCCACATACAATTTCATCAAGCTTGGGCTCCCAAAATCCTTGATGATCTTGAGAGGGCTTGACATCATCACAATCGTGGTTCCGCCTGCTTTGCCTGCCACCCTTACCATCGGCACAACCTTTGCTGTCAACCGGTTGAGAAAGTTGGATATATTTTGCATCGCCCCAACAAGGGTGAACATTGGAGGCAAATTGGACGTCATGTGTTTTGATAAAACAGGCACTTTGACAGAAGATGGTCTTGATGTCCTAGGCGTCCATACCGCCAATAATGCAACGGGAAGAAGAGAGATCATTTTCGATGACTTGGTTGAGACGCCAGCCGCGTTTGTTCCGCGCCAGAGCTCCCACAAATACGATACAGACAACAACAAGTTACTACTCAGAACAATGGCCACCTGTCATTCATTGCGATTGATTGATGGTGAAGTTCTCGGTGATCCTTTGGACGTCAAGATGTTTGAGTTCAGCAAGTGGCAATTTGATGATTCGGGGGCCCGTCCTATCATGCTTGACAATCACGGACACAGGATCGAAGTATCCAAGGAGTTTGAATTCGTCTCATCGTTGCGGCGCATGTCTGTTCTCGTGGAAGAGAAAAACCAGTCCTTCCTCTTCACCAAGGGCGCCCCTGAGGTCATGGTGGACATTTGTAAAGCAGAATCGATCCCGGCAAATTATGAGGAGCTATTACACGAGTACACGCACAGAGGTTTCCGTGTGATTGCATGTGGCTACAAAGAAGTGTCGCCTGGAGTGAACCAGGAGCGGACGAGTCTCGAGTCTGAATTGACTCTCTTAGGATTCATCGTGTTTGAGAATAAACTCAAGCCTTCGTCCAAACCTACCCTTATCGAACTTAATGATGCTAACATTAGGACAGTGATGTGCACGGGTGACAATATCTTGACTGCTATCAGTGTCGCTAGGGAGTGCCTGTTGGTGAAACCAGATGCATTGATATATGTCCCCCGCTTTTTCGAAGAGGTTGGTAGCGAGACCGAGCACAAGGGAACCCTATTGGTATGGGAGGACGTGAATAACTCCGAAAACCGATTGGATCTGATCACCTTGAAACCTCTCAACCATGATATCATGACGGAATACAATTACCGTTTGGCAATCACAGGCGATGTCTTCCGCTACCTTTTGACGGAATTAAAGGACTCTGCTCTATTAGAGAGAATCTTGATGCTGTGTGACATTTTTGCCCGCATGTCTCCCGATGAAAAGCACGAGCTTGTGGAACAACTTCAGAAGATTGACTATACCGTCGGGTTCTGCGGCGACGGTGCCAATGATTGTGGCGCTCTCAAAGCAGCCGATGTGGGTATCTCACTTTCAGAAGCAGAAGCTTCTGTTGCTGCTCCCTTCACCTCTAGAGTGTTCGAGATTTCATGCGTTTTGAGTATCATCAAAGAAGGAAGGTCCAGTCTTGTCACTAGTTTTTCCTGCTTCAAGTACATGTCCCTTTACTCGGCCATCCAATTTGTGTCTGTGACAATCTTATACAAGAGAGGCACCAATCTTGGAGACTTCCAGTTCTTGTACATTGACCTTTTCCTCATTTTACCTCTTGCCATATTTATGTCTTGGTCGAAGCCCTTTGGCAAACTTGCGATCAAGCGCCCCACCGCCAATTTGGTGTCGCCGAAAATTTTGATACCATTGATTCTTCATATTGGAGTCATACTACTTTTCCAAGTTGCCGTGTGGAAATTGGTGTCCTTCACCGACTGGTACATTAAACCCGTCCCGGGAGGAGACGACGCGGTACAGTCATCAGACAATACTGTATTATTCCTTTACAGCAACTTCCAGTACATATTAGCATCGGCGGTGTTGAGCATCGGCCCTCCTTACCGAGAACCTATGAGAAAGAACCGGCCGTATTTAATCAACTTGGCGGGTGCGTTGGCTATATCGACTGGCATCTTCTTCATTGGCGCCGACACCTGGCTCGGCAATGTCATGCAACTCACAGATTTGAGCTTTGGGTTTTACTCACTCATCATAGTCTTGTCGGCCATCAATTTTGTGATTATGAATCATGGCGAGAAGAAATGGTTCCAGAGCGTGGCCGCCGCATACAAACGTTTCGCCCAGCGACTGCACGGCGGGAAGAGCAAGAAGAAGTTCAAGAACCTTAGACAAGAATTCACGCAGCTAGAGGCTGTATAGGCACTACATAATAAGTACAATAGAACGATCGCAGCCCGTAGACATATTCGGTCTAGTAGTCATGGCGGTGAGTGCCAACGTGTCCTGCACCTCACAGCAACGGAATCAACATCCGGCGGGCCATACAACGCGAAAAAGCTGGGGCAGAATGTCGCACGCTCTGAACCAATTCAAGGCAAGCCAGCTACCAGAAAATATCTGGCGCAGCGTCTTCAAGCGGGCACCATGGCGGGAATAAGTAGCAAGCGTGGGTGGGCGTCTACAACCCCGCCTTACTTCGGCTGCAGCTGCCGCGACCGCGGGTGCGCTAGCGGAACCGTTTTCGGCCGCCCCGCCAACGCGCATGTATATAAAGCGCAAAGCTGCAAAAATTTTGGCACCACAACCTCTCTCGCTGGGGTGCCTTGTGAGCGATTGGGGTCATCGTGAAGCGATACTGCTGGAATTCACTTGGATTGTCATTTTACCTATTGTTTGTTTTTAAAATTGTTGTGGTTGGAACCGGCCAGGGCGTTTGGGAAAATAAAATCGGGTCCACACTTTGAATCGGAAGCGCATAAGCAAAGGAACCCATACGAAATACCAAGGAAGGCAGAAACGCCGAGTTAACAAATGTCTGCATCGACGACGAAGCTCTCCAGCAGTGTGTCGCGGTTCACGTACGATGACGACACCATCGTGTATAGCGAGCGCCGGCCACGGCGCGAACCGCAGCCCAACACCGCCCTCGATGCGTCGGCAGTGGGACTGTGTGCGTTTGCTATGTCCACGCTCGTGGCGTCGGTGCTCACAGCACGAGGCATAACCAACAGCGTTGTAGTAGGTATGGCGCTCTTTCACGGCGGTCTCATCCAGGTTGTAGTGGGAATCTGGTCGATGAAGGTAGGCAACCTCTTTGCCGCCACCTCATACTGTTCTTTTGGGGCCTACTGGCTCAGCGCGGCGGCGGTGGAGATCCCTGCGTTTGGCATCCGGGCGGCCTACGCCAGTGTAGACGACTTCCGCGTCGCCTACGGCTTGTATCTACTATGCTGGGGCATCTTTACAGCCATGATGGCGCTGCTAACTCTCAAGACCACGGTAGCCACCGTTGGCCTCTTTGTGTTTTTGAGCCTCAACTACTTGGTGCTCGCGGCGGGCAACCTTACGGGCAGCGAGCCGACAATAAAAGCCGGCGGCGCCGTGGGCATCGTGGCGGCAGCGTTCGGCTTCTACAGCGCGTTTGCGCAGTTGGCGACGCCTCAGAATCTGTACTTTCGTATCAACGCCGTTCTGCTCTCGGCAGACTAATAGCACACCCGGGCCCAGCGTAGAGCGGTCGTGCGCGCACGGTTGCATTTTGCACCCGCGACACCGCGACATTTGGCGCGACACCGCACCCACACGTGGGGAGCACTCCTGCTACTTCTTCTTTACCCACCCATGTCGTCCAGCAACAAGCGCATCGCGCTCCCCGCGCGCGTGGAGCCCAAGGTGTTCTTTGCGAACGAGAGGACGTTTCTCTCGTGGTTGAACTTCACCGTCATCTTGGGCTCGCTCGGCGTGGGCTTGTTGAACTTTGGCGACCAGATCGGCCGCATCTCCGCCGGCTTGTTCACCTTCATCGCCATGCTCACCATGGTCTACGCCTTGATCACCTACCACTGGAGGGCCAAGGCCATCCGCATGCGTGGCTCGGGCCCCTACGACGACCGCTTCGGGCCCACGATGTTGTGCTTCTTCCTTCTCGTCGCCGTGGTCGTGAATTTCGTCTTGCGTATCCGGGCCTAGCCCGGGCCCCTGCTGGCGCCCCGCGTCGCCTTGGCCGCTCCGGGCTACGCCCCTCCCACCTCCAACCCTGAATAAAGGTAGTGCATAAACCGCACATATAGTAGCTCTGCTGCGCACCGTGTGCCCCACACCATGGCCACGTACCAGCCGCCCCGCGTGGCTGGCGTATTTGTCGTCAACTTCGATGTTAAGTACGGCTACAAGACGGTGTGGCTGCACGCCGACGTGCCGCTCACGGGCCTCGAGTATAAGGTACTCCCCAGCGGGATCCAGGAGCACACAGAGGACACCGTGCCCTTCACCCACACGGTCGAGGGCAAGACGTACTACGGCCTTGGACGGTTCCGGCAGAATATTGTGGAGGCGGTGGGCGCGGAGCAGCAGGGTGTTGCGCGCGAGCGGGTCAAGATGTATGCCGTGGGCGTGGTGTGCACCCGAGACGGTGATGCCAGCGACAAGATCACCGAGTACAGCTCCACCGGCTGGGAGTACTTGGACGCGATGGACGACGCGCTTCTCGAGTTCCTCAATGCCGAGGACTTTGAAAACTTTGGCGTGTTTGAGTCTCTTCGCACCAAGTTGTTGCAGTTTAGCATCAAGCGGGTCAACTACGAGAACCACTTTCTCGACAAGTTGCCAGTGTTCCTCAACAAGGTGGGACCCCTCGTGTTTCCGTTGTTCAAGGCCCTCTTGTTGCGCAAGCGGGTGGTGATATTCAACACCCAGCACTCCAAGGTCAGCAGCTACGAGGCCAATGCCTTTTGCTACTTGCTTCTGGTCATTAGCATCGTGACCCAGGATGTGGACACCGCCGACGCCTTGCGCTACCTGATGCCGCTCTACAGCGTCGGCTTGAACGACACCGAGGCGCTCAAGCTGCTAAAGAGCTTCGTGTGCGTGTGCAACGACGACATCATGATGTACCAGGACTTTTACGATGTGTCCCTTGTGTTGCTGGAGGACTTTCCCCGCGTGCAGACCCGAGACGCCATTAGCACCGCCAGCGGCGCCCTGCTCAAGTGCACTCTCAAGGACTACCGCAAGTTTAAGCTCGTGATCAGCAAGGTCAATGACCGCACGAGCGACGACTCCTCCATCAAAACCAGCCTGTCCATGTTGCTGAGGCTCGGCATCAAGCAGGAGGCAAGCTACGAGCCCGGGTGGTGGATCCAGTACGCCACTCTGTCGGTGCTGTGGCGGGAGTTTTTGTGGTCGGCATTTTCCTGGTTTGCCAGCGCCGGTCAGGTGGGCGGGGAGGAGGGCACCAGCAGCAGCGGCGTGGGCAACGTTGACGTGCAGCGCAAAATGGTGGAATACATCGAGATTGTGGGGCACTTCCACATGCTCACCAAGAAGTGGTTTTCGCTCGTGCGAGAGATCATCCTGGAGCAGCTGGAGCACAAGGACGACGAGCGCGCCCGCATCGAGTTGACGTACCAGGACATGGTTGACATGGAGTTGGACCCATACTCTACGGAGGAGATCGACTTTATTTCCGAGTTGGTATACAGGCACTTCCCCGAAGTGGACCAAGTGGACATTGGCATCGGACTACACATTTGCTGCTAGCACACGAGACATATACGAAAGAACAACGACCAACCCCACGTAGTTGTTGGGTGCAGGGCCGACGCGCGCCTCCACCTCTCGGCACACTATTGTATTGCGGCCCACCCATTCTGCAGATAACACCGGGCACGCGACCTCTACCAGCAGGTAAGCACCCAAAAGTGCCCTGTGACCGCCGCCGCTTCGAGCCGGCCACCGTAGCCACGCCGCCGACCCTTGCCCTGAACCTCTGATCATGGCGCCAGCCGCCAGTCGTGCCCCGATAGGTCGTGCGCAAACCACACGTTGAAGTTTATTATGATTACACTTGTGTAACGGGAGTCAGGTACACACGCACGCATTGCTGCCGAATCGCCACGCGAGCAAGCTTGCATTGGACGCCCCGAGGTACCTGCCCGACCAGCGTCACACAAGTGGATCCCCAGGAGGAATTCCACCGCTGAAGCGTGCACCCGAAAAGGACACCGTACACGAAGGCACCCCCTCGTACTGATCCGTGCCTCCGCCCTCCACACACCGGGCCCCGAAGCACACGCGTCATACCGACACAAGCGGAAGTGTGGCTTGAAGATCACTCTCGCTGCTTAGCATACGGGCATACTAGAGCTGCGCATCTTCAGTGGCGCTCCAGGTATCTCCCGGCAACAAGGCACCGAGTCTCCTTGGAAGCTCCTTCCCCTCACTAAGCAGGAAAGGACCAAGGCTGCAGAACAGCATTCACTGCCTTTCTCCTCTACTGCAAAGCGACTTGAGACAGCAAAGGCGCCGTCACAAGCATTTGCGACGCTGCAGACACACGCTCATTCTCCCCCAACCAGCATGAAGGGACAACGTCCTAGACAAAACGGCCACCGGCGCACGAGCTCACGCGCTGACTCCACAGGCGACAAGTTGGAGCAGCTCGTCGCCAAGGCGGTTGGCAAGCGGTGCATAGCGACTCTTGCCTCGGGCTCTCGCTACCTGGGCGTTGTGGTCAGCTCCGACCTCAACAACGGCACTGGCCCCCTATCTATCGCCTTACTGGCCCCTCGTTTGGTGTTCAAGTCCCCCAACGACAAGGGCACTGACTTGGAGCTGTCGCAAAAGCTCACCATCAGCTCCAAGGACTTGGTAGATTTGGACATTCAGGAGGTGAATCTCATGGAGCAGCCTCGTCCCTCGAAGTCTGGCTCCCCACTGAGATCGTTCAAGACCGACGCGGATATTGCAGGAAGCGTGCACGTCAGAGAACGCGAGTTGCAGCGGTGGGTTCCCGACGATGACGACCACTTGACTACCTTGGAAGACTCTCACGATGGTGGTGCCTGGGACCAATTTAAGGTCAACGAGGAGAGGTTTGGCGTCGAGTCAACCTACGATGAGCATTTGTACACCACGAGAATCGATACCTCGGCCCCCGACTACCGTGAGAAGATGAAAAAAGCCGAAAAGTTGGCAAAGGAGATTGAGGGACTGGCCACGGCCGACCGCCACATCCTCGAGGAAAGAGGTTTGCAAGTTGACGACAGCGGGATCGATGAGGAAGACAAATACTCTGGCGTGGATAGAAGGGGTGACGAACTAATGGCCGCGTTGAGAAATGTCAATGTGTCTGGCGACAAAAAGAATCAGCCCTCCCGTCCCCGGCCTGGCCAGGACGCGCCCCATCACCACGATGACCCCGCAATTGTTTCGAGCTCGGGGGCTACACCCAAGCCCATGCAGCACGAAACCAGCGATAAGCAAACCGCCACAGCCTCGAAACCCGATTCAATTCCTCCCAAGCCTCCTGTTTCCAGTCACCAGCAGCCTCATAACGAGTCCTTCCGGTTGAATGCCCAGAGTGAGATCAACTCTTTGCGCGAGTTTAGTGCAAACTTTAAAATTCCCCACAAAATGCCTACCGATTTGTTGCCAATACTTGCAAAGGACAGTAAGAAGCAAGATGAAATTTTGAAGAAGCAACATGAACAAAAAGCAAAGAAGGAGCAGGAGAAGGCTCAGCAAGGGACCGCAGGCGAAACAGCTGCACCGAAGAAGAAGATGGACCCTACGAAACCAGCGTTCAAATTGAATCCCAAGGCTGCTGCATTTACCCCGTCCAATGCTTCGCGGCTTCCTCCTCAATCCTCTCCCACACCGCCCAAGGCAGGCTTTCACAGATCACCGAATAACCCCAGTCCTCGGATCAACCACAGCAGACCCTATACCACCGGAGCAAATGGCAGTAACCAGCGACCCAATTCAAAGCGCCACAATCAAATCTCTCCGTCAGACTTTTTTGGAGGAGCCGACCAAGTGCCCACAAAGGGTGGGCAAGAGAAGAAGGCCAAGGAGTTCAGAGTGTCGTTCAATTTATTTATCACCGCCAAAGAGAATCACACCGATCCTCTGGCTCCTCTCATCCTTCCAAAAACATTTAGTACGCCCCCGACTTGGGACCTGACGATTGACGAGTCCCATGAGGAGTTGTATCCTTCTATCGAATCGGTGAAGTCGGTTGTTCCCGTTTTGAATTCACCTGGTATGCCTTTTATGCCTAGCCCGTTGCCAGGCAATCCTCAGGTCCCCGGTGGATACTCTGTTCCAGGAACCCCGCACAACTCCAAGTTCCCAATGTCTCCTCACCAGCTGCAACAACAAGCGGCAATGGCTCATTTCCAGCAGCAACAATTCCATGCAGCGATGTTATATCAGCAACAATTTGGTGGTGCTGTGCCGCCTCCGCTTCCGCTGATGTACATGGCTCAAGGCAATGACCCGCAAATGATGCCTCCTGTTGGATTCATGCCCCCGCCGGGAAACTATGTCGGTGGTGCGACGAGCCCAGGTGGAGGTAACATGATGGTCAACGGAGGAAGCCCGTACGCTTCAGGTGGGCATCACCATGGATACAGTCATGGCAACAGACGCTTCAGCAACAAGCGGGGTAGCTCTTAAGACATTGGACCTTGGCCCTGCACACCTACAAATCCGTCCTCATCAAACCTACAGAAGGAAATGCAGTCTTCAGCAGAGAAGTCCGGCATCAATTCTTACGACGCCGATTTACCAACTCTGTCTGCTCGTCTTACTAGAGAGGGCATGAGTTTCTTGAGTGACGAGCACCAAGAACAACGTCCGAGCATGCTCGGAAGCAGGGACAGTGAACACTAGGTAGGTGTTTGGCACTGAGCTGGCTGCAACTCGCACTCTGGCACATTGCCTGATATCAAAATTACAGGGTTCGAAGCTTTATGTAGGAAAGTCCGTGCTTTCCGTTGGGAAAGGTGTAGCTTTGGTGGTGGATGGGTGTGTACCAACCATAACACCGCACCACCCGTTATGATCTGGGGACCGCATTGAATCGCCAGTAACCATGAGTGAAGGCGCGCTTTCACGCGTCTCGCAAATCATAAAGGTCGAGGATGACCTTGTGAAGATACCAAATCTTCGGCAAGACATCCTCAAAGACAAATCGGCTGTCGACGTAAAACTCAATCAGACGACCCAATCCCAGATCGACTCTATCATGACCAATCTCAACAAGTTGAGCAACTCAGCCACGAGGCTCAACAACATCAAGCTCAATTTGAACAAAATCAATGCTATTTACGATGACTCGATCACGAATGTGAAGGACTACGAAACTATAAAGAAAATGATTCTCGTCAACCAATACCTTCTGCAGACCAAGAATTTATTCAATGACGTCTCCAACTTCCGATCCTACGTTGATAGAGTAAACGCCATGATCGCGGATGAGTTTGCTCTCATCAGTGAGGACATCACGTACAAATTGGACAATATCTTCAGGATACACTACAACGTCACCCAAGCGCGTAATTTTCAGGACTATCTTCTCAAAGAGTCAGCTACGCTCCTGGCAGATTCAAAGTCGATTGTGTCGAGAATTGTCGCGCCGCTCAAGAAGGCGATCAAGAACTATGATGAGCTCTTTAGCGAAATTGTTGTGAGTTTAACGGAGTCGGTTAAGGAGGGAAACGTGGCCCTCGTGATGAAAATTATCAAAATTGTTGACTTTGAGACGAACGAGGACTTGAAAGTGGTTCTCGCAGACAGCTTGGACCTCCGCAAGGATGGAGCAGCTGTTTCTGTCAACTACGGAAACTTTCGCTCGAAAACTCGTAACTACCAAAAGTTCTTTTATGACAAGCTCGAAGAAACGTTGGTGGAGACTTTCGACAAGTGTGTGGAACACTTCAGCCACGACAAAATGTTGGTATTTGATAATTTGAACTGGCTTGAGGATGAGTTGATTTTTGTGAGCAAGACCCTCGCTCCACTTTTTCCCCCGTCGTGGAAAATTAACGACTTCATTCAACAAGTTTACTACAACGCATTGCATACTTTCACCATGGACATTGTGAAGACAGAGCCCCCGGCGGAGGACCTCTTGCGCATTCTCACCTATGATACGCTGTACACCAACTTCATTGTGGAGTTGAATACGGCGGGAGAAGACGACCCGAAGGCGAAGAAGGCGATCAAAAAAGAACAAAAGTCGATCATTGGCGAAGATCTCAAGGAAATGGTGCTCAAAGACTACTTGCTGGTCATAGTTAAGAAGATGAACGAGTGGAATGAAAACTTGATGAGACAAGAAACCTATAACTTCATTCAGAGAGAGTCTCCTCCTGATGTCTACACATACCATCAGGTCATTGAGGACCAAGACAGCAATGATGAGCTCGTCATGTGCAACATTGAGGGTGACGTGTTTGTTCTTCCTGACTTCAGGACACCGTTGACTATGTTGAAAGAGCAGGCTGATGTTGCCGCGGATTCGGGGTACGGTAAGATCTTAGTGGGCGTGATAGAACACTGGTCAAAATGTTACATTGATCGAATCTTAAATTTCTTGACAACGGTGGACGAGGAGTTTGATAAGTATATGGCTGTCTACAACAACGAGAGGTTTCTTATCAAAGAGAGTAAAACAAGACGGTTATTCAAACGATCCAAGGCACCTCCCGTTGTTGATGTCGACAGTATGACTCCAGAAGAGTTAGAGAATATCTCTAAGCAAGGTCTTATCGAATATTTGGCAGCCTTGGGTAACACGTACGAAATCAACACTGACAGATTGCAGGACAAATTCTTACCACTCTATAAAGACAAGGTGCATGCAACATATCAAGGGCAAGTTGAGCTGGCATTCAGGAATACCGTGTCCCCAAGCACTGAACTCAATGCGCTGGTCATTAGGTGTATTGTTGATATCATTGTTAACGATTTATACCCTGCTCTCTCGCAGGTGTTCACCAAGTCTTGGTATGAGAGGAATACGAGCCAACACTCTGATACTCCTATTATGGCTCAAAGGATTGTTGAGACGATCGGGGAATATATGGAGGAACTCAGAAGCTATGCATCATATGACATTTACCTGGTGACTTTCAGCATCTTGTTAGATACCTTCTTTGCAGCATACATCAGGATCGGGTACGAAAACATTCTTCATGGTGATGGCAGGAAAGTTGACCCCCAGGCAACTAAGGCACACAAGTCGTTCAAAGAGGGCGTTCAAAGAGATGCAGCGATCTTCTTCGATGGCTTGAGTCACCTCTTCACGAGAAAGGATTCTGCGTACTTGGCCAGAAGCTGTGAAGCGATTGACTTTTTGGGGGACTTGGGAACATGCCCTGTTGCGGATATTCCTGACATATGGGAAACTCACATTCTCCCCAGGTTTTACAACAGCTCGGTGGAATATGTGAGAGGGATTTGTCTCTGCCGTATTGATATGGATAAGAACCAGGTCTACAGTCTCTGCTTGAAGCTCGAGGAAGCCCAAAAGAAGTTCCAGGAAACCACAGAACCACCGGAGATACCCACAGGAACGTTAACGGAGTTCTACTTTAATCGATAAACTCGATGCAGTCATGTAGTGTTAGGTCATAGGGCATTATTAGTCATGGTCTTCGTCGTCAGAGGAATAGTCTCCAATTAAAGCAGTGGGCTGAGCAGCCACGGACTTGCTGACGGAGGCATCCAGCGGTTTTTGGGCGTTACCACCGTGATCCGGCTTCTCAGATTGAGTCGTGACACGGGGAGAGATACCGTTTTTCTTAAGTTTGATACCCTGGGGTGGTCGGATTACTTTCGCGGTCCTGCTGTGGTCTCCCTTAGCATTCACGTATTGGAACTTCTCAAGCGCATTGCGCATCAAGTCTGCGTCATCACTTTCGGCAGCCTGTGCTTCTTGTTCGATCTTGGTCTTGACCAAATCAGCCACTTCATTTGCACTTCCCTTGGAGTGAAGGTCAGCATTCTTGGCCTGAAGATACTCCAAGTGGTCGTTAAGCTCCTGTCCCCTTTGCTGCTCAAGCAATTTCTCCTCCAAGGTGTCCATTTGTGCGGGCTGGCCCTGTTTCCAAAATGGGTTTCTTTTTCGCTTTTCTGCAACAAGTTGAGCACTGGCGTTTTCCTGTTCCTCTTTCTCAAGGCGTTCGAGCATTTCGTCTTGAGTCTCCACTTTCTTCTGCGCAAGGGCCGTCTTTGACTCAAAGTTCCTCACCGCTCCGGTCTCAGGCAAGTAGCCCGCAGACTTGGGGTCGGTCTTGAAGGTGATCAGGTTGTTGCACCGAGGACACGTTATGTGAAACCTGATTATCTTAAAGTCCATGTAGCGCTCTGCGGTAGTCTCTTTGGTGGCATTGAACTTCCGTCTCTCTGCTATATACTCGTTGCAGTTCAGGCACCGCATGGAAAACGGAGCCATGAGCCGAACCTTGATGCGCTGATTCAGCTTCTTCTTCACCTTGGGTAACTTTGCGGGATCATAATCAGGGGGGTAGTACTTATTGATGGCCTTACGCTCCGACATGGCGCATGCAACACCTTGCTGCTGGAATACACTAGGTGATGAGGTCGTCCACTACTCAAGAGCGGCACGCGCCTACGGTCTGTACTGTACATGGTTTTTATTTATGCCATAAACCAATACCACTATCAAAATTAATTACGAGTAACGAACAGACTTGATAGATAATATTAGGCTTAGTCCTGGTTTCTCTTGGCAGCCTTCTTGGCAGCCTTTCTCTGGGTACCAAAGATCTTCTTGTCTCTGTTCTTCTTCTCTCTTCTCTGCTGTCTGGAAGCCTTCTGGACCTTCTCAGCCAAGCCGTATCTGACCAATCTGTAGGCGGGCTCGAACTTCTTGGCGTCGGCAACAGACGAGTAGATCATACCGAAGCCGGTGGACTTGCCACCACCAAACTGAGTTCTGAAGCCAAAGACGGAGACGGCGTCCTTCTCGGCCTTGTAGATCTCAGCCAACTTCTCTCTCAACTCGTCCTTGGACACGTTGGCTCTGTTGGGGTGCAAGACGTCAATGACGAACTGTCTTCTGGCCAACAAGGGGTTGGAGATAACCTTTCTAGTTCTGATGGTAACGGCGTCACTCTAGAATGTTAGTACATATTTAATCCACAGCTAGTGTATCTTGCCAGGCATACAACTGGGCACTATTGAGTCTTCCTGATACGGCCTGCCAAACGTGAACCTTGTGTGGCCCTGGTAGGAACCACAGCAGAAGTATATCAACGCTTCACAGTCACAGCAACACACTTGCGTTGTGTTTAGACGGTATCCTGATTGACTTCATAATCCCTGGCAGTCTGGCGTTCATCAGTACATACCATTTTGTCGATGTTTAATCTCGTGGAGTAGAACCAAAATCAATCGAGCCTGTACTAGTCTGATTTTTTCATTGAAAATTTTCAGGCTATCAAAAACCGGTCAACGCACGACGAGAAAAAAACAGTCACCCACGCACGTGATAATTTAATTATATGCAGATACGCCACTGCGGTGTGTTGCGTTAGTCGCGACACTTGCGCGGCGCAAGGTTGATCATGCCCTAGCTAAAGGCCGAGCGCTACCGGTTACCCCAGATTCTTTGTGCTCACGTCAAAAAATCGCCCAAGCGATATTTAATGCGGCTACGTTAAAAATATTTAAAGTAAACATTTTTTCAAACTATTTTTTAAATACTAGTGAGTCTGAATGAGTCAAACAGTAACCACTTAAGCACCAGGGACTCTGAGGGTAGCTCTGACGGCCTTGACCTGCAAGTAGGCGTCCAAAGCCTCCTTACCCAACTCTTTACCAAAACCAGACTGGACGAAACCACCGAAGGGAACATTGTGGTGGAAGAGGTTGTAGGTGTTAATCCAGACAGAGCCGGCGTGAAGTCTGCGAGCAACGTGGTGAGCAATGTTGAAGTTCGTGGTGTGTACACCGGCGCCCAACCCGTAGGTAGTGTTGTTAGCCTTCTCGATAACCTCGTCAATAGTCTTGAACTTGGAGAAGGTGCAAACAGGACCGAAGATCTCCTCCTTCACAACCTGCATAGTTTCAGTAACATCAGCGAGGATAGTTGGCTTGACAAAGAAGCCCTTGTTGCCATGTCTCTCACCACCGGTAACAACTCTGGCACCCTCCTTTCTACCAATGTCAATGTAGCCCAAGATCTTATCAAACTGCTTCTTAGAGTTTTGAGCACCCATAGTCACTTCAGGGTCGAATGGGTCACCAATTTTGACAGACTCGGAAGCCGTCTTGAAAGCGTCCAACAACTTGTCGTAGATACCCTCCTGGACGTAAATTCTTGAACCAGCAGAGCAGACCTCACCAGTGTTGTAGTAGATACCGGCAATCAAGCTCTGAATCGTGGAATCAATGTCAGCGTCGTCAAAGACAACGTTGGCGGACTTTCCACCAAGCTCAAGAGTAACCTTCTTCAAATTCGACTCCGCAGCCGCCTTCATGATGTGCTTACCGACAGCAGTAGAGCCCGTGAATGCAATCTTGTGGATGTCCTGGTGATAAGCAAGAGCATTGCCAGCGTCAGCACCGTAACCGGGGACAACGTTGACAATTCCGTCGGGGACACCAGCTTCCTTGAACAACTCGCCCAACAAGAGTGCAGACAATGGTGTAGTCTCCGCAGGCTTCAAGATGACTGCATTACCAGTGGCCAAAGCGGGGCCCAATTTCCAGGAAGCCAACACCAAAGGAAAGTTCCATGCGATAACCTGAGCACATACGCCAATTGGCTCCTTTCTCGTGTAGGTAAACTCAGAGGCTCCTGTCTCAATGTGATCACCATTGAGCTTGTCAGCATAACCCGCAAACGATCTCATGGTGTTGACGGCCAATGCAACGTCTCCCTTAGCGTCAACCTGAGACTTGCCATTATCCCAAGACTCCAACGCAGCAAAGAGGTCAGACTTCTCTTCGAGCAAGTCCGCAAACTTGTTCAAGATCTTCACTCTCTTGATCGGGTCACAAGTGGCCCAGTCGGAATTCTTAAAGGCTTTGTTGGCAGCCTGAACAGCGAGGTCAATGTCTTCTTGGCGCGCCTCGTACACATCAGTGATGTGCTCCTCAGTAGAGGGAGAGATGACAGGAATCTTGGCCCCAGCCTTGGACTTGACATATTCACCGTTGATGAACAAGCCAGTAGGCTGCTCATACTTGATGCCATTAGGGAGTGTCAAAGAGACGTGGGTAGAGCCCCACCTAACCGCAATGCGGCCAAGCTTGTTGGCAGCTCTGGGAACCACTTTAGCAGAATTGAGCATTGTGAACTGATCCAGTCAGTAGAAGCAGAACAAAAGCAATGAAGATGCTTGAGCTACTTTGAAGGAATTGAACTGACTGGGGTACATGCTTGCTTTTATAGTCTCTTAGTGAGGGGTTTCTCGGCGCTAAATGTACGCAGAATAAAAAAAAAAAAAAGCTTGACTCGGATCACTGCATGCACCAATCTCCGAAACTCAACACACATGAGGCCCGAAGATTACTAACGCTCAGTAGGCATTAGACGACTCATGCACCAGCGTGGGGGGTGGTACCAATGAGGCTCTGTAGGCGGATCCTCTTCTACTACATTCCGGTGTGGGCACGTTGCAGCCACATGTCAAATACGGGGCTTAAGACCGTCTGCTATTGATTGACCCACACATCTCAAGGTTTTTCGCATGAAACGCGTATGGTATCTACTGACGGCATCAGAGCGTAATAATATGTGCAGCCAAGAGCTCGAATACTACCTAACCCAAAGTTCCGACGCAGCGAATTAAAGTTCGGAGACCCTGAGAATCGACATAACTGCTCTGACCTGCAAATAGGCGTGTAAAGCCTCCTTACCCAACTCCTTACCGAAACCAGAATAGAGGAAACCACCGAAGGGAATACCGTGGTGGAAGAGGCTGTGGGGGGTGACCCAGACAATGCTTGCCTGTACCCTGCGGGCAACATGGTGAGCAATGTCGGAGTTCTTGATGTGCACACCAGCGCCGCCCAAACAGTACGTAGTATAAATCCAAGGGCTTACTAAGTCCAAATTGCAAAAAGGAGCTCAACCGCCGGTAAGTATTTCTCTCACTTCCTAAACGAGCCGATGACCCTTTCCATCTTCAATACATTGGTGCACCATGGCTGCAACGGCAGCATAGCATATCTACACTCCTGTACACAAACAATACCTACATATTTTACCATCCTTCTGTTGGAGAGGATACGATTAAACCTGCCACAACCGTGATCTGCGTGCTTTGATATCTACGATCAGTGGACCTACACAAACCATGCATATACTGATTGTAGCAGTGAGTGGTTCACGCGCTCCAAAACATGGAACAAGTTGTTTGCAGCTAGTAAGCAGCATGGAATCGCTGTATCCGTGTTCTTCTTAAGATTCAACAATGTCCAGGGCCAGGGAATATTGCGGCACTTTCGCACAGTCACCTCTCCTAGCATAATTTGTTTGTTCCACAACCCGATCTTACAAAATGAGGGCTGCACATGCGGATGCGTTCGGCCGGACGCATCATATATAAAAGGTCGCCTGTCTCGGACCCCACACGAAGCCTATCACCGACCTAAGTCCGTTGGCCTTAACGGTCAAATGACCCTCGGAGCTGGGCTTTGCAGTCGTTGTGCTGCAAAGAACACTGCAAAAATAATCTGCAGGGTCAAAGTCCTTAAGGCCGGGCGTGCAGAATACTGTACACCGAACTGTGGGGAAAGCTTAATAATTTTTCGCAGTAAATAACCGTCTCTTACCGAAGCAGCCGTGAGAGGCAGTGTCTTCGTTTCAGACAGGAAACTCTGTAAGAAAGGGCTCTGTGGCCGAGTGGTCTAAGGCGGCAGACTCAAGTTCTGTTATCGTAAGATGCACGCGTTCGAATCGCGTCGGAGTCATTATAACATCTTCCTTTCTTCTTTTTTTTTTCATCCCCATCATTGAAGCTGGTACACCACCTCCTAACCATTGAGATGTGTTTAGGGTGCTGCCTGCACTGCCTTTTAGCCCATCCATAATTTGGTTGTCCCAAAGGTCGAACACATTTGATGGTACTGATGTGCGGTCGTGTATAAACCACCTCATCTCAGCTTATCGCGGCTGATTACCAAACACACCTCAGAACCATGTCCCAAAGTTGGGTGCGAGGACCCGTTTGCGGGGTAGAAAATTGCAGATCCCGCCTCTATCGGTTAAGCGACGGGCTCAAGATGTGTCAGTATGGGCATGTAAGGGAGGGAGACGTTGAAATCAACGATGAGCAAGATGAGAATTACGTCATCACAAAGCGTCTCAATGTCCCGCTCTCGACCCTAAATGGCGAGTTTACTCGCGTCTCGCAGTCATCAGTGACTCGCCACTCGAGGCGACTCTACGGTATACTGGCCAAGAGGCACTATCTACGCTGCCTTCAAATATTATTGAAGAAGCTTGTGCCCATTGTGCTTAACAACCTCTTCCCTCATAGAACCAAAGACTTTGAAGAAGAGATTAATTCACTTGTGAAATCATACTGGATCAAGCTCTTGGGCTCATTCATTGATCCTGTGATCGAAAAGGACACAAAGTTCGATCTCGCCTTGCATAAACGTCTTAAGCTCCCGACAGCACTACACTTGATAAGCATCATCTATTTATCGATTTTGAAGTTGAATCGGTACCCAATATACCTCATGGATTTGATAACCTTGATCAAGCATAATAAGATTCCGTACTTGAGGCTGTTGCGTCTCATCCCAAAGACCCTACTTGTGGAGCTTCCTGCTTTTTACCTCAACTCGCTTCAGCCAAAGAAGCTTCCCTTGAACAACGAAATTTACTCCAATTTAACGACAACAATCCAGAAGATACAGTTCGAGACCACTATCTACCTTAACTACTACTACCCATTGGTGTGGAAACTACTTCTGGAGTCTCTCATCGTGCCCAACTCTCCCGAGATATTTTTGATCCTTAGCGATCTCACTATGCGCATCAAAGAGGAGTTCACCCTCAATACCAAGAGTAAGATCCTGGACATCCCTGAGTTTCTGGTGGCTGTGATGATAGTATTCGCTGTCAAGTTCTATTTTATGTGCAGCAGTAAGACTTTCAACTACAGCTTTTGGCTCACCAAATTGGCAGAGTATGACTGTCTAAGCTACAACCCACTTTACGAGAGCAACGGCGGCACATTTCTCTCCTACGAGGAGTTACTCAATTGCCCGGACCACAAGGTGACTGAGTACTGTGAGTGGCTCTACGAAAACTTTATTCCTGTGAGCACGAAGCACCAAGGTGACCTTGACTCGGATAGCAAGCAGCTATCGACCATGGAAAAGCGCCTTTTCCTGATATTTGAGATCAATCCAGCCAGAGACTACAGCAGCCAGGCGGCGGAGAAGTCGCCTTCGGTGGCGATGCTGGAACTCAACCAGCCTGAGTTGCGCGTCCAGCAAGCAGTGGCCATGAAAGACATTTTACGTATCCAACGGACTCTTTTCGAGAAACTCTCTACATCCTTGGGAACCACTTCTAGCCACCTAGCCAGTGTCTATGACGCTTTGGAGAAGGAAGTGGACCTCAAGTTGATACGACTGACATGAATTACGATAACGATGCCATGATAAAGTGTAGCTATATGCCGGTCATGAGACGCGATGTATTCGTGATGGCGCGACAACCGAAGCTGCACCAAAAGGGCCGCGTCATGGCTGGGCTTTTCGACGAGCTAGAAGAGGATGTTGGTGTGCGGCTGCCAGGTGGATTAACTAGACGGGAAGCTGGGGAGCGCGAGGCGAGTAATGCGGGGAAGCAGCCATCGATAAGCACCAGCAATGAGGAGGAAAGTATTCCCGCATTCAGAGCACGCACAGCGTCGCCCGAGGTGTTTGAATCGGCACAGGACTTGCTCAATCAGGTGCCTCGCAAGCGCAGCTTCTCAGATTCCGAGTCCGAGCCCGAACCCGAGTTCGATCCGGGCGCTCTCGGCACCGAAGTGCAGACGAAACGGGTCACGGGAAAGCTCATCGAGAAGTACTGGCAGACGCTCAAGTTTCTGCACTTGGACTCCTTCGACAAGATACTCCAGATATGTGTGAATAAGACCATTGAAAGATACCGTCGTGAGCCAGACAATCCGCAGCTCACCGCGCGCATGCTAGAGGCGGAGCGTATACTCGCGGCCGCGTGGACGAGCACTACTGACGCCGAGTCGTTCCGCCTGCGGTTGGCCGCGACGAAGGTACCACCGCTGTCGAGCATGCACCTGGTTACGAGCAAAAAGAGCCTCGAAAACACCAATATCATGGCTATGGACCTGCTTGTGCGCCGCAAAAACCTCTTGGAGTCATACCTCGCGGCCGAGATGAAGCAGCTCACCGAGTTGACACAAACCCACACCAAGCTCAAGGTGCTGTACGAGCTGGACCGCAGCTACCTCGAGGAATTCAAGCATACCGCCGCCTCCAATCAAACGCGGATGGAACGCGAAGTGAAGCGGCGGAAAGCAGAACTCGGGGCCCCGGAGCTGGCCACCACCGGCATCAAGGTGGTGCAGCACCGCACCGACTTTGACCCCCACGACGACGCCGACTTGCGCGAAATCCTAGCGCTGGTGGGTGACCTCGCCCCGCCAAAGGAGCTCTCCGACTTCAACGAGCATTTGGACGTGCTCTACAACTCTCTCGACTAATGTTTGGCATTGCTCCTGTACCATATTCTACTCCACATATACCCAATACACCGTCACCAACGACGGGTCCTTCTCCCCGACTTTTAAGCTGATGTAGCCGTCACGATCTTCCCACAAGGCCCCAAACCGTGAATTGACCGAGAATGTCGCGTTGTTGCCGTCTATCTTGGTTACCGACACCAAGAACTTGTGCTGGGACGACTTCTTTGAGAGCTTGTTCAACACGGCGGGAATAAACTCTTCGGAGTCAATGGTGTCTGCCTCTGCAACGACAATCGCGGTGAATGCTTCTGCCGTGATTGGCGCCTTATTCGACACCGAGGAGGATGTTTCTGATACTTCCATTGCGTTGTGCTTCTGAAAGAGTGTGGGGTTCAGATGCGCACAGCATGGTAGCGCACACCACTCTGTCCCAGAAGCAGAGGAACAGCCTCCACTAATTAGTCAACACGAGCGCAAACGCACACCGCATTAGACTGGCCTCGACCACTGTAGCAGTGCCGTTTCAATAGTAGTCCGGGAACTTTTTGTGGATTACATATTTTTACCAATTTTGCACCCGCTGGCACAAACCTCAGTAATGTGGAGGAAGAGGCAAAGCAGAAGGACCTTCTACGCCGGCCAAACGTATTACGTTTCAGACATTGTAAAACTTAACACAACGCCTCCACTCAGTGAAAAAGGGTTTTGGATAGGATTTTCCACTCTTTGTTCGAACAAGGGCATCCAGGCTCTAAAAGAGTGCCTTGAGATTGCTCGCTATGAGGGTAACAGAGAGCGGGCATTTTTCTACGCGGAACTCTACCGAACACTCATGCACCTTCTCATAGAGATGAAAGTCCCTTCTGGCGGCTGGGAGTACCATGGTCAGGTTGTTGACTCTGAAATTAACAAGTACAAAAACTGGTTCGTGGGGTTCGACGAGAAGCCATTTCCTGTGAGGAACACTGACCACAATATGTGTCCCGAGGTCTTCACGCAGCCGTTGCTGTCAATACTTGGCTGGACGGACTGGAAGCTACAGTACTACAGGACGTTCTACGCCGCAAAGGGCCGCAAACAGGACTGTGCTTTACAGGCATTTTACAATGTAGGCGGGGTAGAAATTAACCATTTGCTTTCTTTGTACCACAGCCGGCCCGCTATCAGGGTCCATTGTGGCGCTGAAACCGGGGGCCCGATAAGCAGAAGGGATCCGTGCTGAGCTCCCGCCTGGACGGTGGCCTTGAGCGAGGGAATGCCAATTGACGAAACAACACCCTTAGCGAGCACTGAACTACAGCTTCTGATCAATCAGAGTGCAACCATTTCTTCCGCGAGGCACCGCATACAGTTATTGACGTAAGCTATCGGCGCGCGGAACGGGATTTTTTTCCGCGCGCAGGCTACAATTTCTGCAGCATCGGCGCGGTCTTGTGCTATTGTTTTCAACGGCCGCTATAAATAGCGCGTCTCTTTTTCGAGTGCCGCCAACACGCTCATGAACGTGTTCAAGAGAAAGGAGGCGTTGCTGGAGACGACGAGCACAACGGTGGATGTGTCGTCGATCTCGTCCAAGTCGTCTGGCTCATCGGCGCCGAGCTTGGTCAAGCGCCATACACCTTTCGACAAACCGGTTAACCCCATAAAGGCCCCCGCATTCGACCTCACCGAGGAGCAGCAGGAAAAGTATGACAAGGTGTTGTGCCATTTCCGGGAGTTTGTCACGAGGCCCATGCCGGTGGCAGAGAAGAAGACGGAAACCCACGCGCTCGTGGCCGAGGAATTGGCGTGGTTGACGAAGGAGTGCTTCTTGCGATACTTGCGCGCCAGCAAATGGAAGTTGGAGAATGCCATCAAGCGCATTGAAGAGACCTTGCTCTGGCGGCGCACTTTTGGCTTGGTGGACATTCCTGGCGCCAAGCTCATCACCGCGGACGATGTCGAGCACGAGAACAGCACGGGAAAGGAGCTTATTGTGGGATACGATGTCGACAACAGACCGTGCCTCTATCTTCGCAATGGCTACCAAAACACGCAGCCGTCAATGAAGCAGGTGTACCACTTAGTGTTCATGTTGGAGCGCGTCATTCAGTTCATGCCGCCAGGACAGGACACACTTGCGCTCTTGATAGACTTTAAGGCGGCACCCGCACACATGAAGCTCTCCTCCAAGTTTCCTTCCATCTCCATCTCAAAGCAGGTGTTGCATATCTTGCAGAACCATTATCCCGAGCGGCTTGGACGCGGCCTCTTCACTAACATCCCCTGGTTGGGTTACACCTTCTTCAAGCTTGTGGGTCCATTTATTGACCCGTACACGCGTCTGAAGACCATCTACGACCAACCATTTGAAAACTTTGTACCCAAGGAGCAGTTGGATAAAGAGTTTAACGGTCTCATGGACTTTGAATATGTGCACGATGTCTATTGGAAACAGATGAACGAGATGGCAGAGGAAAAACACGCCTTGTACATGAAGAATTTCGAGGCGTTGGGAGGAAGTGTTGGGTTAAGCGAGTACGATTTACGGCGGGAGCATTAAAATAGACCATTTTAGAGGCTAGTGAATGTAGTGCACGGGCCGGCCGTGCGGATGGAGCGCGGTGTGCGTGCAGCGCGCACCGCGTGCTTTATCGGCTCGATGACTCTGAGTCATCTCAACCACTGGATGTACACTCTCACGGCGATAGCACACGACGGCGCTATAGAGCCCAAGCGAGCAGAGATAGAGCAAGTCATAGCTGAGAAGCTCAATCTCCATGTCGTGGAAACGAAAGTGCTCGGTTTACGTTGCATAGACTACAAAGTGCAAACCGACCGCCTGGACGCTCTCAATGGCTTGATCAAGGACATTACGGTGGGGCAGCTGACGGGCTACGACTTGGTGTTCCAAGATGCTGAGCAGAGGAGCAACAAAAAGTTGTTTGTGTTCGATATGGACTCGACGCTCATCTATCAGGAGGTGATCGAGCTCATCGCTGCCTACGCCGACATCGAGGATAAGGTGGCTGAGATCACGACGAGGGCTATGAACGGCGAGCTTGACTTCACCGAGTCACTTAGACAGCGCGTGGAGCTCCTTCAAGGAATAGACGCGACGACGATCTGGGAGGAGTTGAAGCAGCGCATCCAAATCACCAAGGGCGTTCCCGAGCTTTGTCGAGCATTGAACAAGCTCGGTGTCATCATGGCCGTGTGCTCGGGTGGGTTCATCCCACTTGCAGAGCACGTCAAAAAATCCCTTGGCCTCCACTACGCCTACGCGAATCAGCTCGGTGTGGACGAGCACAATGTGCTCGACGGCACCACGAAGGGCGAGGTCGTGAATGGCGATGTCAAGGCAGAAAAGCTTTTGGAGATCGCCAAAGCACATGGCATCGACCCCCAACTGGCAGTTGCTGTGGGGGATGGTGCTAACGACCTCAAAATGATGTCCGTGGCCGGCTTTGGCATCGCCTGGAATGCCAAACCCAACGTGCAAAAGTTGGCGCCTTGCTGCTTAAACACGGACAGCTTGCAAGATGTGTTGTACATACTCGGCTACAGTGACGAGGAGATTAAAGACTTGACGGCATAGATTCATTTCTTAGATACATGCTACTGGCGCACGTGGCCCCGTACAACCCCCATGATACCGTTCATGAGTAGCACCTCATCGCCGACATGCACGTCTTTGATGGAGAGGTTGTCCTCGTAAATTAGCTTGCTCTGCAACAAGTTACTGCGCACCACACCACAGAGACACCCGCTACTTAATGTGGGTGTCACCCACCTGTCATCTTTCCACACGGCCACCGAGGTGATGGATCCCTCAGTAAGCTGGCCAACGGCATTGCGAAGAAGAACCTCTTCCTTCCCTGGTCTTTTCCCCGGCAACCGGCGCTCTCTGGCAGCGGTGTAGTGTGCACGAGTAGTCGTTTTGAACAGAGTGAAGGGCGATATTGTCGTTGGCTGCTGGTCTATGTACACATCGAAGTCCTCCTCTGGGGACGAGCCGCGGAGCCCCGAGAACAAGTCAGCTCTGGGTGCGGTCTCGTGGACTTCAATGGCCATCTTGCCATCCAATGACGTCAAGCAGCGGAGTTTGTACGGCTGCGACACGGGCTGTTTCAGCACCGCCAAGGCTTCTTTGAGCTTGCCCAAAAGCAAGTCGCGAGGGACCTCGAACTCTTTTTCCACCTTATAGAGTCGCGAGAAGAACAGAAGCGTCATCTTTAGCCGCTCATAGTGCTGGTCAAGGAGAAAGAAGTTGTCCTTCACGATGGAATCGGCGTCTGGGGGAACCCACGCACTGAGCCCAGGGTCGTAGCGGATGGTGCTTAGGATTTCGACTGGATCCTGCGGATTGAAGAAGTGGGAAATATGATTTTTGTAAAAGTCATCGGCAATTACATCGAACGACCGCATGGCGGTGAATGAAGATGGCCCCGCAAACCTGCGACGGGGTGCTAACTACCTGCACACAACGGCAAACTATGAACATGTCTATTAATGCAATGTGGGCCCATCAGTAAGGGCGGTACCGCTTCTTCTCCTTCATGAGACGCACCTTCTCTTGGTCCTGCTTGAATTTGCGCATCAAGTCATTCATCTCGTCCTTCTTGCGCTGGCGCAACTGGAACCGGTAGAAGTCCTCCTTCTCCTTCTTCTGCATCTTTTCCTTGGCCTTATCAGCTTCAACCGTAGCCGCGAGCTTCTGCTGGCCGAGAATGCCCTGCTTGGTCTTCCTCAGCAGCCCCACCACCAACGTGAAACCATCCTCGTCCACCAACGAACCCTGGCCCTGGAGTGCTTCTTTACTCTCCTGCTCCGCGAGATCAAAGTTGGTGAGAGCCTCCAGCACAGTGGCCGACAACTCCTCGGCGTCCACAACGCGGGCTCGTATTCTGCTCAAGAGGAACTTGGATCCAAACTCCTGCGCGGGCCAGTCCACCGGCTTACCTGCCTGTGCGGTCTTCTTGAACGCCGAGAATGCGAGCTGGAACGCCAGCTTGTCCACAAACGTCACGACGCCGCAGTTCTTGGGCAACTTGGCGCCCTCCGGGTCGTCGTAGAGCTCAAGATCTGAGGTGAGCTTGCTGAGATTCACCCACACGTCCTCGAGCATGCCTGTAAGCATGCTCTCCGTGAACAGCTCCAATGTGGCCCCGATGGCGACGCTCTGGAGAAACCGCTTCACCACCGCGGTGTCCGTACCGATGGGCAAATTGCATATGAAAATGCTCCGTCCGCTCAGCAGCAGAGACTTGACGTCATGCTTCTTGACAAATAGATAGTGCACACTGCTTGCTTTATAGAGCTTCACAGGGACCACGAGGTACCCCTTGAGCTCGGTGACCATACCGCAGAGAAGGGTTGCACCTGGAGGCATCGCCGCGACCAATAGTCAGCGGTGCGCGCACGACTCATCTCCGCCGGCGCTGAGGTAGACAGCAGCAGCAAGAAAGGTAAAAATGGGCGTCAAGCGGTAGAATCGTTTCTAAGCACGTTGCTGCTCGGCTGGACACATCGCTGGTACACTACGCTGCTTTAACTTTCAGCACAGAGATTGTGGCCAAGCAGCTGGCACTACCCCTTCCACCCAGTAATGTGCGCCGTGGTGAGCCACCGCACATCCACAGATCAGCCCCACTACTCCCGTAGAATGCCTGTATCACTGGCCCGGCTCGGAGCATGGCTTGCCAGGGTTCGGTGACAGCGAGGCTTTTGTGTCATATTTGAAAATTTTTAGTCGTGCGAGATTGAACCGGTCGCACCGCGAACCTGGCCCACGGTATTGGGACCGAGAGGTAGCTTTTCCTGTGTTTGCACGCCTGTAACAGCCAAACGAATTTGTCTCGCGCGAGGCTAGAGGCAGAATGGACAAGGATACCTTGCTTCAGGCGTTGGCCGGCACCTTGGATGCCAACTTCCAGGTACGGAAGCAGAGCGAGCTGCAATTGCATGCTTTTGAGCAGCGACCAGGTTTCACGGCCTACTTGTTGGACTTGATTTTGGAGGACAACGTCAACTTAGGCATCCAAGTGAGTGCCGCCATCTTGTTCAAAAACCGGATTGTGAGCTACTGGGTCCTTCCGGAAAACAAGCCTCCTTCTCCGCTCAGCATCACAGCCGAAGAGAAGCCCACAATCAAGGAGAAATTGATCCAGACATTGATAAAAACATACAGAAACAATCAGCTCCGCTTGCAGTTGTCCACCGCGTTGCACAACATCATCAACAGTGAGAAATGGGACGACTTGATCACCATTATCAAAAAGTTGTTGGCAGATCCTTCGCATACTGACCATGTCTTCACGGGCTTGATATGCGCCTATGAGTACTCTAAAGGGTACCGGTGGACTTCGCTCGAGTCCTCGGGCCACCTGAACCCGGTCTTGGAAGACATAGCGACCGAGTTGTTCCCCACCTTGGAGGCTCTTGTGGAGACCCTTCTTCAAAACGACTCGGAGACGAGCGACAGAATGTTGTACTTGATCATCAAAACCTTCAAGTTCACCACTTACTCATTCATGCCGTCCTATTTGAAAGATCCTACCAAGCTCGGGGGGTGGTGCCACATGCAGATCTTAATCATCAACAAGCCTTTGCCGGCGTCCGTGCTTAACGAGGCCGACATCGAGTCAAGAAACCAAAACCCGAGAATCAAGACGGTTAAGTGGTGCTTTGGTAATCTTCACAGATTATTGCTCCGTCATGGTGGAGGGTCTGGCACCCCTCATAAGGAGAAGGACAATGATTTCGTGCGTTCATTCATTTCCAACTTTGTGCCTGAGATTTTGAGTGTATACTGGCAGATCATCGAGAACTGGTCCACGCAGCAAATTTGGCTTTCTGAGAGCTCTTTATACCATTTGATATCGTTCCTCGAACAGTTAATCGAAACTGCGGCCTGGCAGTTGATTCTGGACAAAATCGACGGCATCATCAACCACGTCATTTTGCCCACCTTGAACGCAACTGAGACAACGGTCGAGTTATACGAAGATGACCCCGAAGAGTATATCAGAAGGTTCTTCGATATTAATAGAGAAAGCAACACTTCTGATGTTGCTTCCATAGGCTTCATCTTTAAGCTTGCCAGCAAGAAGTTCAAGTCGACCTCCGGTCTCCTTTTGAGAATCATCAATGATATTTTCACCAGAAGAAGTGCCAACCGCAATGACCTCAAGGCGGCCATGGAAACTGAAGGTGCTTTGCGCGTTTTGGCTACAATTTCCTATAAATTGGATCGCAAGACATCTCCAGTTCACGGGCAATTGGACCAAATGATTCACACTTTCATTTACCCTGAGTTGTTAACTGAAAATACTGCGAAGACCCCATGGTTGACCGCCAGGGCATGCGACACTTTGGCAATGTTTGACTACAAGTATCAAGACCAACGCGTATTACAAGATGTTTTCCAGGGCGTGATCACCTGTTTCCAAAATGAGGGCCATTTGCCCATTCAGTTGACAGCCGTCGATGCCTTGAGGACATTAGTCGATGAGGACTCAGTTGCCGCACATATTTCGGATCAGGCTCCGCAATTGATGGGAACTTTGATTGACATGTCGAAAAAGTTTGAGAGTGATATCCTTACAAATTTGATGGAGTCATTCGTTGAAAAGTTCGCAACCAATTTGGAGCCTTATGCACATGAGTTATCGTCTCGCTTGGCGGAACAATTCCTCAAGTTGGCTAGTGACATTTTGGAACAACAGTCCGCCAGTGGGTCCAGCAACATTGACTTGGACAAGGAGTACCAGGCATCCGGTATTTTGAATACTTTGACATCCTTGGTGGTGTCCGCAAGTTCATCGGAGACCGTTTCTTCATCGATTGAGTCGGTCTTGAGTGACATGATCAAATTCATCTTGACTAATGCTATGGTTTCGTTCTTGTCGGAGGCAGTTGAGATCCTTGAATCCTTGTTGTTCACGACTCAGAAGGTTTCTCCTACTATGTGGAACATGTACCAAGTCTGCATCGACTCCTTCAGCACCTATGCCTATGAATACTTTGATAGTTTCCAGCCTTTCTTTGAGAGCATCCTTCTCCACGGCTTTTCGCAGCCCGATGTGACAATCGACTCTCCACATGTCCAGCTGTTGTTACAAATTTGCTTCCAGATGGTGAAGAGTGAAAATATGGATCCTATATTCGCGAGCAAGGCATTTGAGTTGATTGAGCTTATGATTCTCAGTTTGCATGAACGCTTTGTCCCGTTCTTGCCAAGATTCTTGCCCGAGATCTACGAGGTTTTCTCCTCCCTTGAGAGCCAGCAATTATTTGATGGCTACATGTTGCACCACTTGTCAATCGTGAAGGTGTTGTTTGCCAGCATATATGTTGACGCAAACACGACGCTTCAATTTATGAGCTCCAAGGGCTTTGTGCCCACATTCTATAAGTTGTGGATCAAGCACTCTGACGACTTCCAGAGTGTGTACGGCTGCAAAATTCAGATATTGGCCACCCTTCGTCTCCTCTGCGACTCGGACTTGAGCTTGATCCAAGACCAAGATCTTGTGGGTGAAATGACGGACTTGCTAGTATCAAACTTGGAAGTCTTGCCACAGGCCATCAAGGCAAGACAAGAGTTGCGCGACAAGGAGCATGGCGTGAGGCAGTTTACTGCTGGCGCCACTATTGGAGAGGACGACGAGGACGCTGACGAGTACGGACCAGCAGGCGAATTCTACGACGATGACGAATATGACGATGAGGCAGAGCTTGAGGCCATGAAGCAAACTCCAATTGACAATGTGAATGTCTACGAGGTATTTGCCCGCAAGTTTGCCGGCTTGGAAAGCCAAGACAGTGCCAGATACCAACTCATCATTGCCAGCATGGATGACTCGCAAAAAGATACCGTAAAACAGGTTTTACAGATTGTCCAACTGGCTCAGTGACAATTATCAATTCATAGAGTACTGATTTTTGTAGCCACTGTAGTTTTGAAACATGCACGACTTGATGGCAAAACCGTGGGGTGCAGCCATTTAAAAGCACACACTATATATTCCAGAAGCACGACGGCGACGGCAACTTACAGCATCTTTTTTTACAACCTTGCTTACCCCGCCACTACATTACATAGAACTGCACCATGTTTTCTGGCTTCGGTTCGGGCATGTTTGGGGGAGGCTCCTTCGCCCCCATGAGCACCAAGTTCGAGGAGTTCTTCCGGTGCTATCCCATCGCCATGATGCCAGACAATATACGCAAAGACGACGCCAACTATGGTGGCAAGATCTTCTTGCCGTCGTCCAGCTTGAACAAGTTGACCATGCTTCACATCCGGTACCCCATGCTTTTCGAGCTCAAGAATGAGGTCAATGGCCTCAGCACACATTCTGGTGTTTTGGAGTTTGTCGCTGAAGAGGGCCGTGCCTATTTGCCACAGTGGATGATGAGCACACTCAAGCTTGAACCGGGGCAGTTACTCCAGATTTCCAGCTGCGATTTGCCGTTGGGCAGCTTCGTCAAGATCGAGCCTCAGTCAGTGGCCTTCCTCGACATTTCTGACCCCAAGGCGGTGTTAGAAAACGTGTTCCGCAAGTTTTCCACTTTGACAGTGGATGATGTCATTGAGATCAACTATAACGACTCTATATACGGCATCAAGGTCTTGGAGACAAAACCCGCCAGGGGCATCTGCGTGGTGGAGACAGACCTCGAGACGGACTTTGCACCTCCTGTGGGCTACGTGGAACCAGAATACAAGCCGACAAAGGTGGAGCCTCAGAGCAGAAGCCTCACACCCTCGAGTGTCAACAAGAGCGCCGGTGCCGGCACCATGGCCCGGTCAATCAATTACGCCAACATTGCAGCGAACGCCAATACGGTGGATCAGTTCAAGGGCGACGGCCAGAAACTCTCTGGAAAGTCCGTTACGCTGGCTGAAAAGGAGCAAAGCATAGATGACTTGGACATCAATGCCCCACCGGCGCCGTTAGCATTACCCGCAAACCAGCTCTTTTTCGGATTCCCCGTGGTTTTGCCCACGCCAGAGGCGACCGATACCGAAGGGGAGAAGAGCGAGGAGGTCTTCAGCGGCAAGGGCCAGTCATTGAGACAGAGCAAGAAGAGAAAAGACAAGACCAAAAGCCACCCTCTGCTAAAAAACGGGGAAAGAAGCCCCGACTTTATAGAGATCGATTAGGCTGATAGCGTTTGCATACATTCTATATTACTTCTATTCGTACAATCAGTCTCTGAAGACGTCGTTGCCCTGTTCCACGGCTCTCTTGGAGTGGTAGACAATGTCAGTGGACTCCCAAGGGTAAGCAATCCACACATCAGGCACGGTTCTGGCCGCAAAGTAGTTGCCAGTCTCCATGATCTCATCCGGCAACGAAGCCTTCTTGGGCTTGTCCTTGTCGTGCAACACAAAGATGCCAAACTTGGTGTCTTCAGGGTTGGCCCCGACTGCCGCACACTGCTCCACAACGTCCTTCTTCAACTCAGACACGGCATAGTGCAACGTGGTTCTGGTGTCGTCAACTTCATCAATGATCAACACATTCTTGCCCACCAAGCTGATCTTGGACTGGTGGTAGTCAATCCACTGAGTGCGGACCACCTGAGTACCAACGGTCTCGGCTTGAGAACCGACGGTACTGATATCCTCGTAAAGGGACAAGATGATGGCCATGATTCTCACATTTGGCTCACCCGGTTCCTTCAAAAAGGTTCTCAAGATTCTGGCTGGAATGAAGCCACCACCACCAATAGCGATGATCATGTCCGGCTTGAACGCCTTGATCTTGTCCGCACTCTCCTGGCAGAGCTGGTGGATGTTGTTGTACGAGATGTACATCTTGGTGGCTTCAATATCGTCAGCGTCCATTTTGAATGATGTGTTTAAAACGTGAGCGCAGGGCTAGCGGCAGCCAGGTTGGGTACCAGAATACCAAAAGGAAAAAAATCAATGGTCGCGACGATGAGCTTATATGTGCGAAAAAAAATATCGGAATCTCCGCGGCGATGCCCTGAGACCCTGCATGCGCAACACGGCACCCAATTGGGAGATATCAGCCTACAGCATTAGTTAGCGGCTCTGATAGCAGCTATCACTCACTATCGGATCTATCCTTACGAGTCTGATGCGATGCCAATGTAGATCGAGCAACTTACTGGGTTTCATGATATTATGTCTGACCACTTGATATTGAGAGAGCCAGGCCCCATTGCTATCCGGTGGTCTTTGTAGATCTCTCTTTCTGATTCATAGAATAATGCTACTCCTTAAGCCTTTGCATCGACCAAGTTGAACCCGTGAAGATAAAATAGAACCTTCGATGTACTCACGTGACGCGGCGGTTTTTTCAGTGTGAATCCGCTACGTGTTCCACTCGAAAAAGTCACCGCAGTCGCACGTCACAAACTAAAGGCTATTTAGTTCATTCGATAGCGGAGCAAGATCCTGCGAGCATGCGGTTGTTGTTATTGGCGCTCTGGGCCGTGGGAGCCAGCGCTGCTATTTTGGGCATCGATTATGGACAGCAGTTCACCAAGTCGGTGTTGCTCGCACCAGGAGTGAACTTCGAGGTTGTGTTGACGACGGAGGGCAAACGCAAAGACCTCAATGGCTTGTCTATTCGCTCGATAAAAGAGGGTGACTTGGAACGCGTCTACGGCTCACAGATGGGCTCGTTATGCACCAGATTTCCTCAGTCATGTGTGTTGGATTTGAAGGCCATTGTGGGGAAGACCCACGATGATCCGGCGGTACTGAAGTACCTCCAGCAGCATTTTGGAATTAAGATCCTTGAAAACTCCGACACCAACTCCGTCAAGTTCGATTTTGGCTTCACCAACAAGTCATACCAGTTTACGCTTGAAGAATTGGCCGCCATGGGCTTTGACCACTTGAAGCTGCGTGCCTTGGCTACTTTGGAACACTCAAGCGCAAAGCCAATCATTGACGTGGCGGTTGCTGTCCCGCCGTATTTGCTGAGCCACGAGAAGCAAGCTTACTTGAACATTCTCGAATTAGTTGGCTTCGATTCCGTTTTGGGTTTGGTGGACGAGGGCACCGCTGTCGCCCTCAACTACGTATCCAGCAGAAAGTTCGAGAAAGAGCACTACAACGACAAAGCGCAAACGCATTTGATCTACGATATGGGAGCAGGCTCCACGAAGGCAACGGTGTTTGAGTTCACCCCTTACAAAAATGGAACTATTGTCTTGGATATCAAGGGCGTCGGCTACGAACGCGACTTTGGAGGAAAGACATTTACCGACTCCATCTATGGAATCATCTTGGAAAAGCTCCAGCAGCACTTCGGCATTGAGCATGCCTCTGAGTTGTCTGACAAAGCCAAGGCAAGAATCTTGGAAGCAGCCGAAAAATGCAAGTTGATTTTATCTGCCAATCAGGAATATGTTGTCAGCCTTGAATCGATTTACAATGACAAAGATTTCAGGGGCGTCGTCACCAGAGAGGAGTTTGAAGAATTCAATGTCGACTTGATGAAGACCATCACCAAGCCTTACTTGGACGCGATAATGAACGCTCAAGTGGCCACTAGAGACCTTGATTCGATTATATTGACCGGCGGTTCTATTCGTATTCCATTCGTTCAGAAGCACTTGACTACCATTGCGGGCTCCGAGGAAAAGATTTCAAAGTCTGTGAATGCTGATGAGAGTTGCGTAATGGGAGTCACTTCAAGAGGCTTGCAATTCAAAACAAAAACTGGTAGACCAAATGAAATCAGGGTTATTGATAGGTCGCTTCACAACTTTGAGGTCACAGTCAACGGCGAGTCTCAAGTCATCTTTGAGAAGGGCGCCCCATCTGGCCAGGAGCGCAGAGTTAACTTCGGCAAAATTGATGACAACCTCGTTATTGACTTCTTGGAGGATGGTGCCTTGTCGAAGACGGCAACTTTCGAAGACATTGAGAATAAAGCTTCGAAAATGACCTGCAAGAGCAAACAGGAGAAGGAACTCGTCGGTACTTTCGTATTGAACCACAACAAGATGTTTGAACTTACAAGTTTAGAGGTTGACTGCGTCCAGAAGGAGGAAAAGAAAGGGTTTTTCGACAAGTTGAAGAAAGATCCAGAGGAGACTGAGACCGATTCAACAGTGGAGGAAATTGAGGGGCTTGATGAGTCGCTGGTTAGCAACAACACTAATTCTACGACCCGAAGAGAGACCCCAAAGAAATTCCTGCGGCCGGTGCAACTTACTCCCAAAGAAGAAACATACCCATCGGGTTCTCCGCTTCCCCGTGCCGCGTGGAGACGCAGCACCAAGAAATTGAAGTATTTGAACAGAAAAGATCAGGAGAAGATTGCGATTGATCACTCCAGAAATGTTCTTGAGAGCGCATGTTACCAGTTGAGGTCTTTTATGGATGACAAATCTGATGAACTCCAGAAGGGATTCAGCACTGAAGAGCTTGAGGAATACTCGTCATATGTTTCAGAGACAATTGAGTGGCTCGATTTCGAAAGCGACGATAGCGAATTGGCTGACATTGAAAGCAAGATTGAAGAGATCGGTATGAAGAGAAATGAGTTGGAGTACAACATAAAGCTTGCTCTGGCTGACTTGTCATTAGATAAGATGAAACTGGCTGCGGAAGAAGCGACAAGAGTAATGGGAACTATACAAAAGTTCATGTTAGGCTTTGGAGAAGATATCAGAGATATCAGAACCAAGTATGAAGAAAACGGTCTTGACTTTGACAAGGAAAATGAGAAAGTCAGAGCCATGATTACCAAAGACCACTCAAAACTTGTCACTTTGGAGCAAGATATGGATGCATTCAAAAACCGGTTGGATGCTCTTGAGGACCTCATCTATGGTGGAGACTTCGCCCTGATCGAGAAGCACGCCTTATTCGATGCTCAAGAAGCCCTTACCGATAAGGTGGTGGAATTGTTGACCAGCATTGTTGAGATTGAACAGAGCCACCTCTCTAGGAAGAAAATGTTGAACGACAGATTCGAAAAGTTGTTAATCAGGAAGCAGCAGCAAGAGTTTAGACAGCAGTTGAAGGAGAAGGAAAAGGCGAAATTAGCGAAAGAGAAGGAGGAGGCTAAGGCGCAAAAAGCTGATGAGGATGAGAACGTCAGCAATGAAGCATCTGAGACTACAGCCACCGAGAGCAGTGGTGGAGACGAGGACGATGACGCTCTTCACGATGAGTTGTAATTGAGCACCAAATCTGCCCATATTTAGATCCAAAGCACACGTTCATAGACCTTTCGTAGATGGTACTCACACGACCAAGTATAGAAGCGATGGAGCTGCAACTTCTGCCAAAAGTCAGCATGTCTTACACGAACGGTATGTTTATTCCACGGCGGAACCAGACTTAGTGATGAATCTAACAATGTTTTAGGTAGCCTGCATCGAGCAGACAACGATGACAGAAGCCCATATAGCAGACGAGATGAGAGGGTAGCGAGAAACGACAGATACGATAGATACGACAGATCGAGCAGGCGAGACGATGCTCCACCGCCAGAATATCTGCAGACTAGGAGCCATCATGGCGAGTACAAGGGTGACAGTTACGGAGCCGGTGGTCGGTATCGTGAGCGCAGTTACAGAGAACGCAACCCGCGAAACAGAGACAGAGAGCCAGAGAGAAGAGAGGGTGGTTTCCGGGAAAGAGAAAGTCGTTCAAGCTATCGCCCAAGACCTACCGGTCCCACGGGTCCTAATAGAGATATTCGGCAGCGTACGCAGCAAGAAAGAGCACGACCAAGAGAGAGCCCCGAGGAAAGGATCGCGCTGATTGAAAAGAAGCTTCTCGATTTGGAGTCTGTTGAGTCCATCGACGACATGAAGGTGATCGACTCTAAATGGGGGGTCAAGCCTAAGGGGTTCGAGAATGTGAGTGCACAGAGGGCTAAATTGTCCGGCCTCTTTCCATTGCCTGGGTATCCACGGCCAGTCAATTTCACCAATTTGGAGGGCCAAGTCAAGGAAAATGAACTCATGGATATATTGAATGATGCTAAGCTCGATCCTAAAGAGTCAAGGCTTTCGAGAACGGTGATAGTCAAAGACCTCGATTTCGATGACATTGACTACTTAAAAGTCGCCGACTACATCAACAAATTCCTTGGCTCACTAGACATACCTGAGACGACGCTTCAAAATATTGAGCTGAAGCGCAAAACAAAAGATAACAAGTACCTTGTGATTCAGTTTAAGAACAACAGCTGTGCTACCATAGCGTTGGCTTTGTCACGTTTGCCGGTTCAGAAAGCAGACTTGGTATCAAGCAAAGACGACAGTACCGTCACCGAGGGAGAGCTAAGCTTAACGCTAGATCGTCCGAATGAGTACTTGACGCACGAGCTTTCGAGCCACAGTGCCGGCGTTAGCGCTGACGTCAAAGACGTGGTAGAAGACTCGCCCAACAAAGTAACTATACTAGCAGACGCAGAAGTAACGGAGACTCAACTTTTGGAAATCGTTGGCAAGGAGGCAAAAGTCACCGCATTTCAGATGTTGCGGGAGTTAGGAACGAGGAAGTTTACCGGGATTGCGTTCGCTGAATTTGAGTTACGTGAAGAGGCAAAATCTGCGGGCTCGTCTTACTTATCATCTGTGGTCGAGAAGCTAATCGCTCATGAGCAAATTCTGCAGGCGTTTCTCTCGTGCGCCAACCCCGTGGAAACCCACATTCAATCCGGAGACACAGACGTGACATCCTTGAGAAAATTGGCAGCAAATGAGTATGTGTCTGCTCACCCAAAGCTGAAGGTGATTCAACTCATAAATTGTGTCGCTGCAAAGGATCTTGTGGATGACGACAATTGTGAATTCATAAGAAACGATATAAAGTCGGAACTTGGGAGATTCGGTGTTGTCAAGTCCATCAAAATTCCTCGACCGCCAAACGACTACACGCCAGGGATTAGTCTGTTCTCTCAGCCCGGCCTAGGTAAGATTTACGTTGAGTATGAAGACGAGGAGGCAGCTCTCAAAGCTACTATGGAGTTGGCGGGCCGGCTGTACAATGATCGCACGGTGTTGATTGCATTTTACGACCATGGTGACTATACTAAGGGGATATTTTAGAGGCGACTCTCGGCGAGGAAAACCTTCAACTCGTCCGGGACGTTCCTGTCGAAACCGTGCCTCATAATAAGGCTATAGAGAGACTTGGGGAGTTCTGGGATGAAGCTGAGACTGAGCTTGATTATTTCATTGTGCTCTAACGGTGGGAAGTTCCTGAGGATTGTCATCGGTTGGGATGATTTGAGTAAAGTTGACCGGTTACTGATGAGCTGGGCTACAATGAAGAGCAAGTTCATATGTGTCCCGTATGCAAAAAGAAAGTCCCAGAGCTTGAGAACAGATGGAAGCGTTGGGGTGCACGCACAGAGAGTCAAGACCGACGGGAATGCGTATATCTCTGGCTTCAAGAACTTCAGTTCCAAGTAGTCACTGAGAACCGGATCTATGATTTTGAGAACAATGTCGACAAGTGACAAGCCGGTATGGACGCCATCCAAGTTTGGCGTAATGTATAATGGGATCTGCTTGTTGATCAAATTGTGCATTAGTGCGTATGCTTGGGGCTCCAGCTTGGAACAGGTGTATGCAATGGGTGCCAAGAGAACGTTCATTCCTTGTACGTAACCAACCTTGTCGGGGGCGGTCAAGGCTAGACAGGAGAGGATGCGGATCAACGAGTCTTCGCTAACCTTCAGATGGAAGGCAGCATCGTTCATGAGTGTGCGGAAGGTGTCGTTCTTGATCTTCTGATATATGTCGTCAGAAAGGCGGGTGGGCACGCATTTGACGAGCTCCAAGTAATGCTGGGTGGAGAAGTTGGGCACTTTGCAAAGGATGGCCCATACATAGCTGCGGTACGGGCACAGATCATACCCGTGGGGCACATTCAAGCCCTCAATGAGCACCAAGTACCGGAGCTGGGACAAGCTGTTTTCGAGGAAGATCTGCGGCGAGCTAATGAACTGCTCTATGGCGTCCTTCTTGCGGCCCTTGCCCTTGCCTGGCGCAGTGGGGCTGAGCATGGCTGCGTTGTTTGGAAAGACGACCAAGGCGTCCTGCGTGCAACTGAGGGTGTTCGCGTTGACCAAAAGACTGCGTGCAGGATATTTTTTATCTGAGCGCGGCGGGAAGTCTTCTGCAAGCTCAACGGAGGCAGCGAACCACAGCAACAGCAGCAATGTTTGGTCTTGGCAAGCTTCTCTACGTGATTTTGCTAGCCGTCAACGGCATCGCGGTGCTCAGTGAAGACAGGTTCTTGAATCGCATTGGCTGGGCCAGCAAGCAGAGTGACGTGAGCCAATACCAGTTCCAGCAGACCAGCGATGTTGGTATCAAGAGACGCTTGATCAACTTGATAGGCGCCATCAGAACGCTTCTTCGCTTTCCGTTGATTTTCATCAACGTGCTAGTGATTGCCTACGAGTTGGTTTTGGGTTAGAGTAGCTCGGCCGTTTGGGGCCAGCACAGTATTATACAGACGGAGGGGTTCATATTCCAATCAATAACGAGACCAACATGTAGCAGAACCTTACAAGAACTGAATGCGGCGACCACAGTACGTTCGTGCCTTTCTATTATACATATTATACAATGGTTCTAGTCGTACTCTGCCTTCACCTCATCTTGGAAGGAGTTGTTGCTGTGGAGCCGATCGCGCGACTTTTTGAAGAGCTCCTCCTGCTGCTTCAACAACTCCTCCTCAGAGAGGCCCGAGTTCTGAAACTTGTTGTTCTTCTTCTCCTTGCCCTTCAACAACTCCTTGTGCTCGTCCAAGATGCGATTTATTATGTCCAAGTAATTCTGGAAGCCGAGTTCCTCAAGCGCCTTGACAACGTGGTCCGATGCAATGGTCTTCTTGGCCTCTTTCTCGGCGATTTCGTTCAGCTGTGTCGACAAGATCATGATGAACTCGATGGCGCACTCGGTGATGGCCTCGCGGGCCTCCTTTGATATGGCAATGTCCTTGGGGAGTATTTCGGAAATTATCTTCTGTACCGTGGCCTTGGGCAACAGAAGATCATCGTTGCCGCCTCCGGTGTACTCGCTCATCTCCGCCTGCTCACGTTGTGCTAAATCAAATTCAAGGGCAGTGTCGAGATCCAGCGTCGCCCCAAGCAATCCTGCAAGCTTATATGTACGTCCCTCGAGCCCAAGCAGCGAACCGCACACCTTAAATACTTTTCGCACATCCAAACACCAGCGCCATCATCGCATGGATCGGTGCGTGTTGTTTATTTATGGAGCGCCAGCGTCATTCCTAACCGTAGTCAGACGTGCGCAACCTTGTAGAATGCGGTGAGTGCATCGACAAACACGGATGGCTTTTCGCTCACCACCCAGTGCCCGCTGTCCACCTCGCGATACTCAATATTTGTGAAGTTGGCGAAGTCTTGTGGACCCTCAACGAATGAAGAGTGCTTGGCCTTGAGCACGAGCGAGGGCATCGTGACATTGAAGGAGTCTGGTTGCAACGGCCATGCACCCATCTCTTTTATCACCAGATGAAGTTGCAAATCCTGCACAGGAATCTGGAACCCGTGGTGAGTGAGACTAGACAACAAGAAGCCTCTTACGATCTTGTCCTCTTCGTACTGCGCAAGAAGCGAGTCTGCATCCTTCTTGTTTGTTATCCCCATCTCTTCGATTTTGCACATACCCTCCAAGTTGCGGGCAAAGCTGTGTTCCAACGGTCGCGACACTGGAGCATTGTCAACCACACAAATCTTGGAGGCAAGGGAGGGCTCTTCAATTGCAACTAGCATGGCTACCTTGGCTCCCATTGAGTGTCCCACCAACACCAGATCGTGCCACCCTTGCTCCTTCATGAGGCAAATCACATCGTGCGCGAGGAGGCTATAGGTATGAGGCATCTTATGCTGCGAAGATCCGTGATTTCTGAGATCAACTCCAATGACTTCGGTATGGAGTCTGCGGTGAAGTTCTTTACCGGTTGAGCGGTAATTGAATCGCAGACCAAACATGCCGTGAAGTAAAATGATAGGCTTGTGTCCCGCTCGCGTCGGGACCTTCTTGGCTCTGAAATGCTCAAATGCAAGCTTTGCTGGCAGTGGAAGGCGTACCATTCTGGACAAAAGGTACACAACTGCCTGCCTTGTTAGCGTATCAAGACTTTGAGGTGCACTATCTCTTGCACCAAGTCGAGGTCGCAAGGCGCGCGACATTATTGCGACATTTTCACATCTCATCGCATCGCACCTCATCGATTCTTTCGCGCAGCGTATTCTCCTGTTTCGTACACGGGCGCAAGACTGGCGGCTACCCTTGAAGTGTACAGTATCTCGGAAGGCTCCAAGAGATCTATTGGTGGCGCCGGTAATCTTCCAGGATACACACAATGAACTCACTCATTTGCAGCAGCTTCGACCCTAGCTATTCGTCTTTTGCATCTGGCGCGGTCTCTTTGGATACGCACCAGGTAAGAGTACAAAGCATTTCGGCATCACAGTCTGCACTCAATGTGTCCTTCAATCTTGGCAAGTCAAAGCTTACAGCCTTGGGATGGATTTCTGATACGTTGGTCGCACTTGGAACTGCCGGCGGTCAGATTATACTCTATTCGAGTACTCTGAATGAAATTGTCGCTGAGTTGGACTACCCATCAAGCGCCGCAATCGCAGATGTTCACTTTAAGTCGGAGAGCAATTCTATCTACAGCGTGGATCTCAACGGTTTGATAATAGAATGGGACTTGCAAAGCTACAAGCAGCTAACGAGCTTCAATATCAACGATTTTCTTGAAACCCCGGAGACAATAAGCAGAATCGCTACTCTCTCTATCAGTGGAAAGCCTCACATACTCATTGCATCCCATTCAGTTTATTTATTCGATATCACGAACAATGTGGTTGTGAAAACGTTTCCAGCGCATGTGCTGCCTGTGAATCACATCATAATTGTGAGCAGCGACTTATTTTTTACCAGTGGAAAGGGCGACAGATTCTTGAACTTGCACTCTATCAAAGACAATAGTACAAAGGCAGTGTTTGTCTGTGATTCCAACGTGATCAAAGCATCGTTCGGGGCAACTGGTGATAACACGGTATTAGCTGCAATTACCGAAACCGGAACTGTGGAAGTGTTTAATAATCCTTTGAAAGAAGACACTGCCGTTGGTACACCGTCTAAGAAAAGAAGAAGACAATCGTCGCAGAAAAAGTCGCGTTCACCAGACGGATCTTTCAAAGTGGATAGGCCACCTGAAGAGGTAGCCAAGTCACTCCTGATCTCTATCGTTGACCTTGCAGTGTCTTCAAATTCAATCATATACACCTGGTTGGAAAATAATGACATACCCACCTTTGATAGCATCACTTGGCTCGACGAGGCTGGCAATGTCAGATTAACGTCACTGGTGATACTTGAAAAGTCTAAGCCTGAGTTGAAGACATCTCATACAACTGTCCAGGGCCACGACATTGCCGCAACGAAGCACTATAACGAAGGTAATGCGATCGTATCGGACGGTTTCAACATGAGAGATTTAGACAGTGAAGAGGAAGAAGAGTCGTTAGTGGAGAAGTTGGAGAAGCTCACCACCGAAAGCAAGTCCAGAAAGCAACAACGGAGGAAGAAAATGAGCAAGGCCACCACGTTGACGACGATACTTTCTCAATCGTTGAGGAACAATGATCACTCGCTCTTAGAGACTGTGTTGAATAACCGCGATATGGAAACTGTACAAAATACCATCATCAAGCTTGATGCTAGTCTTGCTGTGGTTCTTTTGGACAGACTTGCGGAAAGGATAACCAGACAGAGTTCTCGTTTTGACCACCTCAACTTCTGGTTGAAATGGATCATTATCATTCACGGAGCATTTTTGAGCTCCTTGCCGAACTTGCAGGTCAAGCTTTCAAACCTTCATGCCATCTTGACCAAGAAGGCCGACACCCTCCCACGCTTGTTGGAGTTACAGGGTAGAATGAGGATGCTCAATGAGCAGAACCAGCTCAAGAAGGAGCTACTTGACGTGGAGGCTCACGACTCTGACGAGAGCGACGTCGAGTACAACGAAATGCTCGACGATGCTGGACTCATGGACGACGGTGAAGATGACATCAGTGTAGACGGTGACCATGATGATTTTGACGACCTCAGCGACAATGGCTCTGCCGACGAGGTTGACAATCTGGACAATGAACAGGAGGCCAACGGAGAAATAGCATCAGTCATGGATCTTGATGAAGGCTACAGCGATGCTGAGGCCGATTGAGATCTGAAAATTAATGCATAGAGAACATAGCGTATGATACATACTGTATATAAAATTTTCATGTAGAACTCTTGCAACATCGCAGGTTTCTTTAGCCATGTTGTCGTGGAGGCTGGTATACTTGCTAGCAATTGGGTTTCGGTTCTTTCTTGCTCTCTCAGACTCGTACATACATCCCGATGAGCATTTCCAGAGCTTGGAGGTCCTTCTGAAGTACATTTTCGGCTACTCCACACATATACCATGGGAATTCCAGCCTGAGGCTCCTGCCCGCAGTTTTGCTCCTTTGTACGTCTTCTATGCCCCTGTGTTGTATGCGGCAAAGGTCTTGGGCTTCAGCCCACTTGCAACGTGGTACCTTGCTCGCCTTGAGTTGGCTCTTGCTACCTGGGTTGTTACCGACTGGTGTCTTTATAGGCTTTTGCCAACAAAACAGGAACGCATCAAGGCAATGCACTTTGTCCTGACGTCATACGTGACGCTTGTGTATCAGTCGCATTGCTTCTCCAATAGTTTGGAGACTATCATCTTACTTTTAACGCTCACCATTGTGGATGACTTGCGATACTTGAACACTCACCCTGAGCTTAATGTGACCAAGAAGAGAACTCTTTTCTTTTTTGGATGCTTGGTCTGCTTTGGCACCTTTAACAGAGTGACATTCCCAGCATTTCTAGTGCTCCCCAGTTGGTTTGTGCTTCAATACGCATGGACCCACAAGAGCGCCTTTCTTTTAGCAGGTGCCGGCTTTATGTTATCCTCGGCAGGTTGCATCATAACCGACACCATAATGTTTAAATCCGTGGACTCGCTCCTTGAAAATCCTCTAAGCATGAGTACCTACGTGGTGACTCCCATCAACAATCTTGTGTACAACGTGAATTACGATAATTTGGCTACTCACGGCATTCACCCCAGGTATACTCACTTACTCGTCAACTTCCCGCAAATACTTGGACCGGGCTTGTTATTCTTGCTTCCGAACATATTTAAAAAGGGTTATTGGCCTACGCCTTGGTTATCGTTGATTAGCGGCTTGAGTGTTTTGAGTATAGCTCCTCACCAGGAGCTCAGATTTCTAACTCCTCTACTACCGTTAGCCACAAGCTGCTTTGATCTCACTGCGCTTCCACGGTGGTGTCCGAAATTTAAAAGAGTGGCTCCAACCTTGATAAATTTGTGGTATGGTTTCAACGTGGCCATGTGCATACTTATGGGTGTTCTCCATCAAGGTGGCATCGTACCCACCATAACCGAGCTTTCATCCTCAGAGGGAATACAAATCTGGTGGAGAACGTACACTCCTCCCACATGGCTACTTGGCTCGGATTCATTGCAAGTGATCACTAGCAAAAACCTGCATTCTGTTGAGATTGACACATCCATGCGCCATGTGCTTATTGACACTATGGGCAGCGAATTTTCCTTTGTTGAAGCCATAGTAAAGCAAGCTCGTGCAACAGGAAAGAACGTCTCGCTTATTGCTCCATTGGCATCAATGAACTGCATGAAGCGGGACGACTTCCGATTAAATTGGAGCTACTCCTATCATCTCGACATGGACCACTTGGACTTCAGCTCCAAGGACTGCATTACGCCTGGCTTGGGCATCTACATTCCATCATGACTTGTCGTCATCTGTGTATTAATGGTCACATTTATGCATGTCTTACTTGTAGAATTCGAATTTGTCCTGCTCGCTGCCGGTCTTGACCTGGCTCGAGTACGCCTCCTCCAAATCAGACTGCAAGATCATGTACCGATTCTTCCTCACTGCTCTCAAGCCCGCTTCTTGCATAATGGCGGCAATGACAGCGCCTGACAACGGGTCGTTTCTTATGATCAACGAGTCAAGATCAGCCTCGGGGGCCAACGCCATCTTAGATGCAATGGTGGAGAAGATCAACCTTCTCTCTCTTCGGTCCTTCAAGGAAGGGAACTCTATCTTTCTGTCTAATCTGCCTGGTCTCAAGAGAGCGGGATCCAACGTGTCAGCTCTGTTGGTGGCCATGATCACCTTGACGGTGGAGGTCTGGTCAAAACCGTCCATCTGGTTCAACAACTCCAACAAAATTCTCTGCACTTCTCTGTCGGCACCTGTCTGGGCATCGAATCTCTTTGTTGCTATGGCGTCAATTTCGTCGATGAAGATGATGGCAGGCGAGTTTTCCCGGGCCAAGCGGAACACGTCTCTGACCATTCTCGGACCCTCACCCAAGTACTTCTGCACAAATTCCGAACCATTAATGCGGATAAAAGACGCCGTGGAAGAATTGGCCACGGCCTTCACCAACATGGTCTTGCCTGTGCCTGGGGGACCGTACAAGAGCACACCGCGAGGGGGATCGATACCGATCTGGGAGTACAAGTCGCCCTGGGTCAACGGCAACTCCACAGCCTCACGGATCTCCTGCTTCTGCATGTCCAAGCCACCAACGTCGGCGTAGGTGACGTCGGGCTTTTGGTCGTCACCCACGATGGAGATGGACGAGTCCGCCTCGGGAGGCAAGATGTCAACCAAGGCGTTTGAGTGGCGGTGTAACGCCACCAGCGATGACGGCTTCAAGAGCTCGCGGTCCAACGTAGACAAGATCCGCACAACGTAGTTGGACCCCGTTGTCGACGAGACAATACCGGTGTCCTCGTCGATGGGCTCGAGGAACTGGCCAATGACGAGTGGCACGGACTTGATCCGCTTCACCTCCTCCTGCGCGCGCACCAACTCGCGCTTCAAGTGCCGCTGCTCATCCTTGATGTAGTCTTCCTGCAACAACAACAAGTCGAGCTCCTTCTGCAACTTCTTCAACTTCAAGTACACGTCGGACTCCTCAGTGCCCGTCTTGAGCGCCTTGTGCTGCGGCTGCTCGTAGATGCCCAACTCTTCCATTGCGCGGCGTAGGGTGTGCGTGCTGCCAGAACGTATGATGCTAGCGGTGCCAAGGGCTGGTCGGCTTGGCTGGTGCGGCCTCCGCGACTCTTCAGTGGCGGCCAAATGGTACAGACACGACCACGGTTTGGCCCACTTATAGCGGCCCACTAGGCTCGTTCAAGATGGCCAGCGTAGCGGCTCCTGTGGCAGCGACGTGAAGAGCCCGTGGGCGTAGTGAATGCATTGTGCGGGGCTGGAAGTGGCCTCCATGTCTATAATCTATAATTCTACTTGAGCGATAGTGCCAAGACCCCCCCGATGAGACAGCCGAGTAGCGACACAACTGTGGTGTAGAGCGCTAGTAGGGGCCTGTCGAGGGTGATGGAACTTGTGTTTGCATGCAACGCCTTGAGCTGCTCGAAAAGGGCCAGCCAGGAAGTGAACACAATCTTGACCGATTCGCCGGAATCAGCGCTCTGAGACTTGACAGGCGCATCGTCTCCTCGGGCTTGGGGTCTTGGAGTGACGGCGGCCGGAGACTGAGAAGCCACTTCCACCGAATAGTTGTCCAACGCCTGCCTCACCTTGACTTCAAACAGCTCTGTAAGTCGTTTCCGCTTCCACGGCTCGACAACAAAGGTAGCTACAGCAAAGAGAATCAAGTTGACCCCCATGATGCCCCAGGTGCCCCACGTCGACGCCCGGCGAATCTTGTCCGACCATACCTGTTCCTCGTGGTACCGCACAAGAATCTTCTGCGTCAACTCCACCTGCGCTGTCTCGACACGTTGCTCTGCATCGTCAAGCGCGCTTTTCGCCTGGGCTTCTTGTTGCTCATTGGCGTGGTCGTTACGATACAACACGGTGAACCGCTCGACATCCTCGGGAGTCCAGTTATGCTTGCGTGTGAGAAGCTCGTTCATCTCCTTTTGCGAGTCGCTTCTCTGGTTGATGGCACTGGTGTACGCTTCCTTACAGCTCCTGACGTGGTTTTTGGCTTCCGAGAGCTCAGCCTCCAACGTTTCGATGCTTGCCCTCAACTTCTCGATGGCTGAGTAGCCGGTCACATCGTTCAATGTCCGGGTCGCTGTGAGGATAGTATCTTGAGCCCGATCCAAGTAGTTGGCAAGGATTTTGGCCCACTGACTCTTCTGCTCTTCCACCTGTGAAGGAAGAGGATCAGCTGTGGCGGTGGCAGCCCTTCGAGCATCTTTCGCTTTGGTAGATAATACCGGTTCTCTCGAAAGTTGCTGGGTTGTTTCACCGTCGCTGGTTTTGTAGCGACTTTCTTGCAGTGGAGGCTTCTGACCGACGTTGGAAGTCCTGAGGATTTCGTTCAATTTCTGATCTACCAGGGAATTAAACCGCCGGCTAACAACTGTTCTTGGCCGAGGGAACGCTCGCACGTGCCAGCACAGGAGGTAGCGTATCATGCTCGGTGGTGATCTCTAAATTTCAAGAAAACACTTCCCCACAAATCGCGATAAATTTTGGCGCACACTACAATATTTCCAGTCGCTCAATTCAAAGGCCTAAAAGTTCTTGTTTACCAACTCCTTGACAAGCTTCCAGTCATCGGAGGCAACGTAGTCCATGACGACAATACCAGAGCCCTTGCCAAAGTTCTTCTGGATGTTCTCCTTGGCCATGCCCTTTGCAATCTGCTCGGGCCAGCAGGCGTGGTCGAAAAAGTTCGAGCCGGAACAGAAGTTAATGAACAACTTGGGGTCCGAGTTGGACGAGTTGTACTCAGTGGCCTTCTTAAGCAATTCCTTGACGTAGCCAGCCTTCTTGTTAACGTCAGTCTCCTCCTTCATCTCGCAGAAGTCCTGGACGCAGAACTTGCCGCAGTCGTCCTCCTCGCAGTTGTAGGCCCAGGAGGCAGCGTCGAAACCGAACTCACGGGCTCTGTCCTGGTTCTGCACACCGAATCTTCTGAACAACACAGCCTTGCCTCTGGCGTCGCCGAGCTTGGGGATGTTGGTGCCCAAGTACCACTTGTCCTTGTTCTTGTTGATGTAGCGGTCCCAAATACAGTTACCAAACTCATCCTCGTCATTGTTCCACGAGTCCTCACCTTCCTGCTTCAAAGAGATGATGACGGTCTCGGACTTGTTCTTGTCCAAGAACTCGTAAACCTCTTCCAACGCGTCCGACAACTTCAACGGAGTAGGAATCTTGACTGGGAACTTGCCGTGGATCACCTGCAAGTCCTTGGCGTCGGCGTGGGTCAAAAACTTGATCTGGTCAAACTGCTTACCCGCGCGAATATCCAAGAAACGAACACCGTGCTCCAACTGCTCGGTAAGACTGGCGTCCTGGCACTGAACAGAAGGAGGGGCCGTGTGGCAGGCCGCGGCATTGTGGGTGCCGGGAATCGACAACTTAGCAATCGACTCGTTGCTGTCGATGTCTTTCATCCAGTGCTTGTAGTCAACCATTTTGAGTAGTGTAGTAAGTGATCCTCTCTGCAGTTAGTATACTATCTTGGCGGAAATTTCACTCTCTCTTCACCCAGCCCACGCACGTTGGTCACAGATGAAATATCCAAGTAACCATGATCCAAGAGAGCCATTGAGGATCCTAAACCCGATATTCGGACCGGTAACGGTCTTTGGACAGCCCAAATACATACGTTTGTTCGAAGAACGATACGAAAGAGAAAATTTCGGCTGCTGGACGGCGGCTTCCCCAGACTATATGGGGTCGTGCAAGTGCACATTTCAACAATTGTTCTCTTACATACCATGCAGGATTTCTCCTGACGGAAGGCGCCTACTGACATCTACTGCAGGCAAGGAAAAGTGATACTGGAAAGTTGCGGTGTACGCATCTCACTGCCGCGTTTGGTACCTGCGACGCGTTATATGCAAACTATAGTTAATATCATCGGTCGGCGCATGCGCATACATGCGCTGTCAAATTGCAACCGTAGCCCTGCTCACATAGCCTTCAAATTCGTGGGTTCAAAAACGAGCAAGTGCCAAAACGTGCTGCGTAAAACCTGAAATCCGTGTGGCGATAGCAGCTAAATCAAGTTACCACCGAGCCAAGGAGCCCGGGTCACCTAGTTACGTGCCCCATACCTCCTCATATGAACGATTGTAGGTCTCAGGCACAGCCACCGACGTCAAGATATAGAAGAGAACGGCCACCCCAGTAAAAGTTAGAAACGCGCAGCCACCAAACCACTTCTGTAGCATCGGGAACATGAAGGCAACGGTGATGTTCAGTATCCAATTGATTGCCAGGCCGAACAGTTGCGCGACGCTGACCGTGTCGTGGTGGGCTAATTCTGGGACCATGAGGAATGGTACGGGGCCAAGCCCGAGTGAGTAGCCGGTAACGAAGAGGAAGCATGCACTCGCTGCAAGCCAACCACTTTCCAGCACAAACGCGGCACTGATGCACATTGCAGAAATACCCATGACTGCGACAGAAATCAATATCAACTTTCTCCGGCCCAAGCGATCGACAAAAGGAGTAACACAGAGGGTGGCCACAACATTAGTCAAAGATAGAGAGCACGCAATAAGCAACACATCGATGTTCCCGGGAAGTATCAGGTCCAAAACGGAAACGCCGTAAAAGGTTATGGCGTTCATCCCACAGAGCTGTTGTGCTGCCATGATGACAAAAATGGCAAATACCTCCTTGCGGTACAGTTTCTGGGATAAGAACTCGTAGGCTGACACGCCAGTCATGCTGCTCAGTACAGAAGCCTGGTCCGACTGCGATGGGCTTTGCATGAGGGGGCTAGATTCCGAGAAGGAAGTTCGACTTTGGGAGAGCCTGCGCCAGTGATCAATCTCGCCTTGCACGGTGCTCTTGTTGGAGCGTAGGTCGTGGAGGATGGAGGTAGCACCCGAGACGTCTCCCTTGTTCAACACGAGCCATTTTGGAGACTCTTGTATCGAGAACATGGCCACAAATTGGACCACACCCAACCCGCTACCAAGGAGAAAAATAAAGCGCCATTGCTCTCGATAGGACCAGAAGTAGCCCGCAATCTGGCCTGCAAGAATACCGACGGCAACGGCAAGCTGCAAAATCAGACCCAATAGCCCCTGATGCGTACTGGGAGTCATCTCATTGATGAGCAATGGGGCCATGACCACGGAAGAGCCTGCTGCCAAACCATTGACAAACCGTCCAGCGCTAAGCATGGAAAAGTTGAGCGAAAAACACATGAGGGCCAGACCAGCAAAGAATAGCATTGCATTGATAAAGCAGATGGCTTTCCTACCAACACTGCCGGAAATAGCGTTCGAGCCGACCACCACCGACGACACGAGGCCACCCACCGTGAGCATTGTGGTCACGGTGGCAACGCCGGTGCTGTCCATAGGAATGCACTTTGGGAACCCATGTGCCCCCCAAAAGCCTCCATCACCTGGCTTGTGGAAGTCTGCGCTGCACGAGATAACAGCTTGTGGTGCATTGAGCTCAGACAAATGAAAACCAAACTGGAACGTGCTGAGCGATGCGATCGTCGTCGCCCAAGCCAAGCTTGTCGTGACCTTGTGCTTGACTTTGTGTGGCATTGTTGTTTGATATTGCAGGGTAATTCTTCAGTTCATGCTGTTTAGGTTACAACGTCTGGATCAGAGGCATGCAGATAAGGAGAGTGTGCAGCAACCCCGGAATTCAGCGAAATCTGGGGTCGCGCGCGATAAGCAAATTAGTGCCTGGGGCCATTTCTGAATGCCTACAGTGTGTTCGGGTGAGCCTAAGCGTTGGGTCCGTATACCGGGAAGGGTGTAGTTTCAATGTTCATGTAAACTGATAGTCGCGGGCATCCACAACCACATTATTCTCTATGCTTGAATCGATGAACGCCAGCGTTACGATTCGCGGGATTGGCTTCAACCTTCCAGCTTCAAAGAGATCCAGCTTGCCGATCTCCTTGCTGATTTGGTCTACTTTTGCCTTCAATGAGGCACGCGTTCCTGAGCCTTGTGCCACAACAATTATGGTGCAGTCCTGCCACCGCTGAACCACTTGCCCTCGGAACTGCCGTATTCTTGTTTCTAATAGAGTCGTAGTGATGTGCGCTTCACTGATTATGTAGAAGCGCATCTCGTTGAATAACAAGTAAAGGGGGTCATCGCAACCAAGGTGCCGTAGACTCTCTAAGTAGTATAGCCGAGCTTCTGCAATGGCACCTGGCGTTAGCGATCCCCCAAACTGGAGCTTTGTGAGATACCTGAAAAGTGCTTCGCTAGGTAGAAGGGTATAGCTGTCACCATGAGAGTCGACACGCCCACAATTCAACTCTGCTAGTTTTGTAGATGATGCGTGCAAGATCAAGGATGCCTCAAGGGGTATTATCGCATTCCTACGAATGCATTGGAATACCCAATCAGGCTTCACAATATCGAACCCTTCCTTTGAGTACGACTCGCATCTAGGAGTCAACTTCTCACTCAAGATCACAGTCTTCTCGGGGACGGGAGTGTCTTTTGGTGTGAGGATTATCTCGCCGCTGTACTTTCTAATGAGTAGCGCAATTTCATCAGCATTGATGCGCTCATTTAAGTTCGAGTTGTACTTGTCTGATAAGACGACAAATTTGAAATTGGCAAATAGATTTGAAACCTTTTTGATTTTTGGTTCCGGGGTGCCTTCTGTGAACGAGTCAAAGGCAGTCCGCCGCTTCTGGTTCACTAGTTGTGACTTTGTGGTTTCCTTCAGATATCGCTCTTTTATGTCGCGGTATTCACGGATGGATACGCATTCATCGTAACCTTTATCTAGCCTAACTCTGCGACAGAAGAGATTATGCAACGTACTGCCAACAGAATATGTCCTTTCGGAGGTGCTGTCAATCGATCTGGCTTTGATCTCGAGGACGACAGAGTCCTTTGGCCGGATCCAAAGCACAGGTTTCTTTGTGCCGAAAACAATAACATCGTCCGGCGGCTTCTCTTTATCATACTTGTGCCATTTGCCCTCAGTATGCCTGTCGATTTTACTATAGTCGGCCTCATTGAATCCATTTGCCACTGTACAGAATGACTTGAACACTCCTGTTTCATCGTCAATCATCCCGCACATGTACGAGTTCTTCACCGCTGGAATGAGGCCAATAACAGTCAAGTCGAGATTCTCACCAAACTCCTCCAAATACTCGGGTTTTACTTTAATCCACGCATTGTCGCGCTTAGCCACATGGTATCTCGAAGTGAGATTTTTGACCATTACACCTTCGCATCGATCGCTTATAACAGTGCGTATAGCCTCTTCAATATCTTCCGGTGTGCCTGCTTCAGTCCAACGTAGAATCTCGAACTTGTTGGGTTTTGGGTTAATTAGCTTCGGAAGTAATTCCTTTCGGGCCTTTAGCGGTAGAGATGTCAAGTCCTTGCCGTTCAAGTGGAGCACATCAAAAATAAAGAAGAGGGGCCACGATGAGTTTTGATCAAAAACATCTGCCGTGGTAAACTGTCTCACTGCTTCTTGGACAGCGATAGACTTCAAGGTGCCAAACGGTAGGACGGTCTCGCGCTTATAGTCGTATGCCACCATCTCACCATCTAGCACTAGCGTCTTCACCCCATCAACAAAAGCACCTTGCAAGTACTTTGTGAGCGAGCCATGCTGGTACGACTCACCGTAGAGTAGAGTGTAGTCTTTTGTTCTGCGGGAAAACCACTTGAAGCGGCCATGATCAAAGTGCATGACCATTCTGTCACCGTCCATCTTCTCCTCAATCAAGAACCGCGACATCCTCTGGCAGAGTGACTTGTACAGAATGCTCAACTTTTCTGAGAGCTGGGGTAGGAATGCGTGCATGGGCTGGATGCATAGCTCCTCCTTGGTGAGTCTCTGCTCAGGATTCTGCAAGAGCCAGAATACCGACTGGATGTTGCAGCATATGTGGTATAGATCGAGAGAGTCGGGGTGCCAGTTGGCAAAGAAGTACTTCTCGTAGAAACCGAGGGTGGAGTTTTTGAGCACGGCACAAAAAAACCATCGGATTTCCTCGATGGAGAGGTGCTCAAGAAAAGGCCGAAGCACTTCCACCTGCTGCGCCGTTTTGGTGACGGCCGGGTTGGCCAATTTGTCGAGCACGGCGTTGACTTCGGACACCGTGACCCGTTTGCCGAGGTCGTGGCTCGGGTCGCGGCGGTCGGCGAACACCTTTGATATAATCAACGGGAGGTCGCGGAGCGCCTTGTAGTTTGTGTGGTGGTGCTTGAACTTGGGGTAGTTTTTCTTCCAATTCATGAGCTTGTCGTAGTCGATAGACGACTTGGGCACGCGCAAGACCTTGGCCACGAGGCGCGAACAATTGAAGTCCTTGATGTAATACAAGCGCTTGTCGCGATTGGGGAAGATGAGCTTTACCGCCGGCACGATGTCAGGTCCCACATGCGTGCGCCATTCCTCGATGAAGGAGCGGATGACATGGTCTTTCTTGTGGGAGATGGTCTGGAACGGTCCTAGGGAGTCTTTGGTGATGGCATCGACTTTGGAAAGTAGACCAGACACCACGAAACTGTAGTCGGGGTCGAGGTAATTGGGCGGCGGCGGGGGGACGTCGTCGAGGTACCCCATTCCCGATGCATGCTGCAGACAGCAGAGGTCGTGTAGCCTTAGCGGTGATGGATCGCGTGGGGAAGAAAGTTGCCTGCAGGGCTGTCAAAACCGTTGCGGCAAGATGAAGTGAAATTGCTCAGAGACACAGACCACTCCTGCAGGAGGTGAGGAGGGCGGAGGGCTAGACTGGGCACCGCTTGCTGTTGCTGGTCGGGCCCAAGTCTTGGCCCGGTCAGAAGCCCGCCTACTCGGCCGAAATTGACCACTCGGCATTCCTTTCACTTTGGCACAGCCCCGGCGCCGAAGGTATTATTTGCTCTTGGTATCTTGAGCCCGTTTGAGCCGCAGGTCGCACCGCGTATGCCGGCCTGGGGAAAAAAAAAAGCGCTAGCCGCGCGCGCCCTCCGGTCCGGGGCACGCGGTGCGAGGCAGTGTTCGCCGGCAACGGCGGTCCCGGTACGCGCGCCGATGACATCATAGTCAGCAACGTCGTACAGCTCTTATAAATAGGCCGCGGCGTGCAGGGCATGGCTCAGCAGGACGAGAATTTATTCCCTCTGCCTACCTACGTTGCCTTACCCAGACCCTCATTCCGGAGAGTCTTCCCCAGTCTATATTGCAAAGGTTAGCTGCCTTTGGCCTTACCCAAGATCTCGTCGTCTACACACTCCGCGAAGCAAGTCCTTGCGTAGTAGAGAGCCACAGTCATATACAGGCCGGACCCTCACCCTAGAGTAGCCTCCGCAACCCGAGAGCCACTGTCTTCCGCCCGTTTTGCCCCCAGTTTTGCTTCTCTTGTCGCTACATCTTGATACCACGCCGTATACACATTATCGGTGACGCTACTTTTCTTCCAGCTGGCGGCCGAAAATAGGTTCCCTCACTTCCGGTCGTTGCCTATTTCAGATCCGACGCTCGGCTCATCGCTCACCCGAGTTCCTCCATCGGCAAACTTTGCTTAGACGATGCACATCCCATTGGTTCAAAAGAAGAGCAGGCAGCCGCCTCCGGTGCAAATAAGCCCCAGCTCGCCCGTCCCTACGCCAACACGCTCGCCGAACCCGCAGCCAGGCGACTATCACGGATACTACCTGACCCACACCACCCGCAACGGCGCCCCGGCACCTACCGAGCCCGAAGCCCTCCACGTCGACACCCTGAACGGCAGCTCGCTTTCGCCCTTGAAGCCACCGCCAATGTTTGACTCGTCTGGCAATCTCTCCCTTGAGAGCAGTGACTCGTCGGGATCGCCGACACACTCTCAGCACCGCAGAACCCTTAGCGATAAGATGAAATCTGCGCCCTCTTCGTACATGCGCCGACTGAGAGCCTTCTCCGGCTCTTTTCCCGATATGGGCACCCGCCTGAGAGCCGGTTCCGCTTCGTCAGGTGCGCCTTTTTCAGAACCCTCGTTGCAGCTCCAGCTCACCAACCCCGACTTGCCCGCGGCACTCCAGCCTATCGTCACATTGCTCAACGCCCAGAAGCTTCGAACTTATGCCAACGGTCTGTTTCTTGTGACCATTAACGACGCCTCGGGCGCCGACTTTGATGTGGCAGTGGAAGCAAAACTCACCGGCAACGAGCTTGCCATGTGGAAAGACGCCAGGCACAACGTGCAGCTTGACGAGGGAAACGACGAATTCAAGCCAAAATACTTCAACTTGACGGACTGTTCCACCAGTGTTGTGTGCAAGCCGCACAAGGATAAGTACGTTATCAACGTATCCTCCGACTTCAACTTGAACCACGTCAGCTTGGTGCTCAAACTCCGCAGTGAGGAAGATCTTCGCAAGTGGGTCGCTGCAATCCAGTTGGCCAACTTTGAGTTCACGTCACTCAATGAGGCCTTCACTGCCGTCATGCTTTCCATGAAGGGACCAAGACTCTCAGATATCCACATACTCTTATCCCCCAAAAAGAGGTTTGCCAAGTTCGAATGGTGCAACCTTCGCTTGCCTCAGGTGCTGAACAAGTGGCTCAAGGTATATATGGTCGTCACTCCTTCCTCATCGAAGAAGCTTGGCCGTATTGAGGTGTATAATTCAGAGAAGTTATCCAAGAAGAACTTGATCATGTATATCACCAATGTCTCCTCCATCTTCAATGTGTATCCTGAGACTCCTGAGATCATCGACTATAATGCCACCATCAAGGTGAATGGCTCGATATACGTGAACAAAAACCACCACAGTTTGTTCGTTGAGGGTTCCGGGGCACAGATATCACGCTCTGGAAGCCTTTCTAAGATGATATCGCGCTCGGGATCCATGCTGTCAATGGCATCCAACAACCACACGGCGCATCAGCGTAGCCCTTCCAACACGTCCGTGAGCTCTTCATTTTTCGGCATAGATCCAAGCTCACCAAAGCAGCAAGACCCTCCAGGATCGCCGAAGAACAAGAACGTCAGTTCTAAGACACAATCCAACTTTGTTAAAACCAACTATGTGTACCTCTTGCCCTTGTCCCACCCTGGAGTCAAAGAGATCGAGACCATGATTCGGAACTTCATTCCTATTTTGGATTCTTTCAAACTCTATGGTAGGCCGCATCACTTGGTTTCTGACAAGCGCCGGAAGGAGCTGTTACTCTTTGGCTTGCCGTCCTTGCCGCACTATCAATATTTGCTGATGGCCGATGGCGAGAATGTGATTCGTGCCAATTGGCCGCAGGCGGTGAGTGAAGGGTGGGACGAGCTCCATTGGCGGGCCATTTTTAAGGAGTTCTTGTACGCCAAGCTCAACAATCCTCTGTTGAACTATAAGGGGAGCGACAACTTGGTGACCTTGATGCATCTGCTTGAGATGGACGACAATGATGTGAGCGACATGTATTCTGTTCTGTCGCCCAAGATCGATCTTCCTCGTAATCCATCCTCGCCACCAGTGTCCCCAGAGGTCCCACCCATAGGTCGTTTCACGCCTAGCCCAGTTCCAACGGAGGAGTTGTTAACCGACAAGTCGCCCAAGAACTACTCTTTAGGGGAGCCGATCAGCTTGCGTGAGCGGGCTGCCTCGTGGGGCCAACGGTCGTTAAATCAGGCCCTCGATCCCATCTTGGACTTGCCCACACCCGTCGATGAGAGACACCCATACCAAAACCTCGTGAAGGAGGACGCGGTTGGATATTGATACAATGCACAAGATAGACTTTACTTGCGTAAAACTGCACTAAATGTACCCCACTACGAGGCGGTGTGTATGCAGGACACACATGCGTACCCCAGATTCTTGCACCCCGCCAGTCGCACCAGTATAAATGCTGCGAACACATGCTGGCTTCCCTTATTGAGGGGATAATGTGTGGGGTCGGAGTCTGGTATATAAATGGTCCGATGAAAGTCTAATATCGAGCACTTGCCTTGGAGAAGTAGTCACATGCCGTGTGCCGACATGCACCTGAAAGTTGGTTTTACTATAGAAGGAGAGCAATTTCATCCTTGTAGTCTATAGACCATGTCAGTAGTCGGGCTTTCAGGAGACTCTCACAAAAACCCTGAAAAGTACCGCATCAAGTTCGATGAAGCGGTGAAGGTACTTGGGAGTGATGCGAACTTGCCCCAGAATGACGAAGAGCCGGTGCTTGAGACCCAGCTGAAGGTGGCCATTGTGGGGGCGGGTTTTGGTGGCATTGCCGCAAGTTTAACATGCATCAAGAAGTTGCACACGCAGAACTTTGTCATCTTCGATAAGCACAGTAACTTTGGCGGTACCTGGTGGGCCAATACGTACCCTGGTTGTGCTTCTGACATACCCGCCGTGTGGTATTCATTTTCTGACGAATTATGCCTGTCCTGGTCAAGAGTTCAACCTCCGCAGTACGAAATGGAGGAGTACTTGCAGGCGGTTGTCGACAAATACCGTCTTCGTGAACATGCTCGGCTCCTGAGCTCAATCACAACAGTTCAGTGGAACGAAAAGGAGCTGGTTTGGGAGATCCGCGGCCGTCATGTTGAAACTGGCCGCCGCTTCTTCCATAAGACAACTATCCTAATTTCTGCTTCTGGAGGTTTGGTTACCCCGAAGCATTTGGATGCACCAGGTCTCAAGGACTTCAAAGGCACTTACATGCACTCGGCGCTCTTCAACCATAGTGTTAGCTTCAAGGGAAAGAAGGTGGTAGTAATTGGAAACGGTTGCTCCGCTAACCAGCTTGTCCCCGCGTTGGTAAAGGACTACAAGCCGAAGTCACTTGTGCAAGTTGTGCGCGCGAAGCATCACATCATGCCTCCTTTGCCTAGATGGCTCAACGCACTCTATCGCTTGCTTTCTGGTTCCCGCTGGGGACTACTCCTTGTTCGCTGGTTGGTTGTGGCTGGTTCAGAAGCAACGTATCCCATGTTCAAAGGAGACGGTTTACTTGCACGTCTTGTCCGCCGCGTTGTCACGAAGAGATCTCTTCAGTACATGAAGAAGAGTATACCAGAACTGTATCAAAGTATGCTCATCCCAGACTTCAAGATTGGTTGCAAGCGCTTGATTATTGACCATGAATACTGCTCTGCATTGTCAGACCCCACAGTAAGTGTGGAAGGCAGCAATATCAAGAAAATTGTGGAAGATGGAATCTTGTTGACCAACGGCCAGAAGCTTGAGGCAGATATCATTGTTGCTTGTACCGGCTACGATCTTGGCAAATTCCAGATCAACATAAACGGGAGAAATGGCACAAATATCAGCCAGATGTGGGAGAAGGAAGGGAGCTCCGCTTATGAAACCATGATGGTGAAAGACTGCCCTAACTTGTTCCTTATAGGTGGGCCCAACCATGCGACTGGCCACTCTTCCGTTGTAGCTGCCATTGAAAATGCCTGCGCCTACATTGCTGAAGTGGCCCCCAAGCTCTTGTCTGGGGAGATTAAAACGGTCACCGTAAAGAGTGAACCGTACGACCAGTGGAAGACTAACACACAACAGATTCTCAAGAATTGTGTATTTGGAACTCCATTTGGAGGGTGCCAGTCGTGGTATACCAGGAATGGCCACAACCCCGCTGCTTATCCGTACTCGCAAATAACCTACTGGTGGCGCATGAAACATCCACGCTGGGCCGATTTCGAAATTGTAAGAAATTGATATTCCTCTTTGTTAGCCTGTAGCCTGTGGGGTCGCGTTGACCATGGCTAGGTAATGTTAGGAAACCGGCGCACCGGATTACTAACGGTAGTTGCCTAAAATCGCAGTCTCCGACTCGGCATGGCTGTGCATGTATCAAATCGAGGTCGGACAGATCTATATGTCGTCCAGAAGGTGCTTCTTCGCTATTTCATTTCCATAATTGCTCGTTTTCAAAACAAACAAGGCGTACACGCTCCACGTCTGCAATGCGCAACACGTCTAGACGCGCCACCTCCGAGACGCGGCGGCAACAGTCTGTAGCGCACGCGAGATAGAATTAGAGCCTTTTGAAACCCTAGCTACGTAGATATTCTACAACGATTATTGCCTTTCGAACCATACCCAATATGTATGTGGCTGGCGGTGAAAGGGCTTGAAATTGTGCCTCGTGAGGCGCGTGTTAGGGCTAAAATGCAGACCGCAAGTCACGCGTCCAGTCGCGAAAATTTGCCAGCAACGTAAACACGGAGCGCACTATAAAAGACACGCGCGTCCTCCGTTCTAGCGTTTTTATCAAGCAGGTCTCTTCTCTCTTGACCGACTACTTCGACTTCCCACCGGTCAATCACATATAACATCAGCGATGCCTATCGACCAGACCCCTACCAACGGCTTGACTGGTAAGATTTCATCCCTCGATATGTCCACCATTCAAGGTAAGTCTTTGACCGACAAGTTGGCCGCCGCTGCTGAGGCTAAGGACGTGCAGCAGAACACCACGGCTATGAAGGATGCTTTGCTCAACTCCAAGACGGAGCGCAACGAAGAGGCTGAGACTAAGGAGCACTCCGAGTTTTTGGCTAAGCACAAGATCCAACGTCACCGCTTGAAGGAGTTGGAGAAGGAAGAGCCTCTCTTGATCGAGAACACCAGACGCTTCGTGTTGTTCCCCATCAAGTACCACGAGATCTGGCAGATGTACAAGAAGGCTGAGGCTTCGTTCTGGACTGCCGAGGAGATCGACTTGGGCAAGGACGTCACCGACTGGCAAAAGAGATTGAACGACAACGAGAGATACTTTATCTCCAGAATCTTGGCATTCTTTGCCGCCTCCGACGGTATCGTCAACGAGAACTTGGTGGAGAACTTCTCTGCCGAGGTGCAGATCCCCGAGGCCAAGTGCTTCTACGGTTTCCAGATTATGATGGAGAACATTCACTCCGAGACTTACTCCTTGTTGATCGACACCTACATCAAGGACCCCAAGGAGGCGGATTTCTTGTTTAATGCCATCGACAACATCCCCTGCATCAGAAAGAAGGCTGACTGGGCCTTGAGATGGATCTCTGACGAAGACGCCTTGTTCGGCGAGAGATTGGTTGCCTTCGCTGCCGTCGAGGGTATCTTCTTCAGTGGCTCCTTTGCTTCCGTTTTCTGGTTGAAGAAGAGAGGCTTGATGCCTGGCTTGACTTTCTCCAACGAGTTGATCAGTAGAGATGAGGGCTTGCACACTGACTTTGCATGCTTGTTGTTCTCTCACTTGCAGAACAGACCCGACGCCGAGATTGTGGAGAAGATCATCACCGAGGCTGTCGTTATCGAGAAGGAGTTCTTCACCGACGCCTTGCCCATCTCCTTGTTGGGCATGAACGCCAAGTTGATGTGCCAGTACATTGAGTTTGTTGCTGACAGATTGTTGGTCGCCTTGGGTAACAAGAAGGTCTACAACGCCACTAACCCCTTCGACTTTATGGAGAACATCTCTCTTGCCGGCAAGACTAACTTCTTCGAGAAGAGAGTGAGTGACTACCAGAAGGCTGGTGTCATGGCGAGTGCCACCAAGGACGGTGACAAGAAGACTGAGTCCAAGAACGACTTCACCTTTGACGAGGACTTCTAAAAATTTCCATACAAAAGTTGCTACCAACGCCTCACGTCATGACTTACGCTATAGATTGACTTTATGGCCTGTACATTATATCCTGTTCTAATTTACATCATCACTTCTTGTACGTAGGCATCGGATTCAAAAGTCGTTCGCAGACGAAACCGAAAAACTTGAGATCGAACCCTTTGCAGCAAGACTTAAACTTGGATATGGGTAAGGGCAAGAACAAGGTCTCAGAAGACAGACCAAGCCAGCTGCGCACTTCGAATGGCCACAAACTGAAGCAGCACCACGTCCGTAAGGGCCGTCAGGAAGTGCGACGCACTGCTGCCGAGCACGCACTGGAGTTACCTGTCAAGCTTGCCATGTGGGATTTTGATCATTGTGATCCCAAGCGTTGTTCAGGTAAGAAGCTTGAAAGGCTTGGGTTGATCAACAACTTGCGCATAGGACAGAAGTTCGGTGGTATCGTGGTGTCGCCAAATGGTACAGGCGTCGTCTGCCCCGACGACAGGGAGATAGTCGAGGCCAATGGGAGTGCAGTGGTGGAGTGCAGTTGGGCAAGGCTCGACGAGGTGCCGTTCAAGAAGATCGGAGGCAAGCACGAGCGGCTCTTACCCTATCTCGTGGCTGCCAACCCGGTAAACTATGGCCGGCCATGGCGACTCAACTGTGTGGAGGCGTTGGCCGCATGCTTCGCCATCGTTGGACATTTGGACTGGGCAGAAATCATTCTCAGCAAGTTCTCATGGGGTCTTGGGTTTCTTGAGCTTAACAGGGAGTTAATCGAAGTGTACCAAGGTTGCACAGACTCCGCTTCGGTAAAAGCAGCAGAGGAAGAGTGGCTCGCGAAGCTCGAGGAAGAACTGAAGCGCAGAAAGGAGGAGACGCAAACCGAGGACGTGTGGATGATGGGAAATGTCAATCGAAAAGCACACAACGAAGAAGACGAGGACTCGGAAGATGCATTTGACGGCGAGTCGAGCGACGAGTCTGGTGAAGAGAAGGAAACGAAGGTTGACTCCTTTGGGAATATAATACCTGATAGCGACACAAAGGAGGAGAGTAATCAAAAGAAGCAAGAGAAGCTGGGATACCATGCGCCTGGGAATATAATTGAAGGTGGAGACTACGACAGTGAGGAAGATGAAGAAGTTCAGTATGACAAATTCGGTAACATCATAGAAAACGTGGGAGGCAACGAACCAGAGAACGACGATTTGAGAAAAAAACTCAACAAGCTAATAGTATAGTTCGGTGACAATACGTTTTAATGTCGTTAAGCATTTCTTAAGAGGCAATTTGGGGCACCGTGGCCCTCTCAATGCCGTGAAGCTTGCAGTCTACGCCATCTGCAAACGATTTACTCACATAGTCATTTTTCAGCACCAGTGAAGCAACCTGAATCGCATACCAACACACCGCTCAGTAGTTTTGCTAGGCATTCACCGATTCTGAGGGGAATTATTGCCAAGGTTTGTAATTTGCGGCCAGCAGGGCCTTTGTTGGCCCACTTGGACTACGGCAGTGTGGCATCGGCGTGATGGAGAAATGTCCCGATGGGTAGTGCATATACTCGATCGGTAAACTTGAGCCATTTTGCCGATAACGATATAGCAGGCACCACCATAAATAGAGCTCTCCTCCAGGTATCATGGTGACTTCAGAGAGCAGCCTCAACATGACCAAAGGCATTTCCGTGGCCATTGATCGTGGCGGAACTTTTTGCGACATAATCGCCAAGATCCCAGGCCAGCCCGACTACGTCTTCAAGCTCTTATCCGTTGATCCTCAGAATTACAACGATGCTCCTACAGAGGGAATAAGACGAGTACTTGAGCGGGCTCATGGCGCCAAGATTCCCAAGGGTACGAAGCTCAAGTTGGACTCAATTGACTCAATTCGCATGGGCACCACTGTGGCTACCAATGCTCTTCTTGAGCGTAAGGGAGCCAAAGTGTGTCTAGTCACCACAAAAGGCTTCAAAGATGTTATGGTTATCGGTAACCAGACGCGTCCTGCCATTTTCGACTTGACGGCCAAGAAGTTAGGACACCTCTATACTGAAGTCCTCGAGATCGACGAGAGAGTCACCATCGAGTCCTTCTCCGAGGGAGGAGGATCCAAGTTGAACACAGACGTTGACTCCGATCCTCAGCTTACTGTTGGCGTTACCGGCGATGTTATCAGGGTTTTAAAGAAGCCAGACTATGAAAAGATAGAGGCACAGTTGAGAAAGATTTACGAAAAGGGCGAAATAGAAGTGATCGCATTGTCGCTCTTACACTCGTACGCGTATCCACTGCACGAGGTGAGAATTGCAGACATATGTCGCAAAATCGGCTTCGAGATCTCTGTCTCACACCAGCTACAACCCATGATTGGCATGGTGAACAGAACGTCGTCGACAATAGCCGACGCTTACTTATCACCTGTTATTAACAAGTATATCGAAGGCTTTGGTGCCGGCTTTGAGGGCGGATTAGATGCCTTCGGCAATAAATTGCTCTTTATGCAAAGCAATGGTGGCCTTTGTCCATGGTATAAGTTCACCGGATTGAAGGCGATTTTATCGGGTCCCGCTGGTGGTATCGTGGGCTATGGTGAAACCTGCTACGACCGTGCAACTGAGAGGGCCACCTTGGGGTTCGATGCTGGCGGAACGTCAACGGATGTGTCGAGGTACTCTGGCAAGTTGGAACACATCTTTGAGACCGTGGTCAGTCAAGTGCAGCTCCAGACTCCTCAATTAGATATTTCGACAGTCGCTGCAGGTGGCGGCTCTATGTTATTCTGGAAAAATGGCATGTTCGTGGTAGGCCCGGAGTCTGCCGGTTCAGATCCTGGTCCTGCTTGCTACCGGAAAGGTGGTCCATTGACTGTGACGGACGCCAACTTATTTTTGGGTAGGTTGTTACCTGAATACTTCCCGAAAATTTTTGGTCCCAATCAAGATGAGCCCCTTGATTATGAACTCACGGCGAGAAAATTTGCTGAGTTGACTGAGACTATAAACAAGGATAAAGTCAAAGAAGGAATTCAGCTCACCCCCGAGGAGGTTGCTTTCGGTTTCTTGACCGTTGCTGTTGAAGCCATGGCTCGTCCTATTAGAAATTTGACAGAAGCAAAGGGTTTGAATACATCAGATCACAACCTCGCGTGTTTTGGCGGCAGCGGTGGCCAATTTTCAGTTGCCTTAGCCAAGAACTTGGGCATTGACAGCGTGTGCGTCCATAAATACTCTTCTTTGTTATCAGCCTATGGAATCTATCTTGCAGACATTGTCATTGAACGGCAATCCCCGGCATCATTCGCCTACACAGAGGAGAACTACAATGCCATTGACAAAAAAATCGAGGAACTTATCAAGCAAGCTTATGAAGACTATGAATCTCAAGATTTGACTACTTTCGGAACTAGGGTCGAGACGTACTTGAATATGCGTTACGTCGGTTCCGATACTCATTTGTTGATCGAAAGAAAGAACAATGAATACAAAATGAATGAGAAGTTCGTTGCTCAACATAAATCTGAGTTTGGCTTTACGTTGGATCGTGACGTTTTGGTGGATGATGTTCAGATTCTTTTGATTGTGGAGAGCAGGGACAAAAACGCGGGTAACCCGTATGAGCAATTGAGAAGCATTGAATCCCAAGTTGTTGTAAAAGGCAGTCATTCGACTTGCAAGATTTACTGCAAGCCAGACGGATGGCTTGATGCTTACGTTTACCAACTTCATGAATTAAAGTCGGGAGATTTAGTCAATGGTCCGGCTGTCATTTTGGATACTACCCAAACAATATTGATCGAGCCTGAGTCCACGGCTCAAATCCTCGATGAGCATGTATTGATCATGGTGGAGACGAAGGAGTACACGAAACTTTCAACTAAGGTTGTTGATCCAATTCAACTCTCCGTGTTTGGTCATAGATTTATGTCAGTTGCTGAACAAATGGGAAGGACATTGCAACAAACATCAATTTCAACTAACATCAAGGAGAGACTCGATTTTTCTTGCGCAATTTTTGATAAAGATGGCGACTTGGTCGCCAACGCTCCCCACGTTCCGATTCATCTAGGCGCAATGTCCTTTGCAGTGAAGGCTCAGAAGGAATTGTGGAAAGGGAAACTCGAGCAAGGGGATGTGTTGGTGTCCAATCACCCCAAGGCTGGCGGATCTCATTTGCCGGACATTACAGTGATTACACCTGTTCTCAATTCAAACAATGAACCAATTTTTTGGACAGCTTCTCGTGGACACCACGCTGATATCGGATCTATTTCTGCTGGCTCTATGCCTCCCAACTCCACCACTATATTTGAGGAAGGTGCAGCTATCGTGACACACAAGTTGTGCTCAAAAGGAAAGTTCGATGAAGAAGGAATCACCAGATTACTCTATGATGAGCCAGCCAAGTACCCCGGTGGTTCAGGAACGAGAACTTTGAGTGACAACATTTCCGATTTGAAGGCTCAAGTGGCTGCTAATTACAAGGGCATTACCCTCTTAGAAAGATTGACTGAAGAGTTCACCTACGATGTTATTGATCTATACATGAAAGCAATTCAGTCAACCGCTGAGTTGGCAGTTAGAAACTTGTTGAAGTTGGCAGATGAGAAGTTTGGAGGGCGTCCGTTGAATGCCGTGGACTATTTGGATAACGGTACGCCCATTTCGGTTAAGATTGAAATTGACTCTGAAACCGGGAATGCAGTTTTTGATTTCAGGGAATCTGGAGACGAAATGTATGGGAATCTCAATGCTCCCAAGGCCATTTTGTACTCGGCTGTGTTGTATGTCTTACGTTCCTTAATCAGCAGCGACATCCCTCTCAATAACGGATGCTTGCGGCCAATCGAATTCAAGACCAGAGAGAATAGTGTTGTCAACCCGTCGTTTGAGGCAGCAGTGGTTGGAGGGAATGTCGAAACGACTCAAAGAATTGTTGATGTCATGTTGAAAGCGTTTGAAGCTGCTGCCGCCTCGCAAGGAACATGCAATAATTTCACCTTTGGCATGAATGACAAAGAAGCCGGCATCTCCTTCGGTTATTACGAGACAATCTGTGGAGGTTCAGGCGCTGGCCCTACTTGGGACGGCCAAAGCGTCGTCCAGTGCCATACTACAAACACGCGTATCACAGACACTGAGCTTTTCGAGAAACGGTACCCCGTCATCTTGCATGAGTATTCAGTTCGTACGGGCTCCGGGGGTGATGGATACCATAGAGGAGGTGATGGTGTGGTGAGGGACATTGAGTTTACGCACTCGGGATTGCAAGTGTCTTGTCTCATGGAGAGAAGATCACTCGCTCCATTTGGTCTTTTGGGCGGCGAAAGCGGCCAGCGTGGGCAGAATTTCTGGGTCCGCAAAAACGAAACGGCTGGTGGCTACAGAAAGCAGTTCATTGGCGGCAAGTGCACTCTTGTGGTTCAAAAGGGAGACCGCGTTATAATTCAAACTCCCGGTGGAGGAGGATTTGGCACCAAGGATGCCAGGGACTCTGACTTGATCACGTATGACATTACTAGTGAAGCTCCTAAGCACGTCTCTGGGTCTGTGGGAATGCGCTCGATAATGCAGGAGTCCAACTAGATTTATTCTACAATGCTAGCACACAACGTAGTGGAATGCTCGTCAACCTGTTAAATTTCTGCAAAATATGACCAAGGCAAATCGCCCAGGCCGAAGTCAGCTAATTTTAACGAACCAGTAACCAGCCTAATTAATACTCTTCTCAGGCGCAACCTCCTTTCAGTGCCCAAGAGACATTCTGTCGGCGTTGCTGGTGGAAGTTCAGGTGGTAGCGCAATCCTGCACATGCGTATACCCCAGACTGCAGCTGTATGTAGTCGACTTATCGATAAAGGAAGCAGAAGCGGGATATGTCGCTGGGTAACCATCTCCCGCTTCTCTTAAACCCGTTCCTCAACTGCATATTCAACAATCCCCAGCATGCACGAGCGCCCTTCAAGCTGACGGTGGCAGAGCTCGCCACTCATCACTGTGACTACACTCTCTTGGTCCCTCCTAGCCACATAATGATCGAGTGCAAGGACGCGGTTTCTGGCATGCTTCTCAAAGAGCTTTGTTATAGCAATGAGGACTTCATACAGCTGCATATCATTAAGACGAGCGCCCCACAGCCGTCGTCCGCGACGTCCAAGGGACAGCTGATAGTTTACCACACCATGAACAAGAAGCAGGTGCTCCTAAAGAACGGGATGGTGTTCACTGGAAGGGGATTCAAACGGAGCTTGCAGCTCGAGGTCCTCGGCATCGACTACTTTCATTCCTTCTGCGATTACTTTCCAAGAGGAAGCCGCTTCATGATCATCTGGATCGCAGACTCACTCGCAGGGAGTACTGACGCCAGCATCCCAAAGCCAAGCGTACCTATAGTGCAATCCAAAGGGTCCCAGGCGCCCAAGAGAGATAGCACGCTAACTTTTGAGTTGCTATTGCGTAGTTTTCCTCTCTTGTCCAAGGCTGTGTCGGAAAAATACTACAGACTCTTCCACCACAATAATCACCAGTTCAAGACATTGCAGACGCACACCAGAAAGAAATTGACTTCAATAAGAATAGACTTTGAGAAGATGTTAGAAGAGGCATACAAGATTGTTCTGGATAGCGTCAAGGACGAGAACCCTGACAGCGAGCAGACATACAATTTACTCAACAACATCATTAAGTCGCACCCGAACACGGACATAAATAGACTAGTGTTTGAGTACGTGGAACTCAATATTTACGACAAACTATGGTCTCAGCTTTCCTTCCAATTCAACCACCCCAACGATGATAAGGCAAGCTATGATCCCGACGCCATCAAAACACTAACTTCAGAAAGATACAGTCAACTCTCGTGCCTATCCCTAAATCAGTTAGATGTCCCCATAGATACGCCGTGGCTGAACAATGTACTATACAGCCGAATAACAAGAGCAATAAAAGAGTTTTCGCGCTTGGCTGATCCTTCGTTGACTAACCTGTCAGGAAAAGTACAGATTTTGACCAAGACTGTTTCCATTTTGACAGAAAACAACACGGCGGCAGGATCCATGGATGAAAAAGGCGATGAGTTAGTCATTGATGCAGATACATTAATTGGATTACTTATAATGGTGGTTGTCCACTCGAAGGTTCCGAATTTGGAAGTGCATTTGTATTATATTCGACACTTCAGTTATCGCGATGAAATAAAAACTGGAGGCTACCTCAATTACATTTTGAGCAATTTTGACGCAGTCATATATCACCTAGGAACTGAGACATCCAATGGAGATATACAACATGGTGACTTGGTACAAGCATCACATGAAAACTATTTATTCTGGTCAGCGATACAAACATCAAATTTGGGTCACTTGAATGAACTTCTAGAGGAGACAAAACGAGTTTACGCTGGTCGAGAACTCCCAGGTAGCCATTATTTGCGGAGTCGTAACATAAACGGAGAAAGCTGCCTCATGTTTGCAGTGAAGGCAGGCAGCAGGGATATATTTGATACCCTTGTGAATGAAGATAATATGTGGTTCAGTATTGAAGATATCCTCTTTGAGAGAAACGTTTCTACGAACCAGACTCTTTTAGTAACTGCAATGAAGGAAGAGTTATCCACTATTTCATCAAGAATCAGCCAGATCATACTTGATAATGCTTCTGAAGACGAATGCAAAATATACTTCAACATTGTCGACACCATGGGTCGCACTGCGGGACATTACTTGACTCATGACTTGGAACTCATAAACGCTATTGGTCCCTACATCAATTGGGAATGGAAAGACTTGAATTCGCACACACCACTTTTCACGCTTTGCCGCTGCTATGACCACCCACACTATGCCGAATTATTGAAGAGAGGATTTGATTGTGTTTACCGTTTATATGGTAAAAATGCCAGTCAATTAGAGAGACATACCGACAAAGCAGGCAACACACTTTTGCATGTGGTTAAAAACGATTTAGAGACCACCGAGTTGCTCAACGTGCCGTACCTAGTTGATGTTAACGCATTAAACAAGAAGATGATCTCGCCATTGTCAACGTATATCAAATACAGTCGAACTGATAATTTGAAAAAACTACTTCAAGATGGCAGACTAATCTTCAAACTTGAAGATCCAAAACATTTTTATGCGGCACTTGACTACTTTGGAATCCTGTCCAACAAATCCATGTCGGTTCCAGGGAAGGCGTTCGAGGAAATTGATAAGGTGATCTTGGACTACTTCTTTGATAACTACTTTCCCAAAAGAAATAAAAGCAGAAGAATTGCTGCTGTGTTCTCTCGTTTTGATCAAAGTAAAAGAAACTGGATGATTTTTTTCCGTAACTCGGAGCACCCAGCGACTTTCTTTGAATCCACTGACATGTTTATCCAAATCATCCAAATGTTCAAGCTCGATAACCCATTCACAATCATACCTAAGCAGGAGAAATTTTGGCTCAATTACCGGATGGATAAACCCGTCTTCTCTCAATTCTCTAAATTTCGCATTAATAGAGTGCTAGATTTGATTAATGCGCTATTGATTAGTATGGTATACTTGCCGCACGATGAACAAAACCATTTCTACAGCTTGTTTGAGAACCTTAGCACTGGTAAGAAGCAGGCATTAGATGTTATGAATGAGTCAAGGGGCCAACTGCGTGAGGGCAAGATTTTATTCACAGCGTCTCAGATTGAAGATATTGCAATGTTTCTACAATTCTCCAAGGTCGACTTGCACCGGCACAGTCAAACAATCAACAAGTTGAACAAGATAGTCACGGTGGGACATGACAAGGAATCTGGTGTTACTGTTTGCTTCGACTTATTGATCAAGCAACTTCATAGTGGCCCGTTCCGGTCCAGTAGTCCCGATGGCCGTTTTCCCGGTGAACACAACAACAACTTTTCGGCTTTGAATTCCTTGCATGATTTCACGATCTGGCTTGAGTTGTGTCTCTGTGAAGTGATGGAGAATATCGACAGAGTGCTGATCAAACTCGAACGATGGAAGGAGATATACAATCGGATCAAGACCCTCAATAGTGAGCTTCGCAAATATGAGGACAAAACTACGCCCGCAGCAAATGGAAGCTCGATATACGAGGATGAGATTTCCCACACGGATGGTCAGCCAGTCAGTGATGGAGAAGAAGCAGACTCCGTGGGATCAACAATTATGTCTACGTTTGGAAGTATTATTGAGAGCAAGAAAACCAGGTATAAGCGCGTGGTTACCATGAAGGCGGAAGAGACAAAAAGTATCATGAGCTTGAACTGGGAGATCAAATCCGAACACGAAGCGATAGCTGCTGCAATTTCTGCCTACTTAAAGTTTGAATCTAGTTTCATGATGTTTGCAGTCGGACAGTTTACCAAGCTTAATTTAGAGCAGATGCGGACACGCCACTACCACCTATACAAGCTCCGGAGCGAGATGGCGCTCTTGCCTCGCAGCCCAATTCTTCCGTACGGAGAGCGTACCACACGAGCTCCAGCTAGCCAACCTACCACGGGCATGGCATAGTCGTGCATCAACCAATAGACATTTCTGGAATGCACCGTTGGCAGTTTATGGGGCGGCAAACTCGTTTAAAGCAGTCCGAGATCCGCATATTATTTGAACATAAAATGGCCGTAACAAAGAAGGATTTGGCGTTGGCCGTGATCGAGTTCTTGAAACTGAGCGTGTCTGCGAAGGACGTGCCGGAGGACTATGCGGAGTCGATGGAGGTCGCGATCGACTGTATTGCTGACTCTTTTGAGGTCAACAAGGATGACGACGCCAAGGTCATTGCCGAGAAGTTTGGTGGCAAGTCTCTCTTGGAGGTTGTGAATGGTGCTGGCGAGGCTGTGGACACCAAGGCGACTTCCACCCCCATTGTCGATGCTGCCACGAAGGAGAAGGCCGATCAGTTGAAGATTGAGGGCAACCGGGCGATGGCGGCCAAGAACTTCTCCGAGGCCATTGCCAAGTACACCGAAGCCATTGCTTTGGACCCCACGAACGTGGTTTACTTGTCCAACCGGGCCGCCGCGCACTCGTCGTCGGGTCTGCACGAGGATGCTGTCGCTGACGCTGAGAAGGCTATCGAGTTGGACCCCACGTTTTCCAAGTCTTACTCCAGGTTAGGCTTGGCCAAGTATGCTCTTGGTGATGCCAAAGCGGCCATGGAAGCTTACAAGCGGGGTCTTGAAGTGGAGGGAGACAAGAAGTCCGATGCCATGACCAGAGGCTACGAGACGGCAAAGAAGAGAGTTGAAGAGGACTTGGAGAAGTCGATTCCCGGCTCTGCGGGCGACGTGACTTCCTCCACTGCAGAGTCTGGCGCTGGTTCTGGCGCAGGCGCGGGCGGCATGCCAGACTTCTCCAGCATGTTCGGTGGGGGTGGTATGCCCTCCTTGTCCGAGATGATGAACAACCCTCAGATCATGCAGGCTGCCCAGGAGATGATGAGCAACCCCTCCGCGTTGCAGGGCTTGATGAACAACCCTGGTGTGCGCCAGATGGCTCAGAACTTTGGTCTCGGCGGTGAAAACGGCCCCGACCTCTCTGAGTTGATGAACAACCCCGCCCTCCGCAACATGGCCAACCTGTTCATGGGCGGCAACCGTGAAGGCGGCAACGGCGGCGAAAACAGCCAGTAAAGTACATAGCACATCAAAGTCCTAATAGTTTCGAGTGAAGTTGTAGCTAAGTGCTTGTGTCCATGCAGGATGCACGCGTGTGTTTCTGCTCCGAGACGTGGTGTAATCCATTGCCATGAGTGAGGGTATTCCGCCCGACACCATTGCTCGCCTCTTCCAGGAGGTGGCATTCCGCAACCGAGATACCAAAATCACGCACCGCGCGTTGGAGCTTCTGGCAAAGTACATTGAGTTGTTTATCAACGAGGCGCTTATTAGGTCCGACGAAGAGCGCAGCGTGGAGCACGGTGCTCATGGCATCGACGGCATTGACAATGTGGTCAGGAACGAAGAGCCTGGTCTTGACGAGGAGCTCAGACACGAGTCTGACGGCGAGCCCGAACAGGCGGAGCCGTACGCAACGCAGTGGCCGCCGGAGGAGGTGGGCAACGACACCATTGACGCCAGACACTTGTCCAAGATCGCTGGCGTGCTACTTTTAGATTTCTAGCTTTCTAAAGAAGGCATAGTATACGAATTCACGACTACGGTACTTTCTGTCCCAGAGGCTCGATGCCAAAGGGTCCCAATTTCACGCTGTACCAAAGTCCGCACTGGACACCGTCAATGGCAACACGCACGTGTAACGGGATGGTGAGTGCGCATGCCTGCACTGCGGTGTCACTCGAGGGCATCAACTCGAGTGGGATCAGACACCAGCCCTCGCCGTGTTCGACGGCAGTGTCGGCAATGTCCGCCGACATGTCTGGGTCAACAAACTTGCGGCTGTGTAGGCGCCCCAACCGTAGGGAGAGCTCTGCCAGAGATGCCCGGGTTGAGGTGGTGAGAAATGCAGTAGGGATGCCGTGGATAGTGGGCGACGACTCGCAGGCGCTCACGGTGACGGCGCTATGGGGAAGAGCGACACCCACGGCCATGCTAGCGGCCGGCAGCAAGCAGTCGGGCGCAAGTGCCAGGGGTGTAGACAAGTGCACGTTCACGGCATGGGGCTGTGGGTTGATGAGATGGAGAAGGAAGATAGCGGCTTTGTCCCCTGCTAGCACTGTCGGGTATTCCTGCTCTATCATCCCCGACGCCTTGATGGTGGGAAAGTAGTCCGCAGCATGCTGGCGTGCCTTGTACTTGATCAGAAGGCGTTCGGGCGTCGGCACCACCAAGTACAGATTGCACAGATTGCAGATGACTGCCCGCTTGGCGGTGAGGGCCACTGGCGTGGGATACCTTTGGGACTCGGAGGTGCCATCGCTCCGTAATGGGTGCGACTGGGCCACGCGCTGCGTCAACTTGTCAACCTCACTGGCCGACAGTGCCGCAACGTCGCCCAAGTCGAGCTGGCGAAGCTTCTTGAGCACGTCTGCCGAGAGTCGACGCGCAGGCTGCGCGCGTCCTGCGTTGTTTTCCAAGTCCCGCCGCTGGGCCTCCAACAAGCGTTCGAGTCGCATCTTGTCCACAAGAGTCTGCTGGGCGGCAGCAAAGCTGGCGCCGGGGCCGGCGGCCTGCTCAGCACGCACGATGCTGAGGAGGGAGCGCGCCTTGAGCTGCACGCCCGTCGTGTACGTATACGGGCAATGCGCACACCGAAACGTGAACACCTTGCCCTGCTGCTCGTCGTGGGCCTTGATGGAGAGTGGCGCCTGGCACGACGGGCACTCGAAGCAGCGCAGACACACGGGGCCCGTGCCCTCGTTCATGCAGCGGGCACAGAACCTGGCCACCGCCTCCGTGCGCGTGCAGAAGCGGCAGCGCGTGCGACAGCAGCGCGTGCACACAAAGAGCTCGGCAAGATGGAGCTGAGTGCAGCAGCGGACGCTGCACGTGTCATATACCCATGACATTCATGGGTACAGTTGAGGCGCGCGCGCCGGTAAGAGACCCTGTCCTGCACAATGGCCGGTTCCCCCACCAGCGGCCGCACAGCCAGTGCTCTTTACTGGGCGGGTGGAGCAAAAGCACTCTTTCTCAGTCTGGCCGCGTCGTGCCACTGCAGGGATGGACCCACGAGCCTGCAGACACGGGGGAGCCGTATTAGTCCCGACGTTGCTACTACATATTGGTCACGAGACCCCACCACGTGCTCGGCCCTAGAGGTCAGGGCCATATGGCGTCCAGGGCGGGCGCTACACGAGCATCATGCTCCTCTTGTTGGTGCTCGCAAGCATCGCTGCCGCGCAGTGGGTGGGCAAGCTCGTTCCCACGGAGTACACGTACGTGCCGGGGCTCTTCCAGCAGTCGAGCGATGCATACAACGAATCCACCGTGGACGTGTTCCAGGCTTTTGGTCTTGCCGACAACGTGTCGTGGGCTCACGTTGTGGAGCATGTCAAGACGCTTAATGCGGCGCAGAGCGGGTCGGTCTACAAGCTCATTTTTTTGGCCCGGCACGGCGAGGGCTTCCACAATGTGGTTCCGGGCATGTTCCCGCCCCAAGACTGGCAGTGCTACTGGCGCATGCGGAACGGGAACGGCAGCTTGAGCTGGTATGATGCGCGACTCACGCGCCACGGCAAGCACCAGCTCCGCAAGTTGCGCCGCGCTTGGCGCCGGCAGCTAGCGGCAGGAGCACCGCTTCCAGAGTCGTTTTATGTGTCACCAGCGCGGCGCACCCTTCAAACGTTCGAGCAAACGTGGCGCTCAATTGCCGACTATACCCGCCACCCGCTGAGGCGCCCCCTCGTCAAGGAAGATGCCCGCGAGACATACGGCATTTCCTCATCGAGCCGGCGCCACCCGCGTACCTACATTGCAGAACACTTCCCACAAGTGCGGTTTGAGGACGGCTTTACCGAGCACGACGAGCTCTGGCAGCACGATGCACACGAGTCCGAGGAGCACCGCGAGCACCGCGCGCGGCGGCTTCTCAATGACATCTTCACCTCTGGTTCCGGTGACTACGTCTCCATCACGTCACACAAGGGCTTCATTCGGTCGTTTCTCGCCGTTGTGGGCCACCGCAAGTGGGGACTCAGCACTGGGGAGCTCGTCCCGGTGGTGGTTGAAGCGAGACAGTGGGGCCCGTTTCGAGAGCCGGCCATGACGCAGCCCTGGCAGACGCTCCCCAAGTCCTGCGCCAATTACCTGGCGCCACGCATAGAAGCTAGGTAGTAAGAGTATATTATTCTGCGGGAGTTCCGGTCTATATCACATGAAGTCGTCGTCGTCGAAGTCGTCGTACTTGGAGTCCGTCATGTCGTCAAAGGCGTCCTTCTTGTAGGTGTCCACGTTGGGTCTGGCCGCGGGCTTGGCCTTCTTCTTGCCGGCGCCACCGGTGGCAGTCCCGCCGGCCTTCTTCAACCGCGCCTGTCTTTCGACCCGCTCCTTCTCCTTGACAACGGTGCCCAAGGTCGACACCACCTTTCTCGTGTTCTCGAGCGACAAGGGACCAGTGAGGTCGCGGATCAAGTCGATGGCCAAGCTGCTGGCATAGTTAAGCAGCGAGTCGTCGGCCAACGTCGTGAGCGCGGTGGCGACCGCCTTGCGCAACTTCTCGTACTCCTGCTTGTTGACGGGCTGGAAGAGCGGGTGCATCTCCAACGGGGTGTCCTTGGTCAACCGCGGCGGCGCAGGCTTGGGTGCCGCGGCGCGCTCACGCGGGTGCGCCAACACGGCGTCCTCGAGGTTGTCGCCGGCAACGCCCAAACCGCCAAACAAGTCGGCGGCGTTGTTCAAGTCGGACGACAACTGGGCCCGCTTGAGCAAAGCCGCGCGCGTCTCCTCGTCCAAGGTGTCGATCTCGGTCAACACCACCTCGCCCTTCTTGGCCCCGGCCTTGCGGGCCTTGGCCTCATCCTGCTTCTTCTTCAACGCCTCCTTCTCGGCCTTCTTCTTGTCGTTGGCCTCCTTCTGCTTGCGAGCCACCTCTTCCTCGTCCACGTCCCAGGACTCCAAGAGGGGCTCGTCATTGTCCTCGTCCTCCCACAGGCCGGCGGCAGCGGGCGCTTTCGTGGGGATGTCAAAGTCTTCGTCGTCCCAAGACATACTAGTGGAGAAAAGAAAAGAGTTCGCGAAGTCGCGATGCGATTCCGCGACTTTGTGCAAACTACCAGCGTCAAGACCCACACTGAAAATTGTCCAAGCTGGCACGCAGCTGGCACCAGAAGCAACGCAAGAGCCACCAGCAGGGCGCCGGGCCTGAGACCGGGTGTTTAGCGGCCACGGCGACCCTTTCCCCGGTAAATGTCGCGTCGATGTCGCTTAAGATGCCGACATATTTGCGACCGGCACCTTCTTTATGGACGTGGCCAGCACCGTCGCCGCCCACGAGCGCCTTTCCGTTCGCACCGGCACGCATGGCCTCGGCCTCTTCTTCAACAATGCCGACGGCGCGTTTCTGGGGCAGGAGGTGCGCGTCCTCGAGGTCCCGCGCTCGGCAACGTACAACTGTGCTGCGATGCTCGATATGATGCAACAGCTCCCTCGACACGAGGCTCGGTTGCTCAAATACCTTCTCAGTGCGTTTCCCGTGGCGTCAGAAACGGATGTGCTCTTTTGCTACATGTACGGTCTCAGGGTACTCCATTTGAGCGGCGCCAGCATTCCCACAGACCTTCTGCGGTACTTGCACCTTCTTGCCAGCACTCACGTCGGCCGCTTCCCGCTCACAACCGCCACTTCGAACGTGTTTGTGCAACAGCAGGTGCACAAAGCGCAGGCGCTCAAGGCTGTCTTTGACGAGCTCGATTGGGGCGAGTTGGCAGCCCATGCCAGCTGGGCCGAGTTCTACCAGTTCCGCGTGGCGGTCAAGTCCCGTGTGCTCGAGGTGCCGCGTGCGGCGGACGACGCGGGCGACTACTACGTCGACACCACGCTTGTGCCTGTGCTTGACTACGCCAACCACCAGAACACCCCCAACGCCGCCTTTGACGTCGACAGGGACCGCGACAGCATCGTCTTGCGGCTCAAGTTGGGTGGCCCCGGCGAGTGCGAAGTGTGCATCGCCTACTCTGACAAAGTGTCGGTGCAGCATTTTGTGGCCACCTACGGCTTCATTCCGGCCCCACACTCCGCATCCCAGGTCCTGGAGGTGCGCTTCGGCGATGACACCGTGCAGCGCCTCGTTCTGACTGTGATGCAGAATCCTCAGCCGTACCATGTGATGGCGAAGTGGCTCAAGATCGTGCCGCGCATACAGGTGGCTTACTCGGGCGATAAGCTGCAAGCTTCGCTAGGGGAGTTTGCGGGGTTGTTCGATGAGTTCTTGAGCTACAACACCGCGTGCGAGAGCGAAGAGGTGCTACAGGCAGCTCTTCTTGATAGCACCCTATTTGCCGAGCAGCGAGACGCCGGTTACAGCCTAGTGGACATTGTCCAGTCGCAATTGGACTACTTCGACACCGTTGAGGGCTTTGACCAGGTCGCCGTGAGGTCCACCGTTCTGTCGCAAACTAGAGATTGCAACACAGATGCGGCCTCGATACAACGAGCGCGGCACTTCATTCGTCTTGCCAGTGAGCAGGTGGGCACCGACGACGATGCATTCGTGGCGGAGTATCTACAGCATGAGGCCCGGCTTCTACGAGATGCAGCAACAGCACCATTGCTCCCAGTGCTTTCGGAATGGGCCGAGTACCTTCTGCCACTCCGAGTGATTGACTACGAATGAAAACTATGGCTTCTATGCGGCCCCAACATAGCCGCGCACGGAGCTGCCGGTGAAAAGGCCCGCGGTGTGACCGGCAGGGAAGCCGATCGTGCCCGCCAACGTATCCAGCAGCTTCTAGCAGGGATTACCAATCAAAAAAAAACTACAGTATGGCCTGGGTCCGATAACGTCAGCAGCAGACTTGCAGGCACCGCGGCTAGCACCGATGCCGGAGACGGACGGCAGGCGCGGTTCCTGGTATGCAGGTCTCGGGACTACCCGCCCTTACTAATTCCTCCCCAGCTGGACCGCGTGCCCGTGCGCTCGCGCCCATCCTGCGCCACACAACGTCCGTACTGCACACACCGAGAAGGTATATAAGAGCGGCGATCCGCAATGTAAGCGTCCATCAGTACACACTTATCACACACATTATAGACATCATGGTTGCCCAAATAAAATCCGTTTCCGAGTTCGAGGAGGCCATCAAGACCCCCAAGCTTGTTGTCGTTGACTTCTTTGCTACGTGGTGTGGTCCCTGCAAGGCCATTGCTCCTCTCTTTGAGAAGTTCTCCGCCGAGTACACCGAGGCCCTGTTCATCAAGGTCGACACTGACGAGTTGGGCGAGATTGCTGCCAAGTACGAGATTACTGCCATGCCCACCATTGTGTACATCAAGAACGGCGAGGTTGTCGACAAGGTTGTCGGTGCCAACCCCTCTTTGATCAAGCTGACCATTGCCAAGCACGTTTAATTGTAATTGTTTAGTTGAATAGCGAAGAATCGGCAAGTTGACGTCTTGTAGATCACTTTCCACTTGTAGCTTCGGGCGGCTGCACGCTATCATGTGTTGTCAGTGGTACGCTGTCAGTTTTACGCTGGTGGTAGCGCCGACGGGCACCGCGACATGGCAGCGCGCCCACACGTCGCAGCATCGTAGGCAGGGTCCTACATGGGTTTTCCTATCCGGGTCTATTAACCTATAAACCTTTCGATTATCCCTGTGTTTTTCATCTTCCTCAAGCTGGCCTGGTTGCTATCATAGGGGCCCAACTCGTTGCGGATGTAAGTCATTAATGCATCATAAATAAAATAGTATTGCCTCAAATTCTGCACCATCAGAATCCGCTGCTCACGGAAGTTGCCAATTATGTCATAGACGGGGTCGTCCGGTAACTCAAGACTATTTTTGTGGAGAAAGATGTTGACCATTGTGTCAAGTGTGCTGAATGAACCTGTGCGGCCACAGCCTGCTGAGCAGTGGATCAATGTGGGATAGTCGCTGTCACCGCCCACGCGCCCAATGATGTAATTCTTCAACAAAATCAATCCAATGAGATCCTGGAAATTGATGACTCGGCCCTGGTCGGGCCAGCTCAACAAATGTACATGAAGAAGTTCTAGCGGCGCAGCATCGTCCACAGTAATTGCAATGCGGCGCACCATAACATCCAGGCTCTCAGTCAAGGGCTGGCTTTCGCGCACATCCACCTTAACCACGTTATTATTGGACAAATAATCGCCCAGGACCCAATACTTGGAACACTTCTTGACTCCATTCTCAAACTCATCTGTCAATGAAAAGACCATCTTGACGCCCTGATTGTAAATCATCTTCCAAAAGTCGCCGATAGTGCTACTCAAGGGACCTTGAGTGGCAATGTAGCGGACATGCTTCTTCTCGGCTTCTGAGAACGAGGCATACTTGTCCAAATTCTTGATGGGATTCAAGTATGAGGCATTGATGTAGTCGCATTCCTGAGGTTTCAGCAAGTCATTGAGCTTAACTCTAGAGTGCTCAAACAAAAAGATGTCCTTGTATCTGTTCTTGTGACCATACTCGATGCCGCTGGAGATCTCAATATTGGAGCTGTTCAGGAATGCTTTATTGAGTCTCTTGCGCTCGTCTTTTTCCAATTGGGAAAAGTCCATGACTAGTTTTTTCTCTTGCGTTAACGAATTGACAAACCAGCGGGGAAATACTTCCTTCTCCTTCTCACTGAGCAGACAGAGCTGGGTAATGTCCAAGTCAGCAGCACTGGTAACGTCGCTGTCTAGCACTTCCTCATTATGCCTTATCTTGAAGAGGGTTCCTCTTAGAGTAGGAAGTTTGAATTTTGAAAACGAACACAGGCTTGTGGTCGGTTCTTCTGGTGCCTTGAGCTTGTCGTAGGCTCCCAGTTCGAATAAGTCGGGATATTGGCTCTCAAGTGCACCAATGTTGCCGTCAATGAAGTGGTAAGATGCGCTGTTCCAATTGGCATCATTGATAAATTTCAGTGCCATATGATATAAGTTCGCCGATGTATTGAACGCATCGTAGAACAAAATGCAAGGTTTTTTGTCGGTCAGAGTATTGTATTGAGCGAAAATGGATTGCTCGTGACTCGGGAGGGAACTGAAGCATTTTTGAAGATTGAAGTTGTTTCTCTTGAGTAGGGTCAGTGGGAGACAAATGTTCAACGAGCACTTGATATGGCTCTTGACGTACTCAGTGAACGAGCGCACGTCAATGACTAGCACCTCGGGCATGCCGTCAGCGAGCTTAGCGGTGCTGCTGATAAGGTCATGGGCTTCAGAAAGTGATATGTACTTGATGTTTGCAGGCAACAGAGCTATTTTGTCCTTGTAGCTTTCGGGCTTGGAAAGGGCTGATCCAGGACAGAGGCTAAAACTTTTAACCTGCTCCTTCATGGCCAAGCCCCGCTTGAAGTCGGTCGTGGATACGGTGACTTGCTTCTTGAGTGTCGGTGGCTCGCGCGGCAGGAACGAGGCAGCCGCAGACGCCGCCACATATTGCCTGAGCTGCTTGCAGTCAAAGTGGGCCTTGGGATTCGATTCCTGCGGCAATGCAGAGGAAAAGTCCGCAGCTGTCGCCAGCATGGGCTGCTTGCCTAGAAGATGGAGCTTAGTCGCCGGGTCATTTTCGACAGAGAAGTAGTCATTGGCGGTGTTCTTGTAGGAGCTGGACTTGACGGTGAAATAATCGGCTTCGTAGATGGCAGGTGACACTACCACCGACGGCGAGGACATAGACAGGTATGAAGTTTATCCAGATCTGTTCATAAACGTATTACGCGGGTCCTCGGGAGCGGCTCTTATGGCTGGCTGATCAGCGAGCGGGATGGCCTCGAGATCTGGTGTCTGGATGTGTCTAGCCAGCACCGAATATGCGAGAACGGTCACTAGCGGGAGCCAGTGGCGGTCACGGCGCGGCTGTCAAACGACTTCGGCAGCGGCGCAGTAAGGTACTGTGAGAATGACCAGTTGCGAGGAAAGCTGCGACGAGGTCGTTTCGTGGCAAGCCTCGCACGATGTGTCGATGACGTAAGGTGGCCTGTCGCTGGCAGGAGGAGATGAGCTGGTCTTTCAGCTCGGGCTTGGAGGGATCGCAGCGGAGGAGACTGGAGGGGCCAAGTCTTCAGCGTAGGATACGGTGTGGGGAAGGGCACAAAGTGTGGTTCGGGGGTGCCGGTGTTTTGTTTGCAGGTTCAAGGATAAACGGGTCACGGTGCACCAGGCACTTTCGGAAATCAACCTCAGGTAGCTGCGAAAAGGGCTGACGAAAAAATATATATCTCTATATGTACGGCTGTCGTTCTGTGCGCAGCTGAGGATATATATATATAGATGGGGACTGAGGTATGCATGCGCGTATAACTATAAACGGTTACGGGCATGGCCCGATGCAGCTGCCTGCATGGAACGGAGGCTATCTCAGTCTAGACTCGTGTAAATGCAGGACGACTAAAACTGTGACACCCGGGTGCGTGGCATTTTGCCCACAGGAGCCATCGTAACCGGATGAGCGCGGTGCCCCTCACGGCGTTGTGTCGCAGTGACGTGGAGGCCACCAGGAGGCTCACTCGGCCCCCCTAGTGGAAATTTACTCCTGCGGGGGTGGGTCGTACTTAGTGGGGGCGCGATTGGTGTCAAACGCACACGACGTCATGGTGCGCCGATTGTGTTCTAGACTATGCCCTCCGTGGAAGGCTTCCCGATTGGCTACCCCGGCGCATCCACAACAATCGCGCAGGGTCAGCTATAGCAACAGTATCAATCTAGATGTCTGCAGTGGACTCTGAACCCTGTCCTCTACGTGCGTGCCAACAATAGCGTCTGGCGCGAGACTACGGGGTGGAGTAGATGTAGTGCTCGCGGCGGAGATTAACGCCCGGCGCACCAGCGTGTGCGCGCGCGTGATGACGAGGCGAGTCCTCCACACTTTGACCCCCGATATCTGGTAGCGTGCAGGCCAATGACGTACGTGCAGGCGGCGGGGCCAAAGCCGATGCTACTGAGCCTAGGTTGGCAGCTTCAATACACTGTAAAGCCAGCCCTTGCGTAGGGCACTGCTGGAGTAGGCACGGGGATGGCACCGCGAGTCAGTTCCCCCGGACCGCCATGGAAAAGCTGTCAAAGGCGGCTCGCGGCTGTGCTGCAATATGTCAGACTTGCATATGCAGCACTTATGGCCACGATTAGCGACACGCGCCGGCTACCCTTGCGCCTAACCGCAGCTTCTATATATATTCTGGACGCGTGTTTACCCCTAGAAGCAGTGCCTGCGCTATATTTATGATTTCGGCGCCGCAGCCATCCGGGGCCCTGGAGACGTAGGCGTAGATCCATGCATGCAGTATATTAAACCTAGCTTTCCTCTCTATATAATCCCATTTGTCGTAAACTTTTGTGTGCCGTCTTGTGGAGCGTGGCGGCGGCCTGGAGAGCGCCAGCGCGGGCTATGCCGACGTGGACCGCTGCCGGAGCTTAATCTTCAACTTTGGCAACGGCGGCGGCGGCTCCTTGTCCTTTTCGCGCTCGCGCTTCTTGCCGCGAGCGTCGTCCGCATCCTTTGGAGGCTCATCTTCCTCCTCGTCATCAAATAGATGGCTGCGGTCAACCTTATCCTTGTAGGCCTGCACCATGCTGTCGTAGTCCTGCTCGGTGGTGACGCCCTTCTTGACGAGCTTCTTCATCAACTCCGACTTTTCTGTGCGCGGGCGCGCGCGCTTCACGTAGAGGGCCTCGTTCTCGGCCGGCACCAGGAGCGGCAGCACGCTCTTGTCGAAGGTGTCGCGCGGCGCCGCGGGGTCAAAGCACACCTCATTGACGTGGACGTTTTTCGCAGGATCGAGCTTCTTTTGGCGGAGCCTGCCGATGGAGGCCAAGCCTTCGTGGTCCTGCTCCTCGTCGGGGAGCACCTCGCCACACACCAACGCGGCGGCGTCCTGGGACGTGTACTCGCGGTTGTGGGCGATGCGGCTGTGGTTCAAGAACCCCTGCGCGCTCAGAAAGTTAGTGCGCTGGCAGTCGGGGCAGGTGAGCCTGACGATGATGCCGTCGGTGCGGCGGTAGAGGCATCCAAACGAGCCGGCGCTGGACACGTTGAGCGGGCGCAACGACGACGTCGTGGACCGCGTGCGGTAGCCGCAGACCTCCTCCGGCTGCACCGGGCAGATGGCGGGCTTGGCCACGTTGGGCACGTCCTGGAGGCCGTTGTAGCTCACGGAGAGCGAGCGGTTGAGCAAGTCAAAGTACTTGACGGTGAAGTCACTGGGCTCGTTGTCGAGCTTGACGTCCTTGGGGATCTCAAAGAACTGGCGCATCGTGAGCATCTGGCTCTCGCACTTGCCGATCTCCTCCTCCGTGAGCTTGAGCTCCTTGTGCTTCAAGCGGATCTCCAAGTCGAGCTGGCTGGTGATGATGTCCCTTAGTTTGTCGGCGGGGATGCTCTTGACCTTTTCGATGAGCGCGTCGCGCTCCGCATCGGGCACCAGGTCCCGGCGCTCGTCAGGGCTGTCTTCGTACGCCTCCGGGGTGGGTATGCCGTTTGTCATGACTGCGGCGGCCGGTGGCGGGAGGCAGCGGTAGGGCTGGCTCTTCTCCCATTGTCGTGCCCTTTATCATTTGGCGCGCGACACAAAACCGCCACGGGCCCGCTCCTGCAGGCGCGCCCAGGCCGACGACACCGCTAGCGGATCGGGCCCCGGCAAGCACGCGGCGTAGAGGCGGCTCTTGAGAGTGGGGCCGCGGTGCGGGGCGCCGGTTGCCGTGCGTGGGTGTAGAGGTGGAGCGGGATACGGCTCGCTTTTGTCTGTAGCATCGGGTGTACTGGGGCCGCTGCCGCGAGCCGGGTTATCGGCTGCAGCCGCCGCCAGGGACGCTGTTCCGGTCACATGGTCCAGGTTGCGCTCAATTGAAGGCAGATCACGCAGCTGGAGACTGTGTGGACCGGTGGTGCGCGTGGCATTGGAGTCGCAGGCCGCGGGCTCGCGTGAAGCTGGCCGGCAGTCGTGATTTGCAGCCAATGGGCCTGCCACTGTCGGCTGCACCATTGAGGCAGGGACACTTTCTCGTGGGTTACACGAGGTAGAGAATCCACCAAGAGACTCAGAACTATCACAGGCAACGACTTCAGGAGGAAAAGGGCCCTGCTCATCGGCATGTGGCGGCTCTAGAGTGAGCCGTATGTGCACTTGGTCTCTTGGCATCTGCGCTACTCTTGCGCTACTCACGAGGCTCTCGTCGACGACTACAGCGAGTTCCTCTGTGGGGGCTGGTACCTCGGTAGGCACTGGCGGCTCAGCGGGCGCAGGCACCCCTCCGGGCGGCTCCTCCAACACCATTGACGACATCGGCGTGGAGGTGCCTCTGAACCGCGGCTGGCGGCGCGGAAAAAACACCAGCCGCAACGTCGGCACTACGCGGGCCCGCCGAGCGCTGCCCTTCGCCGCGCGCGGGGGCTGCGCACGCAAACCTACACGAGCGGTGGTAACCATGCCCTCACGGTGGCAGCCCGCCGGGGTAATGGCGCGCGCACGACCCACGCTATAGGCGCGCTGGCGGAGCGGGTGCAACAGCATGGTGGACGAGATCATTCTTCCGTCTGCGGGCAGCGACACCGCCACGGTGGCGGACACGCTGCGGCTGGGGTTCGGGTACAACCCGGCGGTGGGCGCGGCGCTGACGGCGATCACGGCGGACGCGGCGGCGGTGCTCGCGAGCAAGCGCCCGGTGCAGTTGACGCCGGTGCTGCACGCGCTGATCTACGACCGCAACATCAACAAGAAGCCGACAGAGGTGAGCCTTCTGGCGCTCGCATTCCTCTTCTGCGAGGTGGTGAACTGGGCCCGGCGGCAGTCAAAGGGCGTGCACGATCTCGAGAACCGCTTGAACGGGCTCGGCTACACCGTGGGCCAGCGGTTTCTCGAGGTGGCCAAGGCACGCGAGGGCATGAAGCACAGCAAGCGCGAGACGCGCATCCTCGACATGCTCCAGTACGTGCACGGGCCGTTGTGGCGGGCGGTGTTTGGCCGCACCGCGCACGCGTTGGAGAAGTCCCAGGACATCGCCAACGAGTACATGGTCACGGACGACTGCCCGCTCGTTTCGCAGTTCGTCTCCGTGCCCAAGGACTACGGCGACTTGAACTGCGCTGCCTTCGTGGCGGGAATCGTGGAGGGCGCGCTCGACAGCGCCGGCTTCTCCGCGGCGGTGTCGGCACACTCCATCCCGCGCGACGGATTCCCCTTGCGCACGGTGTTCTTGATCAAGTTCAGCCCCGAACTTCTTGTGCGGGAGCAGCTTCGGGCGTAGGCCGCTGCCTGGCGCTCCCCCGGCAGCAGGCCAGGTACGCTGGTGTCTGGATGTGGTGAAAAATCATAGTCGGCACCGCGCCGTTCCCACCAGCTCTTTACCATGGGCGTCACTGTGCGGCAGGCCACCATCGAGGACATCCAGGCGATCCAGAATGCCAACCTCCACAATCTTCCGGAAAACTACTTGTTGAAGTACTACATGTACCACATCCTCTCGTGGCCGCAGGCCAGCTACGTCGCCACCACCTACGACGTCGCCGACGACGCCGCCGACGAGGAAGGCTGGCCCGTGCGCACGGACCCCAAGGGGGACCCGGCGTACTTGGGCCGCGGCGAGAAGATCGTGGGGTACGTGCTTGGCAAGATGGAGGACGACCCGGAGGCGGAGGACAAGACGCCCCACGGCCACATCACGTCGTTGCTGGTGATGCGCACGTATCGCCGTCTCGGGTTGGCAGAGAAGTTGATGCGCCAGCTGCTCTACGCCTTGTGCGAGTCTTTCGACGCCCAGTACGTGTCATTGCACGTGCGCAAGTCCAACCGCGCGGCGTTGCACTTGTACCGCGACTCCCTCCAGTTCGAGGTGGAGACCATCGTCAAGAACTACTACCAGGACGGCGAGGACGCGTACGCCATGCGCAAGGAGCTCAAGCTCGACGAGTTGCGCCCGCACCTCTTCCAGCGCGCCGACGCCGAGGACAACTTTGACGAGGACCTCATATAGAATGCATAACGACTAAAAACCAGAACTCTAGTATACAAATGCTGGCGCCTAGTAGCGCTCCTTCATGCGCGACGCCACCGTGCGCAAGTTGCCGTACACCTTGCCCGGCGGCGAGCCCAAGATTAACGACACCACGGCCTCCCGCGCCATGCGGATGTGCGTGAACCCGCCCAAGATGTGGATCTTGGAGTCCGCCAACACTATACGCGTGCGGGTGGCGTTCTCGATGGCAAACTTGGTCTTGCCGTCCTTGCCGGCGATACGGCCAATGGCTCTCAGCAAGTGGTCGCCTTGCAACGTCTTGACGTCCTTCACCTCAAACGTCTCGATGTAGAGGTCGTCCAACCGCAACAACGCGATGGCGTCGTCCACGTCGAACCCGAGCACAAACGCCTTGAGGAAGTCCGCGCCCTTCTGCAACGCACCCACGTCGGTGGTGTGCTTGTTGGTGCGCAACTCCACCGTGCGGGTCTTGAGGTTCATGCGGACCTGGAGCTTCAAGTGGTCCACCAAGGGGGGGTAGATCTTGCTCCACGTGTTCTTGAGCGGCGTCATGCGGTGCGGCAGCACGGGCACCTTGCGGCTCTCGAGCTTCACCTTCATCCCGGCCGCGGCCGCGGCAGCGAACCGCGGCTTGCCGCTCTCGTCCAACACCACGCCAGCAGTCTCTTTTTGCGCGCCGTCGGCCGCAGGCTCGTCCAGCGGCACGGCCGACACATCGACAAGCATCTCCTCATTCGCGGACGCCTCTGGGACGGCGGCGGCGGGCGCGCGCTTGATCGCAGTGGGAGCAGCCATGGTGTGGTTCTTTCTGATCCCAGCTCATCGCGATGACTTGGCTCCGTGCAGGACTTAATGCCTGCACACAAGAGAGATTTTCGCCTGCCCATCCACCGGCCACCACAGCAACGCCGGCACCACTGCAGGCACTTGTCTGTTTCGCCGTTTCGCGCCGCTTCCCTAGTTCGTTGGCGAGGTGCTGCTGCGTGTTTTCTTGCATACAAGCCCGAAGGTTGCCGGGGGCAGTTTTTCACTCGGCAGAACCGTCTATTTCGGCCAGCCCATTGGCTCCGCTTGTGACGCCAATTTTGCTGCGCACAACTCCCGATTGAACCCCCTGCTCGCTGCGATGCGACTCTCTGTGGGGATATTCCCCGCGCGGACGCTTCTGGCCCGCGCCTACCGCTGGGCGCCGGCAGCGAGCCGCCGGTGCTTGCCGCGGCCCGTCGGCGCCGTGCTCTGCCGCCGGCTCATCCTGTCGAACGCGCCGCGACTCGACAAAAAGACACTTCTTGCCCAGGCCAGCGGGCGGCTTCTGCGGGCGCTCGTGCACATCAAGTGGCCGTTGATGCGCAACAACCGGCCGTGGTCGCTCGACGACGCGCTGGCGTTCGTGTCGTGGCTCCTCATGGGCAACGTGCTCTGGGTGGTGCTTGGCACCACCACCTTCTGCCTCGTGATGCTCTACTCGGTGCACGCGTACGACCGGTTCCAGGAGTACCTTCTGGGGCGGCACCGCGGCGCGGCGCCGGGCGTGCTCTCGCGCCTCGCCAGCACCATCCTCTTTAAGGACCTTGGCGTGCGCGTGGCATTCGAGCCGGGCCACGCCTTGCCGCAGCTCATTGGCGGCCGGTTGCATTTCAGCAACGTCACCATCACCTCGCTGGAGGAGTCGGCCGCCGGCGCGGCCTTTTCAGCCAAGGTCGAGGCCATGGACGTGTCACTCAGCTTCAAAAAGTGGTACAATGGCCAGGGCCTCGTCAAGGACTTGGAGGTGTTTGGCATGCACGGTAAGATTGTGCGGGCGCCCAAGCCAGCCCCGGAGCCCGTGTCCCAGCGGCCCTCGTTCCACCGGTTCCACGACTCCATCCACTTCCAGTACGATCTCGCCGACGAGCCGGAGTTCACGCCCCGCAATTTGGTGGACCCCAACTACACCGTGTCCGACGTGAAGGTGCGGGACTCCTTCTTCGAGATCTTTGACGGTCCCGGGGCCACCAAGCCGGCGTTGCGGGTTTCCATTTTCAACTGCGAGATCCCGGAGATCCGCGGCCGCAGCATGTTGGTGGACTTTTTCAACGCCAACAACGTGACCGGTGCTGTGAATGACTCCATGTTCACCATTCATAAACGGCAGGTGTACAACGACGGCGAGGACAAAACCATCCGCTTCAAGCTCGACGGCATCGACATGGGCAGGCTCTCCCGGAGCAGCCCCAGCTCCAAGTTTAACTGGATTGCTAGCGGCAGGGCCGAGATCACCGCCGATATCCGGCTCCCCGCCTCTATGCAAAAGACATCGGAGTCGGCGTACGCCAAGCTTGCCAAGCTCTGCAGCAACGTGGTCAATGATTTGGCAGCCATCACCCTGCCGTCTGAGCGGCCGGAAGCCGACAGGCCCGACAACTTACTTACGGGCGCCTTGGCTGCCATCTACGAGACATTCTCAAAGTCTTCCACCGACGCAAAGGAGGAGCCGTCTGAGTATGTTATTGTCAATGCCAAGGTCAGGTTCTCGGGATTGAAGGCTACGCTTCCCCGCGAGATCCCCACGGCCTCCTCGAACCCGCTCCCCTTCCTTTCATTGCATGATCTCCGGTCTCTCATCTCCTACATCAATGGGTTGGACACCGAGGACAGTCCGCCCATCGTCATCAAAACCACAGTGGTGGAGAAGATGTCCGACTTGCAGCACTATGACAACCTCTCCCAGACCAAGATACTCGACGTTATCGTCAGCGACGTGTACGAGGAGCTCTTGAAGATGGTGACGCTTGACGAGAAGCGGATCTTGGACCAGCGGTCCAACTTGTGGTCCCACTCGCTTGCCAGCCAGCTTCTTCTTCTCGGGCTCGGCGCCATGGTCTAGTTTACGACTCACGAACATCTGTATATATATTTATATTGCACGTCATGTTGCCCGTTTGCGCAGTACCATCGGCACGGCGAACTTGGCTCGCTTGCTGCTGAGCTCCTCCACGATCTCGTCCTCCACCGCCTTGGCTCCTATGCCGAGCAAGGCACCCTTCTTGCGGTTCGCAACCAGGGCGCTGGCAGCCTTGTCTTTGGACGGTTTCCAGCCCATGCCCCGCAACATCGCCGCCCCAAACTGCTCCACCGGCACCGCCCGGTAGTCCTCGAGCGTGCTTTCCTCGGCGTCCGCCGCGGTGGCAGGCGCTGCGATGACCAAGCCGTCGTCCTCTCCGCCGTTGAGGAGCAGCTGCCGCGCCCTGTCCAGCAGTGCATGGTCTGGCTCTGCCGCCCGCGGCTTGCTCGACTGCACCCGGCTGCTAAGCTTGCCTGGCCGTATCACAAGCGGCCGCTTTGGCTGGGCCACAGCCACGCTGTCGTGGGACGCACCGTGCTTGCCAAAGCCGTCTATGGTGACCTTCTTCTCGTCGTCATCGTCCGACTCGCTATCAAATGGGCGCTTCTGAGGCTTGACCACTTTGGCACCCGTTCGCGCCTTCTGCTGGCCCTTCTTGGGGATGTTCACCCGGAAACCCACCATGGCTGCTGCCAGCAGCGTGCGCAGCGCTAGAGAGTGCGGCTTACATAAGCAGCGATGAGGTGTGGGGCACGCGTCGCGCGCGCTGCAACAAACACCCCACCGTTGCCCTCCCATGCTCGAGCAGTTTGTCGACACTCAACGCGGGGGGAGCGAATCCTACTTGGTGTCGGCTGACGCGTCTTTTGACACGTCGTTCCTGTCGCTCATGACGCCCGAAAAGGAGGACGACTCGACCGATTTGGACGTGCCAGTGGAGCCGCAATCCTTTTGGCTGCCGGCGCCAGACGTGCGGGTACAGGAGGCCAAGCGCCAGCCGACGTCCGTGGCGTCGATATTGACGGGCCGGCCGGACAAGAGGAGCGCGAATTTGCGGGACGCGCCCGCCGAGGACTCGCGCGGCGCCCGGGCCAAGGTTTCGTTGGCCTCCATCTTGACCGGAAACAAGAAACTGGCGCAGGAGCCGGCTCTCCTGGAGCTATCCGAGACGGCGCCCTCGCTATCGGAGAGTGACATTGATGCTTTTGGCGCCAAGCATAGAATGATAGAGTTTGAGAAAAAGTTCGCCAGCCAGCGACGGGCCGTGAACGTGAAGGAACTTTTGCTGCGCGGGCCGCCGCTGAAAAAGCACACGAGTGAGCCGCAGAGCATTGTGGTTGACGACTCGGTGGATGGGGATGTGACGGAAGTGGACGACCCTGAAACGGTGGAGGCAATTGAGAGGAAGATCAGCCAGCAATATAAAAAGGCGTCCGCCAGTGGCCTTCTTCGTGGCACGCGGCCCAAGCCCAAGCCCAGCCGCATGGTTACACTCAAGCTTGACCCGTCAGCATTGGCGGACATTGAGAAGTTCTCGAATCCGCTCAAGTCCAGAGGAAACGCCATGTACAAGCTGAGCCTGAATGCAAAGCTCGACGTGTGTCTCCGAGTTCCTTCGGCGGAGCTTGGCAGTCTCGCTAAGGTGGATACTCCATCCAAGCCCGTCGCCAGTGCCAGCAGCCTCTTTGCTGCCATGATGCAGAGCGCAGCCACGCCTGTGACCAAGTACAGCTTCATCCAACGCAAAACTTCTCTTGAACTTCCCACCTTAGGATGGAGAGACTTTCATATTCACCCTGTCGACACCACTAAACATAGCAGTGGTGCATTGAAGGCGTTCTCCAGACGCACGCCCCGATCGTCGCCAAATGTGAGCGATGACTACGAGTTTCCAGTTGGTGTGCAAAGGGCTCCAACGATATCGCATAGAAACCGCACACCATTCGACGAAAACCTCGTGGACTACGCTCTGCGGCACGCGCCTTGCCTGCTGCTGCATTCTGCAATCGCCCACCTTCTCAGCAAAGTGGAACTGGGAAGCTTTCGCGATAGCCGGTCGGCCTTATGGTCCCACCTTTTTCAACCGCGAGTGACCCTGGGATTGTTGATGCTGGCAGATAACTCCTCCCATCTACAGCTGTGGCTCAAGTCTGCGTTTTCGCGACTCAAGTCGCAGTCATTGAAGGCACCCCGGAACGTGCAGATACGGCAACAGCTGTTGAAGCGAAACACTTACGACCCCCTCGTGTCCTTCATTGTTGATGACGAGTTCGAAAGCGAAGACGACGAGGATGTGTTCGTCCCCGTCTACATTATCACCGGGCCCGTGGGCTCCGCCAAAACCGCAGCAGTATACGCAGCCATTGCTGAAGTAAACGGCTACATACATGAGATCAATGGAAGTCAAAACCGGTCTCGCAGGGAGCTTCTCAGTACCCTCAAGGAGTTTTGCACGTCCCAGATGATCTACAAGAATAACGATTTCGATTCATCTCGGAATGGAGTCGTTCTTTTGGACGAATGCGACGCACTTGTTGAGCAGGACAAGACCTTCTGGACTGCAGTTCAGGAAGTTCTCAACATCTCTCGCCGTCCCATCATAATCACTTGCAATGATATTGCCAGTGTTCCGCGAAATATCGTTGCGTTCGCCGAGAATGAGAATGCAATAATGGACCTCTATCGAGACAAAACACTCCAGGATGCCGAATTGGTGGCGCACTATCTCTGGCTCTGTTGTCTTACTCAAAATTGTCACTTGGACACCGGCACTTTGCATGACGTAATGATGGAACGGCCCGGCGACCTCCGTCACATGCTTCAAAGATGTCAATTTATGTGCCAGGAAAATGTCCAGCCCAACGAAATTGTGCATATCACCCGCTGCAATGTGTCACCTGAAGCGCATGTACATGCGCTTGATGACTTGGCCATGCAGCTCGAATGTTTATCTGCCCTGGACGTTATCTCCTGTCACACGTACTCGCAGGTAGAGTACACGCAGCAGGGGAATGAATTTGTCAACGTTGACTACATTGATGACACATCACAGTTACGTTTGCCATGTCTTCCCTACGAGACGGATCTTGGTTGCGAGCTTGAGTCATGTTTGACGCTCGGGCACCAGGACCTTCCTTGCCCCAGATACAGCACTAATCACTTACGGCAGGTGACGGCCGACTTTGTGGCTTCAAGGTCGAAAAAGCTCCCGAAGTACATTCAGGAGCTTCTCACAGCACGGTCCGGTCAGGGCCGGACCACGCGGAGCCATAGTGACTTGACGCCAGAAACCACGGCTACGGAAACTACTGGCCTTCCGGAAAACTCGGTTTGCATCCACTCACCAACGGCACCATATATATTGGAATTAGCGCCGTACGCTCGGCATTGGAAACGCTATCAGAACTCCCTTGAAATTGTGGAGCAGGACACGTTGAGGGCGCAGGGTGTAAGCGTCAAAGAGTTTATCGGGTGGAGACAGTTCCATGACGAGACCGACGTCCTCGAACTCTTCCGTGTGCCGAGCAAACCTACAGCATAGAATAAATAAAACACGTTAACGTTAACGCTGGGTCGTAAATTCGTCAGATAAGTCTTGTTCTCGTTTTGAGGATGCCACCACCGAACGCCCGCGCGGCGCGATGACGGAAGTCGGTGCCTTGCAAGCGGCGCCACGCCTCCTCGATGTGATGGGGCATAATGGGTCTGGCAAGGTCGTCGGGCTTGTCGAAGAGGTACTTGCGCTTGCGCTTCATCTCCTTCACGTCGCCCGCCTTCATCAGCTCTTGGAGGAGCTTCTCCTCCTGGCTTTTGATCTCCATCGCCACCTCGGTGAGCGAGCAGACAATCTCAAACGTCAAGAACCCCAATATATCGATGACGTCGTCGTTGGGCCGCAGGTCGCAGAGCTGGCCGATCTGGGCCCACTCGCGGAAGCGCTTCGCCTTGCGGAAGGTGAAAGACGCCTGGCGGCACTCCGACCAGTGCACGTACTCCTCCTTGGTCATGTTCTTGGTCCGGTCGTCGGCCATCTTCAACCGCTTGAGCGAGGCGATGGTGGCGGCCTTCTCCTCGTCGTCGATGTTCTCGCTCTCCTCCGTCGTCTCCAAGTGCTGCTCCAGGAACATAAACTGCAACTCCCACGGCAATCGTATCTTCAGCTTCTTGTACCGCGACAACATCTTCAGCGAGTCGCTCTGCGGCGCCAGCTGGCCCTCGGCCGCGCCGTCAAGGAGGCCCTCGGTGCCACCCGACTCCTGGTCCTTGGCGTTCTTGCGCACGTCCTTCCACGACAAGTACGTGCGTAGCCGGTTCACTTTGGCCTTGTCGTGGCGGATCAAGAAGATCACGTCCTCAGGGGCAATCGATTTGGTGCCGCGGAGCAGCGCCGTCTTGGTCGACTGCAGCAAGATCTCAATCACCTGGCCCTGCACAATGTCCTCAATGAGCGATGTCGTTTCCACTGGGGAGTCGTTCGACTCCCCCAGCACGAACATCATCTGCTGGATCTCCACGCGGTACTTGTGCCTGTTGGACGACATGATGTGGTAAACGCGGCGGCAGCAGGAAGAAGCAGTGGGGCGCGGCGGCGGGTAAGCGCGGGTAACGTCGTGCGCCGGCGAGGAAATTTTTATTAAAGCGCGAGCAGAGCGGCCGTTTTCTTTTCCTCCCGAGACCTTTATGGCGCTCATGATGTGCTGTTGATTCTAGCGCTGCGGGTCGGTGATCCGTCGCGAGAGACACAGCAGTACACCGCAGCATATGATGACTTGAGTGCATTTGGCTCGAGACTTTTTGTCGATGTGGAAAAAACCACGCTACCTTATCTTTATTGTCTGAAGCTGCGGAAAAAATGAGTCGTAGTAACAAAACCTTATCCTGTAATTGCCCCGCGTGGCCCATTCTGGGCACGGAGCGCGGCAGGGCTCTAGCATGCTCGCATTGCCGCTGGAGTTGGGGGCGGTGGATGCTGGGCCCTAGGTGGGTAAACCACGACCGTGTGCACTCCTGCTCTGTGTGCCGGCCCGCTCCTGTTTTGACACCGGCGTTAAGCGCTTGTGACACAACACGCGACACGCGGCCCAGAGTGCATGTTGCGCACCTCCTGCTTACGGGGAAGCGCAAAACGGCACAACGCTATTGTGCCGTGCTGTTGGGCGACGCATGCACTGTGTGGACGGCGACATGCATGGTTCGGCAACGGCCTGACTGTGCTGCTATACAATGCCAAATACTACCAGCGGGGCGGGCCTTGAAGGCGGCGTGCGCATTAAGTTTGAGCCAAGGAACCATTTTGCCAATGCCGGCGATATCGTAGCGGGTAGGGGGACACGGCGACGCTGGCCCCCCACACTTGTATTCTTAACCGCATACCACGATGGGCGTTGGCTGCACAAGGGCGGCTGCATGGACCTGCGGGTGTGTCGGTAACCGCCGCGGGCGGGAGGATGCGGACCAAAATTAGCTTCCGTATCTAAGGTAGATGTCCTCACGTGGCAACATTTGGCGGCTTGGGTGGGGCGCCGATGATTGTCTGCGGATCTACGTTTACATCTTGGATTGTTTGTTATTTTGTAGCGAGGGTCCATCGAAGCATCTGGCTTGCAGGCCCAGGAGGAATTTGAGTGCATAGTGGCCACTATTTTTCTCTTATTAGCGGGTATGCATATGGCACTGGCGCAGCGCAGGAAAATAACAGTCAGCGCCAAACTGGGATGAGCAAGTCACCACAAAGCGACAGGAAATTCTAAAAAAAAATGGTAAAAAAATAAAAAGAAACTCGCTGGCGATCAAATCGGACCAGAGTCACCAGGGCCCACCCGCGCAAAAGAAAAGTTTTTCATTGCGCTTAGTGTGTTTGGTTACCTCCTCAGTAGAATGCGGCTGCTCGCAATCTACGATGTTGCAACCCCCGGCTAATCCTTCTCCAAGAGCGGTGTATACAGTGCGCTGGCAGTCTCAGGGCCCTAATCGATCCCGAGTTGCAGGAGCACTGCGAAGCCGACATTTCCCAATTTGAGGCAGCAGGAGAGCTACAATCTGAACCTAATTCAGGTCTCTGGAACCTTATAGCGATTGTTTGGAGGTGCTCACTTGTTGCCTGTGGCACGTCCAGACAAAGAATGTCGAATTTGGAGGCAACTTAAAACCGGCGCCCTGCGCGCTGCCGCGGGCTGCGAGCGGCGCGTTTAAGCTGGGGGCGTAGCGGGCGGATTTAAATTGCGCCGGGCTTGGACTAAGCGTCCCGCTCTATGGCGCCACTGCGGGTGGGAGATCGAACGGTCGGACCCCTCAACGAAGCGGCCTACAATGCGACATGAAAATGCATCGCGCCCAGCGCACCATTGCCTGTGTATGCAAGTGGTGCGATACATGCATATGCCGCCGCAGCAGCAGCACCGTTCTGCACGGTGTACATGTAGTGACACTGCAAACTGCCAATTATGTATGAACGGTGCGTATTTTCTGTGCCTTGTGGACGTCTGCAAAATTATATACCTTTTTGCGTACGCAGTGGCATACACACTCCTACATCCGTGCATTTATATAAATATGCATGTCCTGATCGCTTCTCTTCTGCTGCACTTGTTGCACTGACTGCTGAGGGTATTTCGCCCGCCTGTCTGCTCCACGCTACCGCCGCACGTCTCCGTAATCGCTGCCAGCATCCTCAAGTACCTGGCTCGGCGCACCCTGCATTTTTCTGCATCTTCATTCACAGTGCCAGCACCCGCTGCGGTCACTGATTGCATCGGCAGTAGCGCACGCAGCCCGCGTGCTACTTCACCCCCATCCCTAGCCTCTGGCCTGACTAGTGGAGCCAGAATTCCCCTGTTATCCGAGATACCATTTTCCATGAAGGATGGACACGAGCGCGGCAAAACTCTTTGTCCGTGTGACCCGGTACGAAGTGCTGCTCCTCCGCTACACGCTTGGCATGATTGAGCTCGCGGAGCAGCTCCCGGCGCTCTTTGGCACCGACCGATTGGCGGTGCCACGGCTTGTGCGACGGCTTCTGCCCCGGACGCTTCAGGCCCGTCTTGAGGCTGTCGAGGCCGCAGCCCCACCCCAGGGCCCATGGTCCGCATGCTTGGCCGGCCACGAGTTTGTTGATGCTGAAGTTGGCGCCGTGGTGCAGCTAGCAGCGGACGTGCCCGTGCCTGCTACAGGTGATGTTGACAGGGACTTGGACCTCGACGAGTTTTGGTCCATGGTCGACGCCGAGCTTGGCGCCGCCATGGTGCTGCTGCATGCCACGGTGGTGAGCAGTTATGCCGAGTGCGTGGCGGTGTTTCGTGCGGCATCGCTGGTGGAGGCACCGCAAGCGGCATTTGAGCGGCTTGTTCCGGTGGAAGATGCCTGCCTCGACGTGCGGGTCACGCGGCGCCTCTTGGCCAACATTCTCCAGATGTACCAGCCCGGGACGGTTGCAGAGCGCGGGTGCATCGTGGAGAGCCTCCGCAAAGAGTTTCGGTTCAACCCCCAGGAGCTCGAGCGGGAGTCCATCTTTAACCACATCATTGGCAAGATCAACGAGGAGGAGGAGAGCCTGCTGCCACAGCTGTTCGGCCCCGAGCAGTGCGTGCTTCTCGATGCGATGCAGCTTGTCACCATGCATATATCCAACTGCGGCGACGTGGTGCAGCTTCTTGGCCAGCTGCTCGCGAACATTGACGTGAAGCTCCGCTACGCGCGGGAGCAGGCGCTGCTCATTGCACTGGTGGAGCAGCTACGGGCGAGCGTGCGCCAGTTTGAGGAGAAGCTTGCATTTATCACCGACCGGCTTGTGGCTGGCGGCACCAAGGGCCTTGTGCTTGTGCGCAACCAGCTGCTCGCGCTCATCTTTCTCCGGGACGCACTCAAGCTCTACGCGCGCAGTACGGACACGGTGCTCAGCACGCTCACGGAGGTGCTGCTGGCACCAGCAATTCTTCGCCTCAAGGAGGAGTCGCACTTTAACGAGCAGCTCACGGCGTACCACCGCAAGTTGGAGGAAATGGTGGTGTTTCTCTCTGACTTGGGGTTCTCGGCGCAGCGCATCGCGGCGGCGGAGGAGGCGCTCGCGCGGCAGGAGGACGATGTGCGGGAATCGTTCATGAACTTGCTCTTGTTTGAGCACCGGTTCCTGTACGAGACCCGCATTGCCCGCCACCTTGGCCAGCGAGGAGAGTAGCGGCCTGCCCGCTGGGGTGGTGCCGCCGGGGCATGGCGTGCCCGTGTGTGCTTGCCTCGAGTATTTATTGTCGCCGTGGCCCCCGGGGCCAGGCGGCGCAGTCATAGAATGCATGCTACAGCGGCCGGCGCTCCGCGCGGGGTCCCCCATCATCCCCCGCCGGCGGCTACACCGCCACCACCAACACCAACAAGACGCACAAGGCCACAATGAGAAGCACGATGCAGCAGTCGCTGGCGCGCTCGCGGTTCTTTTCAATCACGTAGTTGACGCGCTTGAGCCCGCGCTGGAGCTTGCCCCCGACGGTGTCCAACTCCAGGTCGAGCTCGTCGAGCATCACCCCCTGCTCGTCGAGCTCGCCGCCCATCATCACCGCCTGCTCGTTGAGCCGCCGCATGGTGTCGTGGATGGAGTCGAGCTGCAAGTCCTGGTTGGCGATCTGCTCCTGCTGCAACTGCTGGCCAAACTCGCGGTCGAGCCGCGCCGCGTCCGAGAACGGGTTCTCGCGGAGGTCCTGGTCCTGCGAGATGCGGTTCAGCATCAGCCCCGCCGGCGCCGCCGGCCGCGCCTGGAGCCACTCGGCGCGCACCGCGCGCGCCCGCGCCTCCAACCGCCGCACGCTGTCGCGGCGCGCGCCAATGTCCGCCTCGGTGAGCAGAAACTGCTGCGGGTTGCTGGCCAGCACCAGCACCAGCAGGCGCAAGTCCGCGAGCGTCTCCTCGAGCTCCTGGTGCGCGTTGTCAAAGTCGAGCGCCGCGTCCGCCGTGCCGACGCCGCGCCGCACGAGCTCTTCGAGCTGCGCAAGCTGCGCGAACGCGTCCTCCTCCACCTCGTGGAACGGGTCCATACTGCGGTCTCGCGGCCGCCGCCGATAGCGGTGGCCGCACGTGATTGGCGGGGGCACGCGGCCGTGGCACGTGATTGGTGGCCGCACGCGCGCTGGGGTACGGCTTCACCGCTCCCCGTTTCTCCCCCGCCATGGACCCGCCCGCACACGAGATCGTTGGTGGCAGCACCGTGCGGCGGTACTTGAACCAGCACTTGACGCAGCACCTTCTCGATGGGCTCAAGGAGGTCGGCCGCGAGCAGCCCGCGGACCCGTTGGAGTACCTCGGCCAGTTCTTGCTCGAGCGCAGCCGCCAGCAGCGGGCCGCGCCCGTGAAGCCCGAGCCCGAGTAGCCGCCGCCACGGCACTCCCGCGAGGCACCGTTTATACCGCAAGCAAAGGATGTGCCCCAGCACGTAGTCGGGTGTAAGGGTGTACGGCCTGCCCATCTCGCCGCGACCGCAACCGTGCCGCCACATCATGGCCAGCGCACGGCCGTACTACGAGCGCGACACTTTCGACGCGGGGTACGCGGTGGTGTACCGCCCCGACGTGGGGCTCGTCGACCCTGCCACCAACCGCACGCTCACGCTGGGCGTGGCGGCGACGCTCCAGCACCACGCGCAGGGGCAGCCCGGCGTGGGCATCCACGGCGCCCGCCGCCTCCGCCACGCGCCCGCCGCCGCGGCCGGCGCCGTCGACAAGAACTACGTGTACGACCTCGAGTTCGCCGAGTACTTTGACGTGGCCAACTGGGGCGAGCTTGTGCGCAACCTCGTGTGGAGCTTCGCCAAGAACTACGCCAAGGTGCTCTTGGCCCAGCCCCTCGAGATCACGCGCCTCTTGTTGCAGGTGGGGCGGATCGCCGTGGACGGCGGAGCCTCGCGCGGCGCGCGGCCGTACACGCGGCTCAAGGACGCGGCCGCGGACGAGTCGGAGTCGGACGAGGAGATCAACTACTTCCAGCTGACGTCGGGCGAGTGGGCCCAGCAGCTGGCGGTGCGCGAGCGGCGGCCGCCGGCGGCACGCGCGCGGCCACCGCGCGCCCACATCCACCCGGCGTCCAAGCACACCGCCGACATGGTGCTGGCGCTCGTGGCCAAAGACGGGCCCCTCGGCGTGTTCCGCGGCGTCAACGCCTCCTTCTTCTACCAAACCCTCTCCCACACCATTGAGGCCTGGATCACCGGCTTTATCTCCCCCTTCTTGGGCATCCCCGACCCGTTCTTCTTGGACTTGACCCACTCCCCCAACCCCGCGGGCTCCTTGTGGCTCTCGGTGCTGGCGTGCGTGTTGACGGGCTTGGTGTTGATGCCGTTGGACTTGATTCGCGTCAAGTTGATGGTCACCCAGTTCAACCCGCCGGCGATCGCCGCCCTCGAGGAGGGGCCCGAGGCCGTCGAGCGCCGCGCCCGCACCACCCTCCGCTCCGTGCGCGAGCTGGTGCGCAACTACCCGGTGGGCTACCTCGTGCGCCCGCCCGCCGCCATCTCCTTCCTCACCGCCTTGCACCAGTTCAGCACGACCATCTTCCGCAAAACCACACCTTACCTCTTGTTTGTGCGGTTCAACATCGACGCCTACCTGGCCCCCGCCACCTACACCACCATGAACTTGGTGCTCCTGATTGCCGAGTTCTTCATCAAGTTGCCCGTGGAGAACTTGTTGCGCAAGGAGCAGCTCCGGTTCTTGTGCACCCCGAAACCAGACGACCCTGCCAACGTGCTCACCTTGGACGACCCCGACAGCCAGCTTATTGTCGATGTCCACACCGCCGGCGACGACGAGCCTGTCTCCTGGCGACAACGCTTCACCCGCCTCGGCCTCTTCAATGGCTGGAGGGTGGGTGTGCTCAACATCATCGGCTTCTGGGGGTACAATATCATCAAGACCAGCAGCGCCAGCCTCCAGGAGGAGCGTTTATAATGTGTATATAGAAATGGCAGCTTACGTGCAGCCCCGGTGTAGTTTCACCATGTCGGTGCAAAATCCGTCTCCACTGCAAACGCTGCCATGGTCAACGACGGCGAGGTGGAACCCATCTCACCCCTGTATGGCCCTTTACGTCGGACTACGTGTCCCACTTGGGTTGTCGTCCCGCGTACCGCCGGAGATGGGGACGAACCGCCGCCTACCTGCAGGACAACACTTATATGTGCGGGTGCGGAGGACGCTGTCTTCTCTAATGTCGTCGTCCGTGCCGTACAATCCCGACGATTTTGAGGACAACAACCCGTTTGCAGAGCCAGAAGCGTTCCCGGCGGAGAATGCTGCTGCTGCTGACGACCGCAGCGGCGTGTTCGAGGGCCACGAGGGGTCCGTGCACCTCCCCCAGCCCGGAGACGGCGCCGCGCCCACGGGGCCCGCCGAGCCCCAGGCGGCATCCACCGAGCAGGACCTGGACGAGGGCGTGCTCACAGAGGAGGAGTTGCGGCGTTTGGTGCCAGAGAGGTTCACCAATCGCTATCTGTTGCAGATCAAGTTGGTGGGAATTGAGAAGAACAAGCCCGGCAACCCCATCTTGCGGTTCGACGCTTCCGTCAAGGGATTGCCGCGGTTCCACCAGAGCGAGTACAAGGATGTGCGCCGGACGTACAACGAGGTGCTCAAGTTCAACCGGTACTTGGCCGTGTCCAACTTGGAAGTGTTTGTGCCAGAGTTGGCGCTGGCGGTGACGTCGTACCCCGCGGGCGGCGAAGACGAGACCCGGCAGTTGAAGCATGTGTGGCAGGAGTGGTTTGACCGCGTGTGCAGCAACCCCGTGTTGGTGCGCGACGAGGAGTTCTTGTACTTTATCGAGAGCGACTTTGGCTACTCCGTCATCAACAGCGCCCGCAAGCAGTCAGTGGCCAGCGGGCTTGTGCGCAAGACCCTCAAGCAGCTTCCGGTGCCCTACGACCCGTACCAGAAGTTGGCAGAGTTCCGCCCCATCATCAAGCAGGCCTACTTGGACTGCCAGAAGCTCCACCGCCTTATGGAGAGAAATTTCCGCGCCGAGCGCTTGGTGTCAAGCACCACCAACGAATTGGCGCAAAAGTTTTCTTCGTTGGCCGAGTTTGAGACCACGCATGCCGGCATGAAGAACATGTGGGAGAAGTTGGCCCGCATCAAGTTCATTGAGAGTGACTTGATGCTTGCCGATCTGATCAGCACCATGGGTGCGTTGGGCGATGAAGTACAGACCTTGATTGGCGAGTTCTACCAGGTGAAGGAGGCGCTCACCAACAGACACTTGATCATGCGCGAGTTGGTGCAGGCCGAGCAGCAGACCAAAATCAAGCACGCACAGGCGGCAAAAATCAAAACCAAGTCGGCGTTGGACCCACTCAGAGTGGATGAGGCGTTGCGGGCGCTCGAGTACGCTACGCTGGCCGAGGAGTCACTCTCGTTGCAGGTGAAACGCATTTCGGGGGAGATGATGTTTGAGCGCACAGCATTGATTGAGCACGTGGAACACAAGATGCAGCAGGTGCTCAAGAAGAGCACGGTGAATAAGGTGGAGTACCACCGCAAAATTCTCAAGCACTTGGAGAACATCCGCCTTGATATCCGCATAGTGGATGCCAACGGCGGGCTTTCGCGGCTCAACCGCAACAACTTGACCAACCTCAAGCACAACCTCACCGACTCGCAGAGCGCCAATGGCGACCTGTGGACTCTGCGTACCTTCCGCAGCTTGAAAAAAGCCGAGGAGCAGCAAGAGCAGCAAAAGCCCGTGGCGGCGGGCGACGAGGTGGTGGATGCCAAGAGCGCGGCCGACCTCTTGGGCATTGCTACCTTCTGACAGAGAAGCCGGCCCGGGGACTACGATAGGAAAATCACATCATACATTGACTAGTTGACGGTGTAGCGCTTCTCGGCCTCCTTCCAGTTGATGACGTTCCAGATGGCCTTGAAGTAGTCCGCCTTGACGTTCTGGTACTGCAAGTAGTAGGCGTGCTCCCAGGCGTCGATAGCTACCAAGGGCACCAAGGGACCAGTGACGGTGTCCTGGTTGTAGGTGGTGACCACGTCCAACTGGCCGCCGTTCTCCTTGTTCTTGACAATGAACGCCCAGCCCGAGCCCTGGATGCCCGCCAACTTGGTGTTGGTGAGCTGCTTCAAGGCGTCGAGGGAGCCGTACTGCTCGATGACCTTCTTGCCGAGCTCAGAGCTGTCAGCAGGAGGCTCGCCGCCGCCATTGGCCACGGGGGCAAGGTTCTTCCAGAAGAGGCAGTGGTTGGTGTAGCCGCCGCCGTGGAAGTTGATGTTCTTCTGCAACTCAATGGCCTTCTTCACCTCGCCCTTCTGCTTCGCCTCGCCCAATTGCTCAATAGCAGTGTTGTAGCCATTGACGTAGGTCTGGTGGTGCTTGGTGTAGTGGAGCTCGTTGATCTTGCCGGAAATGTGGGGCTCGAGAGCGCCATAGTCAAAGTCAAGGTCGGGGAGGGTGACCTTGGTTCTGGCGAACGTGAGCGACTGCGGCTTGATTGAGGATCTGGCAACGGTTCTGATCATCTTTGCTGGATGGAGTGGAAACAATGTAAGGGTGCACGGCCTTATATATTCGCGAGCAAGGCACTATTGGTTGCTCGCATCTCCTGCACACACACTGCGGCTAGAGAGGGCCTAAATTACTAATGGCCCACGCTGGGTCGCGATGCCTGCGAGGCCCCGATCGCGGCGCCGTCTTAGCGGATATGCAGCGCTAGCGGCATACGTGCCCCCGCGGCTGTTACGATATAGCGGTGCCAATCCGCCCCGTTGCAGAGAGTGCACACAGGGGGCGGCACGCCGGTGGGACCCGCTCCGGGCTACGCTGCGAGTCGTAGATGCTTCATGTATGTCGTACTGTTGCTGGCGGCCGAGCCCGTGGCCCGCGCCCACCGCGGTGCAGCAGCGGCGGCGGCTAGCTGCGGAGCGCCCGCGTACACCACGGTGCAGCAGGGGCGGCCGAGCCCGTGCCCCGCGCCCACCACGGTGCAGTAGCGGCGGCGGCTAGCTGCGAAGCGCCCGCAACCGCTCCGCCAATTTGTCCTCCTTCTCCTCCGTGATCGCGGCTGGCGCCTGGATGTCCACCTTGGTCTCGTTCAAGCTCTGCTTCACCTCGATGCCGGCCTCGTCGGCTATCTGGTTCATGAGCTCGTCCACGTCCTCCTGCGGCGTCGACAAGGCGTTCACGTTGTTGGTGGTGGTCTCGTAGTAGTTGGTCAGCGCGTCGAGGTCCTCGAACTGGTTCTCGAACTTGTCCATCACCATCAGAATCTTCTCCAAGTTCATCGTCTGCAACGCCTTGTCCATGCCCCGGATCACCTGGGCCATGTTCCCCGTCACCGACCGCATCGTCACCGCCGTCTGCACGCGCGACGCCACAGCGTCGATGCGCGACGAGAGCCGGAGAAGGTTCACATGCTCGTTGGCCTTGCGTATGGCGTTCTGGGCGTAGAGCTGGGCAATGTCGTTGTTGCCCTGCATCATCGCCTTCTTCACCTTGGCCTTCTCCAGCACCTCCTCCTTGGCCGCCTTGCTCGCCTGCCGGTTGAGCTGCTTGGCCGTGAATTTCAATTGGAATAAGCTCTGTTCAAGTCCCGCCATCACTGCTCTGCTGGCGCCCTCCTCCCCGAATGAATATCGCGGTACTGCAGATGGACCGACCGGCGTGCAGGCCGTCGGCCGGCCCCGCTACGGCCCTGGCTGGGGTACGCATGCATGGCTAGTCGAGGTCCTCGGGCGCCGGCATCTCCTCGTCCTCCAGGCCCGAGCTGGTGCGGCCGTTGGGCTGAGCCGCAGCTGCGGCCGCACCCGCGGCTGCTGTAGCAGCCTGCCCCGGCTCCCAGCGATCGCCGTTGTGCCTGTACACCACTGGGCTGCCGTTGCCGGTACGGGCCATGATGCTGCTGAAGTTCTCCGCCACAAGTTCGGGGATGCCGCGTAGTATGTTTTGTAGCGGGCCGGTGGCCGGCGTCCGCCCGTTGGGGCTGCGCGCACCCAGAGCCGCGGCGCCGTCCTCGCCGCGCGTGCGGTCAAAGTTCTCGAGCACATCGCCAAAGTCATTGAGAAAGTTCCTGATGCCGGCGCTGCGCCCCGCGTCCTCCGTGTAATTTGGTGTTGCAGTGGCTGCCTCCGTGTTGAGGATGGGGCCATCGCGGTCGGCGGCGCCCGAAGGCCCGCGCGGGCCGTTGCTCCCCGCCAGCGATAGCGGCACAAAGGCGGGTTCCGGGGGCGGCGGTGGCGGCGGCACCGCGGGGGCTTGTGTGCGATTCCCTGCCGCCTCCACGTCTCCCGAGGAAAACATGTCCAGCACCACTTCGTGCGAGAGAATGCCCGGGCGGTGCTGGCTCACGCGCAGCGACATCGACTCGAAGGAATTCCCCGCCGGGAACGCTGGCGGGTACTCGTAGCAAAACATATCCTCGTCGGTGGCAGCCTCGCGCAAGATCCCGGCGGTGGCCTTTATAATGTCGACAACGCGCTTCACCTCACTTGCGGGTTCGAATTGCTGGTTCGCCCGCCGCTCGGTGAGCTTGCAGGCGAGCAAGACTTTTCGCACAAATTGGGGGAGTGTGCTATTGATGCGGTTTTCCTGGTACTCCCGCACAAAGTCGGTGTTCTCGACGGGAAAGTTTTCAGGCAACACGTCGCCGCTCAACGTCTTCAAGGCCACCGAGTAGCATTTGAGGGCGATCAAACTGTTGCCCATGTAGAGGTGGGCATAGCCCAACTGGGTCCATGCAGCGGTGAAGGTCCGGCTGAATGAGACGGCCGAGTTCAAGTCTGTGATGGCTTCGGCGAAGCAGCTGAGCCCAATGTAGGCGATGGCGCGATTGGTCAAGAGCTGGGGCATCTGGCCCGACGAGTGGAATATGCATTGGTCGATGGCGTTGGTGTAGATCTGGATTGCCTGAGCATACGCCGAGCCAGACATCAAGTTGTTGCCCTGCTCCCGGAGCTTGTTGATGGTTTGCGTGTTGGCGTCGATGGTGGGTGCCGGGAGACTCAAGTCCAAGAAGGACTTGAGAAATGCCTCAAACATGCTGTAGACGTCGGCGGCGGGTGCGGCGCTGTCGGACGCGGCGGAGCGGTTCAACTCGTCAATGACAGCGTCGATGCGCATGAGCGTGCTCTGGGACAAGTTGAGCGACGACGCCAACGAGTCCGCAACCTCTCTGAGGTGCTCTGCCACCGCGCGCGACACCTGGAGCTCGCCCGCGAACCGCAGGGCGTTCTGAAGGACGCCGTAGAGCCTGTGCGCAAGTTCGGGCTCGCGCTCGGCCACGAGCCACGAATTGGAGGCTGCCTTGGAGTTGCGGTCCAACCTGTCGAGCAACGCCTTGGTGGTGGCGCGCGGCGGCACGTCGAACTGCGCCGGCTTGGGCCCCAAAAGAAGCGGCTCGATGGCGTACGACAAGGCGCAGGCGTAGTTGCCGGCATGGGCCTCCTTAGCCACGTCCCGCTGGCGGTAGTAGACGAGGACTTTGGAGAGCACAAACGTGGCCACGTGCTGGACGCTGTGGTAGAGCTCCTGGTAGTGGATGGCGGCGTCGGCAGGGACGTCGCCGCCGATCGACTCCGAGAGCCGGCTCTCGAACTGCTCCAAGTGGTGCTTCGCCGCTAGCGTGAAGGCGTACTTGTACGCAGCCTTGTTGGAGTGCGGGTCCATGGCGGTGCAGGAGGTCGAGTTGGTGCACCACGAGGCGGGTAGCAGGCTCCGGTTCGCTTTGCACGCAGGCCGGGCTCGGGAACGGAAACAGACAGCGGCGCCGGCGTTGCTGCTGCCAGGCGAAGAGGTGCGCGCACGACCGCGCCAAGTGTGGAGAAGCGCGCGCCTCCCCCGCTGGCGCCCCATGTGGGAGGCTCTCTACACCCGCGGCGCGCCGGACGCGCTTCACCCCCCCGCGCTGACGGTGCCGCCAGGCTTGCTCACGCCGGAAAACTGCGTTTCCAGCTCGCGCATCCGCGCCTTTTTGCGCCTTTCGCGCATCGCCACCGACGATACCATCCGGCAGCACTTGAACGAGTTGCCAAAGGGAGGCTGCGACGACTACTTCCGCAACACCATAGTGCCGCAGTGGCACGCGCGCGCGGCGGTGATCACCTTCTGCCTGGACTACGCCGCGCAGCTCCGCCGCAGCGTGGTGGCCGACAGCGACGGCGCGCGGCCGCAGTTTGAGGAATTGAAGGTTGATCCCTACGCGTTGCGGCGCTACAACGAGCGCATCGAGAGCCTGCACGCGCAGTGCGACCAGATCGAGGCGTGGACCGCCAACGAGCGTGGTGTTGAGTCCATCATCACCGACCAGACGCTGGAGGTGTTGCGCGACAAGTGCTACTACAAGGACTGGCTCGCGGAGTTCAGAGCGCTCGCGCGCGGCAGCGCTGCCTGAAACACGGCGACAGGGACACGGTGCCGTTCTGTGTCTCACATCCACGCTGAAATGACGACTCTCGGTCGCTTCCCGCTGTACATAGGATATCTTGGGGCACCGACACGGTTGCTGATGCATCAAACTCGAAAAACGCTCGCCACTAGTGACTGTACTGCGGTATGTATGTAATGGCCGGCTATTTATGTGCTGCCGCGGCTGCCGCGTAGGCAAAGCTATTTGCTGACTTGCCCTTGGTCTGGTCCTCACTGCGCCCGCCATTGCCACTCCGCTTCGGCTTGCTGCTCTTGCTACTCTTCTTGGGCACATCCTTCACCACTTCCTTCGCAACCATGTCCTTGGCAATGAGGAGGCAGTCGATCCACCCATAGTCCTTGCCGAGCCGCACAACCTCCCCGGCAGTATCCACCACTTGCGCCCGCTCCTTGAACGTGAGCTTGTCGAACTCGCTGATCCGCTTAAGAAAGATCAAGTCGCCTCCTTCTTTGATAAGTTCGAGTATAAGGTAGCCATAAACGTCCTCTGCAAGCTCGTCAGGTGCGTCTCCCTCGAAAGACGGCTCTTCAAACTCGTAGTCGTACATCAGATAGTCGTTGCCCTGGTTGGCCTTCAAGTCAATCAACATTACGTTGAGCGAGCCCTCCACAAAGAAAACGCGCGCACGGTTGGTGATAATGGTCACCACCGGCTTGGCATTTTTTCTGATTAGATGGCCGTATTTCTCAATCACACCCTCGATCATGTTATCATCAAATGCTTCTTGCCCTGGACTCTTGAAAATCATGCTGCTAAGCTGCAGTTTGATAATAGTGTCCATTTTTAAAATCTTTTCATGGGGCTCGAGCAAGCTTGAGACCTCCTTGAACTTGATGGAGCCCTCCAGCAACTGCTTTTTTACCTTCGGAGTATCGTCTTTGCCGCCGAAGCTTTTGGAGCTCTTGAAAGTGGGAGACCGCACCAATTGGGATGGCGCAACTTTAGGTTCCTGGTTGGTAAAAGTGCGGCCCTGCGTGGCTGGCCGCGCACCACCGCCAGCGGCAGCCTTGGCTGCGGCACTTGCCGGAGCGACACCAGTGGTGCTTGGAACTGGTGGCGTACTTGCCTGTGGAGCTCTACGAGCATTTCCATTAGGCGAGAAACTAGCAAACGCAGTGTTCTGTCTAAGGTTAGGTGACCTGTAGCTTGGGGATGCTGGCGGCGGCTGCTGCTGGATTTGCTGCTGTTGCTGATGCTGAATTTGCTGAATTTGTTGTTGCGGCTGAGGTTGCACTTGCGAATATTGCTGCTGCTGCTGCTGCTGCTGCTGGAAGTCCGGATGCGCTATAACGTCAGGACTCTTAGGGACCATCTGTGGCATGTACAGATTCATCTGCTGGTCATTGTTCATAACAGAAGGTGCCTGTGGAACCACCCTCGAAATGGGCTTCTCGGGTGGTTTTGGTGGCGATTGCTGGTTCATGGGCATCGCCATTTGTGGGACGGGACCCGAATGCATTGGTGTAATGTAGTTGTTTTTCTTGAGTTTTGTGGCGGGCTGGTATGATTTTTTTGCTCCAAAGGATGGGATAAGGTTAAAATCGTTGCTCAGTAATTGCTGTTGCAATTGGTGATAAGAGTTTGATTTGTTCATATTTCTGTTGGACCCCGTTTTCAACGCCGGGGACATGGGCGGAAGAAGGGAGGAGGAACCACTGGGGTCATACGGTTCGAACCGTGGGACTTTTCTGCCCCAAATGTAGTTAGGATCATTCCACGCAACGCCTTGGAACCATTTTGATGCCTGTATTTGTGAAATGCTGAGTCTCTGCTCCGGCTCCGCCACTAAAACCAGGTCAATAATTTGGGTCACATTAGCAGGGAGCGGCTTAGTGTAGGAGTAGGACACGCTAATGATCTTTTCAAATGTAAGGTACTCAGTGGACCCCTTGAATGGGGGTGCCCCTAGGAAAAACTGATACAAGATGCAGCCTATGGCCCAGATGTCAGACTCGAAGCCACAATGATTGTGCTTGAGTAGCTCCGGCGACACATATTCCGCAGTGCCCACAAAAGAACCGTGGCGACTCGACTTAGCTAATGGGTCGTTGTCCATGCCACTGTAGTCTATTTTCTCGTCCTGCTCATCGGTATCGGTGCCCAAAAGCTTGGCGGCACCAAAGTCTGTTATTTTTAGGTTGAAGTCATAGCCCACGAGGATATTTTCGGGTTTTAAGTCCCGGTGAATAACTCCCTTCAGGTGGATGAACTTGACAGCGTCGATTATCTGACACATGTAGAATTTGGCCACGGGTTCCGAGAGAGAGCCAAATTTGCGCACGATGCTCAAGAGCTCTCCGTACTCTGCAAAGTCCAACACAAAGAAGAGTGAAGCCTCATCTTGAAACGTGTAGTATAACTGGACTATTCCGGGGTGCTGGAGCCCGAGGCGATGCAACGTCTGCTTCTCGATGTTGACGTACTTGATCTTGTCCTCCTTTACGATATGGCGCTTGGACAACACCTTGATGGCGAACGTCTTGTTGGTGTGGATGTCGAGTGCCGAGTACACCGTGGAGTAGGAGCCTTCTCCGATCCGCGTACCGAATTGGTAGTCCCTGGCCGTCCTCTTCTTGGGCGCTGTCTGGGTGGGCACAACAATGGCAGCGACGGGTCCTCCTTGGGAGCCGGTGGCCGCATACCCCGCGTTGCCAGGCTGCTGGTATGCCGACATCGGCTCGATTTCAGGGCGACGCTAGAGACCAATGTCGTCAGTGCCCAATGAACAAAAACCACACGGGGTGTGCTTGAAAAGCGATCACTGAGGGAGCAGCCAGGCAAATATCGGGGCCGTCCGTCGAGTGTGGCTCCCGCTGTGTTTCCAGTACCAGAATCAGCTGGCACGACACGCTGGGTCCAATTGCACCGGGTTTCTGTGCAACACGTGTTTTGTTGAGAAGAACAGCTGTTACCACTCGCGCTGCACACAAAACCAGCGACCCTCCGAATATCGGTGTTTGGGTGTTTTACTAGTGACGTCGCGACGTTGCGACAGCTTTCACTTGGCACTCTTTGTGCGGCGTACGCTACTACATTGAGGGATCTCTCCCCTACGTGACTAGCGGTGTCGGCTCCCAAAGGTGACAATGCACGTGACATCCAACCGTGTGGAGTCGCTACATATCGCTCAAGAAAACTCGGCATGCCAGCGACACATAAATTGACAAAAATATCCTGTGCTCGAGAGAAATTGCCATGTTCGAGGTACTGGATTAAGGTTTATTTTTACCTGCTGATCCCAAGTCGCGTTCCTGCACATGGAGGGCGATGAAAAGAGTAGTAGATAAGGTCGGAGGTGCCTGAGGAATCTCCACACGCTCAATGCTCGTGCGATCTTCTTTGCCGCTCCTCCGCTCCCGCGCGCCACAGGTGTGTCTCGTGCGGTCTCGGCTGCTTGCAACCGAGACCGTCAGTCACCTGGACGATGTGTTGCGGCGCGTGTACGATGACCTGCGCTTTTTCAAGGACTTCAACAAGGGACTGTCCCTGCTGAACCCACTGGCCGCCAGCGGCACTGGACTTTTCCGCAATGCGCGCTTGGACGGTCCGCAGAGCTTGGTGGGTTTTTCGCAGGACTCTTTGGCCAGAGCCAAGCAGTTCGTGGCCAGCATGAACGCAGACTTTGAAACTAGCCAGGAGGGCAAGTTGACCTTCATCAAAAAGCTCGATCAGCTTAGCGACATTCTATGCCGTGTGATTGACGTCGCTGAATTCATACGGGTGGCCCATCCGCTACAAGAGTGGGTTGAGGCTGCGCAAGATACCCATGAGATCATGTTCGAGTACATGAACCACCTTAACACCGATGTGCAGCTCTACAAGAACCTTGTGGCGGTCCTACAGGACAACACCATTACTGAAAACTTGACCAATGAGGAAGTTCAAGTGGGAGATTACTTGAGGCAGGACTTCGAGAGATCTGGCATCCACATGGACCCCACTACTCGGGAAAACTTTGTTGCTATAACCCAGCAAATCTCCTTGCTAGGATCTCGCTTCAACAGCAACATAAGCGATTTGAATTCTCCTTGGTGCAAGGTGACCACGGAGGAGTTGGAGAGCATTGAAATCCCCGAAATCAAAAGAGCCATCAAAAGCCACCAGGGCCAAGCTCCAGCATTGCTGAAGGCAGAAATGGGTAAGTTCGTGCATGTGCCTTTGGCGGAAAATATTCCTTTCACCATCCTTGGTTATTGCTCCAACGAATCTTTGAGACGGAAGGTCTGGATTGCGTTGCATAATGCCACCGAGGAGCAGGTAGACGTCCTCAACGCTTTCATCAAGTACCGCGCGGTGCTATCAAAAATGCTTGGCTTCAAATCGTTTGCTCACTATCAGCTTGAGCACAAAATGGCAAAGTCTCCAGAAAACGTAGTCGCGTTTCTCAGAAATATGCAACATAGCCTCTTGGAGAACGGCGTCAAGAAGGAGCTTCAGGATTTGTACTCCTTGAAAGAGCTGGCTGCATCACACCCAAGTGATTATATTGAAGACGTCAAGCCTTGGGACAGAGACTTCTTGCTCAATAAACTCCACACGAATACGAAAAAGAGCGCCAGCGGTGCCCATGAGGAAATTTCTCCTTACCTTTCCATTGGTACCGTCATGTCTGGCCTTAATAAGCTCTTCACCCTGATCTATAATGTCTCGTTAGTGCCTGAACCCACGCTCAAGGGTGAAACTTGGGAAGACTCCCAGGTGAGGAAGTTAAGAGTGTACGACTGGAAACAACAAAAGACGTTGGGATTTTTGTATACTGATTTCTGGTCTGCAAGCGTGTTTCCGTCTCACTTCACAATTGCATGCTCCAGAAAACTCAACACAGACCTCGGAACAGAGTCGCGTGAAGACATGCGTGAGTTAGTGCTTCTCGACGAAAATGAGGAATACCAGCTCCCTGTGATTTCGCTTGTGTGCAACTTCCCCAAGCCATCTGAGAGATTCTCTGTGGGGGTCTTGACTGGCCTTGAGTCTTCAAAGCCCACACTATTGAGCTTAGATCAAGTCGATACAATCTTCCACGAAATGGGTCACGCAATGCACTCCATGATCGGAAAGACCGAATTGCATAACCTCTCAGGCACACGGTGCCTGACGGATTTTGTGGAGCTACCCTCTGTCCTCATGGAATACTTCAGCCGTGATCCCCGGGTCTTGTGTAAGATTGGACGCCATTATTCCACTGGCGTTCCCCTTACCCCAGAGCTCCTTCAAGAACATCAGCATACCAAAGGGATGTTGGAAAGTTGCGAATCTTACATGCAATCAAAAATGGCCATGTTGGACCAAGTGCTCCATGATGAGAATGTGATGCAAATCCTCGAAGAAGACTTTGACAATTTCAGCTCCACTCCGATCTACCACAATCTTGAAAGCAAACTTAAAGTATTCGCCGATCGTTGGTCTACTTGGCATGGAAAATTCCCTCACCTCTTCTCTTACGGCGCAGTGTACTATTCGTACCTTTTCGACCGCGCAATTGCAGAGAAAGTGTGGAACAACTTATTTGCGACCGATCCTTGGAGTAGTGAAGCGGGTCAAAAATACAGAGAGAGCATTTTAAAATGGGGTGGAACCAAAGACCCATGGGAGTGCTTGGCGGACGCTATAGAAAGGCCCGAGCTAGCCAAGGGAGACGCTAAGGCCATGGAAATTATCGGTTCGAAATGAGCTCCCGACGCTAACCTTGTATATACGTGCATAAACCAAACTGAAATATTATGAACCATTATCAGTGTAACCTGTGTCTGCTCATGCTACGCTGTGCCAAAAGATATGCAAGCTCGTTCAAAGCCAGCTCTGCTCTAAGAAAACCTGTTTTCGACGCCAAGAAGATTATAAACGATCCTGTGACGTATAGAGAAATCCTCAAAAGAAGGCAAGCCCCAGACGAGGACTATGCAGCTCTTGATTTCATAGTACAAAACCGAGCTCGTGAAGTCCTGTTATCGGGTGAGATCAACAGATTGAGACATAAGCGGTCACAGTTCGGTCTGAATTTGAAGGCCGCTACAAAAGATGAGAAAGAAGCCCTCAAGACCAAGCTCTTGCAGCTCAAAATGGATTTGAAGAGCTTGGAATTGGAGAGAGACGAACTCGCCCAATCCTTGCATCAGAAGTTGGAGAGATTGCCCAACGAGTTGGATGCTTCGGTACCCAAGAATCCATTCATCGGAGAAACTGTGGAGTATATTGGGTGTTCTTCGGAAGAAGACGCTCTTGAAAGATTTCCCCCCACTAAGGATTGGGACCATAAACTGGTGTGCGAAGACCTCAATCTCGTTGATTTTACGACGGCAGCTCGAGTATCCGGGCTGTCGTGGTACTACTTGATAGGCGACGGCGCCCTACTCGAACAGGCTCTAGTCCAGTACGCGCTCGCAAAAGCTCGCAGTTACGGGTACTCTATGGTGTCGCCCCCAACAATAGTGCAAAATGAAGTGGTGCAGGCGTGTGGATTTCGTCCGAATGACCAGAATGGTGAGCAGCAAATCTACGATATCGCTGGGCTGTCTCTTTCTCTCACTGGTACGGCAGAGATCCCACTAGGAGCTCTACACTCTGGTGTTACGTTTGAGGCAGGGACCAGCTTTCCTTTGCGCTATGCCGGTGTCAGTAGAGCATACAGAGCAGAAGCAGGGGCACGCGGCCGCGATACGAAAGGATTGTATCGCGTTCACGAGTTCACCAAAGTGGAATTATTCCACTTTACAAGACCTGAAAATTCCTCAGCTGAACTAGAGGACTTACGCACCTTACAGACAGACATATTTAAAGACCTCGGCTTGGTCGCAAAAATGATAAATATGCCAACTTCCGATTTGGGAGCGCCTGCGATGAAAAAGTATGACTGCGAGGCGTGGATGCCAGGGCGTGGATCCTGGGGCGAAATTTCTAGTACATCCAATTGCGGAGATTACCAAGCTCGGCGTCTCGGTATCAGATATGCTAATTCTGATAAGAAGCTCGAGTATGTCCACACATTAAATGGCACCTGCATGGCCATACCGAGAGTTATTATCGCTATCATAGAGCAGAACTACGATCCCCGAACTAGACGGGTCTCAATTCCAAAAGTACTTCAAAATTATATGGACGACAAGAAATTCATCGTCGCGGTACATTAGATACATCACCGCTGTGTATATGTAAAATAGCTTGTGTATATAATATCAATCCTCATCAGAATTATTTTCATGACCCAAAGGTGCACTGACGATACGCTTGCCAAGTGGAATGAAGCCACCCTTGCGTGCTGCTTCCCCGCTAGGTCTACCACCTTGGATGCTTTGGTATGTAGACAATTTGCCTCTATTCTTGAAAAAATGTTCCGATTTGGAGGCCAATTCATCAAATTTGGTCTGCAAATCTAAAAGCTCTTTGTATTTGTAGCCGTAGGCTTGAGCAAGCTGATTGTATTTGCCTTCAAGCTCTGCGTGTCTGAGAGCCCCGCCGGATGTGCCAGCACTTCCAGGGTACGCCTCCATGAGTTGCTTGAGAAGCTCATTTTGCCTTGCAATAGTCGACGTTAGTGCGTCAATTCTGTCATTTTTGTTTTCTACTTCATTCTTGAGATCCAAAATAAGCTCGTCTCGTGCTCGGAGAGCGGACAATATTTCTTCAAGGCGATCGTCATCCGTCGTCTTCACCCTCAGATGCGGCTCAGTTTCACCCAATCCCAATTTAGATATACCTTCACTGGTCTGCATTAGCAATTCTTCAGACTTAGTCTCTGGCGGGTTCTTCAGCGGGAGTCGCGAGCGCACATCGTCTAGCAACAGCGCAAGCCCAACGATATCTGTTTTAAGTGCCGGAAAACCTTGGCTGAGGTCATTAATGGCTTTGTGATGTTGCTCTTGTAACTCGCGATACGATTCCAATCTGGAAATTATGCCATGAATATCGTTCTTGGTAGCATTGCCTTCTGTGACAACCTCCTCTGAGTAGGTAACTAAATTGTCAAGTAGTTTCGTTAAGAACTGGTTGTTGTTCTTCAGTCGATCCGTGAGCTGTCCCAAGTCCACATTTGTTTGTTTCAGCAGATTCTCTATTCGGTGGAGATGCTGCTGGATGTGATATTGGTTGAGATGAAGGGTTTGGAATTGCTCTTCGATGTTGCCGTCTTCACAAGTCCACTTCCGGCCTCCTATATCGCCGCGATTGGGTGAAATGGGGCCCAATGCCTCCATATCACGAGCCGAGTGACTTCTGGCTGTCTGAGGTATCGCTTTCTCCAGCAAAGAGTCCACTTCTCGCTCCATAAAGAACATGTGTGGAGCCCAGAGATTCTCGCTACACGAAATGCAAACAGAGTCGCATCCAAACACCGGTTTGCAACCGTACACGTTCATTATCGTAGTGCTACATGCCGACTTTGCTCTTCAACGCAGCATTGTACACCGAGTTCTTCTGTCCTTCGTAGGTGTCGTTGACAGATTCCGTCACTGCATTAGCATAGTTGTTGAAACCCTCTTCCATCGATTCCAATCCCAGTTGAAAGCTGCGCATGAAACCCTTCGTTCCAAAGTTCCCGCCATATCCCTGCTTCTGGGCCCTTCTCACTGGAGCCTTATAGCCCCTTTGCTCCTCTTCCGTTGGGCCCTTTTCGCCAAAGTAGGAGCCGTAGCCACTATTAGGATTTGCTTCAGGACTGATGTTGTATGCCATAATACTTTCATGGTGCTTCGCGGGCCGCCGGTTTGGCCCTGCAATCAAGTGTGTCAAATCTTCCACGCTGATGTATTTTGTCTGCCCTTTAGCCCACAGTAAGGCCCCTGCGGCCGGGCGCGGAGGAATAATAGCGGTTTCGTTGAAAAGATGATCTGTTCCTGGCTCTGCTCTTGCCGCCTTCTTGGACTTGTTGTCTACAGCAAATGCAGACAAGTTGACAATGTCCGAGTTGTCGGTCTTGACAAAGAGCTCGCCATTGAGAAGAATATCTGACAGTGCTGCTGCGCCAGACAGAAGTGCTTCCTTGACCTTGGTGTAGGCTTCTTTGGGGAGCTTCACGTCCGCCAAGTCGCTCAATGCAGGGATAGAGCATAGTTTTAAATATCCAGACTTTGTCAAGATGCCAAGCACCACGCCCTTATTGTAATTAATGACTCCAGCAGCAAAGCATGTTTCATCGACAACCTTGTGCGCTAGTTTTTGTTTAGGTGCCTTCAAGACACGAATGTCACGCTTGGAAGTGGTGACTATGTAGCTGGGCACCACAATGCCGTGTGCAAGACGCTGGAACATATCTATGGATGCGACCGTGGAATCGCCGTTTTTCACACTGATGGGGATGATTTTCTCAATTCCTGCAGCACTAGTTTCGTCAGACTTATAGTTGAGGCCGAGACTTCTGTCGGTATAAACAGCCTCAAATGCCCCGTTCGGTTGAGGTACAATCTTAAATTGCACCAAGTTGCCGCCAGCGTTCGTTCCGACCATCAACACCACCGACGAATATCCATCTTGTCCATATTCGAAAATTCCAAACTCGATAGATGTGGGCCAACAGTCGCCTTGAATCGATGGGATCTGCTCCTTTATAGACGTGAGATTCAAAATGATGGCTGGTCCTCTAGAAATATCACACACAAGAAGTCTGCCCGATTTGTAACCAATCGCTGCAAATCCGGCGTCACTCATTTTCAAGCACGAGATCTTTTCTTTCTGAGGTAACGAGACTAGAGATACTGGTAAGAAAGTAGAAGCTTGAGTATACGACCCCAGGGTGCGGTGCGCAATACTGAGTATCTTGGCGTCGCCATTTTCGTGCTGCACGGGACTGTCACGATAGTCCCTATTGCTTGACGCCTTTGCCGAAGTTCCATACTGCAGTTTGCCAAACTTCATCACGACAACATGGCCATTGCCCATTCCTGCAATCAATTCTTTTGTCTGAAATGCACACGAAACGTGGGTGACATCCATGTCCTTATGGTCACCGTTGTCGTAAAGGGTTTCCTTCAAACTGATCTGAAGTAGTGAGTCTTGCTCAGGCTGGTCGCGCTTTGAAATGTCAAAGAGGCGAATTATACCCCACTGATGACCTGTGACCAAGATATTTCTGAAGTTATCGTCGTATCCCATCGGTCTAGGATTTTGTCTGTTGTGCACTGGTGCACCACCGCGAAATAGCACCTGCTGAGAGGCGCTGGCGCCTGTAGAGTGGCGGGTTGATTGTACACTGTACCAGTCCATCCGCCTCACGGCATCGACAGACACGTACGTCGTTGGAGGATTGACCATGGCAATCAGGATAGGCAATAATAGGCTTCCCAAATCGCTGCTATCGGTACTTCCACTGTTAATGTTGTACTTCACAATGTAAAGTGAACCAAAGTTGCTGGTCAAGAACAAGTGCGAAGGATTGTGGCCCATGTTGAAGTATGGCTGGCTCTCAGCAGCAATAGGTAAGACGTTTGTGTAGAACTCGGGACCCTGGGCATCCTTGGGAGGAGAAAACTGATCAATGGAAATAATCTTTAGGCCGTTTGCGGGCAGGGCATAAAAGTCCCCTTGCTTTTCGTGCGAGGTGATGGAGTATTTGAGAGTGTAGCCAAAATCAAGGATATGAATGACGCTGGGCAGATTAGGGTCACCGCCACACACAAGAAGTTGAGTGCACTCGGGGTCTTGCAGACACACCCACTTCAAGCACAGGATGGGATGGAACAGTTGGGCGGGAGGCAATGGCTGCCCTTGCTTGTGCAAGTTTGTGTCGAAGACAAGACGCGCCTGGAGAAGGGTGCCGTCATTTGCATCCCAAAACGCGATGGTGTTGTCCACATGCAAGGTGACCAAGTGCAAGCCATTGGGGTGGAAGTGAGCCTCGACCATCTCGGAGATGACCTCCTTGGATGAGCCAAAGACTTTCTTCTTGCCTCCGTTGCTGATATTGAGGGAATAGTCAAAGCCCTTCATGCCGCGGGTCAATTGATACACGGCGGCCGCGGTGATATCGCCCGTGGCGAGCGAGTACACCACGGCACAGTGGGAGTAGGTCACCAACACGGTACCGATATCACGAGGGTGCCACTCAATGTGGAGCACGGGGGACAACTTTTGCTTTGGGAGCACCTTCTTCTGGAGGTTGTCGACGCGGAACGGCGTTAGCGTCAAGCGGTCCACGTCGTAGAACACGAGCCCGCCGTTCTGCAAGCCGATAATCAACCAGTCTAAAGATGGATCCAGCGCCACCGTTGTGATCACACCAGGCGGCAGAAACGTGGACAACACCGACTTGCTGTGCAACGACAACACAGTGACGCCGCCGCCGCCCGGCAGCACCGCCACCAAGTACACGCCCTTGACGAAGCGCAAGTGGGTGACGGGGCTGCTCATGCTGAATTCAAACACCACCTCCACGCCGCTCTGGCCAAACACCCGCACCTCATTGTTGCGTGTCAGCACCGCAAACAAAGACTGGACGGGGTCGTAGGCGATGGCGATGATGGAGTGCCGCGGGATGCCGAACTGGGCCACCGTGGCCACGTCCACCAGCTTGGAGCTGAGTTCCGGCAGAAGAGAGTCGCTGCCGGCGTTCTTTATGGCATTCGACACTGAGTTAAGCGACAACGGCGCCTTGCGCAGCTTGAGCTTGCTAAACATGGGAGGCATAAATATAGCCTCGCAGTAGGTATAGGCTATGGTCGTGTCCGGACCGATGTGTATTGTGGGGTAGACACACCTCGGCAACAATTCGGCCCGCCGCAGTGTGGCGTGCCTTGGCTAGGTGCAGCTTCGAGGAACCGTGTCTCGCGTCCCGCTCTACGGGCCCCGACCCGTGTGCTGTAACTGCAGCGGCGCCGGACCCTCTGGGTTATCTGCAGGAGCGCGCGTAGAACCTCCAAACCGACACGTCAACGGCTCTTTTCCACAACGATGGTATGTGTTTCTAGCGCGGCGGTGCCGGCAGTACTAACGCAGTTTGACAAGTTGGTTGGTCTTGTGATGCTCGCAGTGGCCACGGCGGTATTCGCCTACTACTCCGCGTGGGTGTTTGTCGTGCCCTTTGTTGACGACGACAGCGTGTTGCACCAGTTCTTCTTGCCCCGCGACTACGCCATTAAGTTGCCCTTGGTGTTGTTGGTGGTGGCTGGCTTGGGTGTGGGGTCGTTCATTGGCAACGTATTGATCAAGAAGGCGCAGAAGGAGAAGTTGAAAAGTAAGTCCAAGTGAGCCGCGATGGGCGTCGCTAACCGCAGGACAGCGAGACGGCGCCAGCCTCGTGGCTGGCCAGGAATAGCACAATACACACTCGATGGGGAGCGGCGTAGCCATTGGCATGGAATGTTACGTGGTCAGAGAGGCGCCCTTGCGGGTGTCGCGTTCAGCGCCAGGGCCGGCAAGATTGCGCCGGGCCACCTCTTGGCGCCGCCGGGCACGGCTACAACAGATACGTGAATGCGTGTTATGCTCGCGCCGATGCTAGCTGCGAATGATGTAGTCGCCAGTCTGGGTCAAGTACTTGACGCCCTTGTATGGCTTGATGGCATCGCCCATGCCCTTGGCGCTGATGACCTTCAAGCTGTCAACCTTGATGCCGCTGGGCACGCTGCCTTTGTGTGCGTATGACAATTTGAGATATGATGGCTTCAATGCCTGCGGCGCAACATCGGTGCCGTCGGCATCGTCTGTCTCGTCGTCGCGTAGAATGGTGCCGCGAAGCACAGGCTGGGCACTTGGCGCCACGCTGCGTAAGTTCCACACAGCCTTACCTGCTCCTTTTGATTGAAAGTCCCCGTGCGACACACGGCTGGCTTTTATAACATGCCTTTGGCCCTCGGAGCCGTCGAGGTGCACCTCCACGGCTAGGTCCTCGATCTTGGCCGTGCCCGCAGACCGCATTACGATGCGCACTTCAAACTCATTCTGATGCAGCCCTAACCCAGTCTGGAAGTCCACCGCCACAAGACCCAACTGGTCCGCCAGCTTGCGGTCCAAGTCAATGGCGTACCCCATCAACGTGCACTGGCCATCGGGGGGAATAAACAGAAGGGTGCCAGGGTGCTCCAACCAATTGTCGATTTTGATGCAAGGGTGGAGGGCCGGTGTTTCAAACTCCACGCCTGCGGTATTGAGCACCAACTGGAGATATGGCACTCCGGTGAGATGCGATGTGAAGTTGATCTTGCCCTCGATGGTGCCGGTGACAGGCACCGGAGTCGAGCTGCGATCTCGCACTGCCGCCGAGTAGAAGGCTGAGTCGAACTGCTTGCTCAGAGCCAAGTTGGCGCGAGTAGCGGCCCGGCTCGTGGACGGGCGTAGTATCACGTTGATGGTCTCGAGCACGTCCACGTACATCTCGTTGTTGGTGTACTTGACATTGGAGCGGCGCCATGGAATGGCGTCCACCGAAGGGTCCTTGCGCAACACCGGTGCCGCCGTCGTGTTGCCTGTAGCCCGCTGGGCCAAGTCGTTGCCGGAACTGAGAAGTTTCAGAAGAAAGCTCTTCATGGGCACAACGTCGCGGAGACGGTTGGCGTCGGTGGTGGCGGGCACACCACCATCAATCATCTCGGCAATGAGGAGCGTGAGGGTGTCGTTGTGGGCCTCGATCTTGGTGGCGGCCAACGGGCTGCCAAAGTACGACTCCATCACCTCCACGAGCCGGTCCATGAATACAAATGGCATGGCCGGATTGAACGCCGTGGCGGTGCCCGTGGCGTCCGGACGGCTGGCTGAGGCACACACCACGTAGATGCTGAGCTGCGGGAGGTGCGAGCAGCACGCGTAGTACTCCTCATTGATGGACCATAGGCTGTCGTCGTCGTTGTCGAGCAAGCGGTGGAGAGCCTTGAAAGTGGGGCAGTTAAGGTTTGCTAGGAACTCGTAGACTAGCGTTTTGCTGCTGTCCACAATGTACACCGCTTCGAACATGTGGTGTGCTGCGGTCGCTTGCTTCGTTGTGGACGCCAGTGGCCTTCTCCCTCGCATGTCGGCACTTATGTGGAGCGCGACGCCGGCACACAGTGGCTCCCGCGCATAAGTGGGCGGTGCCGTACGCACGCGGGCTTGCACGCAGTCTTGCGGCGGCTACGTGGGCGTCTACAGAACAGTATGAAAAATAGGTCATTAAAGGGGAGCCGGGCCATTCATCATCAAAAAACTCACACATCAAGCATAGGAACGCCTTGGCGCACCGTGGGGTCTGCAGCATCGCAGCCGACTGTTTCAGTACACACACATTTTCTTCGACCTAGTCGGCACGAGTCACACGGCACGGAACAAACCGCCCTAATCAACAGACCTGCGCTCGCTCACTTGTGCAGCGAGGAGCCGGTCTCAATCTCTTCTCTCTCAATAATCTCGCTGTTCTCGTCGTCTTCGTCGTCGAGGTCGACCGCCAAGTCACGAGCGACACGCTCCTCAACGTCCTTGATCTCAGCCAAACCGTAGTAGGCAATCATAATCATACCCAACACGGCAGACACGCACGAGAACACCAAGGCAACAATGCCTCTGGCAGTGAAGCCAGCAGGCAATCTCTTCTTTTGAACATTCTGGCCAGTCAAGTCCAAGAAGTTCTTCTCATTGCCAGCAGCATTGCCCTTGATGGGCACACCGTTCTTGGTACACATGTCCTTGTAGTTGTCGGTCAACTGCTGGCTGGGGTCCTTCTGCATAGAAATCGGGTCCTCCACCAAGGTGATGGCCAAACCCTGCATCAAATGCCACTCAATGTGACAGTGGAAGAACCACACACCGGGGTTGGTCGACTTGAAACGCAACACCATGTACGACTGAGGCTCAACGAAGGCAGTGTCTCTTCTCATCGGGAACTGAGGCCACTCGGCGTGGTTGCTCTTGTTGTAGCCGACGGGCAGAGCATCGTCATCAATGGCCTCGTGTCTCTCAACCAACTGGAAAACGTGTCCGTGCAAGTGGAACGGATGCTTACCAGTGTCCAAGTTGTTCACCACAATATCAATGGTCTCATTACCTTGCAACACAAAGGTGTGGGTGTTGGTACCATAAACCAAATCATTGGTGGCCAAGTCGCCAGCTGTCAAAGCAGTCACCAAGGTGGGAACCTTAGGAGTAGTATAGGTGATGTTGTTGAAGAACGCATAGTTAATACCGTTGCCCAAGTTGTCCATGACAACGTCAACGGTGATCGTCTGGTCAGGTTCGCCAAACAACTCGACTGGCTCGTCAGGAACCAAGAAGAAGTCGTCGAGATAGCTGTCCAACGTATCCTGACTCACCTTGTATTGCTTTGGCATAGGCTTGTTCTTGTCATAAACGATGAAGTTGGTCGAGTTCCAAGTGGGGTCATCCAAAGCAGTGGTGTCCAACATGGTATTGTCAAGTCTCATCTGGAAGGCATAGTTTTTGTCGGTATTGTTCTTGGTCTTCACAATCACACCATAACGCTGTGCGACAGTGATGTACAACATATCAGTCTTGTTGGGCTTGACGTAGATACCGTCAATCTCAACCACTTCAAACTCGTGGTCTTCCATCCACAAATACTGAGAAACAAAGCCACCGACATTGGCAATACGCAAAAAGTAGCTCTTGCCTGGCTCAACGTTCCAGGTAACATTCTGGGTGTCGTTGAACAAAATACTTTGAGGAATTGGCTCAGCACCAGTTGGATTGTGCAAGTTCAAAAACTTGGGCATCAATGCATCAGCAGTGTCATGATACCACTCAGAAAGCGTCAAGACGACCTCCTCGTCAAAGTCAAAGGGATAATCATCGTCCTCAATAATAAAAGCGGCTCTCATACCGTCACCGTACTGGCCAGAGGTATGAGAATGGTACCAGTAAGTACCCACCTGGTCGCCAACAGTAAAGTTGTACAACATAGTCTCTCCAGGGGGAATGGGACACTGGGTAACCATCTCAGGGCCATCCATCTGGTTGGAGCCTACCTGGAACAACCCGTGGAAGTGCAATGAGGTATTTCTGTCATCAAATCCATTAGTCAAATAAACTTGTACTCTGTCACCCTTGCCTACACGCAAAATGGGCAATGGCCAAGAGTTGTTGAAACCAATGACTTGTCTTTCAAATTTACCATCGGGGTTCTGATCCTTCACCCAAGTAGTCTTGAAGTACCAGGTGTGAGTCTTATTGGCAGCATCTGCGACGTTAGTGAAAAACACGAACAAGAAGCAAATGCTGCACCAAAGGCTGGAGCGGTTTAGCATAGTGAAGAGATTAAGCTCAAATTCAGGTCAAGCTGGCCAAAATTGTTAAAAAATTGACTCAACTTTGTGTGTGGGCCTGTCAATGATGAAATGGTCTCCGAAAAGAAAAAAAATTTGCTCATGGGGAAAGGTCGCATTCTTAAATAGTCCCCTCGGTTTTTAGATTGATCAGATAAAAATTTTTTTATTGTCCGACTTCGGTTACCCTAACCTTGGAGGTCTCGTATATTATTTACTCGTAAAAAACGTCCAATTTTCCACTGAAGTGAGAAGTTGGATTCTACGCTCTAACGTCTCCATGGCTATAGCTAGAAAGTAACATTTTCAGGTATGTTATCGCTACTGTCCTGAGGATTGAAAAAAGGGCCAATCGCGCCGCACCCTGTCGGAATTACATCTGATAACTTTTGGTCGTGAAAGCAACAAAATGCATGGCTCAAGCGCCTAGCACCTTAAGTATATGCACGTCACCAAGTTATCAATTTGATCAGAGACAGAGTGCATCATACCATTCAACCAGGGAGACGAAGAACGATAAGTATAATATAGATGAAGCGCCGTTTGTGGTTATAATGTAGCTTCTTCGCTCCTAATATGCTCCGTTATGCGCTTTGGTGCACCTCAATTCAGTCCCGAGCGTCCAATAGAATGCATCTTTCACAATAGAAACATGTACAGGAATCTGATTATACAGGAACATCTTCCCCTCTGAGTCCAATTCTTACCTATCTGCGCCAGGATCGGACAAGCATGCAACGCATTTAGAGACGCTCGAGTATGCAGTGGTAGACACAGCTTAGGCAAATGCCTTCTCCTTTGTGTGATCTCCTACTGCAAGTGGAACCATTTCGCAAACTTTTGTAGTTTTTGCACAGTCGCACCTGCCCGTTTACGGTTGACGGGCGATCCAATGTATACCTTACACATGTCAATTTAACTCCACGGGCAATCTTCGAAGCATGAAGGAAGATAATCTGTATCCAATTCGGCATAAGGAGACCGTCGAGAACCAGGGTTGTAGTAAGAGTTATATAGAAGCATCGATATCCAGTATGGCAACTGAATGTTTACGTAACGTTTACATTCCGAGCCACTCAGAGTGTTCCAGTATGCTTGTAAGACACAAACCTTGAGATCTTGGTCTAATAGACAATCAGATTCGCCCTGATCATTTCTGACCAGCAGGTGATGTAACTCACGCCCGATTCACGTGATGAAATTGAATAGGCTTTCTGGGGTAAACTATATGCAGGGACTGTATATGAAGGATGATATTCGTAAAGTGCGTAATAGGTTTGCAGCAACATCTTCCTCTGTGGCAATATTACCTTAGGCTCACTAAGGTAGCTAAGAATCATGAAAGACCTTAGGAGTAAGCCGCGGGTGCTCTATTTTAGAGGATATGCCCCCGCATACAAGAATGCAGCGGCTGCTTACAACTGGGGGGCTTGTCAGTCGTGCGGTAACATCTCCCAAAGTAGAAGTCTTTCCAAGCGCTATAAATATGGAGCCCCGGTCCCCAGAATAGAGACTTGGATCAACATGATTCTCAAAAGAATGCTCTCTTCTCTCCCTCTTTCAGTCAAGGTCTCTAAGCAAGAAGTACTTGCCGGTCAGCTCAACAGCAAAAACTTGGAGTTGGCCACGCGCGCGATCCACCGCGATGGACTCGTTGTGCTCGAGGATGTGCTCGACCACGCGGCGCTCGACAAGCTCAACGAGAAAATGCTCGAGGACGCAGTGACGCTTACCTCGCGAGGCGAGAAGTCGCCCTATAACTACAATAAGGGTAACATTCAGCAGGACCCTCCGCTCATGAAGCGCTACTTTGACGAGAACATTGCTCTCAACCCAATTGCAACCCAAGTGACTTCCTCCGTGCTTGGCCCCAAGCCCAGGCTCAGCTTCATTTCTGGAAATACAGCTGTTGCCAGCGACAACCCCCAGTCGCAGCCGGTGCACTCGGACGCCGACTTCAGGCACCCTGACAGTCCATTTGCGTTGGTAGTGAATGTCCCGTTGGTTACCATGACGCCAGAGAACGGGTCCACAGAGGTGTGGCTCGGCACACAGAATAACAACGTCGATGTCCAGGAGGGCAGTCACGGAGAGCGTGCCAGTGGCCGCATCAAGCAGGATATCTTAGCTGCCCGCCGCGAGGAGAGACCCCCGTCGCAGCCAGTGGTTCCTAAGGGCTCCCTCATTGTGCGCGACTTGAGGCTCTGGCACTGTGGTAAGCCCAACTACACCTCGAGCTCGCGTGTGATGTTGGCATTCATCCACTTTGCGCTGTGGTACCGCAACCCGATGGTGTTGGACATGTCCGCGGAAACCAAAGAGGTGATCGAGAACCACCCCGAGATTGTGGTACAGAGCCGCTACCTCAGCGACGAGGAACTCAGTGCCACGTACCTCGACAAGCCCTTCGGCAACGCCTACGATTTCAGTCAGAGCGAGCCCAACCACTTCACTGCCAGCCTGCAGGCGGTACAATAAACACCCGAGAACAGCCCTGTAGGATGACGTCATGGCGCGACATGGATGACACCGCGCGACATTTTGCTCGATGACCTGTGACGCAGGCACAACAAACGCTACCCCACAAAAACATAAACACGAGATTGATGAGCCCCGCTTAATAGGAGCGGGACGCCTTCAATCTCAGCACATATCATGATCTCAGCCGTGTTCAGACACCGCCCGGCGGTGTGCAAAAGACCTTTCCACGCCAGCTCCGCGCGGCTGGAGATCAACTCGCTCGGCAACTTTAAGTGGAACCAGCTCTACGAAGCGTTGCAAAACGCCCGGCTTTCGGCACGCAAGAAGCGCGAGGTGGCGCGGGCCATGAACCACTACAGGCGCTCGACCCACCCGACGTCGGTGCCGTTGAACCGGCTCTTCCTGAACACCTTCCCGTTGAGCGTGCGGGACTCGCTCGACGACTATGCGGTCCGGGCCAACCCGCTCAAGTTCCAGGACGATCTTCTCCGTCTTCTTCCGTTCTACCCGGAGAGGGACGCGAGGGGCCGCACGTCGCAGGTGGTGCGCACGTGGCTCGACTCTGGCAACGCCATCAACGAGTTCGTCATCTATCCTCCAGGCAAGTCTGACAAGGATGCGGCGTCGCTCAACCACTTGGTGATGGTCCACGGCTACGGCGGAGGGTTGGGGTTTTTCCTCAAGAACTTTGCCGCACTCTCTAGCCTTGACAACTGGTGTGTTCACGCCATTGACCTCTTGGGCTATGGCTGCTCGTCGCGGCCAAAGTTCCGGCTCGAGAAGGAGGATCTCGATCACGTGGAGAAGTGGTTCCACGAGTCTTACTGTGAGTGGCTTCGGAAGCGAGGTCTTGATGCCATACCTCAGAGCCAAATGTTGGTGATGGCTCACTCAATGGGCGCGTACCTCATGGCCACCTATGGAGTCAAGGTAGACCCCAACTTTTGCAGCAAGCTTCTCATGGTGTCGCCCGGTGCTGTGATCAAGCACAGAGTGAAGATCGAGATCCCAAAGTATTTCGCAAAGTTCTGGGAAAAGAACATCTCGCCCTTCACCCTCGTCAGGAAAGCAGGACCCTTGGGATCCAAGCTTGTCAGCGGGTGGTCCTCCCGCCGCTTTGCTAACTTGCCGTCCGACGAGGCCAAGCGTATGCACCGGTATGCTTATGGAATCTTCCAGAGTCCAGGCTCCGGCGAGTACATGCTTAACTATTTATTGGCGCCAGGCGCGGACGCTCGCTTCCCTCTTATCGACCGCGGAATCGAAAAAGTGAACTGCGACTGGTTGTGGTCCTACGGCAGTGATGATTGGATGGATAAAAAAGGCGGTGAACTTTGCTCCCTGCTCATTAATTCACGCTCCGGTAAGGTCCGGAGCACGAGCAAGGTCATCGAGAATAGTGGTCATCATATATACCTCGATAATGTGGAGCAGTTCAACAAAATGGTTCTCGAGGAAATGAGAGCACTCTAAGAAGGGTGAATAGACTACTTTATCAAAAAGTAATAATGCATTAGCTCGTAATCATGATAGGGCCGCCTTGACATCGTTGGGCTCAATATTGGGTCCGCGGAACTGCACTGTGATGCGGAGCGAGATAGGTAACTGCGGATCTGTAACTACCACCTCCTCTCCCGACGCTATCAAGGAGTTGAGCTTTTGGCCCAAGTTGGGTCGAGTAGTAGCCTCTAAGGCCGGAGGGCCCTGGAGATAGAGGTGGCGTGAGGCGGCCGAGAGAGATGGCGATTTCATTTGCACCTCTTGCATACGCAGGAGTTCTTCGATGAATCGAGCAAGAGTCCACCAATTCTCGCACACTGCAGACTTTGCTACCTGGCCACACACGGGACAGTCTGCCTTCTTGGCATGAGGATACGTGTACGTGAAAATTGAGTCGTCTCCCGAGTACATCATGTAGTTGTCGAGGATCGGGTTAGTATTGGTGACAATTTTGAAGGCCTCGTTGCAGCACGAGGCTGCAACCACGGCGTTGGTGGATGCGATAGCGGGGATGATGTTCTTGACAACCCCTAGGGTCAACAGTCTGGTCACGCCCTCAATGCTAAAGGTATGGGCCCGGCTGAGAGCAGTTGTGTACATCCAGTCAACATCGTCCGGATTGTCCGCGTCAAACTTTCTGCCGCCAAAATGACGTGGCCACTCGAGCACACTTGCCCACTCAACACAATGCTCAGGTAACCTTGGGGTGTTTGCTATAGTACAGACAGGATACTGAGTTTTTGGCGTGATCATGTCCAACGTGCACTCATAGCATGATGTGAGAGTGGGCAAGATGACCCTTGACTGTCCCCGGAAACCCTCTGTGCCGCCGTCAATGATCGGGATCAAATTGTTCAACTCTTCGTCCACCATTGCGATCACAGTTGCATTGATCCACCGCCGGGCCTCTACCGAGTCAAGGCCACATACGATGACGCTGAATTGGCTGTAGTACTCTATTGACTTGTCCTGGATCTTGCCAAAGTAAGGGGTGATGCGGAGGCCGTCATTGCCGATTCGTTCTTGCACAAACCGCGCAGCCACCTCCGCCTTGGACTTGCCAACATCGGAACGCCGGAAAAGAAACTGGCGGTTTAGGTTACTAATATCGATGGTGTCCATATCAATAATATGAATGTCCGTGAACCCAGTGAGGGCAAGGTTCTTGAGGATTTCACATCCAAGGCCACCAGCGCCAATCACCAATACCTTAGCGGACTGCAAGGTGGAAAACGCCTCAGCAGCATTATATTCGTCAGGAACTTCATTATAGGGCCCTATGTTACTGATGATACTTTCAATGGAGCTCAAATCTCTGGCTATTGTCAGCATACTTCAGAAAGCCTGATTTGCAGTTGGACAGTTGGGAATGAATGGTGGCCCTCAGGGAAGCGCGCCGTTTATCCTGTAGCGCAATATGGCGGTTGGTGGCGGGTTCCAAAGATTATGTATGGGTGGTACACGCAGTGAGCAGGGACGCTGCGATGTCAACTACCGTTATATGCAGAACACTGATACGGTAGGTCAGTCAGCAGCCTCCGGGGCATTGGGGCCGGGTTCACGAGAGGATCTGGTTGTTAGCAGTGTTTCTCGCACATTAACTGGGTGTACATACTCTTTGTGGGGGCGCTTATTCTGGGGCCGTTGTTGCAGTGGAGGCAACCCTATCATGCGTTTGCCTAGTCCTGGCGATGAGATCGGCGGGGGAGCATTCTTTGTTGGTGGGCGCCTGGGAGCTGTAGTAGGGGCACCTTGAGGACCGACATCAGTTCTTTTGATGGGGACGGACTTGGTGGGGTCCACGGTGCGTCGAATATTCGGGGACACGAATTTAGGGTCAAACTGGGGCACATTGGAAGCATCTGCCGGGGACTGCTGCAACACGTTCGCGCGCCGAGCACTTACAAAGAGCGACTGGGACGCTGGCGGGTCAGTGGCCGGCACACGGGCAGGGCCCTCATCCTTTGGCTCGGCGGTGCCCGAGTCGTCTGGGCGCAGCATCAACTGCATTTCATAGTCGTCGAGCTCGTTGCCCGCATCCTCCATGGGCATGTCGTCGCTGAACTGGAAGGAGTCGTCAAAATCCTGAAGTATGTCGTAAGACTGTGCTCCCGGATGGCCCTGGCGCTGCTGGCGGGAGCCGTTGTGGTCACGACTGGCTGGCGTGCGGAGGGTGCGATCGCTGGCAGCAGCGGCGGCCGTGGCGCGGGCTTCCTGCTGGGCGCGGTCGCGGATGCGCTTTTCTCGCTGGACAATCAACGGGTCGCGATACACGTTCTCGGCTTCCAACTCAGGCACCGGCTGTTTCATGTTCTGGATCTTGGAGAGCAAGTGCTTGTCGTAGAGACAGTTGCCCAACACGTTGCCGAAGCAGCGCAAGCAGCGCTTCAACGCGTCGGTGAAGGCCTCCTTCTTGCATTTCTCGAACGCCGCGGCCTTGCTCTTGGCGTTATCGATGAAGCCGTAGCCAATATCCTCGTGGTAGGTGCCGTCCTTCAAGGTGATGCGCACGACGATGGAGAGACCCATGGACACGCGGCCGCCGGAGAGGGTGTCGATAAAGTCGACTGTGGTGCTGATGAGCTCGGAGCTCCAGCCATTGAATCCAAAGATGTCGTTGGCGAGGTTGAGCACCTTCCATCCCTCGATGTACAGCACACGGGTGCCGCCGTTTCCGGGCCGCATGCTCACGAACTCGGGCCCGAGGCTCTTGTTGAGCGTCGCCTGGATGCGCGCCCGCTCGTCGCGCCCATATTGCACCGCGTGGTGAGGGCGCGGGCCGCTGCGCGGCTTGTCAGTGCTGCCGTTCATGACCTGCTTGTTGGCGGCAGCAGCGGGGGCAGCAGGGGGATCGGTGGGTGGCGCTGGCGGCAGATTGGCCAACGCGTCGCGTGCGGGCGAGAGCAGCTGGGACAGATTATTCGAGCGGCAAACACACTCGTGGGCGTTTACAGGGCTCGCGGGGCAGCCGGGGCAGGTCGTGGGGCAAGGGCTGCGGTTTTCTCCGTCGGCTCGAGAAGGTTGCAGTGGTGATGAAGCACGCGTCGTGCGAGGGCGCGCGTTTATGTGGGAGCGCGAGCGCAATTTGCAGATGCGCTTTTCCCCGGCATGAGCATGATATGACATGGACTGCCGGAGACGACAGCAATACGCCGCCGCGGGCAGCGCTGCCGGTGCTGGTGACGGTGCTGGAGGCGCAGGACGACGCGGGCGGGCTCGAGGAGGCGCTCCTGCGGCTCAGCTACCACGGCCTGCCGCTGCGGCGTGCTGGCAGCCCGACAGCGCCCAAGCGGCCCAGCGACGGCCCAGACTCGCCTACCAAGCGGTCAGCGCCGGACGAAGGCGTGCGCCGCAAGACGGCGGCCCAAAAGGAGCAGAACTCCGTCGAGCGCCAGCGCCAGATGCAGAGCTACTACGGCGCGGTGCTGCGGGAGGAGCGGCAGCGGCGGTATGACGCACGGGTGCTGGCGAGCCCCGAGCGGCCGCGCCCCAAACGCACGAAGCGGGTAACGTTTGATGTGTAATAATGTACAGACTTTTGTACCGGGCCGTGCTCGCGGCGAGGGAGAGATGACGGCGCCAGCGCGGCGTCTGCGCGCGTCCGCAAGGACGGCTGCGGTGGACGCTGGCAGACACCAATGTGCTGGTGTGGCGTGCTGCGGTTTCAGGACGCTGGGGAATCTGGCCCCGGGCCAGGAGCCACTAGCGCAGTATGGCGCGACGCAGCCAGGAAGAAGCGGCACGCAAACCGCCGGCAGGCCACAGTCAAACCTGACGACACCAGCGGTCGAGCCGGCAGGCGGCAGCAGCGGCGAGGACGAGCATGGACTGCAGCATCCTGCCGCAGCGAGCCCATGCCCGCGGCGGGCTCCTCACACGTCCAAGCTCGAAATAAGCGTGATGTTGTCGCCCTTGAGCAAGATGCGGCCGAGAGCAGCGGTCTCGCCCAGCGACACCGTGACCTCGACGGCGTCGTCGACCACCACGTTCATGAACTCGTCGAAGCCGCGGATCTTGCCCTCGATGCGCAGGCCCGTCTGCTCGTACAACCAGATCGTGACGGGCGACTGCTGCTGCAAGTACTTGAAGATCAAGTTGATGGGCGGCACCATCGTCTTTTTCTCGCGGCCCGACATGATGCTGCTTCCTCTGCCGGCCCGCTGGGCTCGAGGCCGCGATGGCGTCGTGCGCGCACCGCGTGCTCCCACAACAGCGCCCGCGCGTGTGCAGGCAGGCCATGGAGGTGCTGCTGGCGGAGCTCAAGGCGCTCTTCCTGGAGTGGCTCGAGGCCCGCGCCATCGAGGCCACGAAGAAGGGGTCCAAGGTGGCGCTCCAGTACAACAAGGCGCTCGTGCAAGTGCGCCGTCACCCGGGCGACATCGACAGCCCCAAGGCGCTCCGGCTGCTTCCCTACGTGGGGGCCAAGACGGTGGAGCTTCTCACGCAGCAGCTCGTGGCACACTGCGCCGCGGTGGGGCGGACAGTGCCGGCGGCGTTTGCGCCGGCGGCGCCCCAGGACGAGGCCGCCGAGCCCGCGGCGAAGCGCCCGCGTGTGGCCCGCAAGGCCAGAGTGTACGTGCCCAAGCAGCGTTCAGGGGGCTACGCCATTCTCATTGCCTTGTTGCGCCGCGACAAGGCGCGCAGCGGTCTCTCGAAGGAGGAGATCATCCGGCACGCCACGCCGTACTGCGACCGCTCGTTCCGCAACAACCCCGGCGCCCACGACTTTTACCTGGCGTGGAACGCCATCAAGAGCCTCGAGGCCCACGACTTGGTGGCGGTGACGGGGCGCTCGCCCCGCCTCTACATGCTCACCGACGAGGGCGTCGAGCTCGCGCAAAAGCTCCGCCAGGCAGAGGGCATTGCGTCCTCGCCAGTGGCTGCCGGCACCGCCAACATGTCGTTTGACAACCACGTCTACGCCACGCCAGAAAAGACTCCGGCAGATGACCACGACCCCGTGGGGAGGGTGTTCCGCGGCACCAAGTACGACATCTGGCCCCATCAAGAGTTCGATGTCGTTTTGGCCGTGGACAACCGCGAGGTCAAGTACGACGAGGAGCGCGAGTACTTTGAAAGCCGCCTCTCTACCCTCGACGTCAAGTGCGATGTGCGCGCCTTGTCTGTGGGCGACGTGGTGTGGATCGCCCGCCACCGCCAGAGCCAGCGCGAGGTGGTGCTCAACTGCATCTGCGAGCGCAAGCGCATCGACGACTTGGCCTACTCCATCCGCGATGGCCGTTTCCAAGAGCAAAAGAACCGCCTCAAAAAGACTTGCATGAAGCACTTTTACTACCTTGTGGAGGAGATGGGCTTGAACGAACTTCCGAAGGATAGCACGTCGTCACTCCAAACGGCGCAGTCCGCCATCATGGCCATCTCCAACTTTTACCTCCGCAAATTCAAGGCCATCGACGAGACCATTCTGTTCTTGGCCTCCCTCACCAAGGTCATCGAGGACAAGTTCCGCCGCGACGACACCAAGCTCGTGGTTCTCCGTCCGCGCACCCTCAAAAGCCAGCAGGAATACGGCGCCTTGTTGCAGGACTTCCGCCGCCAGTTTGAATCGCGCCATACTGCCTACGAGTGCACCTACGAGTTCTCGGTGTTTCAAGAAACGCTTGCCAAGTCTGACATGATGACCGTCAAGGAGATGTACCTCTTGATGCTTATGGCCATCCGAGGTGTCTCGTTGGAGCGCGCCATCGTGGTCCAGGCGCGGTTCCCCACTCCTCGGGCTCTAGTTGAGTTCTACCACAGCTACGATGGCACTGAGCACGACAAAAAACTCGCGCTCCTGGAAATTTTCCTGGACCAGGTGGGCAACAAGAAAATCGGCAAGGTGGTCCTGGAACGGATCTACGACGCCTGGGGAAGATAATGTACCATAGTGGCACCGGCGTGTGCCCTCTAATATCACTAGCATCAGTGTCGCAGCTATTTGGTCGCGCACTACCTCGAAATTTTTCAGTAGTGGTTGACAGCCCAGTGGGTCTTTACCAACCGATGCTGAGCAAGCGCACCATCAAGTTCGGCGGGAAGTCGGGCATTTTGCCGCCGGTGCGGCCTGTGTTCAAGCGGAACCCGATACGGCCCAAAACGGAGGAGGAGCTCCGCGCCGAGTCCGAGATCGAGCAGGGCTACGCCGACGGCGTGCCGCTTCCCAAGAGAAAAGGCATCAAGATCACAAGAGAACCCGTGCAGAAGCGCGTGGTGACAATCGAGGAACGCATCAAGCGCACGATAGATGCCCGCAAGCCAGAGAATGTCGACGAAAGCAAGTTGAGTCTGGACGAGTTGTGGGCGATGAAGCGGGACGAAATCCGCCGCGAACACTTGCGCACGGCCTATTTGAAGGAGGCCGAGCGCATTAAGCGCTTGGAGGAGCTTCAGGCCGCCAAGGCGGCGAAGGAAGAGGCGGCGAAGGAAGCCAACTCGCACTACGAAGAGAGCGCCGCGACCAAGTTGACCTTGCCCACCATCGACTCGTACTTGCAGGGCCCCATCATGCGCAGCCGCACGCCCGAAGAGCAGCAGATTGTGGAGCAGCAGCGCATTCTCAACCGCCGCTCCCACGAGCTCGAGCAGGAGGAGAAGAAAGCCAACGACTTGTTGGACTTGTACCACGCCGCTGCCAATTTCATCACCACCGAGGAGGAGTTGGAGCACGCTATCCACGAGGCGTTCGAGGTCAATGTGAGCAAGTTTGAGAGCAGCCAGATGCTCATCGACAACAAGTTGTCGGGCTACGCGCACGCCTACACCAGCGCCAAGGGCAGCGAGCACGTCGTCATGGATGCTGTGTACGGCCAAATTGACGGCCAGCCCGGCTTGGACGTCGTGAAGGACACCATCGACGGCGAAATCGAGAAGTTGCGTCGCGAGGCGCAGGTGAAGGTGAACGAGGGAAGATAATGTACATAGTAATAGCACACCGATACGGTCCCTGTATTAGGGGGGACTCCGAGGCCCCCAGCTTCTTGGGCCCGCGACCACGGCACCCCTGCCACTGGTGTCCTGTCATCAGGGCCGCTTCGGTATGTTGTGTCCTGCACAGTAATGCGTCTTCAAGGTAGCCATCGCGTTTTTCACTCCAGCAGCAACCAGGCATGACGGCGCAGCCTGCAAAACGCAGCAATTCGTACAAGTCGTACTTCGACAAGGTGCTCGTGAAGCGCTTGAGCTTCCTCAACAAGATTTCCGTGCTCTTGGCGGTGTTTTTGTCGGTGACGCTCGCGTTTCCCTACGGTGGATTCTGGTGGAACACGGTACTCACCCTCGTTGTACGCGGCCCCCTTCTTGTCGTTGCTCTCATTGCGGTGAAGCTTTCAAAAGACTACAACCACACAGTGGAGTATGCTCCCCACAAGACGCTCGGCGCCCACGTATACCACAGTCTTGCCTCGAGGCAGCTGGTGGTGACCGCCGCCTTTTACGCTGCTTCGGCGCTTGTGTTCACGCTCCTATTTGCCTTCCAGGTGTCCCTCGGCACTGAGTACTACGTGATCTCGAAGGAGTACGAGCAGCGGCCCAAGGTCAACGACCAATGGGTGTACTTTTGGTTCCTTCCGTTCTATGCTGCGGCCGGCTACACAGCGCACCTTCTCGTGTTTCAGCGCAACCGCCTCCCATTCAAGTATGGCGTGGCACGCACGGAGCCGGAGTCCGCCTTGTTGAAGAACTTGCCGGAGTTGGCGGTGCAGGCACTGGCCCTCACCGTCGCGCTCGGCGTCACGGGCCCCATTGCCTACGCCTTTGTGCGGCCCCTCATCTACCGGCTCAACTGGCTTGCGATCCTCGCCTTCGGATTGGACACCACGCCCCCGCCGTACCACCCAGTGTCGTTCCGCAACATACTCTCGACATTCTACCTTGTCTTCCACATTGTACTCTCATGGGAAATAGTTCATCACTTGTACAATGTCTACGCCACTGTTGGCTGTCTCGACGGCAAGAAGCCCATCAGCACGTACTCAGCGGACCCCATCAACACTTTACTCTCAGGGTTGCGCAACGTTGACTCTCGTGACCAGTTGAGCAGGTTAAGCGCCTTCCAGGAATTGGCGTACATTGCCACGACAAAGGATGCTGAGGGCGTAAAGTTGAGGACGGCTATCTACAATGCCCACTCAAAGGGTGGCCATTTGTGGTCGGCGATTTATGATGAGTGTGCTTTGGTCATTAAGGAGGTCAACATGAGGATAAACTACCGCTCGCCTGCTGACATGAAGGCATTAAAGGAAACCCAGTTCCCGGCCAAGGTGGATTCCACAGTTACTCAAGAGAAGAGTGACGACTTGTTTGGCAACTCTTTTATCTCTAGTCCAGCTCGTCCTAGCCAGTCCAAGAGTCGTGTTGCTTCTTATGAAGAGGCGCAAAAGGCCCCAAAGAAGACATGGAAAGACAACAAATTGGTGGCAGATGTTCTTCGGGTGTTTGAGGCTAGTGTTGCGACTCCCGTGAAGGCAGTTATATCAGATTATGACGATAAAAGCCTTGAATACGCCTCTAAGCAATTGTCGTTCATCCGCACGTTGCGCGACATGTATGTTACTCACCAGAAGTACTTCCTCTCCACTTCATTGGGCTTCTTCTTTAGAGTTACTTTGAAGCGCGACACCCAAGCTCGAGTCATAAATCCCGTCAATTACGGCAACGCTGTTCTCTCCATCACTAACTTGTTGATTCACGCCATTGAAGAGGACAGAAACAACACTATAACCAACAATTACATCTCTGAGACGTTGAACTTGTTAGAGAGACCGATAAGAGCATCCAGTAATTACACAGACTTTGTCCCCGCGAGCATCTATCTCCTGCCCGAGGAGCAGAAAGACAAGAAGTTGATGAAAAATCACTTGATCGCATTATTGCACGACTTGACCATGAACGAATTCTTCCAGGTCTGTGTTAAATACAACTACAAACTCAACGATTTGCTCTTGTCCCCAAGAGCGTTCAAGTTGGCCAAGTGGGTTATAGATGCCGCCATTGCACAACAGCAGCACAAGCAAAAAGTATAACTGTATATTATTCTGGAATATTTTGTGTATTTCGTCACTGTAAAATGCATGCTGGTTAGCTTCGACTATCACCATCGGTGCCGTCCTTCTTCTGGTTTGGTGCACTATCAAGTAGCACGGGTTTGAGTACCTGTTCATCAAAGCGCGTGAACCATTTTGCATGCTCCTCAGCGCTGAGGAACGCCCCCAACACTCCCCCGGTATGGGTACCACTGCCGCCATCGATTGGCTGTGAGGCATTGGACAAGAGATCTTCTCCGTCGCTTGGGATGACATCGTCCTCATCCTCTAAGAATTCCGAGGACACATTGCGCGATCCCGTACCAATGTAGGGAGGTGCGACTGCGCTGCCCTTCACAGAGGAAGCCATACTCACGTTGGACTCATTGCGCGCTCTCATGGTGTCGTCCTTGAACCGGTGCGCGGATGGGGGCCCTCCAGTTCGCCTGTTGCCCGTCAAGTTAGGTGGGAGATTGTTGGCGAGCGGCAACCTTGGTGCCTCAATGTCGAACTCATCGTCAGACTCGTTCGTCTCATCCACGCAACCAATTTTGATCCCGAGTATCTCAAGCATTGATGCAGTGGTGCCACCAAACAAGATCACCGTCAAAACGACAACAACCAACACGGTGGCCAATAAGGTCCATTTGGCCTCGCCCTGGATACCCATAGCCAACGCCACGCCAACGGCTCCCCTCAAGCCGGCCCAAAATATCATCATCTGGTAAGAGTGACTGATCTCATCAGGGATAGCCTGTGAGGAAATTCCGCCGCTTATCATGGCACGGTTGGTGAAGCGCTCAAACCGGGCGCGGTACAAAAAGTTGAGAAGCCTCGACAACGGAAACACGGCAGCCCATCTGGCGACGCAAATGGAGATGAAGGTCACGATAATCAAGAGAGGCTTGAATACGAGCTCGACCTCGGTGAACAACGACAAGCCCAAGTAGATGAAGATAAAGTTCTCTGACAACTGGGCCAATAGCTGGAACACATATTTGGTGGCGATCTGGGTCCGTCTGGACATGTTGAAGTAAGCGTAGTGCTTCAAGGTAATGCCGCAGAACAACAAAGACACAATGCCCGACATGTGGGCGCCGTTGGAGAAGAAGTAGGACTCGTAGGCAAAGATCAACACCAAGCAGGTCTCGAGCTGCGGGTAGCGGCGAATATGGGAGTGCTTCAAGATCAATGCGACCAAAATACCGATGAACATGCCGATGATGGTGGAGATGGTGAAGCTCATCAAGAACAAGCCGATACCTTCAAAGAAACTGGAGAACTGGACATTGTGGCCGTGGAACTTCTGGCACGTTTCAAACATGACGATGGAGATGGCGTCGTTCAAGAGCGACTCGCCAAAGATGATGGTGTAGAGCTTGGGGTCGACCTTGTAGGCATTGAAGATGGACAAGATGGTGACCGGGTCAGTGGCGGAGAGGGTAGCGCCCACAGCCAAGGCGTCGACAAACTCCAAGTGGATGCCGTCAATTCCGATGGCGGTCCAAATGTACATGATGATGCCGAGCACCAAGGCGGAGATGAAGGTGCCGGGGATGGCGAACGTGAGGATGGAGCCGATGTTGCGGAAGAAGTTTGCCTGGTGAAGCTCGTATCCCGAATTGAGGATGATCGGGGGGAGGAGGATGTTGAAGAAGTAGCTCAGCTTGAACTTGACGGCATCCTGAATGTAATGGCCCGGCGACACGCGGATGATGAGGCCCACGATCATGCCGTAAAAGATGGACAACACCGTCTCGTGCACGGCCCGGATGCGCCGCTGCTGGAGGAAGTACGACGACCATAACGCGGAGCAGAGAAGAAAGAGAAGAATGAAGAGCGCCCACGACAGGAAGATCTCGTCGGTGACGGGGTCGAGGTCGAGGTCGGGCTCGTCCTCGGGCGGCGCCGGTATGTCGGCGTTGTCGTCGTCCAACGCTCGCTTCAAGAGAAGCCTCGCGGCGTAGAGTACCACGCTGCCCATGGTGTGTCGCGGCGGTGCTGTGTGCGTGCAGACGGGAGTGCTGTGTGCGTGCAATGGCCCAACCGACTCGTGTGCTGCTGCGCGGGTCTGAGGAGCGCAGGTGGATTTTGTCTCGGCTTGTGTGCAGGCACCGGTTCTGGCGCGGGCTGCTGGGCGGCGGTGCGGCTGGCGGGCCACCACGAGCCTGCCTGGCTGCAGGTACTGCGGCTGAACAAAGCGCGCCGCTGCGATAACGCGCCGGGGCGATAAGCGGCCTGCCTGTCTACGGGGCCGCGGCAGCGAGCGGAACGCGCTCGGCGCACGCGCCGCGCCAGCCCAGATGGGGCCGGCACGGTATTTATAGTTTGTACACAAACACTGCTGCCAGCACCCATGGGGCATCGGCTGTGTGCAGGACACCAACCCCGAGCCTGGGGCGAGTGACGGGGATACGGGGCGCTGCAGGCGCCCTCCGGGGCCGCGACTACGCTCGCGTCGACGAAAGCACCGCCGCCGCGTGCAACGTGCCTGCTAAACGCGCTCGGCGCTACGCCTCGGGCCACGGTGTCGTAGCGCTGGCAGCTCCGTGGCTTCCTGCAGGACGACTTTCTTTTTCCTGTGAGGATCGCAGCCAGGGAATTTTCCTCTTGTTTTCAGCACCGTTGGCCCGTCACTCGCTTTACCTTCTCTGCCAACCGCGCTGTGTGCCCGCCTGCTTGCCGTCCGCCGTTCACAGCACGCAACCATGGCTGCGCTATACTCTGCCAATCCGTCGGTGGAGAGCCTCAAGGGCTCTTCCCTCTACTCCCAGGTGACCCGCAACTTGCTGAGCAACAACTTGACCCACATCAAGTTGCAGAGCCCGCGCCCGGCGTACGGGCACCAGTTGCTTCTGCCGCCACTGTCGGGGACGACCACGCCGGTGCACGAGGCGGCGCCCGACGGCGTGGAACGGTACCTCCTGCTCCCGCCGGTGGAGTGGCGCCTCGTGGCACTCTGTGCGGCGTGGTACGCGGCGTCCATCGTGTCGAACAACACGACAAAGTTCATCTTGCTGCGGTTCTCGTACCCGGTGACACTCACCCAGTGCCAGTTTGCTCTTAACCTGGCTCTCTGCGTGGCGCTCGTGGCCGTGCTTGTGGCGCGCCCCAAGATCGCCCAGCGGTTCCCCGTGGGGGCGGTGCCAGACATGGCTACCGTGGTGTCGGTGCGGCGCTTCGTGACCCCGACGGCGGTGGTGATGGCCACCACGCTCCCCATGGGCATGTTCCAGTTTGTGGGCCACTTGACCTCCCACAAGGCCACCTCTATGATCCCCGTGTCCCTCGTGCACACCATCAAGTGCTTGTCGCCGTTGGCCACGGTGGTGACGTACCGCGTGGGGTTCGGCCGCCGCTACCGCGCGGTCACCTACGTCACCTTGGTGCCCTTGACCCTCGGCATCATGATGAGCTGCTACAAGCCCTCCGCGCGCCGCACGGCGGCAGAGGCGTCCTACGGCGCGGGGCTCGCCTACTCGTTCGTGTCCATGATGATCTTTGTGTCCCAGAATGTGTTTGCCAAGCTGCGCTTGACCGTGCAAGACCCCACGTTGCCCGTGGCCGCCGCCAAGGCCCACAAGAAGGTGGACAAGTTGACGATCTTGTTCTACTGCCTGACGATTGGCTTCGCCTTCACGTTGCCCGTGTACTTGTGGCTGGAGCTCCAGAATGCGCAGTGGTCGCTTGCGGCCATGTCCTCCTCCACGCTCGCTCTCATCGTGGTCAACGGCGCCAGCCACTTTCTCCAGTCGTTGCTTGCATTCCAAATCTTGGGCTCCATCTCCCCCATCAACTACTCCATCGCCAACATCATGAAGCGCATCATCATCATCTTGGTGTCCTTCCTCCTCGAGAGCAAGAGCATCGGCGCCGTCCAGGGCGTGGGAATGCTCGTCACCGTAGCGGGCTTGTATAGCTACGACCGGTGGGGCTGCAAGCACTGAGCCCCGCCCCCCGCGGCGCTCGTGCTCCTCCCCGCCGCACACTTTTTGCATGTAACTGTATGATAGATAATATCGCGAATAAATAGCCTAGTGGCCGCCACCCTGCGCGTTCAACATCCTCTTGAAGATGTCGCCAAACGCCACCATGAACACCGTCTGCCACACGCCCAAGCCGATGCGCGGGGTGACACCACGGTACAAGCCCTTGATGCCGTTGTTCAGGTAGATGTACTTGAAGGCGCCCGTGACGCTCAAGTTCTTGGGCCGGTTGGGGTCGTTGGTCTTGGACTGCATCTCCACCCGGATCACCTCGATGGGCTGGTTCCACGCCGACAAACCACCACCAATGGTCGACGCCGCCACCTTCTCGAGCGCGCCAAGGGTCTCGTGCTCGCTCTTGTTGGTGATCTTGCGGATGACCTCCTCCGCCAACCGCGAGAACCCGAACCGCAGACCCCAGTTGGTCATCTGGCGGATGGCCACCGCGTTGACGCCGCGGTTGATGCCACGAATGCCCTCGCGGCGGTAGATGTCCTGGAACACCTGCCACGACGTCTGCTGCGGCACGCCCACCGCCGACACCTGCTTGGCGCGCGTGATCTCCACCGTCTTCATGCACGTGGAAAGACCCATGGTCAAGTAGGACTGGGCCAATCCACCGGCGACACCACCGCCCATGCCCGCGAGAAAGTTGGACGCTCCGAGCACCTTGAAGCGGTACTCGGCCTCGGCCGACACAAACAACAACACCGCGCCCTTGGTCGACGCCTCGAACCACGCCCACGGAATCAAGCCCTGGTAGAAGCCAGCAACACCGCCACGGGACCACACGAGCTTGGTGGCCTGCACAATGCTGAGGCTGCGGTTGGCGGCCATGGTGGTCTTGACCACCTCCAACGGCTGCCCGAGGGTGGTCACCTCGGCCATGTTGAGGCCGGCGCCGAGGAGGATGTTGGAAAAGTTCACGGGCTTCTTCTCGATGGTGGCCGCCATTTTGCGGCCACAAGATGGTGGTGTGCGCGCTATAAAGGCCCCGGCGTGCGCGCACCGCTGATACCGGATCCGACCTCGCCCGGGCGGGCGGACGCGACCACAATCGCGAGGGGTCGTGGCCGGTCTTGGCGGCCTGCAGGGGCGCTCAGCCGTTCTGGCGGTTATGATCTGTGCCTGCGCCTGTACAAGGGCGAAAAAGCAACCCCCGAGACGCAAGCCAAGCCTCTCGCCAGTGCCGCTTGAGCTCGTTTCACCAAAGATACCTCGCGGATGAGGCTGCCTGGCGCGGGAGCCGGCCCTGCCCTGGCACGAGAGCCTCAGTTCCGTGCGGTGGGTCCTGCAGGATGCACCTTGCATGTGCGAGCGTTGGGCCCATCCTTGTTGGCGCATGCAGATCCGAGGGTGCAAAAGTGGCCCCACGCGCGCTATCGCGCGGAGCCGCGCGCGCCGGGTCCTGGACGTGGGCCCGCGCTGGGGCGGCCAGGAGCGGCGCCCTCGGAACTGGCCCCTATCTCCCGGGCGGGTGGTGCCCTCGGAATAGTAAAAAAATTTTCGGCTGCAGCCTATAAAAGGACCCGCAGTCCCAATCTGGGGATCCGGTCAGCGTCCCCAGTAACCTCAGATTGAACATGGTTGCCACTCGCCGCGGCACTGTAGCCGAAACCACCACCCAGGATGGCTTGAGCGCCATCGACACCTACGGCAACACCTTTGAGGTGCCCGACTACACCATCAAGGACATCCTCCGGGCCATTCCGAGCCACTGCTACGAGCGCCGCTTGACGGAGTCGCTCTACTACGTATTCAGAGACGTGTTCCTCATGGCCTCGGCCGCGTACGTGGCCAACACGTATATTCCCGCCGTGGGCTCGACCCTTGCCCGCGGCGCCCTTTGGACGCTCTACAGTGTGTTCCAGGGCCATGTGGGCACCGGCCTCTGGGTGCTCGCGCACGAGTGCGGCCACGGCGCGTTTTCAGACTACCGCTCTGTGAACGATTTTGTCGGCTGGGCGTTGCACTCGTTCTGGATGGTGCCGTACTTCTCGTGGAAGTTCACCCACTCCATGCACCACAAGTCTACCGGTAACTTGGCGCGCGACACGGTGTTTGTGCCCAAGACGAAGGAGCAGGTGTTGGCCAGGAACCCCGGCATGGATATTGACGAGTTGTTGGGCGACTCCCCCATCTACACCTTGTACCAGCTTGTGATCCAGCAGACTGTGGGCTGGATTGGCTACTTGACCACCAACGTTTCGGGCCAGAAGTACCCCGGCCTCAAGTGGTACCAGAAGAACCACTTCAACCCCGCGTCGGTGATCTTTGACGCCAAGGACTACTGGTACATCTGGGCCTCCGACCTCGGTATTGCCATCCAGTTGACGGTATTGTACAAGTTCTACCAGCGTTTCGGCGGCTTCAGCCTCTTGGTGAACTGGGTCCTTCCCTACATTGTGGTGAACCACTGGCTCGTGTTCATCACTTACTTGCAGCACTCCGACCCCGAGATGCCCCACTACACCGGCGAACAGTGGAACTTCACTCGTGGTGCCGCTGCCACCATTGACCGCGAGTACGGCTTCATTGGCAAGTACTTTTTCCACGACATCATCGAGACTCACGTGTTGCACCACTACGCGTCCCGGATCCCCTTTTACAATGCGCGCGAGGCGTCCGAGGCCATCAAGAACGTCATGGGCAAGCACTACCGCCACTCTGACGAGAACATGTGGAAGTCCTTGTGGAAGTCTGGCCGTTGGTGCCAGTTTGTTGACGGCGACAACGGTGTCATGATGTATAGAAACTTCAACGGTGAGGGCGTGGGCTCGGGCACCAACCTCAAGTAGATTACGAATAAATGCTATAGAATGACTTTTGTATTTGCTCATTGTGCCCAGTTGGTGGGGCCTACTTGATAAATGGGATCAAAGTGCCGGTGCGGGCCTTGTAATCGCGGTAGTCGTCAAAGAACTTGAGCAAGAAGCTCTCCTCGAACTCGATGCGGGTGCGGAAAAACCACCAGAGCTTGTAGGTGCCCACCACCGTGAGCACGTGGTTGCCTAGCAACAACCTGAGCCCCACGTACCAGTAGAAAAACCCAAAGTAGCTGGGGTGTCGGCTCCACGCGTACACTCCATTGCTGACCAACACGTGCGAGTCCTGCTTGGTGCGCTGGATGTAGTGGTTGAACGACTGCCCCGCGGTGTACATGGCGAGGAAGCGCACCGCCTGCCCCACGACGATGAGCACCACCCCCACGGCGGAGATAACGGTGAAGCGTGGGGGAGTGATGAACATGGACGTGAGCGCGAGCTCGGCGAGCAGCGCCGCGTTCACCGCGTGCAAGTCGTAGTCCTCGAGGATAAACAGGTCGTCGTCGGCCTCTTTGTTGTTAAACAAGCACGTGCTGAGAAACTCGAGGTAGTGGAACACTGCCACCGCGGCAACGAACACCGCGGCCTTGATCCAGCCCACGCCGAGGTGGATGCGCCCCACCGCCGCGAGCGCGAGCGCGTTGACGGCTACGGCGAGCACCACGCCGAGCGCAAGCGACTTGAGCGACACTTTGGCCAAGCTGACGCGCTGGACGTCATAAGCCTGGCGGTCCATGGTGCTGCCGCGGGGGGTGGGGGACGCTTATATGCGCGATGTCATCCTGCAGGGACGTGGGCCCCCCACGCCGGAACCGGCGTCAAAAGTGTTCCCGATGCGGACGTACCAACGAGACGCCAACCCATTGGCGGTGGTGCTGGCCACGGCGCTTGTGCTTGGCGCGGCCGCAGCCACCGTCGCCATGTGGGTGCGGGACCCCGCGTTTGTGGCGTATGTGCTGCTTCTTGCCGCCTACCACGAGATGGAGTTCCTCTGCACGTACTGGCACCAGCCGGCGCGGGTCACTGCCTGGCTGTACCTCTTGTGGGGCAACCGAGGCAACCGCGAGTTTGCGCTCGTGCAGCTCCTCGCGGCGGCGGAGCACTTTCTCGCCCGTAGCCCGCACGCAGCTCGCGTGTTTGGCTGGCGGCCGGCGCACACGCAGCCCGTCGTGGCCGTGGCGGGAATTGTGGTGGCCGTGAGTGGGTTGGTGCTCAGGTGGGCGGCGATGCGTGCGTGTGGTCCGTCCTTCTCCCACGTCATTGTGGCCGAGCCCAGCACCGATGCCCTTGTCACTGGCGGCGTGTACGCCTGGAGCCGGCACCCAAGCTACCTTGGGTTCTGGCTCTTTGCCGTGGGGCAGCAGACGCTCCTCGGCAACGTTGCGGGGCTCGTGGTGAACGTGGGGGTGCTCACGGTGTTCTTCCGCCGGCGCATTGCCTTCGAGGAACACACGCTCCGCCGCCGCCACGGCGCCGCCTACACCGCCTACCAGGCGCGCACGCGAGTACTCATCCCGTTTGTCATTGTCTAGCTAGAGGGACTGGTTCATGAAGCGGCGCTTGGTGAAGGCCAACCAGTGCTTGCTCGGCGCAGACTGGCTCTCGGCGTACACGCGCTTCAAGAGCCGGTCGGCCAACTCCTGGCGGAGCTGCTGCAAGTACAGCCGCAACAAGTCCAGCTCGTTCTTGTTCTTCGGCGGCTGGTACATGGCGTTCAAGGGGAAGCCCACCTCGCCGGGGAGGGCAAAGTTGTCGAGACTCAAGTTGCTCAACACCCGCACCGCCTCACGGTACGGCATTGTGCGCGTCAACTTCAGCAAGCAGTCGCTCACAAAGAGAATGCCGTAGATCAACACCCGGTCCGCGGGGCCCTTGATCTCAAAGTTCTTGAAGAGGGAGTTGGCCCGGAAGAGATCCAACACCTCCTCTGCGATGTCGTACTCGCTGCTCGCGGGGAACGACGGGCCCTTGAAGTTCGTGTTGATGGGGAGGAGCACCACATTGCCGACAGCACGGTCAATGGGCTCGTCGAGAAACGTCAGGTGGAGCGCCGGCATGGTGCGGCACTGGGTACCGCCGGCAGCCCGCTATAGGGAGGCGGTTGGGGCACGACCGGCCGCGGGCCCGGCGTGGGCTGCGGCACGCGACTTCATTTATCGAGTAAGCTGTCGCTGGAGAGTGGCGTAGGTATGACAAGTGGAACGAGTGGCTGTATTGCACAGTATGCGATCTTTTGCATGTAGGGAGGCTGCGGAGTACAGTTGCGGAATTTTGGGTGTTGTTTCCCCGCTGTTGCATACTTTTGCAATATCATGCACCATTCACATATAGTACCACACTACCAGCACACCGTAGTCGAGTGCTGCCTGGGCCCCCATTGCGGCACTCACCAGTTGGCCTCCTCCCCTCCCCACCACTGCCACTCCAGCTGGGCTCCAGCTGGACCCCTAAGCACCGCGTGCAACTCATCACGTGACGTATACGACGTTGGTTCCACCCAGCGGCGGCTGCTCTGCCATCCCGCTGCCGGGGCCGCCTCCCGTTCCCCAAAGCAGACGTTCCCCACATTGGGTATTCTCAGTGGCTATTTCCGTCTGCTATGGGGCTGTGCCCAGCATCGCGTCGCTGGCACCGGCGAGTAAACGACCTGCACACAGCCCGAATTTGGCTCCTCGTTTTTTCGACTGCACTGTACTCGAGCACCCTCCCATTGCTGTGTGCGCCGAGCAAGTGCCTGGCAGCCCGCAACTCCGATCCCGCATCCCGCGTCGCAGCACGCTTCCCTGCCGCGGCCCGGACCCTGCTCGCTTCCAGCGGCACTCGCACGCCTTCTCTCCGCCGTCCCCGGCTCTTCGCTTGTGGCCGCCTCTGGCAGCGCCTCCAGCACCCCCAGCCCCGGCTAGGCTCCCGTCCCGCGCGTGCGCACTGGCCGCTGACCGCTCCTTCCTCGCCGCGCCTTCCAGCTTTCTCTGCTCGCGGTCTCCTCCCGCGCCACGCCAGATCACCCGTGCCGACGACAGCACCAGTCGCTGCCGCGCCACTGCCTTTTCCCGGCCCAAACGTCACCTGGACCCACTCTTTGCCCTCCCATCGCTCCTTGCACGAGCGCTGTGCTGGACCCCTGCCTTGCGACGCCCTCTCTTTGACGCCCGGTAGGCTCTCCACGACCCCAAAATGTCGGCGCACCCTTACAGAAGACAGGCCAACGGTGCTCTGTTCACGGACATGCAGAGCGTACCGCCGCATTTGTTGCCCCGTTTCCCCAGCGAGCTGGACAGCGACTCGCAGCCTGGCCTCCCGTATCCCTCGGAGCACAGACTTCCCTATCCCCAGATGACGAGCCCGCTTCAACTGTGGACCGAGGACCAGCAGACGCTGCAGCACGAGCACCAGAGCCACGGGCCTCACCGCCAAGCCCCTCCCCTGCAGCAGGGCTACCCTCCGCAGAGCCAGTACCAGCGGCCGTTCCTGCAGCAGCAGCAGCAGCAGCAACAGCAACAACAGCAGCAGCAGCAGGACAGAGGAGGCTACACAGGAAGAAATGCTTCCAACCTGTCCTTGACATACGAGGCGCCGCCCGCCGGCAGGAATAACAGGATGAACAGCTATTCCTCCCAAGACTCCCGCATTTCTGTTGGTTCTGGACATGGCTACCACACCCAGGATCCGCAATACTTCCAAAAGCTGAACCAAAACCAGAACGTGCCGCCGCTGAACCAGTTCCAGCGACCCCCACAGCAGCAGCCTTACACGGAACAGCAACAACAGCCGCTGTATCCGGGTCAGGGCCTTCCGCCCCAGGCATATCAGAACAGGCCCCCACAGCACCCCCAACACCAGCAACAGGCACCAAACCAGGGCCCGCCTCCGCAGCAGTACTCCATGCTGAACTACCAGGCACCCTCACAGCAGATGCCCTTGCTGGGGCAGCACGGACCGCCGTCACCAATGCACCAAATGCCCCCGCAGCCGTTGCCTCCGCAGTCGAAGTTGCAGATGCTCCCGCAGTCGAAGCCACGTTCACGGAAACCGCCGCCATTGACCCATCCATTGCCGGATCCAAACAGAAGAATTGTCTCTTCACCTACAGCATCTCAACCAATTGCTTACGGTAACAACATCCCGAAACTTTCAAACGACGCCAGAACAAAATCATTATCGTCGGCATCCACCAAGTACGGGAACATTCAGCCTCAAACCATGCAGCCTATCCAACAAGGACAAGAACTTGCTTCTGGTTCGGGCTCATTCCTGTCACATAGACCGTCGTCCAGCAGTGGCAGTTCTTCCACTTCCCTTCACCACACGTTTTCGCTTTCATCCAAGTCCAGATCCTTCACTTCTTTGTCGAAATTGTCTTCTTTGTCCACAAAAAAATTCAACTCATCCGCATCCTTGCAGAAACAAAACCTGGAGAGGAACTTCTCTTCGAGTACTCTCACATCACAAAAAACAATGACCCCCAAAAAACCTGCTATTTATCCCGCATTATTGTCTCGAGTGGCCAAAGTATTCAAGGATACCATGATTCTCACCATCAACACCAAGGATGGCTTAGAGTACCATGACACATTTACTGGCAAGATGGCGGTCGACATCATCTGCAAAATCATCCGGACAAACGAAAGGAATCTCGCCTTGCTTTTAGGACGGTCGTTGGATGCTCAGAAATTCTTCCATGACGTCACCTACATGCATAGATTGAGAGACTCAGTTCATGAGGTTTATGCTTTTAATCACATTTTCAGCGATGTACGGTATTACCAGGACTACAACCAAAATGGTAATCTTTCCGAAAGGGGCTCCTTCACCGACGCAAACCAACAATATCAGCAAATTGTGCAGCAGCAGTTACTTCAGCTGCAATTGCCATCCCATACTACTGACGGTTCGGCGCCTCTTCCAGCAACCCCAAATGGTACTCAATCTGGGGATATGATTTCCGGCCAAGAACCGACGCTGACCACCAAGGACAATCCCAGTTTGGCTACTGGTGTCAACGGTGTGTTTACCATGTTGACAGATTGCTACTCTCCTACCTGTTCCAGAACAAGATTGTGCTACAGCATTGCGTGCCCAAGAAGGCTTGAACAACAGGCCAGATTGAACATGAAGCCTCAAGGCGGTCTCAAGCGTGCTGTCTCGAGACTTTCATTACACGAGACCGAAGAAAACAAGACCTTGTGGCATGAAACGGTACCAAAAGAGATTTTGGACAAGTTGGACAAACATGATAAAATGAGACAAGAGTTGATTTATGAATTCATCTACACTGAGCGCGACTATGTGAAGGACTTGGAGTTCATGACAGACTTCTACATTGCTCCATTACGCATGAATTCTATCATTCCAGAAAGAGAAAGAGAAGCATTCTTGAGAACTGTTTTCGGCGGAGTTAACGAATTGCTCAGGTTAGGGAAAAGCATGAGCGAGGCCTTGACTAGGAGACAACAGCAACAGAAGCCAGTAATTGAACACTTTGGTGACATTATCTTGGAGTATCTGACTAGTTTCGATCCGTTTATCAAGTACTCTGGAAACAAGGTATTTGCCAGTTTTGAGCACGAGAGACAGCAACAAGTCAACCTTCGCTACGCCAATTTCTTAGAAAACATTGAAAAGATACCAGAATCAAGACGCCAGGATTTGTCATCTTTCTTAATGAAGGGTGTACAGAGGCCAGCTCGTTACCAGCTTCTTTTAGGCAGCATCATCAAAAACACGAAGCCTGATTCTGCAGACTACAAAAACTTGGTAAAGGCCAAGAGTGAAATTGAAAAGGTGTTGCACAAAATGAACATCCAGACCGGTGAGAGCACCGATAGACATAAGGTGATGGTGTTGTACAGATTGTTGGGCAAACAGAACCTCGAGGACAAATATCATTTCAAATTGAACTATAACAACAGAATCATCTACCAGGTGACATTGAACAGAAAGAGAGATAATGAGAAGATTGACTTGTACTTGTTTGAACATGCGTTGTTGTTGGTTAAGCACAAGATTCAGAATAAGAGAGAAGTGCACAAGGTATTTGAGAAACCAGTCTTGTTACCTCTCCTCTTCATTAATAGTGGTTACGAAATTCCTACCTTCAGATCTATCTTGAACTCGCGTATTAATGAGTCTCTTGTCTCTGACACCCTGAAGAACCGCCTAGATTCTGCATTGACCACGAACAAACTTCAGCTCAACTTCTTGGGCTTGGGCAGTAACCAAGTGCATGCTTCTCTCTTTGCTGAAGATGTCACAAACCAGACTCAGGTCTTGCAGCAAGTCTATGACCAGCAAAAGAAGTTGATCGAGAAGAATGACATCTTTTCAGTGTCCAAGTACCGCACGCGCCGGTTTAATGGCAGTAACAAAATCAACTGTGCTGTGCCATGCTATGGTGGTAAAAAGTTGTTATCTGGTACTGATTCAGGTGTGTGGGTATCCACTGTGAGATCGATCAACGCCACGTCCAATGAGAAAATCGTTAGTGACCCCACCATGGTAATCAGCAAGCAATATGTGACCCAAGTGGAGGTTTTGGTGGAGTATTCTAAATTATTGGTTTTGTCTGACAAGTCATTGTATGAGTTTGATTTGTCATGCACGGATTCCTTGGACCATGTGAAGAACACGAGATCCGGCAAGCTAATTATGACCCATGTGGCTTTCTTCAAAACTGGTGTGTGCGAAGGAAAATTGCTTGTCGTTGCAGCCAAGACTGGTAACACGCATTCGATTAGCATTGTTGAGCCGACGAATCCATTTGACAAGAGCGCTAAAAACAAGAACAAAAAGTATGAGATTCGCGACTTCCAGTTCCAGTCGGACCCCGTGTCGATCTCATTTTTGAGGACAAGGTTGTGCGTTGGTTGCAAAGGTGGCTTTGAGATCTTATCACCCGAAGAAGGAAGGAAGGAATCCATCCTTAACGAAGCCGACCCTTCTCTTGATTTTGCTACTCAAAGAGAAACGGTGACGCCGTTGGCGATCCACCGACTCGGCAAGGACTTTTTGTTGAGTTACAGTGAGTTCCTGTTCTTGATCAACAAGTACGGCTGGCGCACGAAGCACGACTGGGGCATCTTCTGGGAAGGTAACCCGACAAACATTGCACTCTTCTACCCCTACTTGTTGTCTTTTGAACAGAATTTCATCGAGATCCGAGACTTGGAGCTGACGACATTGTTGCGTGCATTGGTAGGCGAGAACATCCGCTACCTTCACCTGAACGAGCACGAGGCGATGTATGCGTGCGAGGAGAATGGCTACGACATTATTGTGCTGATCGACTTTTTGAACTTAAAGCCCAATCAGCCGTAAGCCACTACGATAGCTAATGTATTTACACGACAGGACCGTAACATATGCCGTTTCCCCGCGGACGCGTGAGCGTTTTGGTGGGTACACGCAAACGTCGAAAAGTTTTTAGCAGCGCGAGCAACCAACTCAAGCTTAGAACTGCAACGTCCAGCCGTTGGCACACTAATTCACCTGGTGCTCCGAGGAAACGCGTCGCGTGTTCAGCTACAAACTTGCGAGTTAGCGGCCCCATCCCAGGCAGGAGTGCGCGTAAAACGACCTCTGACGTTTTGTTTACCTTTTTCACGTGAGACCACCATGTCCCAGATCCTCGAGGTCTCGGTGCCCAGCATCGAGCGGCCGTTTGGCGTGCACTTGTGGCCGCTCTTCAGCTATGTGTTTGAGCGTGTTGCAGGCTACCCTGCGGAGAACTTCCAGTTCATCCACAACAAGACATTCTTGGCCAACGGCTGGCACGCCATTGGCGTTATCGTTGCCTACTACGCGATCATCTTTGGCGGTCGCGCGGCCATGGCTAACGTGAAGCAGCCGTTCAAGCTCAACTTTTTGTTTCAGTTGCACAATGTCTTGCTCACAGTGATTTCGCTCGTGTTGCTTCTCTTGTGCATCGAGCAGCTTCTCCCCATCTTGTACCACCACGGCATCTTCTACGCCATCTGCAACGAGAAGGCGTTTGCGCCCAAGTTGGTGACTTTGTACTACCTCAACTACTTGACCAAGTACTTGGAGTTGATCGACACCGTGTTCTTGGTGCTCAAGAAGAAGAAGTTGTTGTTCTTGCACATTTACCACCACGGCGCCACCGCGTTGTTGTGCTACACCCAGTTGACCGGCTACACCTCCGTGGAGTGGGTGCCCATCACCTTGAACTTGGCCGTGCACGTGGTGATGTACTGGTACTACTTCTTGTCTGCCAGAGGCATCCGTGTGTGGTGGAAAGAGTGGGTCACCCGGTTCCAGATCATCCAGTTCTTGATTGACTTGGTGTTTGTCTACTTTGCCACCTACACCCACTACGCGTACCGCTACTTCCCCAGCTTGCCCTGCCACGGTGACTGCTATGGCTCCGAGGTGGCGGCTGCCTACGGCTACTTGATCTTGACCTCCTACTTGCTCTTGTTCATCTCCTTCTACATTTCCGTGTACAAGAAGAGCTCGAAAAAGAAGGCTGCAAGCAAGACCGCTGCCACCGCCACCTCAGGCTCCTCTACTGGTGTTGCTGCCGGCAAGACGAAGCCCAAATCCAGAAAGGCATAATGCATGGCGCGGACCACGTATTTATTGGCACCTAATGAAGTAAACTGCGTGTCTACGACGGCACTGTAGACGAAACTCCAGCGGCTGGACTTTCCATCTTGGTACTCAGTCCCTGAGCTACCAAACTATCCCTCCTTGCGGTGCGCACCAGCAACGGTTTCTGGCACTTGACCTCGGCCCGAGAGCGTGCCTCGCAGCACACCAACCAACGCGAAACGCGCGCTGGCCGTTGTGAGCTCCCCCACAAATTACAGCCTTACGTCCAGAGCTTCGGTGTGCACATACACAGCCACGGGACGGAAGCGGCATAAGCCCGGCGCCAGCGCTTATGAATCACGGAACCTGCCGGCTATGAAAATTGCCTGCACACAAGTGTGGAGTAGCAACTTTAGCCTAGCAGCGGCCAAGCACGCCGCACGATGATGCAATTAGGACGCGCCAAAAAAGGGTCCGACCTTCACAGGCGGCGTGCGTCCGAGTTCGTTGGTCAGCTAAGGAGGCTCAGCAATAAATATTAGCAGGTGTGCCAAGCGTTGAACTGCAGCCTCGCATCAGTCGATATCCAATCGGTATTTAATGCTGAAATGCATGTAGGCTCATCCCCGACTTGGCAGTGGCTTCCCCCTCCGACGATCCCATCTAAGTGCAGACCGGTGGAGTGGGGTAGGGCTATGCGGCGACGTTGTGGGTCTGCATCGACGGCGTTGAGACGGGCATGCGGCGTTAACGGGAGAAGCTTTTGGGCGGGACACGTTCGCCAAGAGACCGGCCGGAGCCGCGCAGGCTCTAGATGCCGGCGACCCTGTGAGGGGCGGCGGCGTCCACATATGCCGATAGGCAGAAGCAGAAAAGTGAGATAGGGGTTCTGGTATGCAGGCAACGATACCCGCGAGCTCCGCCGCAGCCGCACGTCATGGAAGGCGTCTAGCGCGGGCTGGTCTCGCTTCCTAGAAACTCGCGGAAGTGGAGAGCAGGCGTATACACGGGCAGTGATTGGTAGACCCCAACCCCGCCGTTTTGGTGCCATCGGGGTGCCCAGGACCTGCAGAAATACTTCGGTTGTGTGCGGTTTGAACGGCGCAGAAGATGCACGCCGCGCGATCCTCTTATACGCAGGATGGCCCACAGTGTTCGGCTGGAGACTGGCGGCGCACAAGAAAGTTGCAGCCGATGCCGCGCCGCCGACTTGGCCGCGATGCGGGAATTGCTTACTTTTGTAGAAAATGTCGCATTGCCGGTGTCACGTCCGCTGCTCAGGGCACCGTCAGAAGGTGCCCTATTGCTGCGGTGGATGAGAGATACTCACCGGGTTGCCACTACTCGAGCGCCTGCGATGGCGGTGGCGGGGCTCACTAAGGATGTGTCAGCCTGCACAGGTTGCAGCCAATTCTGCCGCAGGCAGTGTCCGCCACAATACCCGACCTGCACATTGGCTTGCGCTTACGTCCCCAACCGGATGGCAAAAGGCTCCGGTGCCGGCCGTGTCTACAGCCGTCTTGCATCGTAAAAAGCCCGATCCCCATAGAGTTTTATATCCGGCTTGCATTATACCTGCATTCCGCGCCCTTCCTATTTAACAGCGGGAATCCTCGCTGCTGTCATAGTATCGTTATTTTATTTTGTACATATTCCACCTTGGCCTCGTCTGCTACTTATGCCTCTCATATAAACATATTCCATTAGTCATATCATATCCAGCATGTCCTACGTGATGCAAAACCAAGTGAGGCTCCCATCCATCCACTCTCTTCTGTTGGACATCCCGTTGCAGCAGACGTTGCCCCCGCCGGCGCTTTCCCAGCCAGCTCCAGCACCGCGGCTTGCGCCGAACCTCTTTCTGCCGGCGCTCGCGCCATACTGGCAGAGCTTCGCCGCGACTCCCTCGGGTCTCCGCGCGCCTATTTCGGAGGGCTACGTGGGGCGCCTTCCGCTGGTGGACCACCGCGACACTCTGGTGCTGCCACGGGCCGATGCTGGCTTCACCAAGTCGGTGTCCAGCACCTTTTCGGATGCGGGCCTGCCCCTTCTGAGCGCGGCGCTGCCGGTACGCAGCAGCGACCACTCCGACCACGAGGACGAGCCGCGTGGCAAGCCCCGCAGAAAGCGCCAGTGCCCTGAGTGCAAGCTCTTCTTCTCGAACTTGGCTACGCATAAGCTGACGCACTTGAAGCTGACCCTGCGCCCCCACATCTGCAAGTACTGTCTGCGCGGGTTTGCGCGGCCCAACGACCTCTTCCGGCACATCAAGTGCCACTGGAAGGAGATCGGCTCCGACAAGGGCCAGTTCAAGTGCCCTTTCAAGAGCCACCCACTGGGCGACCACTGCCTGCATCAGCTGGGCATCTTCCTGCGGTGCGACACGTTTAAGAACCACTTGAAGGCGATCCACTTTCAGTACCCCAGCGGGACTAAGAAGGACCAGCGCAACAAGGTCAACGGCAGCTGCCGCATGTGCGGCAAGGGCTTTGCCAATGTCGACCAATGGATGAATGAGCACTTGGTCAAAAACGAGTGCCCCCATGCCAACGAATTTAAGAAAACTGAGGGTAGCATATAGGTGTAACATAGGAAATATTTGGATTTTGTGTAGGTCGGTTGCATGCAAGTGGGACTTTGGCATGTATTTCGAGCAGCGCGAGGGCGGCCGCGTGGCGGGCAGTATGCCGGCCCGCATTGCTGACCTGCTTGGATGCACGCTAGCGTTCCTTCCGGTCCGATGTATGTGCAGGTATCTGTACAAAGGACAATTTGTAATGTGCGGCTACGGAGACTTTTCGTGTTCTCCGAAACGGGGAAATGCCTCCCCACGCACCTCAGCCGCATGCAGTAGTCCACTATGCAGTGGCCGACTCGGGACGAGCGCCCAGTCCACCGGCACGAGGGGTTTCATGCAGGCAGCATGGCTTGTTTCCCAGTCGGCGGGGCCCTGGTGCTTTGGCGCTCACGCGTGGAAGTCCTCAAAGCTGCAAACCTTGTTTTGATATGTCCGCGAGCAGCGTACGGATCTGCAGCACTACGCAAGAAGCTGCCTACTGGCATGAGAAGGTCCCGGCCCCAACTTTTTCTCATTGCTACTATGCTGTGTTCTATCTGCCGGGCGATACCTTGTCAATGTGGATATATATCTAATCGCGCGGCCCTGTGTGTCATATTGCGGGGAGGCTTGTTTGGCGCTTAGTAAGTTCTAGTCAAGTCACCAGTAATGCACAGTAACCTATACTTAGCGGCTGCAGTTTCACAATGCATGAACCCTCAACGGCCCGCAGCCCTCCTCCGAAGGGTCGGTGGGTCTGTTTCCGGAATCAGTGCCGTTAATGGTCTCGAGGTGTAAGGCGTCCGGCAACTGAGCCTGGCAGCTGTATGCAAACCCATGCACCGTCAGTTTGATTGGTTACACAAATGCATGAAATTACCAGCCGTATGGGCTCACTCGGGTCGCCCGCTTATTCTTGCCGTCCTGCACGAAGACTTGCAGCTCGCACGGTACGGCGGGAGTTCCGAGCCGAGCATGAACTTTCGGAGATACTATATTTGAGATTCTATTTCAAGCAAGCCTGACTAATGCAGCCCAGCCAAAAGTGGGCTTAACCTGTTTGACGCCTGTTCGTGTTGGAGGGTTCTCAGGATAACACAGTGCTTTCAACTTTCCTACACCGGAGTAAATACGTAAATGCATTGGATGACATATTGTCAATCTAGGCAAGACCAAAACCTTCATGTCCCTCGGTGATTGCTAGCAATAGCAGGCCCCGGAGAGTTTCATAAGTTTCGTACGCAGGAAGATCGATTTGGTTAAAGCATGTATGCGACGATGGTAACCTGTCAATAGACCCATAGTCTCTGTGAATGCTAAACTTGCTCACTCCTGTACTACCACTCAACTCTTTGAAACCATTCAATGGAACCTTGGAGGTACCCGTGGCAAACTGCAAAAGCCGGGCACGCTCTTCATTGTCAAACGACTTGACAGCACGCCAGAACCATTGCACTTGAATGCTGGATGGTGAGTAGTTATTGTAGACCGTATTATTTTGCCAGTCATTAACATCAATATCGGGAAGACCACTGATGAGTAGCTCTAGCTCTTGTTCATCGAAAATCCCAATCAATTCCTTGGGAATGATTTCATGGAAACCCGCAATGAAATTGTTCATCTGCTCCGCGACGGAGGTCTGAAGGCGATACTCAACCACAAGTTTCACATACTCATTTTTATTCTCCTCCGTGACAGGAATATTTCTTCCATTCGGAATCAAGTCGACAATCTTGTGTTCCCCGTAATCATCCGTTTCAACACTGAAATCCTCAGTGATCACGTCGGTAATGTCATTTTCAAGCATCCACATCAAGGACTTGAAATACTCCAAGTCCAAGGTCTCCATGTCTTTCAAAGCCACTGTCTTATCCAATATCCGCTTATACACGGCCCGGCTAAAATGGCAGTCCAAGAAACATCCATCGTAGATTGCTTTGCCAATGATTTGGCCAATGAATTTGAAAAAGGAGAGATGCTCGGGATTGACGTACGAAATTCTATTAGGATGGTAGGTGTTCTCGTCGGATGCCACTGGAGTGAATAATGCATAGTCAGGATTGAACATCTGCCGTGAAAGCACCTGGTACCACTCTCTAGTCACACCACCTGCATCTATACCTTGCTCTCCTTTGAAGGTGATTTCTAATTTCGAGTTCTTGAATTCGTCCTTAGCTTTGAAGAATAGGGAGCGGTAACTGTCCAAAAATACTTGCTCGCGACGAACGTTGATCGATAAAGTGGAATCCTCACTTGTTTTCTCGTGTAACTTCCTGTCGAAGTAATTTTTCTTGTTGTCGAATTCCAAAACCTTGAGGTTTCTAATCAACATTCCAAATGGCCCACTCATCAAATTCGAGTTACTTCTCACCATCTGATTCAAGATTTTCTTATGCTCATCGGTGAATGAGAAGAACAAGCTTTCAATTGGCTCCTTCTTAAAATCGATTTTTTTCGCTTCATACTTGACCACATCAGTGATTTGCAAGTCTTTTACCTTGCTGTGTTTGCACACCACCATAAGTGCTTCAATCAATGGAAGAAGGGAGGTTGCCACTGCTGAAACGTCCTTTTTCATCTCTAATACCCTCAAACACTCACTCAAGGCCGCCCATAGATTACCTAATGAAAGTTCATTGTAAAGACGAGTGAGTTCGTCAGCCTCAGATCCCTCACTCTTCTCTCCATTTGCCGGTGTATCGGACTTAGTATCGAACATGTAGTCCAAAGCAGTGAGAATTCTGAGTAATTTCGCCTGGGCTGAGCTCCTAGTGTTAAAACGAGCGAAAGTTTTGCTCTCAAAGTTGTAATCATCCGCTTCATTGAGCTCAGCAGTAAGCTTCTCGAGATCTTCGACAATTTTTGAACCAAGCTCCGTTGCTTGGTGTGAAAGCTCCTCTGAAAGAATTCCTTGTACTTTGGGTAGATTAGTAAGATTCTGCATGGCACTTATTGTTCTGCGAAAGGTTGTGTTGGAGCAGTCATTGATCGCCAAAATACTGACAAGAAGCCGTATGTTCTCTTCGGGGATGATAGGGGCAGAGAACGGGGGTTGCTTTTCATCAGTATTATGTTTTCCAAATAACTTTAGGGGTCTCGTAGCGGCCTGCAAAACCCAAGCAATTGTTTCCACAAAAGATTCATCTTCCCGCAATGTGTTGTTCGCAAGCAGTCGCAACAAAATATTAATGGGGTATTTATATGAACGGTCAGCTTGCAAATCTGCTCTCTTGCGCTTGAATTTCTTCAAAAAATGAGGATTTTCATGCTCAGTTACGAAGAAGTACCTCGACTGGGTGCCAGACTGCAATAAGAAGTGAAGGAGTTCGATGATTTGGTTACCTATGACAAGGGTAGTTGCACCTGAAAGGGGAGGGAATACCTGGTTGTTGATGTCGCTGCTCTTTCTTTCTGAACTCTTCACAAGAGAGCTCTTATTGCACATCTGAGAATAAAGCCTTTCTAAAGTTCTCTGGCTTCCCATTCCATCATTCAAAATGGTCAATAACCAGTTGAAAACCTCAATCCGGCTTTGTTTGTGATAGCAAATGTATCGAACGGCTTGGTGGAGTTGGTCTTGCTGATTAGATGACAAGGAAACAAAAACAAGTTTGAGCAAGGAAGCAATTCCGTTCTTTTCAATGATAGGGGTGAAGAACACACCTTTGCGCTTCTTGTTCGTGTCAGAGATATCACGATCTGAGTTCTGTTCTCCATTGTCTCGAGTCGCTTCGAGTTCGTTTCCATGTGTCTCTGACTGGTCGTCCAACTCATCCTGCTCGCCATACCTAGCCTCTCGGTCCAATGCAGCGAACCTCCGGGCCATCGATTCTTGTTGCAAGATCTCTTCTCTAATTTGGTCTGGAAGCGCATCAAGAAAGTCAGGATCTATTTCTCTTGCTTCAGTCCCTGTACTGTTTGCATTGGCTCTCCGTTCCCTTATGTGCTGCGTCAAAACCTCTTCACGCATGTCATCAGGAAGAGCTTCAAAGAATTCAGGGTCTATTTCAGTGCCACTTATGTCCACTTCGCGGTCACCGATGTGGACTAATGTGGGCTCACGATGCGAATCTGCTGCTGCAATTTCTTGCCTCATTTCAGCTTCTTCTTCCCGTTTCTTTCTCTCGTCTTCTTCTCTTTTCCGAATGCGTTCTTCTCTCTCTAATCTGATTTTTTCGGCAGCCTCCTTCCTCTCTTCATAAAGCTTCAAGCTATCTTTAGCAATTCTGTTCACAATAGCAGGAATCAACGAAAGCACCAACGGGTCTCTGTACTCGGTTTCATACGTATTAAGGCCATCAATCCATCTCTCCCTTGTAGACTTAATATAAAGAGTACTCATGGAGTTCGTGTTGGTGTGCTTCGCATTTCGAGCAACGTGAAGTAGTTGATCAAGTGTGTAAACTATGTGATTAGGGCCGGTTCGAAGCTGATAGGTGCCGCCAAGCGCCCCTTGGTGATCAAATGCCCATTCGAAGGCAGAAGCATCTGGACGTCCCGCAGAGGGACGCAACGAGTCTGAAAACGAAACCATGAATTCGCCATCCCTTTCTCGTGGTGGAGCTCCAATGAATTCAAGTTCTTCATCGAGAACCAGCTCCTCATCGCTGACGAACAGTTCATCATTTCCAACTCCTCGTTGATTGAGATCTCCGTCGAACAAAGCAGAGTGAGGAGTATCTCCAATTGCTCGATCATTATTATCGTTCAGCTCAGCATCTTCATCTGATCCGCTGTCATCGAATGCTTCAAGCCAGCCGTCTAGTTCGCCTTCTTCATAGTCGCTGGGCTCCTCTTCCACATCATAGAAGTCAGAACCAGAGTAGAACTCACTTTCTGAGCCCTCGTCATCGCTTCCAATATCCAACTCATCAATGATACCAATATCATCATCCACCATATCAGCATCGTCCATATCTGACATATCCTCATCCTCAATGTAACCACCTTCCCTCTCCGAACTATCATCCTCCATTTCGGAGCTCATATCAGAGTCTTCTTCAGACTCATCATCATCGGAAACTTCTTCTCCCGATAGTATCACATCCAATGGGGCACCATCTTCGTAATACTCCATTTCGTCGTCGAATTCGCTTTCATATTCCACGTCGTACATCCCTAACGTTGAGTTGCGGAATAAGTCTGGCGTTTCGTCTCGCTCATCCTCGTCATCAGAGAGTATCTCTTCATCGTCCTTTTCCCCATTATTGTCACCTTCAAACAAACTTTGAAAGTCAGATTTCAGTTTCCCTAGCGAAGAGAATGCTTTCAAAGCAGGTTTGAGGACATTTTCTATAGAGGGAAAATCAAGATCAAGTCCTGCAATTAATGACGATATTAACGATGGGCATTGATTTTCAATAAACGCCTTTGACACATAAAAGACATCATGCTCAACTGCTGATTTATTCAATAATGGGCCCAACAACTCCCTAAATTTGGAAGAGAGTAAATTGGATATTAACTCAAACAAATCAAGCAATTTGCCATACTTTATCAATGTAGGTGTTTGTGAGCTCGTTGTGTCCTTAAGCGTTTTCAGAAGCATGTCAACACAAAACTTTCTAATAAATGCCATATCAATATCTTCCTCAGCAGCCTTTGGTGTGTTGCTAAAGTCGAGCACTGGAGTCGATACTAAGGAGAGTATTGCTAGCTTTGTGAGAGTTGACAACGCAGATCGTCTTTCAAACTCTGGCCCAGAGCCGCGTTGGAGCAGCTGAGAAGGTACCAACTGATGTAGCAAAAAGTTGAGCGCTGTAGATCTCGGTTTCAATTTCTCTTCTCCTGTGGTTGATTTCCTTGAGAAAGTCAAGAACTCCAACTTACATTGTTTATATGAGCCCAATAACTCGGTAAGAGATTGTAACAAGAAGCAAGCATACGCAAAGTTTTTGTTTTTGAACACTTCCATGGTGCTCTTGTCTCTCTTGGACGATTTCTCTGGTTTCGCTTGCTCATCTTGAGGCTCTTTTGCACCTGACGGAGACGACACAAGGTCAGTTTTGCTCACTTCCATCAATTCCGTCATAATCATGTGTATGATCCTGCCGGACTCGAGTTCTTTATCCTTCCCGTGAGTTTCGGCCTTCATCTCTGTATCCTCCAGTCGGGTGTCACTCAGTTTCACCTTGGACACTGTCAAATGAGACTGATAGAGCTCTGACCCATCATAGTTGTCCAATCGGATGTCTTTGCTTAATACCTCGACAAAGATGGACGGACAGCGCAACGCGACTGCAGCATTCTCCTTGAGGAGTGTCTGCATGTCACGCTTCACTTTTTGCCCTCCTTTAAATGAGTTACTGAGTTCAGCGGTCATATTAATAGCTAAAATTTCCGCTGTCTCGAAGCATGCACGCATCAAGACTATCAAGAGTTTCTGGAACTGCTTGTAATCCTCGCTATCCATGTCATGGGCTTTGTGCACAAGTCTGACTAAAGAATGCATTGTTTGAGACAAGGATAAGCGCCTGACCTTCTTGGAGTCCTTGAGCAATGTGACTAAAAGTTGACAAAGGGCGACTGCACTCGTGAGCAGCTCAAGCGACTCAAATCCAAGAAGCCGACTGAATAGTTTCTCTTGCAACTCTTCATCTAATGGAGCACTCAAGAGACGTCTGTCAGGAACGAGCCTCTTATGCGTTGTTGCCTCCGGTCTCACCGAGTTTTGAATACCCATGTATTGCTCACAAAGTTTCAATAGGTATGACATATAGGTACCATTAATGTTCATACTTGGCTTGTCAAGTTCCCTTAACAAAATGATTGTCATTTCATCGTAAGAACGCACTAAAACAGCGTCAAAGTCCGATGCAGTGATCAAGTTGTGCTTTAAAGAACCTTGAAACATGGAGTAAATAAGTGGGAGAGAGTCGTTCAATACTTTTGCCGTCTGGGAAGTAGAATGAGAATTCGTGAGCTTCTCCTGAAGAGATGTGATAAGTAAACTTAGCGAATTTTGCTTAGAAAGTAGCTTAAGCTCGATTTCTGCTATTTGAGTCGCGAGATCTGGGTATAAGGGAGCTAACGAAATCCATTTCATAGCAAGTGGCTCACATACCAGGCTTTGAAGATCGCTGAAATGAGTCCACAATGGAGGTTCAGGAGTTCTCCCTTCACGCACGGGATGGTCTTCGGTAATTTTTTTTAAAGTGGTAGCCCAATCGGATTCACTCATCAGTCCGTTCGAAGGAAAAGATTCTTGTGATGCAAATTGGTTTACATCGCGCACGCTTTTAAGGCAAAGCAAAGATTCTTCCTCCGGAACACCGAGGGACTGTAGGTATAACAACTGATCTAACGGAGGCGAAACCTCGCGCGGATCTAATGGGAAAAACTCCACTCTCGATTCCTCGTCGCCTTCAAAGGAATGAGAGGTTACACGCTTCGTGATTCTGAGAAAATAATCAAGCACCACTGATGGTAATCTGCTGATAAGATCATCAGGAATGGAATTGGCGAGAATTGTTCCCTGAAGAAGCTCAATTGATAAATGACTCATTCTCATTACCACAGCGGGTACGACATTAGCATCTGGGATATGAAAATAATCAACATGGTAGAAGTAATTTGCTGTTGGTAAGTTGGGATAGTTGTCTTCGTTGACAACAGTCGAAAATAATTTCAAAATTTGACTTAAAGTGTTTAACCTAATCGACGTTTCATGAGACCTCACGTACGACACATCTTTGAGATTTCCAGCAATTGGCTCCAAGCGCAAGATGTCGTGATAAACACCACAACATTTCTCCTTCAAGATCACGAAGAAGTTGCTTTGCAAAAGCGAAATGGCTAATGAAGTTTGAACGATATCCTTCCCTCTGTCCTGTACGCATAAAATTTTTTGAGAAACATTCAGTATTACCATGAGGTGATTAAGCTCACGGTAACCATCGCGGATTGGTGTACAGAGGAGCTCGGCCATGATGCGACCGAGCTCTATCGTAATGCTGACTCCCCTTCTTCTCAACTCACTATGCAGATAATCTTGTCTTCTGTGCATAGCAACTGTCCCCAAATAGGATAGGAAACTGGTAGTCTCCACCTGTATCCTATTCACTAAAAATCGTAACTGAAGTATGTTCTTGTACTCTTGGTCCTTCTTGTCACATTTTTCAGCTGGGGTAGACGGATCTTGTGTGTAAACAGGCAAGGGTGTGAATTCGCCTTTAGCGTCGTCTCCCATTGTAGCGCTTGCAATAGTTGAGTTGGTCGAGCTTCTGATGTAGGACTCTTCAAAAACAGATCTGCTGAGAAGTTTGCCCAAATCCTTCAACATCCTCATGCCATCATCCTCGCCAAAAATAGTGGTGATATGATGGTATCTCTCGTGTGGCATTTGACCCCATCTGCAGAATATAGTAGTCAAAAAGTGCAAGATTGTATTCGTGGCATGCAAATCCCGCATCAAATCAGTTACCAGTGCATTTGATTTGGCGAGCAGCTCAAAGTGTGAAATGCCAAAGTCATCTGAATCAAGATAATCGCGGATCGTACTTTTCTGCAATAACAAGAATAACTTCTTACACATGGCTGGAAACCCATAGTCTTGGTTTTCCTGGTCGAAGTAAGCAAACAAGCTAGTGAATGATAAGGCTCCAAACGATGAAACCATATTATAGGGTAATGTTGGGATGGTTATCAAGTTGAGCCAGTCGCTGAAATCTATCTCATTAATGGCTTCGCTCCAGTTGCCCTCTTGGAATAAACCGCGAAGGAAGCCACCCAAGCAATCGATCACGTATGCAGCATTTGACGTTGCCCATGTTTCCAACTCCTTTTCTGAGTCATTGCAATATTCAACTCCGCTGAACTGACTAGTGATGCTGCTGGGGACATTCTGAACAATCGTTCTAACTTGGAGAAGGATATCTGATTTTAATTCAGGATAGTGTCGCCCTAATTCATCGAATGCACCTCCAACGTTTACCGAAGTGTTCGACCTGACCAATTCTCTAGTTAGATCAGGGGAATAAAGTATTTCGAAGAACATTCCAATGATATTTCTCTCTTGAACCTTAGTCATTCCGGCATTATTCAAAGAGATAGCTCCTATTATTTCAGGAAGGAAAGAGAGAAGATCAGAGCAGGGAAGGAAAAAGGACTTGAAGTTGTCTATAATCGCATCTATAATTCCCGCTTCATTTAAGATTGAAAAGGCTGTCGGTTCATTGTGGAGGGTAAAGAATATTGAGTCAAGTGTTGCGCACACAATCAAAGGGCCAAAAACATCAGCTTTTGGCAAGATTTTATTGAAGCTTTGAAGTAACGGAGAGTCGAATAAGTTGCGCAATCGATCCCCTGATTCCGATTGCATTAAGTCCACGACAAGCTTGATGAGGTTTCTTAGATAATTTGCCTGGCGAAACAGGATGCTATAGTGAACAATGGAGTCCTTTGGGGGACCGCCGTCAAACCCAGGGTTCTCTAAAGCGAAATTAACTTCATATCCTATGGCGTCAATTAGCTTTTGAAACCCGGTATTCGTGAAGAAATCATCGAATGCCTCGGGGAAATTCGACAAATAAATGCAAATGAGATGCACGGCTGCAGAGCAAGTCCACCGGTGCTTTGTTCTGATGTCCATGAAGGCCATCAACTCAGGTAATAAAGTGCCCGATGCGAGACTGCGGGTAAGATGCCTGGTAACAATCAAATTTCCAAGCATACTGAAAAGCAGAATATACCCTCTTTCAAAGCAGTCGTCATCTTCAGCGGTGATTTTGCGCCTAATATCCCGTAAGCATTGATAAATTATACCGTTCGACACATTGGCACCAAGGCTGCGTAGTAGCGCACTGCCCCAGTTGCCTGTCTCAGAAACACACTCGAGAGCTTTAACAGCAGCGAGATACACGGCACTGGGCACCATTAGTGATGAGTTGGCCTCTCCTGATCCCACAGGCAGTATCAAGTCCACGATGAAGCTGAAGATGTAAGGTTCGAGATCAAACGCTTTGGACATAGTGTAGTCGGTCGGACACATGCAGGTGAGGAATGCCATGGCATAGCACTTGCACCGAAGCAACTTCTCCCGGTACAGCATAGCATCAAAGGTCGTGGTGTTGAATGCCTTGGCGATATCAGCAGCCAAGGCGAATCGCAGCCACTCCTCACGCGGCAATGTTTCAGACCCTTTGTCGTAAATCTGTTGGAGGTCCAATTTGCGGATGGACTCTTCGGGAATCTTGACGGAGCGAAGTCCGTCTGGAGTCGATGGCTCCGATGCATGTTTTGTCTTCTTTGTGTTCTCGATCGAGGCGTTCACCGAGTTGTAGTAGTATTGGTAGTCAAGCAGTTTCCACTTGCTCGGGTACTTTTTGCTTGCGTCTATAGTATCGATCAAAGTGTAATGGTCGCCATAGTTCTCGGAGTCGCTCTTCTCGTGTTGGCGCCGTCTGTGCCAGTTCAGAGGGAGGAGTGGTGGGTACGATCTGAAGATTTGAACCGCCAAGTTCCGAGTATACTTCGGTGCCTGGTACTTGCTTGAGCGCTTCTTGAAGTATTTTTCAGCAAGGACGACAGCGACCTCAAGAGCAGCAAGTCTCACGTCGATGGTCGGTGTGGCAACTAACTGGTAGATCCGCTCGCTGCTGGCGTAGATCAGGCAGTTACCGCAGTGCTCGAGCAATGTGTGGGTGAACCGAAGGCATGCAACGACGAGTTCCTGGTCTCTGGGTGCCATGATCTCAAGTCTTGGCATGGCATCATCCAAGCCATAAGTAGTGATTTTCTCTTCAAATATTGTGTCAAATCGATTCAACACCGTCACCCAGTGGAACAAGTCGCCCCGCGGCCTGACCCATGAGAGGTTAGCACTCAATTTCGACGGCAACTTAGCCACCGGGCAGTTGGTGAGATCATCGATCAACGGCTCAAGCGGGCGAGCCTTCTCGATGCGGTCGAGCTGGTTCCTCTCAGCCAAAATCATCTTATTACACTCATGTAGAGAAGAAAGCAACCACGACTGCTTTCCCCTTTCTCGGAATGATTGATGTAGAAAGAAAGTTGCTGGGCCTCCGTGCAGCGCTACATCTTAGAATATCGGTGGGTGCACGACCAGGAACCGATGCGCTGCTGCTGCTGCTGCAGGCTCACCCAGCGTGTGTTTTGCGAAAGGCTGCAAGCGGCACGATGCACAGACCGAAGGCGCCTGTAAAGCGTAAGCGTTCATTGGAGAGCGCACCACCAAAAGATGGGAAACAGCCGCGGCTTGGATCGCGCCCGCCGGCTCCAGCAACGAAGGGCTCTCGCAGCGCTCCCACTGCCGCTGGGACGGTCAGCACCAAGAAGGGAGGCCTTGACGTGGATGTGCACCCACTCCTTCGCGGAATCGGCCAGACGCCTGTCATCCCCGAAGGCTACAATCCGTTGAAGCCGGGTGCCAGACAGAAGTTTGAGGCCACCTCCATCAACCCATACTTGAACCAGGCTGACATCACGGCGAATACGGCGCGCAGACGGCGGCAGCTTGAGTTCAATGCACAGGGTAAGTACATTTCTCAGGCTGAGCAGCTCCGCGCGCGCGTGAGACTGGAGGAGGAAGCACGCCGGCACGAAGAGGAGTTGCGGCAGCGCGGCTTAGATGCCAACGAAGACTTGGGAGAGCAATTGTACAAGCTCCAAACACCACCGTATGTTGAATGGTGGGATAAGCCGTACCTCAAGCTGCGCACCTATGACAACTTTGGAGACAACCTCGTTACCGATAACGAGATGGCCCCGGTGTCGCGCTACATCCAGCACCCCGTCCCGGTGCCTCCTCCTTGGGAGAAGCATCTCCAGAGCACGCAAGCCATGTTCCTCACTAAGGAGGAACGGAAACGCATACGGCGAAATGAAAGACAAGAGAAGCACCAGGAGAAGCAAGACAGGATAAGGCTCGGTTTGGATCCACCGCCACCACCGAAGGTAAAACTTTCAAATCTCATGAATGTGCTTACAAACGACGCAATCAAGGACCCGACCGCTGTGGAGCAGCGAGTGCGGAAGGAGGTTGAGCAGCGCTATCAGCAGCATATGGCAGCCAACGAAGAACGCAAGCTCACGAAGGAGCAGCGCCACCAGAAAATACACGAGCAGCACCAAAGAAATCTCCAGAAAGGCTACTACACCACAGTGTACCGCGTGGAGAGCTTGGACAACCCCCGGCACTTTTACAAAGTCGACATCAACGCGAAGCAGCTAGAGCTCGTGGGGATGATCATGAAAAACCCGAAATTCAACTTGATCATCGTCGAAGGCGGACGCAAGTCAATCGACTTTTACAAAAAGCTACTTACACGTCGAATACAGTGGACCGAGTCGGTGGCCCCAAAAGCTGGTGGACCTGCACCGGACCTCTCCAATAATAAGTGCACAGTAATTTGGGAAGGCGACCTCAGGGAGCTCACGTTTAAGAAATGGTCCACCATGCATACGCAAGACGATGACGACGTTCTCCAGGTGCTAGACCGGTTTGGCGTTGAAAACTACTGGAGACAGGCCCAGGCTGCTGACTGATTATATACAGGTGTTACTTAGCTGGGTCCCAGACTCGGGAAGGTAGTGCGCAGGCAATAAACGGAGGTTTGCAATTGGGTGCGAGCCGGCAGCACTTCCTTTACCAGCTAGACGACATGGGATCCGCCTACACTATTCTCGGCAAGCAAGTCCCCGCGCACGTCGTATGTTTACCGGTCTGATCACTATGCAATTGATTACTAACCCAGCTCTCCATTCTTACCTTGGGTTCCGTGGCAGGAGTAATTGCTTGGCCAAGAGCAAAGAAGGAGGTCCCAGCGGCAGCCCCCGTGGCTCAGACGCAATCAAAGGAGGAAGACTTTGACTTGGAGAAGTTCATTAAGTACGTATCGCCTACTGAGGTGCATTGTCTGCATACTAACCGCCAGTGACTTGACGAAAGAAGAGACTAAGTAGACACATTTTCACAATACACCGCAATACCACCATCTGTAGATCGACGGTGTCAGCTTTGCGGGGCGATCCAATGTCAGAGGCTTAATGTGCTAGCCTACACCGCGGCTTCCGACACACTTCAAGCTGCCCCCGAAAACAATTAGAGCTCTCTTGGCACTAGCACAAGACCACGGCACTTCAGAAGTTCAAATAGAGCCACAGCAGTATATGCTCGTGGTATAGGTGGATATGGTCCACGCAGTTGCCGTCTTCGGCCATCGCTCACGTGACCTAATCCATCTGACATAGCAGCAAGGCATCAATAGCTTTTCCGAAGACGTAAAAGCAAAACAAGCATTGATGAGCCGCACCAGATCCCACGAGCGGCTTTCATCTGATATACACGTCCAGCGGCCCAAAAGAGCAAACGCGTCCCAAAAGGAAACGCGCCACACGTCTCGAATTTCACGAGAAGTAAACAAAACCAATGATTAGTAAGACGTGTCTGTGTCGTGCACCTCTTCTACCAGGATATCCCCTCAGCAGTCCGGAACCAGATGCAGTCATTTAAGCAGTCTCACTGCATGTAACCACGGTGCTGGTTCGGACGCCCTTCTTATCTGGAATTTGGCTGATCCAAACGCGATGTTTGTTATGATTTCAACCTTATTACACAAAAATATTAGACGTGCACGCGTCGCACTATAAAAGCGCGTACGAATCCACTACATTTTCTTTCTTCAGGCGTTCTCAACAATGTACGTTTACAAAAGAGACGGCCACAAGGAGCCTGTGCGCTTCGACAAGATCACTGCCAGAGTGCAGCGCTTGTGCTATGGCTTGGACAGCGACCATATCGATTCAGTGGCGATTACTCAGAGAGTCATCGCCGGCGTGTACCAAGGTGTGACCACCATCGAGTTGGACAACTTGGCCGCCGAGACCGCTGCTTACATGACAACCATCCATCCCGACTATGCTATCTTGGCCGCCAGAATTGCTGTGTCGAACTTGCACAAACAGACGACCAAGGTCTTCTCCCAGGTCGCCCAGGAGTTGTATGACTACATCAACCCAAAGACCAACTTGCACTCGCCTATGATCTCCAAGGAAACCTACGATATTATCCAGAAGCATGCTAATGAGTTGAACTCTGCCATCGTCTACGACAGAGACTTCAACTACAACTACTTTGGCTTCAAGACGTTGGAAAGATCCTACTTGTTGAGAGCCAACGGCAAGGTGGCGGAAAGACCCCAGCACTTAATTATGAGAGTTGCTGTTGGTATCCATGGTGACGATATTGAGAGAGTGATTGAGTCTTACAACATGATGTCCTTGCGTTACTTCACTCACGGTTCTCCTACATTGTTCAATGCTGGTACCCCCTACCCTCAGATGTCATCATGCTTCTTGGTTGCCATGAAGGATGACTCGATCGACGGTATCTACGACACCTTGAAGACGTGTGCGTTGATCTCCAAGAGCGCTGGTGGCATTGGTTTGCACATCCACAACATTCGCTCTACTGGTGCCTACATTGCTGGTACCAACGGTACTTCCAACGGTATCATTCCCATGGTCCGTGTTTTCAACAACACTGCCAGATACGTCGACCAGGGTGGCAACAAGAGACCCGGTGCTTTTGCCTTGTACTTGGAGCCTTGGCACTCCGACATCTTTGACTTTATTGACATCAGGAAGAACCACGGTAAAGAAGAAATCAGAGCCAGAGACTTGTTCCCTGCTTTGTGGATCCCTGACTTGTTCATGAAGAGAGTCGAGCAGAACGGTCAATGGACCTTGTTCTCTCCCAACGAAGCTCCTGGTTTGAGTGACGTTTACGGTGACGAGTTCGAAGCTTTGTACGAGAAGTACGAAAGAGAGGGCAGAGGCAGAGAGACTGTCAAGGCGCAGAAGTTGTGGTACCACATTTTGGAGGCCCAGACTGAGACTGGTACCCCCTTCATGTTGTACAAAGACGCATGCAATGCCAAGTCTAACCAGCAGAACTTGGGTATGATCAAGTCATCCAATTTGTGCTGCGAGATTGTCGAGTACTCTTCCCCTGAAGAGGTTGCCGTGTGCAACTTGGCATCCATCGCATTGCCTTCGTTCGTTGAGAAGGACAATGATTCGTTGTGGTACAACTTTGACAAGCTTCACGAGGTGGCCAAGACGGTGACCCGTAACTTGAACAGAATCATTGACAGGAACTACTACCCCGTTCCTGAGGCTGAGAGATCCAACATGAAGAACAGACCCATCGCTTTGGGTGTGCAAGGCTTGGCTGATGCTTTCATGGCGTTGAGATTGCCGTTTGATTCGCAAGAGGCTCGCGAGTTGAACATCCAAATCTTTGAGACTATCTACCACGGTTCCGTCGAGGCCTCCATTGAGTTGGCCCAGACGGAGGGCCCCTATGAAACCTACCAGGGCTCACCCGCGTCGAAGGGTTTGTTGCAGTTCGACTTGTGGGACAGAAAGCCTACTGAGTTGTGGGACTGGGACACGTTGAAGCAAAAGTTGGCCAAGCATGGCATCAGAAACTCCTTGTTGGTGGCGCCCATGCCCACTGCCTCTACCTCGCAGATCTTGGGCAACAACGAATGCTTCGAGCCCTACACATCTAACATCTACTCCAGAAGAGTGTTGGCCGGAGAGTTCCAGATTGTCAACCCGTACTTGTTGCGCGACTTGGTTGACTTGGGTCTCTGGAACGACGCCATGAAGAACAGCATCATTGCCAACAACGGTTCCATCCAGGGTTTGCCCAACGTGCCCGACGAGTTGAAGTCCTTGTACAAGACTGTGTGGGAGATTTCGCAGAAGCACATCATTGACATGGCGGCGGACAGAGCTGCATTCATCGACCAGTCGCAGTCGCTCAACATCCACATCAAAGACCCCACCATGGGCAAGTTGACGTCGATGCACTTCTACGGGTGGAAGAAGGGCTTGAAGACAGGCATGTACTACTTGCGGACGCAGGCTGCTGCCGCGGCCATCCAGTTCACCGTTGACCAGAATTCGGTGAAGGCTGCCGGCAATACGGTCGCCAGCTTGGGCAAGTTGAACCTGAGGAAGTACATCACTCGCTCGCGTTCCAGTGCTGGCAGCGACGCCGACACGAGTCTGGTGCGCTCCGGCTCGACCGAGCCTACATCCTTGGAGAACTCTATGGCGGAGTTGAAGGTGGAGGAGAAGCCAAAGGCAGAGGAGGAGCAGGAGCAGGAGGAGACTGCCGTCGACGGCGAGGCTGCTGAGGGCGAGTCCGAGGCTGACATCTTCAGCTCTAAGGTGATTGCCTGCGCCATCGACAACCCCGAGGCATGCCAGATGTGCTCTGGCTAGACTGCCTCACTAATGATTGCTTACGGGTACTGGAATACAAGTTAATACGAAAACAGTGTAGATTTCCCAACGGTCACAACGGTCGCACGAGTGTGTTGGTCGGGACTGCACATAGCTGCAGGTCGTACTAGGCTCCGGTTACGGCTCTTCTTTCCGCAGCAGCAGAAGCAGCATTACAGCCACGGCAGCCGCGTGGTGAGAACCGACCACAGTTTATGAGACAGGATAGCAGCAGCATCCCGCTACAGGACTTTCCCCGGGAAAGCGTCGCCACAGGCCCACCCGCGGTGACAATGGCGCCCAATACCTTATTTGGGACCTCAGAAACAAGCGTTAGCTCTGCACGCACAGTGCTGCAGGAGAACAGCGACGGCGAAGACGACGGACTTTTCGCCGACGACGACGGTCGCTTCGAACAACCCCCCAACGGCAAGGTACGCCGCTTCTTCTGGCGCCTCTGGCGTGGGCCCGCGATGCCCGTGGACGACCCGCCATCCCGCATTCGCTGGCTCGAGCGGCTCGAGCGGATCCCTGAGCAGATAGAGACATCCTTCACAGTGCTGACCCGAAAGTTGATTCTCGGGCTATACTTACTCTCGTGGGCGTCTCTTTGGTATGGCATTGTTGTGCCATATATGACGGTGCCGCCCTCCGACGGCGGCGCCGAGGTGGTCCAGATGTCTTGCACCGACCAGTTCTGGCTTGGTAAGAATGCCGCCTGCGGCATGGACTCGAATCTCTGTCGCTGGAACGACACAGAGATTGTGTTCCGGTGCCCGGCCTTGTGTGACCGCAGCTGGGCTTACTCCCTTGCACCCATTGGCAACCAAAGCATCCGCTACCGCAGCTACGTCATTGGAGGTGGGGCGACTACAAGTGACATCCAGCTGAAAACTGGCGTCTTGTCGAACCCTTACCGTGCCGATTCATACGCCTGCGCAGCCGCAGTGCACGCCGGCGTCATCTCCCCAGTGTTTGGTGGATGTGCCAAGATCTCTTTTGAAAGCGGCGCGCAGCCTTCGTTTGTCCCCGCTAACGGCAAGTACGGCTCGGGGGAGTCAATTGAGTTCGACTCGTTCTTTCCCAGTTCCTTCTTTTTCACTTCGACTGACAAACAAACGAGACAATGCCGTGACCCTCGCTTTTTGATTCTTTTTGTCAACATCGTACTAGGGATTCCCGTGGTATTCCTTTGCTCGGGCTTCGTGGCGTACTGGGTGACGGCATTGAACGGCTTCTGGACAATATGCTTAGCCACCGACCCCCCGGTGCTTGTGGATCCGCTGCACATAGAGACACTCGCGGCGTTAACCTCCAAGTGCTTTGAGCGACTTCTCCCGTGCTGCTTCATATTGTATGTGTTTTGGCACTCGTCTGTGAAAGTGACATTGGCTGATCCTGAAGATCCGTCCCAACACTCGCCAATTACTAGGCTCGCGCTCTGGTATCCTTTGTTCTGGCTTGGCGTGCTCAACAATATGACTTTTGACAGACTACCCGCTGACAGATTGGTTTTAGCAGATGTTATGGCGCTGCCGCAAGCACTCCTCACTGTCCTCTTCATCATCGGCAGCATCATTACTTGCGCAATAATCCAGGCCCAAAAATTATGGAAAGCAGGAAAGTTCCGCTCATACCTAGCGATTTATCTTGGATTCATCTTCTCACTTTTGTTTTTGTCTACCCTTCCAGGTTTGACCCTCAGAATACATCACTATATTTTAGCTATGCTTTTGATTCCGGGCTGTTGCACCAAGGGAAAAACGGCCCTCGTTTTCCAGGGCATCATGCTTGGTCTTTTCCTCTCCGGAGCCGCTAGATGGGGGCTTGCAGCGATCGTGGAGACGGCAATTTCGTTGAAGCGAGATGATCCGCTCGGCAAAATTACTCCTCCGGTGTTTGTGGGGTACGATAATTCTACAGGAGTTTTGAGCTGGAAAGGCATGAATGCAAGCGACACGAAGCTCTACACGGGTATCTCGTTGCTCGTGAACGACGTTGAGCGCTTAGATGGAAACGGCATATCCTCCGTCAATTTGAAAGAGCTCTTCCTGCTGGGGGAACTCCACAACTTGATCACTGCCGCTCTTGAGCAACGCAAGGACTCTAAGAATATCGATATCTACTTGAGATTGGGCAGAAAAATCATCGGCACGACAAAGTATAGCGATTTCACTAAGGCTGCAGTATTGCTGTGGCCAGAGGGTAAGTTCAAGCTTCCGTCCCCAGGTCTCACATGAACCCCGATTGCATGCAGGATTGATCGAATGTCGTCGTGCTGAAACCAATTCAAGATAGCACCCAGTGACGTTGCATGTGACCTTCCTTGTGGTCTGTCTTGGGCCATGCTTGCAGCACTGGCTTATAGGTCTTTCGTTTCGAGTCGTACTGTGCAAAGAAGACTACGACGGACAAATGTGGGACGTGTCCTCTATGCCTTTGGCTACTTAAGGGACTTTTCCACGTCACAGCAAGCTCACAGTGACATCTCCAATTCCAGAGCTGCATCGCAAGCTCCAAGTATAAGAATAAAGTGGTATTATGCGGTCGACATCCCCAACTCAAAACCCGACTGGTACGACTATGAGAAGACGAAATCGCCAAAGAAGTTTGTTCCGTTCTCCGATGACGACTCCCGTCGTTTGGAGAAGGTGTACCAACTGAGAAAGAAGGACACATCCGTGGAAAGCATAGTCGAAGTGAATGAAGACAGACTTTTTCAAGTCGACTTGAAGAACTTCGACATTGCTCCTATTTATTGGGAGGGACCGGTTTATGAAGTCAGACGTGGTACCTGGTTTGATTCTAGCGGCATCCCTCTCTCTGAAAAAATCACAGCCCAAGTCGAAGAGGGATACAGAAAACTCAAGCCCTACTTATTTGACGGGAAAGAAGACCTGTCGAAACTCTCCCACGATGAAGTTTCGCTCTTCAATACCAAAGAGAAGTCTGACAGTGACGAAGTTGACGTGGAGAACGCAAGGGATCTTAGTCAAATCAGTGACAAGGACATGGTGCTTTACTGCAATAAAGACAAGGCTGTTTTATTCCCGACATCAATGAAGTCGGAGTTTCAGGTCGGGGTGATTCGCAAGTTTGGAGACTCTACAGTATCTTTAATGGGTATTGAGCGGATCCAGCGTGGATTCACAGATGACTTGCAGGAGACTTTACTTGACAGCTTACCTGATAACCCGATCCCCAAGTTGAGTGAGATTTCTTCCCTGGTAATACTGTCCATCACGACTACTAAAGACGAAGGCATCAAGAAACTAGTGACTCAGGCCGATGAGGACGCCGATAACGAGGAACTGAATAAAGAGATCAAATCAGTTCTTGAGTCCGATTTTGAGCGTGATCAACCAGCAGCTGAAGCTAATCGTGAGATTGACCATCTCATACTCTGTGTACATGGGATAGGCCAAATTCTTGGAAGCCGGTATGAGTCCGTAAACTTCAATCATAGTATCAACGTCTTGAGAAAAACCATGAAGGAAGTCTATCGTGGTGGAACTTCGTACCACCTGCTTGCTCATGGCGACTCTGAGAAGTCCGCAGAGGTCCTTCAAAATAACAAGATTCAGGTTTTACCTATCTCGTGGAGACACCGCGTTGGGTTCCATCCGCAAAGAGAATTTGATCTATTTGATGAGAATGGCGACCGTCGCCTCCCGATGCTCGCAGATATCAATGTCGATGGGGTCAAATCACTCAGAAATATCATAGGTGACGTCGCACTCGATATCTTGCTTTATTACGAGCGCAAATACATTGACGAGATTATGGCAACAGTCACATCAGAGTTGAACCGTGTCTACGATATTTATTTAGAGAGAAACCCCAACTTCAAGGGCAAAGTTCACCTCATGGGCCATTCACTAGGATCGGCAATAGTATTTGATATTGCGTCCAAACAAGTTGGAAAGGAAGGAGAATTCAACCCCGAGAAGGACCTCAAGTTTGAAATTGGTAACTTATTCTGTGTTGGCTCTCCTGTGGCGGCATTCCGTTTATTGGAACAGAAAAACATCAAGGCAAGGTCAGGGCTAACTGATGATTACAGCCCCACGGCAGATGATACCTTTGCATCGCCGCAATGCACTAACTTGTACAATTTGTTCCATCCTTGTGATCCCGTGAGCTATAGAATGGAACCCCTCATCAAACCCAAATTTTCTAAATTCAAGCCGGAAGAAGTACCTTTTGCAGTCAAGGGATTCAGCTCTCAATTACAGGGTTTGGCGTCTTTAAGCGACGAGATTACCACGAGGCTTTCACTGTTTTCAAAGTGGATTGGCCGCAGCAAGCCCACGGAGGAGGTTGACACTTCTGAGGTGAAAGCCTCCAAAGAAAACGCTCTTGGAGACATCATCAGTAGCTTGGGCAAGGTGGAGAAGAGAGAGCGCAGCAAGAGCAAAGAGCAGCTACAGCCGCTTGATAATGAACTGCTTGAAGCATTGACAAACATCAACAGGACAGGAAGAGTTGATTATTCCCTTCCAATGGGAGTGTTTGATATCTCACTAGTCTCAGCTCTTAGTGCCCATGTGTCATATTTTGAAGATGTGGACACTGCTGGTTTCATCATGAGAGAGGTATTATCGTGCGATCGTCCTCCCGTGGACTCGAAATCAGTTGCTCTCTACAAGAGCGAGTAATCATTTATATCTGCATTAGTCGTTACATATAGCAAATAGACTACGTTATTCAATCAACAAGTCGTCGATGCTTTGGTCCGCATCCTTGCGGATCAAGTCGAGCATTCCTTCTGGCAAAATGGGCACCTTGTCAGAATCAACGATATATCTAAAGGGCATTTCGGTCGACTCGTATCTGTTGAACTTGATTTCTGGATAGTCAATGAACTCTATATCTTCGAACCTGGTCTGGTCCTTGACGATCTTTTGCGTAGTTCTAATTGCTGTATCGGTGGTCATTTGCAAGTTTCCCAATCTTCTACCAGCAAAGCCATACTTCCTCCGTAGTATTCCAGTTCTATCAACTCTGGGATGCGATCCTAAGATGCCACCGAACACAAAGTATTCGAAGTTGCCGGCATCCTCTGGTGTCAAATCCGCGTCCGCAGCAGGATCAAGTAGGCATACTTTGGTCTTCTCCACTCCGCCGTCAAGCTCCACGCACTCTTTAGTGGTCCATTGAAGACCTAAGTCAAGCAAGCGTTGAGGAATGTCTTTTTCGGTTGTTGCGGTCGGCAACGACGTCAAAATCAAGTTTTCTTTCCCGACATCTCTTATTATTTGCGAGTACTCGAGAGTGACCCACTCAGAGAAACCCTCTTCCATGTGCTCGATGACATACTTCATGGTGTATGGTTGGAAGAACTTGAGCATCCGAAATTTTTCAGATTAGCAAAAGAGCATCCTTACACCAGCGGCTGCAAAACCTGGTATCCATTCACGCTTTATCGAACATATATTATAATTAGCTTACTTCTTGCAGCAAGAGTTGGTCTTGTTGAACGCCAACTTGCTTGTGGTATCAACATTAAGTGAACAGGTGTCCACGCCTTTGGCGCCATTCTTCACCTCGGAAGTGGTTCTAGCGAAGGACGGCTTGACGTCGAGGCATGGGTTCTCGGTGAAGAAGTGTCTGGGTCTCAACATGAGATCAAAGATTTCGGTGGGCATGACGGGGAAGTCTTCAGGGGCTGGGAAGTGTGTGATACCAAAGGTGTGGAACATGACAATGTCCTTGTTCTCCACATTTTCCTCGCCCTTGCCGATCCACTTCCTCATGCCACGCAAGCCGTCACCACTCCATTGTGCAACGTGCTCACCCGAAGGGTAAATTCTGCCATAACCAAAGTTTTCATCCTGATAGGGGATGACCTCGGTAGAGTGCTCAGCCCAGGGTGCTCTCTTCCTGACCAAGGAGCCGGGATGTGCCAACACAGGCGGGCAGAAAGTAGACACCAACTTGTAAGAAGCGGGCTTACCAGAGTACTTGTTGATGGAGTTTGGGTTGAAAAGGTCCCACGTCCTAGCCGTGGTGGACTCAAAGTTGGTCAAGGATTCCTTGACGGTCTTGAAGGTGGTCTTCTTGGAGTAGAAAGCATTGCCGTATTGGTTGTCAACGCTGCCTGTCAACGAGGCAGCAGGGACGGCATCGCTGCTGGCTGCAGAGTTGTTGTCACCATCGATTCTTGGGTGGAGTCTGAGTGAAAACAAGTGCTGGTGGTTGTGGGCGTTCACCATGGGATAGACCCTGGTGCCCCAAGGACCGACGTCCTCGTCGTCGGCGCAAATAAAGGTGTTCAAGATACCCGTCAACCTCACCTCAAGCTTGATAGTACCATCTTGTCTGAAAATCCAGTACAAGCAGTACTCGTAGTTTGCAGCAGTGAAGATCTGGGAGATAATCAACCGCTTGCCTCTAGTGGCAACAGTGGTTTGAAAGTCGTCTCTGAAATCAGAGTGCTTGAAGAGCAAGCCATCATCTTCCTCGTGAATGCAGATTGCATTCTTCACCGTGACTGCCTCACCCTCCTTGTTAGGAAAGTGGGCATCCAAGTAGTGGATAACTCCCTTGCAGTCACAGCCCAAGGACAACGGGTTCGTGCAATTGCCAGCACCGTACTCGCCAATGTCCAAGGCGTGCTTTCTCTGATGAGGGAAATCGGGACAGCCGTAGGGCACTATCATCTCTGCCAAGGAGATTCTGTGAAACATGGGCCGCACGTTGCCATGGTCGTCGTAACTGATGTCACTCAACACAATGCCCTCTCTGTAGTTGAAACCCACGTGAAACTCAAAGTTGGACCACTTCATAACGTGGCCGTCCATGGCAAACGACACACCCTTAGGCTGGGAAATATCGATGGGGGTGTCGTCCAGCCTGAACCCTGAGGGGTTCTCCTTGGTGCCAAACTTCTCCAGCACGTGCTTGGGGTGAAAGCTCGAATGCTTGTGCTTGGAAACCTTGCGGCGGCGGTTGGGAATGTCAATGTAGATCACCTTCTTTGCGTTCATGTCGACAATAGGGCAAAAGTCCAACGGGTGGGAGTAGTGCAGATCGTCCTCGTCCGAGCGCCAGTACACCAAGGCCTGCTGCAACCGGCGCAGGGCCCCCCACCGCTCGTCATAACCAATGGTCCAGGCGTCGCAGTAGATGTTCTTCATGTCCTCGCGGGGCACGCCGCTCAACACACACTGCTCCACCACCGTGGGGTCGTTGCGCACAATCTCCTCCGTCGTCACGAGGTCACTGGGAGTCAAGATTGGCTGCACACCCTCGGTGGCAAGCTTCTGCACCACCGTGGCGGCGCCAATGTCCACCACACCCTCGTGGACAGCAGTGACACCGTCCTCAACATAGACAAAGTAGGCCAACCGCGGCGGCACCGGGCCAGCGTGCTCCTTCCAGTCGTAATACGCGCGCTTGATGGGTTCGCGCAACGTCACCGTGTTGAACCCAATGGAGTTTCCGCGGTGCTTTTGCTTGAGCAAATCGCACACATACTTGATCTCCTGTGCCGTGAGCGGGTCCAATGGGTGGCCGGGGTGGGCCGGCGGGCTGCTGCCAGCGGTGGTGTGAATAGCGAGCTGCGACAATCTCTCCATTATACTGAGTTGACTGGACACCCACCAGCGGCGACGTGGGCTTTTATAGATAGGCTTCGCAGCCACCCAAGTCCCAGAATAGGGTCTCCGCAGCAGCGATAAAGCGCTCTTGTACCTTCCTGATTCGGAAGGTGGGTCCGCAGGGCGATAGAGGTGGCCGACTCGAAAGGGCGCGAAATCGCGGCGGTGCCAGATCGTGGCAGCTCAAGATGAAGATGTAAGCAGCATCTGCCCCTGGTGGTGGTACTCTGCCATTCTGGCTCAAAAGATGCAGTTGCGGGGCCCAGCAGCGCAGTCAACCTCTGGGGGACCCTGCACTTGGATGCGCACCGTGCTGCCAAGGCCAGTTATGTGCAGGTCGGGATTTCGGACCGACCTCCGCTGCAGCCACTGGCGCAGCCAGGGCTTTGAGCTACATCCAAATACACATTAATGTACATTAAATGCGAGCCACCACGGAGCGTACCTTGAACTCAACGACAAGCACCCAGATGGTGGCGGGCATCAAGACAAAGGCCACCAAGTTGAGCGCAACTGAACAGTTGACAAACATCATGACGGCGCGCATAAACTGCTCCGGCACCGAGTCCAGGCCGTCGTTCAAGACGTGCTTCATCCACGAGATCACCATGGTGGAGAAGAAGTGAAGGTGCGCAAGGTCGTCGCGCTGCTCCATGTCCAGCAACAACGTCGCCAACAAGTTGAGGAGGCAGTCGTTGCTCATCCACATGACCAAGTTGCTCATGTTGAGAACAAAGCCGCCGTACATCCACACGAAGCTGGTCGCCATGCTGAAAAAGAACGGGAAGTTGCGGATGGCAGGGTGGTTGAGCACCAACACAAACCTGCGCACCAACTCCACGGCAAAGTAGACAATGGCGGCAAGGATGGGGTAGCCAAAATTGAACCAGCCGCGCTGGTAAGATGTGCTGGGCAAGAAGCGCTCTGGAATCACCAAGCTCACCACCACCAAAATCAGCATGTAAGTGGCCATTGGGTATGTAAAGCGCCGCAAGTGGCTGCATCTCTTGTGCTTGGCGGTGGTGGTTTTGCTTGACACTTCGTCGTAGTTGTAAACGAGGGCCTCATCGGAGAATGTGACCGAAGAGGTTCTCGAGTGCGTTCTTGGCGCCTCGATGTCGCCTTTGCACCCGGCAATGAAGGTGATGTACTCAACGCACCTGAGGAGCGCTGAGGAAAACAGGAGGAAGATGATTGTTGACAACAGAATGCTGCCAAAAATTACCAAATCCCGCAAGAGCCAGGGAGTGGTATCTGTCCTGAACACGGGCACGGTGTCCGAACTGGCATCGAGTGCGCTCCAGGAAAAGACCTTGTTGGTAATTCCATGGGCGGAGTCGAGATTCCAAAATGCCATGATGCAGATGACCTCACAGAGCAGCTTAACCTCACCCAGGTGGTGAGGGAGGCGGCTGGAGAGGCTCCTGTATCGCACGGCGATGACCACAGCCAATGCCACGCTGGCGATGGCCAGCACCAACTGGCTCTCCGTGAGGGAGGGCCGCAGCTCTAAAACTTCTCTGATTATGCTCTTAGCCTCCATGCTGGTGATATATTTGATGCAAGAAAGATGGGGCCACGTCTAGGGGCCAATGTTGTCGTATAACCGGTCGTGGCTCGTGTCGCTGCCGGAGGTTTTTTCCACAGCAAATTAATGGTATGTGGGGCGCCTGGTGGTAATAAGGAGTGCCAGGACGATGCAAGAGTGCTGGGATGAATTTATATCAGCTGAAAAAGTTGTTCACAATTAAGGGTTTTTTCTTCAATTCCTTACTAATCGGCTTATATATAGAGCCGACTAGGAAACACACGGGTCGCGCGGCTTGCAACGGCCCAACTCGGAAAATAAATTACCCGCGTTAGACGTGGGCTGAAGGTGTATCGACTAGAAAACGTCGGTAAGGAGACAGTGTGAGTGAACTGTGGCTGGTGGGGGCCGCGGGGGTATATATATTCAGCCGGTGGGTAGTTATATCCGACACCTTGGCGGCTTCGGTCATGGTACGAGCTGTATGCCGTTCCGGTAGGGGCGTCTGCGCACCTCTTTACGGAACATGCATTGTGTACTATGCACGCTGCCAGCGACCGACAACGGAACCCTTTGTTGCTTGCCGCCACCTCCGGCGGGACCCCCCGCCGCCGGCTCTTCACAGTGTCGTTGACGCGCTCACGTGAGTGTAGTTGGTCGATGCCTGTGCCGAGAGTCGGCACCGGCACTATAGCATCAGGGCCACTTGTCCGCTACCGGTTTGAGCTACATTCCTGTTTGCGGCATCACTATCACCTAACCTCCAATGGGTTTCTGGAGCGCTCTCTGGGCACCCGGGCTGCCAGCGCGCCGCGTCTCTAAGCCAATGCGTAGTTATAGCTGCGTTAGGAAGTGTAATGGCGGGTGCAGCCGCACGCGCGGCGGCTGCAAGCGATGAAAATATCCCTCACCGAAATAGGCTCGCACTATTCTGAGAGGCAATTATTATGTCAGTTAATATCGCTCGGCCAAACAGCAATGTCGGCTGCACAACGGCAGTAGTCGTCGCAGCATTCGAGCACTCGTATTGCTAGAAAGCCATTTTCATCTCGCGTGACCGCCGCCGTCCAAAGAGGGTATCCCCGCCCCGGAGCGACCGGAACGCTTAGAGCCGGCTTCCGGACACCTTCCCTCATGCACAAGGCTCGGAACCTGTCAAGCGACCATCTACGCTGGTGCCATGGGGAAGCTACATGCCAATGAAAACAATGTTATATTCAGATATGTGTCACGCTTACAACTTGTCGTAGTACTCCTCGTAACCAGGCACCTCGGGCTTCTGGCCGGTTCTGATTCTCTTCTCCTTGACGATGGCACCCGGCTTGCTGTCGGGGTTGGTCACGTCACCACTCAACACCTGCCAGTGGTCAAACACCATCTGGGGGAAGGCCTGACCAGCGGTGGCCTGTCTCAACTCACCGGTGAAACCGAAGGACTCGTTCACGGGCAAGTAAGCCTTGACAGTGAACAAGGGAGTACCGGGTCTCTGCTCCTCAGACACAACCTGGCCTCTCTTCTTGTTCAAGACGGAGTAGATACCACCAATGGCGTTCTCGGGACACTGGATCTCAACCAAGAAGACGGGCTCCTGGATGGCGGGCTCAGCCAACAACATGGAGGCGTAGGTGACTCTTCTCATGGTGGGGATGATCTGACCACCACCTCTGTGGATAGCGTCAGCGTGCAAGGTAACATCCAAGATGTTGACTCTGACAGATCTCACATTCTCACCGAAGATGGGACCCTCCTTGGTAGCCCACTGGAAGGCAGCGACAACGGAGTCCTTGATTTCGTTCAAGTACTGCACAGCCTTGGTCTGGTCCACAACCAAGTTGGGACCGTTACCGTCAGGACCGAAACACCAGATCTTTCTGGCGTCAGTGACCTCCCAGCCGTGGTTGTCAGCCAAGATTCTGGCTCTGGCCTTGAAGTCGTCTCTGGGGTTGATCACACCGTTCTCAATGTCAACAGACACCTCCTCGTCCAAGGGCTGGGCCTTGACGTAGATTCTGTTGTGCTTGTTGGGGGACTTGGACAAAGCAACCATGGAGGACTCACCCTCAACGGTCTCTCTGTAGGCAACAATAGGCTCGGAGATCTTCAAGGGAACACCGGCGTGGTCGTCCTGCAAGTCAGCCAAGCAAATCTCCAAGTGCAACTCACCGGAACCAGCAACAATGTGCTCACCGGACTCGGACATGGAGGTCTGGACACAGGGGTCGGACTTGGACAATCTCTTCAAACCCTCAACCAACTTGGGCAAGTCGTTACCGTTCTTGACCTCGACGGCAACCTGCACGACGGGGGAAACGGAGAACTTCATAACCTTCAAGTTGTGAGCAGTCTCGGAGGTGGTCAAAGTACCAGACTTCAACAAGAACTGGTCAATACCAACCAAACCGACAATGTTACCGGCAGGGCAGTCCTCAATGGTCTCAACCTTACCACCCATCATCAACACGGTTCTCTGGACGGCCTTGACGAACAAGTCCTCCTTCTTACCAACCTGGTAGTTGGGGCCCTGGATTCTAACCTTCTGACCAGACTTCACGGTACCGGCAAAGACTCTGCCGAAAGCGTAGAATCTACCCTTGTCGGAGGTAGGCACCATCTTGGAAACGTACAACATCAAGTCGGCCTTGGGGTCACAGTTTCTGATGGCGTTGCAGGCAGCATCGTCAGAGGGACCCTCGTACAAGGTCTCGGCTCTGTAGGCCTGGGCAGTGAGAGGAGAAGGCAAGTGAATGCAGATCATCTCCAACAAAGCGTCGGCAGCAGGCAAGAATCTTCTCATGACAACCTTCAACAAAGCCTTGCCCTCCAACTCCTTCTCCTCACCCTTCAAGACAATCTCCAACTTGGCCAACAAGGTGGGGATCTCGTCCTTCTTGAAGTTCATGATGGCAGCAAACAATCTGAAGATGGGGTCCAAAACGAACATGTTGAAGGCTCTCTCCAAAGGCTTGCCATCGGCGTCCTTGTCCTTGTTGGTCCACTTCTTGGTCTTGGGGTTGAAGTAAGAGTCGCCCCACAATCTCTCCATCATCTTCTGTCTGTCCACACCGAACTTCTTAGAGTATCTGATGGCAAACTGTCTAACGGTGAAACCCCAGCCGTGCAAACCGGAGGAGAAGGCAACGGTACCTTGGTCAGGGTAGACCTGGACGTCACCCAAGGCCTCGTCGTTGTAAGTAGAGATGATGACGTTGACGGACTCAACAGTTCTAGCGAAAGACTGGTACAAGTCCTCCTTGGTCATCTGCAACTCCAACAAAGCTCTGTCGACCTTGTTGATAACGACAACGGGCTTGATTCTCTCACCCAAAGCCTGTCTCAAGACAGTCTCGGTCTGGACACAGACACCCTCAATGGTGTCAACGACAACCAAAGCACCGTCAGTGACTCTCAAGGCGGCGGTGACCTCAGAGGAGAAGTCAACGTGACCGGGGGAGTCGATCAAGTTGATCAAGAAAGAGGTACCGTCGACCTTCTGCTTGATCTCCTTCACGTCGTCGTCGGTCATGGAGGCGTACAAAGAGATGGCAGTGGACTTGATGGTAATACCTCTGTCCTGCTCATCCTTTCTGGTGTCCATGAATCTGGCGTCACCGGCCTTGGCGGCGGAAATGATACCAGCCTTCTGGACCAAGGAGTCGGTCAAGGTGGACTTACCGTGATCGACGTGAGCGATGACGGACATGTTACGAACATTCGCAACCTTGTCCATCAACTCACGGATCTGGTCAATAGTAAAAGCAACTAACTGTTAGTATAAACTCATGAGCGTATGGCCGTGGCACGTTTCTTAATATTCGGTGGCGCAATTGGCGGTGAGGGGGCATCCCGTGGTGCGAACTCCCCGCGTTGCATCCCTCGACTAAAAACGGCCGTTCATGGAGCATGCCCACGACCGCACATGTGGGGTCTTAGATGGCTCCACTGAGGCTGAACGACGAAGGTAGAAGTGGTTACATACCCATTTTGTACTTGTTGGTGTGTCCCTGAGTAAGGAAAAGGGAGAGTGGGAGTGGAAAAATTTTTACCAATGCTTCTGGTTCGTGCACGCGTATTATTTGGTGGGCCCACGCTCAAGATGGCAATATCTTGGTAGCTTTTGCAGCAGAGAAGGGACACTGATTGCGAGACAGGTGACACAAGGATGGTGTGAATTAGTGATATTTGCCCATAATGGTGCTATGTCTTGCTGCAGAGCCAGGATGTAATATTGCAATTTGACTGCAAAAAGACCACGTAATCAGTTTTCAAACACCTGTAGAATGCCATTGAGTTACGGAAATTTTCTCATTGTAGCACGTATCAATGTTTCCGTTACCAGCGACGTCCTTTAATCTCCAAGAAGCCTTGTACTACGACTTATTCTTCACTTGAGCTCGCTGTTCATGACAGCACTGTTTTAAGGTATGACTACCTGCACTACAGATCACGGTTGCAAGTAATTGTGCAGGAAAAAAAAGGTTCACCTGCCAGCAGTTCAGCACATAGCTGGCGATCTCCAGCGATGCCAGCCACCACTTCTTAGCTGCTGTGCTACTAATTTCGCAACCCGGCGAGCCTCAATGGCACCTGGCTGCTGGGATCCCCCCCGAGCAGCGGCGTTACCCGGCCAGATTACATAAGCCACAGAGTCAGGTCAATAGGCAGCGATGAGAGTTCATTCCCAGCGCAAATGGTGGCCATTACCGTGCTCATTTCGGGCCTGGGGTCGAACCTCCAGGCACTCATAGACGCTGAGCTGGAGGGAAGGCTTCTGGGCCACATCACGCAGGTGGTGTCGTCCAGCGCCGATGCCTACGGCTTGCAGAGGGCATCCAGGGCCGGCATCCTGAGTAAAGTGCATGCCTTAAAGGCGTACTACAAAGGCATTCCAAAGGAAAACACAGAGCAGCGGAAGGCGGCGAGGGAGAATTTCAACACCGACCTCGCCAAATTGTTGATACACGGCTCGGTCGACGGCGTGCGGCAGGACGGCTACGTCACCCCCGAGCTCATCGTGTGTGCCGGGTGGATGCTCATCTTGTCACCGTCAGTGCTTGCCCCTTTGAAGGAGGCGGGAGTGACCATCATCAACTTGCATCCGGCCTTGCCCGGGGCGTTTGACGGCACCCACGCTATAGATCGAGCATGGAAGGCGGGCCAGGATGGCGAGATAACCACAGGCGGCGTGATGATTCACAAGGTGATTGCCGAGGTGGACCGCGGCGAGCCAATCTTGGTGAAAGAGATCCCATTGCTCAAAGAAGAGACGTTGGAGCAGTACGAGGCACGGGTGCACGCGGTGGAGCATGTGGCCATCGTCGAAGGCACGAACCGGGCTATCGCCGGTCTCCACCAGAGGCAGTAAATTGCTCTAATATATATTGCGTTCAGTACATTATGTCTTACAAGTTCTTGATGACGGCCTGGGTGAAGTGCTTGGTGGTGGCAGTGCCCTTCAAGTCACCGGTTCTGTTCTCGGGGCCGGAGGCGATGGTCTTCAACACAGCGTTCTCGATTTTGTCGGCGTGGTCGTTCAAAGACATGTGTCTCAACATCATGCACGAGGACAACAACAAGGCGGTGGGGTTAGCCAAGCCCTTGCCGGCAATGTCAGGGGCGGAGCCGTGAACGGCCTCGAAGATGGACACCTTGTTACCCATGTTACCCGAGGGGGTCAAACCGAGACCACCGATCAAGCCGGAGGACAAGTCGGACATGATGTCACCATACAAGTTGGGCATGACCATGACAACATTCTTGTAGTCGGCGGGGTCGGCGGTGAGCTTCAACGAGGTGTTGTCCAACAACTCAAAGTCGAGCTTGACGTCGGGGTACTCCTTGGCCACCTCCTTGGCGGTCAGCACGAAAAGACCGTCGGACAACTTCATGATGGAGGCCTTGTGCACCACGAGCACGTGGGGCTTGTTGATGGACTTGGCGTACTCGAATGCGTATCTGATCACCTTCTCCGAGGCGGGCTTGGTGATAAGCTTGATGGACTGCACCACGCCGGGCACAATGGTGTGCTCGATACCGGAGTACTCACCCTCAGTGTTCTCTCTGATGAGCACCGTGTCGACGTTCTCGTAAGGGGTCTTGTAGCCGACAATGGACTTGCACGGTCTCACGTTGGCGAACAAGTTGAAGGTTCTTCTCAAGGTCAAGTTCATGGAGGTGTGGCCCTTGCCCACAGGGGTTGCAAGGGGACCCTTCAAGGCCACGAGGTTCTTGTTGACAGAGTCCACGGCGGGCTGCGGCAAGGTAGTCTTGCCGTCGATCAACAAGGGGGTCACGTCAACAGGCTCCCAGTCAATGGGCACCTCGGCGGCAGAGTAGATGTCCTGGACAGCCTTGGAGATCTCCACTCCGATACCGTCACCCTCGATCATGGTGACGGTGTACTTGCCGTTGGCATTGGGCTTGCCGGTGAATTGACCGGCAATGTACGATCTGCAGAGTCTGGGGACGGCGCTCTTGGCGGCAACTTGTCTGAACATGGCGTAGGGATAGGCTGAAGAAGAAAAGTTTTCGGGATCAAGTCGCACGAAAATTTCCAACAAATGTCGCAATGTCCACGAAATGTCGCTCGGTCTCCCTCGCACCCGCGCTACTCCGACGACATGCAGCCAATCAGCGCGCACCTCGGAGTCGGCGCCGGCGTGCAGTCGCGGAAAATGGCCGGGTGCTTGGAGCCGCCGGCCGCCGTTACCCGCTTTGTGCAGAACTCTCCAATACCCGGTTGGGCACCCGACGGGAGCGATGGATGTAGCCGGAGTAGGCCATAGCTGCTACAGGATAGGATGCTGGTCGTCCCTGCGGTGGCGGCATCTTGCTTGGAGTCGTCTTTGGGTTTCGGACATGTCGGCGGTCGGCGGCTATTTTCGACTGCAGGGGTCCGCGGGTTCGAAGCGCCGGGGCGCCCTTTTGCTGGCCCCAGGCACCTGCAGTGCTGTGCTTGACCACTACAGTGAATTGTAGGCCCTCTATAGATCCACGTTGGACGAGGTCCCGGATTGCTTACCTTGACGGCTTGACACCAGTGAAGCTACAATATTAAAGTAAGGAGACTTGTGCTATTTACTGGAACATATCAATGACGGCGCGAATACAGTCACCAGAGTGCATGTCGTCAAAGGCTCTGTTGATTTCGTCCAAAGGACGTCTGTGGGTGATGAACTCGTCGACCTTCAACTTGCCGGCCATGTAGTCGTCGACAATGCCCGGCAATTGAGATCTGGACTTGACTCCTCCGAACGCAGCGCCCTTCCACACTCTGCCCGTGACCAACTGGAATGGGCGGGTGGAGATCTCCTTACCAGCAGCGGCAACACCAATGATGACCGAGGTACCCCAGCCCTTGTGGCATGCCTCCAAAGCCGAGCGCATCACGTTCACGTTACCAGTGCAGTCAAAGGTGAAGTCGCAACCGCCGTCGGTCATCTCGATGAGCTTGTCGACGATGGTCTGGCCCTCGGGCAACTTGGACGAGTTGACAAAGTCGGTGGCGCCAAACTTGGTGGCCCATTCCTCCTTCTTGTCGTTGATGTCGACCATGATGATCTTGGACGCCTTTCTCTGCACAGCTCCCTGCACCACGGACAAGCCAACACATCCACCGCCGAATACAGCCACATTGTCGCCCTCCTGGACGTTGGCAGTGATGGTGGCCGCACCATAGCCAGTGGTGATGCCGCAGCCAAGCAAGCAGGTCTTGTCATTTCCGGCGCGGGGGTCCACTGCAACCACAGAAATGTCGGCGACCACCGTGTACTGCGAGAAGGTGGAGCAGCCCATAAAGTGCAAGAGGTCCTTGCCCTTGCACTTGAACCGCACGGTCCCGTCGGGCATCACACCGCGGCCCTGGGTGGCTCTGATCTTACCGCACAAGTTGGTCTTGCCGGACTTGCAGAACTTGCACTCCTTGCACTCCGGCGTGTAGCATGCAATCACGCTGTCGCCCACCTTCACAGAAGTGACTCCCTCACCAATGGACTCCACGACACCGGCGCCCTCGTGGCCCAACACCACTGGGAATGCACCCTCAGGGTCGACGCCCGACAACGTGTAGGCGTCAGTGTGGCACACACCGGTGTGGGTGATCTTGATTCTGACCTCGTGGGCCTTGGGCGGCGCCACCTCGATCTCCTCGATGGTCAATGGCTTCCCCGCCTCCCAGGCGACGGCGGCTTTGCAGGTGATGGTCTGGTTAGTACGTTGGATGGCGTGGTGCCGCAGAGGCACTGAACCCTGAAGGGGCCACATACCTTTCCCTCGGTGGACATTGTGATTGAGGTTGCTTTTCGGGTCTGAAGAATTAGTTGCTGCGAAAGCAAGCTTTTATACGTCGCTCCGCGGGTTCGCATGCTGTTTGCGGGCCCGAGATCCGCTGCGCTGTCTGCAGGCTCGGGGTTTACAGGGCCCGAGCGGCGTTATCGGGCGGCTGTGCGCACGGCATGGAATTCGCGCGGAAGCTCTCGTAATGATGATATGGCGGCTGTCCCAGAAGAAGAACAGTAGAAGACGACTTCGTGGCCAAGTTGGCTAAGGCGTACGACTGTTAATCGTAAGATCGTGAGTTCGACCCTCACCGAGGTCGCTTTTTTTTTTTTTCCCTCCTGTCATACTGCATTATGCAGGTGAGCAATGTGGGGTCTCTTGAGGCCCTGGCCCTCGCAGCATTGCCGCCGCTCTACACCCAGTCTTTGTCGATGTCTTGCGTAGCTCATAAGATAACACAGCACCCGCGCTCCTCCTTTTTGTTAACCAATAAGCTGGTGCGCGTGGCGCTCTCGAAGATGTCGTCCACGCCCTCGCCCGTCAACGCCGAGCTCTCCAAGTAGGTGCGGGCCTGGATCTGCTCGGCCACCGCGCGGCCCTGCTCGGGCTGCACACAGCGCGCGGACTTGTGCATCTGTCGCAAGTCCTTCTTGAGCCCGATGAGAAGGTACGGCGCGTCGGGGCAGTACTTGCGAACCTCGGCCACCCACTTAACCCGCGCATTCTCCAACGAATCGGGCTCGTTCAAGGCAAAGCCAATGAGGATCACGTGGGAGTTGGCGTAGCTGAGCGGCCGGAGCCGCTCGTACTCCTCCTGCCCCGCCGTGTCCCAGAGCGCGAGCTGCACCGCCTTGCCGTCGATGCGGCAGTCGGTGACGTAGTTCTCAAACACCGTGGGGTGGTACTCCGTGGGGAACTCTCCGAGCGTGAACACGTAGAGAAGCGACGTCTTACCGCAGCCACCGTCCCCCACAATGACTATCTTCCTGCGGACAACCTCCTCCATGAGTACATGTCCGGGCGGAGCCGTTTCCTCGTCCTTCTAGCGATTGGATCCAGCACAGCGTCGGCGGTGCGGCTGTTCTTCGTGCCTCGCTACCACGTCACACCAGCAGCGTCTCACTGGGCTCAGCCACGATTGCAGCTAGTTTAAACGGTGGTACTGCAACTGGTCGTAGGAAGAACACCTCCGCGCTGGGCGGGCCTGCCCAGGCGGAGCACCCTGCGGTTATGTGCACTCCTATCGGCTGCCTGGCGGCCCCGCCTACGCCCGCTGGTGCTACGGAGGGTATATACATCGTGTAGTATTCGTATCAGTTCCACAACCCGTTCATCGGCTTGTACAGCATAGGGGCTGCCGCAGGAGCGTCGAGCGCGAGGCCGGGGCTGGGCCCCGTGTCGCCCGCCGCGCTGGCATTGATGTGTGTCACCGTGCCAAAGTCGTCGTAGATAAAGTCGAAGCGGCACCCGCCAAGGGTGCTGCTGCTGGCACGGCAGCTGGCCAAGAACTGGTTGAAGGTCAACAGAAGCGATGGCAAGAGTTTGATCGTCGTCTGGTACAACACGTAGCTTGGAGCAACACCAAACTCAAGTTGGTTCAGATTCTGGAGGTACTGGAACGCCTGGTACGCCGCGGTCAGAATCAACTCGCTGTCGTCTCTGGGCACACCTGGAGGAGCAGCGGCACTGGGGCTGGTTGTGGCCGAAGCTATGGTTTGTCCACCCACAGCGCCTAGAGCACCGCCGTTGCCCCATATTGTTGCCCCGCCTCCCACTGAGGGCTGGTTATTCCATATAGAGTTGTTGCGCCCGACAGGTGCCCCGGAGGGGACGCCCGTGTTGTTGCTCCAAACACTCTGGTGACCCGCGCGTATCCCCGCTCCCTGCGCGTACTGGTCGCTTCCCAAACCGATGTTTTCTCCCAAACTAGAGGCGAAGGGACTAAACGAGCTGCTAAGCAGCAGCGGAATAAGCGGGTTGGTGGCATTATTGGACATGATAGTGGCATTGGTCGTCCAAGGCGAGCCACTGGCTGGATTGATGGAGAGCGGAGGCTGGGGTTGGGCGGCAGCCCCAATCATGGGGCTGTTTGATAGCGTGGCCAGCAAGTTAAACGCGTTGCCATTGGATGCACCACTGAGAAGAGGAGTGGATCCAGCTGATAACAAGTTGGTGTTGGCCAGGTATAATTGATCCAAAAGCGCGTTTGACTTGACTGCATGATCCAAACCCGTGTGTTCAGCCGAAGATATGTTGGCAAGAGGGGTCTCTGCGACCGACTGGGGGTGCTCTACCGGCACTGGGGTAGCCTGCGCGGAGTCGCCTTTTTTCTGGTCTTGTTGCTCAGAGAGACGAAGGTTAGCTTCCATTTGGCGAATAAGCTCCTGTTCCTTCTGCTTCTCTTCCATGCGACGATGCTCTTCCTGCTCTTTTCTGGCCCTTTCTTCGTTTTCCCTCTGGAGCTTTTCTTGCTCAAGCTTCTTCCTCTTTTCTTCTTTCAAGCGCCTGGCTTCCGACTCCTTTTGCTTCTGAAGCTCAGCTTTCCGCTGGTGTTCTTCTTCCTTGCGTTTGAGTTCTTCAATGCGCTTCCGCTTCTCATCTTCCTTCTTCAAACGTGCCTCCTCTTTGCGACGCCTCTGCTCGGCTTTAAGCGCCTCTTGCTTCTGACGGAGCTCGTCCTCTTTGGCCTTCTCCTCCTCTTCCTTTCTCCGGCGCTCCTCTTCTTTTGCCAACTGTTGAAGACGCTTCTTTTCCTTCGCCTTTTCCTTCTGCTTGAGCTTTTTTAGCTCACGTTCCTTCTTGGCGTTTTCCTCCGCTTCCAATTCTTCGATTAAGCTGCGAGTTCTGTCTTGGGACAATTTTTCTTTGTAGGCGGTCCGGAGCCGGTCTTGGAAGAGCTTGATGACCTGTATGAGGAAGAGCCGTCTTACCTCTTGCATCTTCTCCTCTTCGGAAATCTCCGACTCAGTATCGCTGACATCTTGGTCGTCGTGTTCCAATTCAGAGTCATACTCTTCGTCATAATCATCGTCGTACTCTTCGTCGTACACGTCTTGGTTTCCCTTCAATAACTGCTCGTTCCTGAAGTGCTCATTTCGAAGTTCTTCGATCTGGGCACTTTGCTCCTTGATTGAGGACAACTTTTCCAATGCCAATTGTATCTCTTTGCGGGTGGCCGCGGCCAAGTTTGCCGTGGTGGGCTCCGATTCCTTGAGGAGGTCCTCTCTAGCAGTGCGGGACTCTGACAATGATTCCATCATATTGATGAATGAGTTGCCTTCGTTCTTCAACAAGTCATCAGTGAAGTTGGCCAATCCTTTGGCGAGCAGGTCCTTGAATGAGCTCTCGCTGGGCGGCAATTTCCCTTGGCCGAGGTCAATGCTGAATAGTTTAGCCATATTTTCAAGGAAAGTCATACTCTTTTCTAGCTCATCCTTATCCGCTTTCCGGAGATCTTTGATGAAGTCTCGCAATGCACCGGCTTTTTCCAAAACACCCTTGTCCGTCGCACTTTGGGCTGCGGAAGCAGGATCATCGTTCGTCAGATCCATCACTAGGCTGTTCAATGCATCATGTAACCTGGGATCGAGGAGCTTGTTGAAGATCTGGTCGCCGTTGAGGAGCTTTTCGTCGCTGTGCACTAGTTCTTGGTCCCCCAGTTGGATCTGCAACAGCTGCTCCGGAGCGCGCTCTCGCGCCGATGGCTCCGACGACGGATAAAGCTCCACCAGGTTCTCGCGGGTATGTACATGGGCGTGGTCTTCTCTCAGCTTGAGGCGCTGCTGCTTTTTACGAAGCTTGTGCTCCTCCTCGAGCATGTGAAACCCACCAAAGAGAAGCCCCGGGAGCGCATTGAGATCGTTGATGTCCCTTATTTCGTGGATAAAATCAATGATGTCATCAAAGTGATTGTCGTAGATGTTTTCCAACTCGTCTTCGATGATGCTTCTTTTGCGGCCACAGTAAGAGCATGCGCAGGACTGGGCTCCGCCGGCAGGGGCGGGACCAGCTGCCGTCAGCGAGCTGTGGAACTGATTCTTGGCTTCGCTCTTGAAAAGCTCCATAATGGACTTCTTGTCGATCTTGACTAGCTCCAACTTCTGCGGCTCTGCTAACAGCTCCCAGAAGAGCTTTAGGCTCTCCTGTTCTTCCGCCGACGCATTATTCCATATGTTGGCGGCCACCCGCTCCGAATGCAGCACGTAGCAATGGTCATGGTCGTAGTCACCGTGGTGGTGGTGGTCGTGGTGATGGTCGTGATGATCATGTGCGTGGTCGTGAGGACCATGGTGGTCGTGGTGGTCGTGGTAATGGTGCCCTTGGTCTGGTATCTCGTCATCTAGACTCTCCACTATCACGTCACCGTTGGGCGCCTGCTTGATCACTCGCAGCGTGGGATACTCGCTGTCGGGGTCGTTGATCGTGGCGTCCACCGCGGGGTGCGCCTTCTTCTTCTTCTTCTTGTTTTTCTTTTTCTTCGTCAGCGCCAGCTCGCTTAGCACGGGCGGCACACCGAGTGTGTGCGCGACGGGCGCGCTCGGTGCCGGTGGCTGGTAGTTGAAATGGATATTGTCTCCATTTCGGAACTGAGTCTCCTCGTGGTTCAGACTCATGTTGCGGGGCTGCCTCGGGTTCAACTGCTACTCGTGCGCCCAGGCACCATAAAAGTCGTCGGTAAAAACACGCAGCCAAGTGTACGCTGCTCAGGTGCGGCCCGCTGTCTGTGGTGAGGCAGAAGAGACCTCTTCGTCCTAGTGTTGGAAAATGGGTCGCGCACGCACCTGCTGCAACGGTGCAGCTGCGCCGGAGCGTCTACTTGCAATTTACACTCAAATAGATTCTGTAGTTTTGGGTTGCGTGGCTCAGGTGGCCTTAGCCTTGAGATCCTGGTTCTCCTGCACCAACTTTTGCACCAACGCGGTGAGCTTGTCAAGCTTCTCGTGGAGCTCGTAAATCTCCCACTTCACGCCGGCCCTGCTAGCCGCCTCCACCGGCTGGACGGCAGCCTTGATGTCGTCCTCGAACTTGCCCATGTCAATGCGGAACTCGGGATCCTGGAGCTCACCCTCGCGCTGCGAGCGCAAAACTTCGGCCACTTCGCTGTTTCTCTCCTGGATCCCCTCCCACGCCGAGCTGGAGTCCACGTCGTAACCGTCCGTCAAGTCCCACTCGGTGTCGAACTCATTGGCATCGTCTGGCAAGCCCTTAAAGCGGTTGTACTGCACGCGTCTGGCGTGTGACAACTCTTCGATGGTGATGTATGCCAAGAGAGGCGAGTATATGATGAGCATGATGAAGTGGTTCATCTGCTTGAACGCCAGTCTGCTCATTACCAACGACAAAGGCGACATCAAGAGCTCCAACAAATTTAAGGGAGGCACATAGAGGTCCTGGTCAGGGGCGCGGATGTACCGCAACGTCTTCTGGGCCACCAAGGCAAAGTACTCGTCGGTCGCATTCTCGACAATGTTTGCGTACGACGTAGAGTACAAGGCAATCAAGATATTCATCAAGATCACCGTGAACACAAAGGAGTAGGCGTAGTACAAGATCGAGGCATATGGCGGCGAGAACTTAGACACGTCGTCGAAGCTTGACCCGCCAATGATGGCCTTGACCAAGAAGATGAAGATCTTCTTCGTGGCCTCGTTCTTACCGTCGCTGGCATCCAAGCCCAAGAAGCCTTGCAAGAAACCCAAGATGATCACACCCAACAACACGAAGAAGAGAAGCGACTCCCGCATCATTACCTTAATAACCACAATCATGGCACCCACAAACTTCTGCGCATCCAAGAAGAGGAGCAACCGCGACCACATTAATGGGGCGACGCATGATAGGATCCTGAACGAAATTTCGTCATACTTGACCTTGACATCATGTTTAGAAGAGTTGAGACACGCGAACCTGAAGGAGATGGCAACGGCAATGAGAGCATACATCACGTCGTTGAACACATTCCAGAATCCAATGTAGTTCGACCCAACATGGTAGATCTTGACCACTTCGTCGAGGACAAACCCCAAGGTGAAAAGGTAAAAGACAACTTCAAATCCATCTAAGGACGACGTGAGTTCCTGATGGCCATTCAACACGATGGTAAAGAGCGCCAAATAGACCACGGAAAGAAATATTTCAAGAATGGACTGATAGTACGGAGTCTTGACCCGCGCCGGGTCAAAGTGGGTGCGCACGCGATGCGATGCCACGCCCTTATACATCACGTATGAGTGGGGGTCCGTGGACGACTGCACGATCCAGCCACGCCACAACCACTTGATACAGCGCTGGTAACCAGAAGAACCAATGACGATGGTAGAGTGCATATCGACAGCGAGCTCCAACGCTGATACCGGCGATGCGTCCTGCTCCAGCAAGTTGATCACGTAGCGGTGACAGAGCATGGCAAGAAAAAGGTACTCATCGTCCTCAGTCTGCTCAATTACCGTCTTGGCAAGCTGCTGCGCTGCCACAGCCCGCAATGAGTACAACTCGTTGTCGTACAATTCAAATTCCAGTTGCTGCCAGTACCATCCGCACACGCGCAAAAGGCAGAACACCAATGCCGCACGGTAACGGTGGGACGATGTTCCCGGCTTACCATCTCCCTTGCCGCCAGCTGCACGGTACGTGAGCTCGATCACCTTGTTGTTGAGGATAGGGGAATTCTGGCACACCACATCACTTTCTTCGTACTGGATGGGAATAACCTTGTCGATGAGGTTTTTCAAATTGATGCAAATGCGAAGAGTCTGACGCGAGTTGGGGCACCACAGTGACTGGTATGCCGACACGGCCTCGAGGTCGGACATGCTGTCGTCAAGAGGAAGAACGCGTAGTTTCACCGCGCAAATCTCGCTGCGCAGGAACAATGTGGGGTCCTTCCCAATTGGGATGGCCGCGATATCGGCGCGCAACGATTTTCATACACGAAGCAGAAGTATTACATTTATTGTGTAGCCAGCTACACGTAAGGAGAGGGGGGCTCGCTCAGGAATCCCTCTGACAGTGATGATACCGCGCTGACAGAAACATTGACAGGCTCCTTCTTCCAGAACAGGAGCTTCTTTCTCAAGCCACCGTGTCCTTCCGTTTGCTGAGGCCCGGCACGGAGCGCACGAAGCTCCGTCAACGGATACAAGTCGTAGGTCCAGAAACCCAACAAGAGGCCGTACCAAAAGTGGAACGTCCACTCAAGGCAGTCGGCAATGGGCTTGTGGCCAGCTGCATAAAACCCAACGGTGAGCAACAAGAGCGCGAGCGTCACGCACAACCAGGTAATTTTGACGATGAAGGAGTTGGTGAATTTATTCCACTTTTCTCCATTAACGTACTTGCGGTAGTACTGGCCCATTAGGTAGTAGTTTGAGAAGTTGAGTGCAAGCGAAATCATCATTAACACCGCGAAAGTCGCGAGAAGAGCAGCATAGTGCGATCTCGCACGACGGAAGTCACGCACCAAGACGGTACCTGCGACCGACAGGCCGATAAAGAACAACTGAGCGGCAATGCCAACAGCGATGCTGGCGTAAGCCAAGCGAGTTTGGAGCTCGGGACGGATGAATTTGATGAGCTTGCCGATTTTACGGTGGTAGAACTCCAAGAACATCAGCGAGCAGAAAACAATCGAGTGGATAACCACAAACGTCACGAAGAATGCTGGACTGAGGATGATGCCAATGCGTTCGATTGGAAGGGGAATTGCGTGCTCGCCATACTGCGGGTATGCCTTGAAACCATCTTTAATATAGATTCCCACGAGACCAAGAAGGAGCGCATACCAACACACGAATCCAAAGGCGGGAATGAGGTAGAAATGGTTGAACTTTGACGTTGCTTCGTAGAAGCGACTGCGGAAGGACATGGTTGTGTTTGGGACCGGCCCAGGAAGTTTCCAGTCTAAGGTGTGGAGGAGATGTCAGACCGGCTGCGAAAAAAATAATCTGCGTACGAAAAATATGTCAAACCAGCTCACAAGAAAATTTGGTCCGTGACAGAGGAGAAAATATGGAAGAAGAGACCTCTGGAGACGGAGTCTCACTTTTATATGCCCCGGAGGCGCCATTGCCTAATTCAGAGTCTCCATTGCACAATGCACGCGTAACCATCAGTAGAGCGCACAATAGATCAGGGTGTGCGACTTTTACCATTCCTAGAAGGCATTGTGCACGCTATTAATATACCTTTTCTGCCAACAATGGATTTATCTGCACGCCATAGATCGATGATTTCAAATCCGACCATCCCTCAGTATCTGAATCTTGCCCTTGGCGCATAAAGGTGCATTCCCGAGGCCTGGCAGCGACTGACTACTTAGTTTAAGAGGGACTACTATCTGCCTCACCCCCATGCTACGCAGAAATAAAATTTTGTCTGGTCTTCTTTTGTGTGGAGCCTTCGCCCCCCGCCACACACCATTGCGTGGTGATGAATTGTTTTTCCTTCGATAAAAGCAGTATCCTCACCTCCCGCGTCTGCTCAACCCTGGCGCACGCTGAATCTGGTAAAACATATTTTCGACTGCAGCGGGAGCCAGTGGCTCGTGACCAATGTGCAGGCCGAAGAGTCAGACTGCAGTCAATTATACCGCTTTGGTCCTATTAATGGGCATTGGCCCGGCCCTGTCATACAATAGTTAGCGCCTCCTGAATCCACTGACAATAGGGTACGAGGCCGTTGCTGTTTTGCGCCAGCGATGTATTGTAGTTTTCCCATGTGCACCGTGCGCCGAGGTGGGGCAGATACGATCTTTCCCAGTAGAGCTTAATTAGCACCGGCGCAGCTGGGCGGCCGAATACTAGCAGCCGGGGCAGAGCACCAGCAGCAGCAGGCACAAGGCATTAGTAGCACGAAGATAGCGACCACCACGTGCAAAAAGGGATGGCGCAAGGATTCTAACCATTGTGGAGCGGCCACAACACAATGGTGGCCTCGAACAAGCCGACGTTAACTGCGTGTATTGTTTGGTCATCTTGTGCCGTATGTGTTTATATCACAAGTCAGCGATGAATGGTATATATGTAGTGGAAAACACGGCTCTTTGTTCAGTCGTGGATGCTCTCATAGCCCACGGCCAAGGACATTCCCAAAACCACGTCGAACATGCCGCGGTTGTGATCGCCGCTGAAAATGCGCTTGTCTTCATAAATCGTGATCCAGCCTAACTTGTTGTCGTCAGGAAGGTCATCAGCCGGATGCTGTTGATAATATAGTCCGTCGCCCGTCTTGAAGTATGACTTGGCGGCGCCGCCGGCGCCAATGTCGTCGCTGACATACTTTTGGTGCACCTTGCTCACCTGGTCGTCGCTGTCGGCCAAAACGGGCTGCTGGAACCGGGACATCTGCCTGCTGAACGATTGCACAATTCTGCGCCGGGCGCGGGTCTCGTACGGCCGGAAAAGCCCCAACACTGGTGGGAAGTCGTTGTTGTATTGCATGTACAAGTCTTCGGGGCGCGTGACGTCCAACTTATACGGCAAGGCCAGATTGCCGTCGATGTAATTCTGGTGAAAGTACACGTTTCGGCGGCCAGAGAACTTGAGCACCTCACCGGAGTCACTGCTGTTGATCTTGTTGCGGAGCTTGTGCAAACGAGACACTCGCACGCGAGGAAGCGAGCCTACATTCCACTTGGAATTGTTGAAGTCGCGGAACTCGTAGTTCTTGAGGAGCACGTCCAGGGAGTCCACGTTGGTGATTTTGTCGTACGGCAAGTAAGTGTCTGGGATCTTCTGGGGGATGGCAAGACCGTGGAAGGCCGCGTTGCCGTTGGTGCGCTGGGTGGAGTACTTGATGGCGTCTTTGCGAAGCTGGCTCAAGCGTGTCAACTTGATGGTGAACTGGCCACCCTCGTGGTCGGGCTTTTTGTGGATGATCATGATGGGGGGCTTCTTCATGGACTCAGCCTTGTCCATGGAGCTTATCTCGCGGAACACCATGGTGAAACCGCGCCTGGGCGACGGCGTTGCCTCGGAGCCGCCTTCGCGCCCCTGCGGGCCTGGGTGCACGATTTCCACGTACAAGCCGGGGCCGTTGCGGCAGTATATGTGCTTGATGCTGGGGTTGGTGGTGAGGTAGAGGTCTTTGCCAAAACGGAGCACGTGGTATTTCCAGAACGGCGTGCTGAAGCGGTCCTTGTCGTCGGAGAGGGAAGAAGCGAGGCTCAGTTGCGACGCGCTCACCGACGCCGGTCCGCGTAACAGGCGCCGCCGCAGACTGACATCGTCCAGGCTGCGGCGCGAGGCATCGCCCATCAGCATCAGCAACCGCTTGAACTTGTTCTTCAAGTTGCGTGTCACCAGCCGTGTGGAAAGAGTGCTCCGCACGGACTCGGGCAGCGCCTTGGTGTCGTCGTCTTCGTCGTTGAGCACCACCCGCGGCGTGGTGTTCAGCAGGTGGCCCCCGACGGCCGACTTCACGGGTGTGGTGGGCACCTTCGTCAGCGCTGACAGCGACACCAGGCTGCGGTTCGACGGGCTGGGGTGGAGGTTGGGGTTCTCATGGCGCACCTGCGACACGGGGTCCTCCATGGTGGTGGGAATAGTGCCAGGCTGAGCAGACACGGGACAGCAGAAAATGTGCCGGCAGTTCCACTGGCAGTGAAATATTTTCGAGCAATTCGTGCTATGTACACGGCGGGCGCTGGAAAAAGTATAATCGCAGCTCGCGTATACGCGCACATGCACACTGGCTATTTATGTGCACCGTAATTCCCGCTTTAAACGACCGCTGACAGCCGTCGTGCTGGCGTAAAAAAGTAAATATGGCGGGTGGCCGGAAACAATAGGGCCCTGTCGGAGGGGGCATGCCGGCTGAGCCTCACTATGCAACGTATCGCCGCAGGTGGATTGCGTGGGAGCAACTCACGTGCAGTTAAGGTTTCCATCGGAGCGTGCCTGGCTGGCGCAGGTTCCCGCCCACTGATATCAACTTGTCACCTGCCACTACTATTCCCACTGACAGCACTGATACCGGTCGACTGGGCGCGGGCGCACGAGTTGGATGCGCAGCAGGTGCCCTGCGGTTTGCTGCGGGCCGCTTCTGCACTCCGCATTTAGGTGCTCGTCAATGTATAGTCAGGAGTTAACCTGAGGATGCAGAAGCGTCATCTTGCTCCCCCCGTGCGGCGGCCAGTCCCGTGGAGCTCTGGCCGGTGACGGACGGGGCGGCAATGATGACATTCTGAGTTGCCATACCCCTCTGTTGCAACGGTCAACCTTCTTTGGTGGCGCTTGTGCACGGGTGTAATCGTACCTGCAGCCAAACAGGGTGAAGACGCATGTCGCGGATTTACGTCGGCGCCAAGTTTGCGCCGTGCAGAACGATCCTGGCTAATGGCACAAGCGTTTCGCCGAAACCTCGCTACGCTACGCAAACTGCAGCTGCTTGCCGTTCTGGCAATCGTTACCCGAAGTAGGAGCCCCTTGGACCCACGTAGTATATCACTCATGCACAGTCTGCAGGCAGCACATTATTGTCGTTTCTGGGTGTCCATCCCTACACCGCGCTGTGCCATATTTGGCCCTACACCGGGCCGCGACACCTCTGCTCCTGTCAACGATGGGATGGGACAGTCCTTCGTCGATGTCGCGCACACTGTCGCGCACAATGTCGGACCTGATGTCGCCCGGCGCGCTCGGTGATTTGGTACGTGCACGCAGGCATCTATAAGATCGGTGTGCGCGTTGCTGGTACCCAGCATGGATACCGTCAGCGCCACGCCCGAGCCAGTGCCGGTGCCGGCTGCGCCGCGCAGCTACTTTGTGGAATCCGACACCAAGCGCGTGAACGTGCAGGAGACAGCGAAGCGCTTCAAATACTTGCTCGGCCTCACCGACTTGTTCCAGCACTTTATCAACCAGCGCGCCGACCGTGACAGCACGTTGCAGCGCGTGCTCGACGAGGTCCACCAGCCCAAACTCGGCAGCGAGGTGGCTCTGGGCAGCCACCGCGGTCGCAAGACGGAAAAAGAGGAGGACGCGGAGTTGTTGCACGACGAGTTTGATACCGCCGCCATCACCGAGTTCATGGAGAGCCCCGGGTACGTGAACGGCACGTTGCGGCCATACCAGATCCAGGGTCTCAATTGGTTGATCTCGTTGCACGAGAACCGCTTGTCGGGAATCTTGGCCGATGAGATGGGTTTGGGCAAAACGTTGCAGACTATCTCCTTCTTGGGGTTCTTGCGCTACTACCGCGGCATTGTTGGGCCCCACATCGTCATTGTTCCCAAGTCCACCTTGGATAACTGGGCGCGCGAGTTTGCGCGCTGGACGCCCGAGGTGCGTGTGCTTGTGGTGCAGGGCGACAAGGACTCCCGCCACGACCTCATCGCCAACCAGCTCATGACCTGCAACTTTGACGTTGTGGTCACCTCCTACGAGATGGTGATCCGCGAGAAATCGCTGTTCCGCAAGTTTGCCTGGGAGTACATCATTGTCGACGAGGCCCACAGAATCAAGAATGAAGAGAGCTTGTTGTCCCAGATCATCAGGATGTTCCACTCCAACAACCGCTTGCTCATCACCGGTACTCCGCTCCAGAACAACTTGCACGAGCTCTGGGCCTTGTTAAACTTTATCTTGCCCGATGTCTTTGGCGAATCCGAGGCTTTTGACCAGTGGTTCTCAAACAACGAGGGCAACGACGACAACTTGGTGCAGCAGCTTCACAAGGTGTTGAAGCCTTTCTTGTTGCGGCGCATCAAATCGGACGTTGAGAAGTCATTGTTGCCCAAGATCGAGGTTAATGTGTACGTCAAGATGTCTGAGATGCAGCGCAAGTGGTACCAAAAGATTTTGGAGAAGGACATTGACGCCGTAAATGGTGCCAGCGGCAAAAAGGAGTCCAAAACCCGACTTTTGAATATCGTTATGCAGCTCAGAAAGTGCTGCAACCATCCTTACCTCTTTGAGGGTGCCGAACCTGGCCCTCCATTCACCACCGACGAGCACTTGGTGTTCAACGCACAAAAAATGGTAATCTTGGACAAGCTTCTCAAAAAGTTCCAACGCGAAGGATCGCGAGTGTTGGTCTTTTCCCAAATGAGCAGAATGCTTGACATCTTGGAGGACTACTGCTACTTCCGTGAGTACGAGTACTGCCGTATCGATGGCCAGACCGAACACGCCGACAGAGTGAACGCCATTGACGAGTACAACAAGCCAGGCTCCCTGAAATTTGTCTTCTTGTTGACCACTAGAGCTGGTGGTTTGGGTATCAACTTGACCACGGCTGATGTTGTCATTCTTTTTGACTCGGATTGGAACCCCCAGGCGGACTTGCAAGCTATGGATCGTGCCCATCGTATCGGCCAGACCAAGCAGGTGAAGGTGTTCCGCTTCATCACCGAAAACGCCATCGAAGAGAAGGTTTTGGAGAGAGCAGCGCAAAAGTTGAGATTGGATCAATTGGTGATTCAGCAAGCTAGGAACGGAGCCCAGGCTGGCAACCAGAGCAACAAGGCAGCGTCTAAGGAAGAATTGTTGAATATGATCCAGCACGGTGCTGCCGAGATGTTTAGCAAGGAGGAGACAGAAAATTCAGGCGCAGACGAAGACATCGAAGCCATTTTGTCGGCATCAGAGGCCAAGACTCAAGAGTTGAACCAAAAGTATGCCAAGCTTGATATCAATGCATTGCAGAACTTCACAAACGATGAGTCTGTATACGAGTGGAATGGAGAAAACTTCAAAAAGAAGGAGCCGACTGCATTCACCAATCTTGGTCAGGGGTGGATTAACCCAGGCAAGCGAGAGAGAAAAGAAAACTACTCCATCGACATGTACTATAAGGACGTTTTGAATACGGGTGGCCGCTCTGCCATCAAGTCCGGCCCGAAGGCGCCGAAACAGCTCAACATCTTTGACCACCAGTTCTATCCCACCAAGTTGTTCGAGTTGAATGAGCTTGAAAAGAGCTACTACAAGAAGCAAATCAACTATCAAGTACCGTTGAAGGCTGGCCCTCCTGCCACGTTGAAAGAGAGAGAGTTAGAGCAGAAGCTAGAGCAGGAAGAAATAGACAATTCGCGGCCCCTCGCTGATGAGGAGAAGGCTTTGAAAGAGGAGCTTTTGCAAGAAGGGTTTGGGAACTGGAACCGGCGAGACTTTACCCACTTCATTCAGCTCTCTGCAAAGTACGGGCGCAACTCTATACGCTTGATTGCGATGGAGTTTGAGGACAAGACGGAAGAAGAAGTGCGGGAATATGCCAAAAAGTTCTGGACGTCGTACGAAGAGATCGACAACTATGACAGATACTTGAACCAGATCGAGCAAGGGGAAGAAAAGATTATTCGCACAAAGATGCAGAAGGAGTCATTGCGGCGCAAGTTGAGCCAGTATCGATACCCATTGCAGGAGTTGACGCTCAAATATCCGCCTGCCTCATCCAACAAGCGCGTATGGTCGGACGAAGAGGATCGGTTCTTGCTTGTGCAATTGTACCGGTACGGCATTGACCGCCCTGACGTGTACGACAGAATCAAGGACGCCATACGAGACTCGGTGTTGTTCAAGTTTGACTTTTTCTTGCAGCTGAGAAACACCACCGAGCTTGCTAGGCGGTGTGCCACGTTGCTAGCATGCGTGTTGAAGGAGGTCAACGTCGACGCGAAAAAGAGACGCGCCGATGCTCCCGACGCCGCCCCAAAAAAGAGAGGCAAGAGATAGATGTATAATAGACTATGACTACTAGAGCATGCTCCAGGCTATATGCTTTTAGTGCTAATGTACAGGCGTCGTATCCTGTGCGAGAAGGTTGGCCAATATTTCCTCAAAGGCGCCCGGCACTACTGCAGGGTCAAACCGGTAGGCAATGTGGCCGTTCCTGTCAATGAGAAGCTTTTCAAAATTCCATTGAATGCCGTGGAAGCCAACGCTGCCCACGGTGTTGGCAGTAAGGAAGGCATAAAGTGGGTGCACGTAGTCTCCATTGACACACACCTTGTTCATGAGGGGAAAGGTCACATTGTACTTTGTACGCACCAATCTCTCCACCTCCTCCACAGGCAACGGCTCTTCGTTGCCAAATTGGTTGCAGGGGAAGGCGAGGAGGACGAGTCCTTTATCGTGGTACTTTTGGTACAACTTCTCGAGGCCGACGTACTGCGGCGCGTAGCCACACAATGTCGCCACATTGACCACGAGGATCACTTTGCCCTTGAAATCGGCGAGATTGACCCGCCGGTTCGTGCTATCAAGCACAGAGAAATCGTATATGGAACTCATGCGGCATCAACCTTGCGCGGAACCACCTATAATGAGGACGTGTTTTAACCAAGTCTCGGGGTGGGAGACAGGTCCGTGTCGCGTGGGTTGTCGCGACAACGGTCTCGACAAATGTCATTTGCACGGCTGAGTGCAGTCGAGCTCCGGCAAACCTGCCTCTGTCCTCATTGCTTCCGCTCAATGGCTTGCGCTCTAGTTTCTGCTGCCCGACGAAGGCGGGGTCCAGGGCTTAGCCGTAAGTACAAAGCCCGAAGGGCTGCTCCCTCGCGCAAGGGCTGCCAGGTGCAGAGCTACCACTACTTAATCTCCGGGGTAAGTTGCATGCAGGCGATGGTTCGCTCGTGTGAGTGGCTCCGCTGGCCCGAATTGCGCTGCCTGGCACGAGTAGTACATCGTGAGCGAGGGATAGCTTTGCATGCTCCGCTGGCCAGGGCATGTCTACGCGAGAATAGTCACCGGGAAAAATCGGGTCGCACGGCACGGCGATCACCGGGCCGCCACCCCGGACGCTACTACTTATTATTCCCAAACTGTACGGTACGCGCACTACCGACCACAAAAGTGTGGGAAAAACTAGCACTGTGAGAAGAGCTTGTTTTGTTTTTGGCCACCGCAAGAAACGTTTTCCCAGGCCTCGAATAACACGACACGCGCCCGTTCTTGGCCTATATACCACATTTGCTGCCCGCAACTATCCCAGGATTCCCATCTGCCGGCAATTTTCGTCGAAAGGAGCGGCGTCTGTATTTAGCCGATCCTGGCACATCACACCACCCTCGGCACGGCAAATCTCTTCCCCTTGCAAGTTTTAGTACGGCCGTCTAGGTCCCTACGTGCACAATGTCTTTCAATGTTCAATGGGACAGCCTCGAGTCCGATGCGATGGCAAGCTGGACCAAGAACCTTTTGACCGAGGTCCTTAACTCCGGTAAGCGTCCAAACATCTTGGCCTCTGACATCCAGATAAAAGACTTGCATTTCGGCAAAATAGCACCCAACTTTGAGATTCTCGAAATCGGCGAACTTGACAAGGACCGCTTCCGTGGCATCTTCAAGATAACGTACGACGGTGACGCCTACTTGACCTTGCACACCAAGGTTCAGGCAAACCCGTTCAAGATTTATTCTGATAACTTGGCTGAAAAGGAGGTGGGCTCCGAGCCTTTCATCAGCCCCAACTTTATACTCTCCAACGACCAGTTTGCGGTGCCGTTGGACTTGAAGTTGAGCGACATCAAAATTAGCGGCATCGGCATTATTGTCTTCCTGAAGACCAAAGGGCTCACCCTCGTGTTCAGAAACGATCCATTGGAGAGCATCAAGGTAAGCTCCACCTTTGACATGGTGCAGGTACTTGCCAAGTTCGTACAGAAGCAGATTGAGATCCAGATTCGGGATCTTTTCCGCGAAACACTCCCCACCGTTATTCATCAACTCTCGTTGAAATACATCAACAAAGACAGCCTCAGCGACCTCACACTATCTACTCCAAGTGCCAGCAATGGTGCGTCATTGACAAACAGTGTCGAGTTTGAGCTCAACCATTCGTCGGCAAATTTGTCTCGGGTGATGAGTTTGTTCGGCTCGCGGGAAACGCTCAAGTTGAATATCCCCAAGCTTAAGAATACCATTCAGCGCTCCAACATAGACAGGCTCAGCAAGAACATGCAGCCCAATTTACTCCTGTCGTTGAAGCTTTCTGACGCTTTGGAGGGCACTGTGGACCATAGCAGCAACGGTATTCCCCTCGACTTGCTTCGAGACAGCGACCCGAGCCACGTCAACAATATTCTCAGGGATATTTCTCGCATTCAAACCACCTCATTCTACAAGGCCCAAACCAATGGCCACAAGAACCAGGCCACGCCTAAGCCCAAGCCCAAGAGAAGAACCATTAAGGTTTTCAGCAAGAAGATGGCGCCAGCAACCCCATCGGAGCCTTCAGTGAGCGAGACTTCCACCTTGGTGGATGAAGTGATTGTTCACCCCAAGCCAGTGCCAGTGTCCCACACCCACTTCCACCGGGCAATGAACAACTATTCCCCGAACCACACGAACTCGTCGTTGCTATCAGGAGTGGGGTTGGGTAACAACTACTTCAACTTTACCACTGCAGCGCAAATCAGCCCGGTGACGACGCCGTTGGCATTAGACGTGCATCCTGCGGCGCAGTCTTCTCCCCCGCCCAAGTTGGTGCTGGCGCCAGCTGGAGAAGAGGAGAAGCGGGAGGCGGAGAAGCAGACAGGTCGCAAGTTGGTTGCCAAGCGCAAGTCGATCAACTACATAGACATGAAGAACGTGCGGGAGAAGATCCAGCACTTGAAGAAAGAGTTGGAGCTGGCACACCAGGGTCACTACGCAGCCGGATTCGAGCTTCCTCCACCCTACCAAGTATAGTGGCCTCTGGAGGCTTACGACACTTGACGATGATATGACATCTTTGCCTCAAACTTTATTTATAGGAAACCTCTGTTTGGATTGGTTTGATCAACACCAGAAACCTTCTGTGAGCCTGTAGCGCAATGTGCAGTCAGGGCGGTAGTGCGATGTTTACGATTCGCACAGATTAGGACTACTAGGCACGGGGCAGACGCAGGCCCGCCGCCCGAATCGACAGGTTGCCGGCAGCTCAGCCCATGGCCACGCACTACTGTCCTACAGTACCCTGTTGCGGCCGCCAGGCTAAATCGGCACAAGTATGCAGGAAGTACCTTAAGTGTTCGGGTTCTCCTCGGCCGGCTGCCCCAGCATCATCGATAGCACGCCTGCGAACACTTCTAGTGCTGCAAAATGGGGCTCGCGTGCGACACCGCCGGCTGTGCTAAAAATATCGTGGTGACACAGCGATCGGTGCGCGCACGCCCTCATCGTGTAGATAGCTGGCGCAGCCCGCGCCCACCACCACCACGATGGCATTTGGAAGCTTTGACGGGATCTGCAACAAGACCGCGTTGCCGCTCTGTTCGGTGGTCGGCGCCCCCGGGCTGGAGAAGTTCTTCTCGCGCGGCGTGGTGCCTTTGTGCTACGCGCGGCTGGTGGAGATTGCCAACACGATGATCTTCCAGGTTGGCAACGCGTTCGTGCACTTTTTCGGCCTCTTGACGTTGTTGACGATTGTGTTCCACGTGCGGGCCAAGTACACCGCCATCGGGCGCATGGAGATGTTGTTTTTCTTCTACCTCTTTATCGCGTTGATCGTGCTGAGCTTGGTGGTTGACTGCGGCGTCAGCCCGCCGAGCAGCGACAACTACGCCTACTTTGTGGCGATCCAGATCGGGCTTGCATCGTCGACGTTTGCGGCGCTCCTCTACAACGGCCTCTTGTGCTTCCAGTTCTGGGAGGACGGCACGCGGCGCTCGATCTGGACGTTGCGCGGCGTGTGTGTGTTGTGGTTCCTCGTGAACTTCTTTGTGTCGCTCGTGACCTTCAAGGGCTGGGGCACGTCGCTCAACGCCCACCACACGGAGGCGATGTTTGTGGTGAACTACATCATCAACGCCATCATCTTGCTCGTGTACGTGGTCAGTCAGGTGGTGCTCGTGGTGTTTGCCTTGGACTCGTACTGGCCGTTGGGCGCCCTCTGCATCGGCGTGTTCTTCTTCGTCGCGGGCCAAGTGCTCACCTACGAGTTCAGCGACGATATCTGCAACGGCGTCGCGCACTACGTGGACGGCTTGTTCTTTGGTTCCTTGTGCAACGTCTTCACCGTGATGATGATCTACAAGTTCTGGGACATGATCACCACCGACGACTTGGAGTTCTCTGTCGCCAACGTCGAGCACGGCGTGAACCACTTTGAAGACGAGAAGCGCGGCTCCACCCTCTACTAGCATAGCATTAAGCAGGACGACAGGATAGTTAAGTGCGTAGACACCACCGCCGGGGCCCGTCAGCAGCCCATCTAGAGGCAGCGCCCGGCTGCCCAACACCCGCTGCCGCCTCGCGTGCCGCTACCGTGCTCGGGCCGCTCCCACACTGGCGACAAGAATAGCAGCGCGCACACTTGTTTTCACTACGCGCGCGCTTCGTGTCGGCACCTGTGTATTCCGCACCGCGCACAAGAGTTCCCGCAACGTCTTCTTTCCGCCATGGCTGACCCGGCGCTGCGCTTGGACTCGGACAAGATCCAGACCATCCTCAACAGCGATGCGAGCTTAGACATCTTGCTCAACAGGCTCAAACAGAGCCTTGGCACCGGCGAGGAGTTTGCCAAGTTCATCAAGAAGAAGGCCGTCATCGAGGACGACCACTACGGCCAGCTCAAGAAGTTTGCCGGCCACACGCGGCCGTTGCTCAAGAACAACCCCAAGCTTAAGCTGGATCTGTTCACTGCCAAGTTGGATGCCATCGTCGAGTTTGACGAAAAGCTCTACGGCGTGGGCGCCTCCTACGTGTCCGCCCTTAATGTCATGTACGATGAGCTCACCTCCCTCATCAGCACGGTGACCCGCTCGCGCAAGGCGGTGAAGGAGGAGGGCAAGCGCAAGGAGAAGGAGTGCCAGGACCTGATTTTGGCAGCCGACAAGGCCAAGCAAAAGTACAACCACTTGTGCGACGACTTGGAGAAGCTCAAGCACGGCGACCCCAACAAGAAGTCGTTTTCGCTCAAAAACAAGACGGTGGAACAACAGGAGGACGAACTACAACGCAAGGTCGACATGGCCGACCAGGAGTACAAGCTGAAGGTGGCCACGTGCAAGAAGCTCAAGGACGAGATCCTCATGATCCACCGCCCCACCCATTCCAAGAAGCTCAAGAACTTGATCTTGGAGATGGACATCGCCATGAACGTGCAGTTGCAGAAATACTCCACGTGGAGCGAGAACTTGGTCATGAACTCGGGCGTGTTGATCTCGCCCTTAACTCAGGACAAAGCCTCCATGAAGACGTTGGCGTCCCAGGTCGACAGCGAGAAGGACTTGTACGACTACCTCATTAAGCACGGCAAGTCTTCCTCGGCGCCTTCGCGTTCCTTGGTCCCCATTGAGTACCAGGTCCATTCGTCGCTCGTTTCCCTGCAAAAGGTATCCAAGCCGTTCCTCAATAATCACAACAAGGGCAGCCACAGCAACTTGAACCCGCCCTCTGTGAGCTCCCCGGTGCCGTCAAGTGCTACCCCTACTCCGATCCCCTCCGCCAATACCACCCACAGCAGCGACGCCCCGCTGCAGCAGTACGGCACTCTGCCCGGCGGTGACAGCAGCTTCGCCTACAGCTCCCTCGACCCCGCTGGCGGCAGGAGTCCTGAACTCAATGGCCCCAAGTCTTTGAGCCAGCAGTCCTCGTTCAGCCAGCCCACGTTTGGCGTGTCCATAGAAGATGTGATCCAGTTTGCTGGTATCAACAATGTGCCGTTGTTGGTGGAGCGGTGCATCGAGGTGATAGAGACCCACGGCTTGGACCTTGAGGGAATATACCGCAAGAGCGGTAACGTGTCCCAGGTGCAGCAGTTGAAAGAGACCATTGACTCCAAATTCACAAACTACTTGTTGATTGGCAATAATATCGACCCGAGCAACGTGATCGACACGGACGTGTACGTGGTGGCGTCGCTCTTGAAGACGTATTTTGCTAGTTTACCTGAGCCTCTCTTGACGAACGAGCTCTGCCAGCTGTTCATCGAGACCGTGAAGTCGTTGGATGGAGGCTTTATCGCCAAGAAGTTGCACCACCTCGTTTTCGAGTTGCCCGATGGCGCCTACTTCACCTTGCGTGCGTTGGTGTTCCACCTCAACAAGATTGCCGCCAACCTGAGCGTCAACCGCATGACGGGCAAGAACTTGTCCATTATATGGGGACCCGTTGTTCTTAACGACAAGTCCATGAGCCCCCAGGACTTGAGCTACAAGAGCAAGGTGGTGGAAGAGTTGATGTTGATTGCCAACGAAATCTTTGATACTGATGATTAATACGATGATACAAAGGACCTGCCCGTAACACTTTAGTACATCATGCGCACCGTCGGCTTGGCGCCGTCTCCGGAGCCGTTGCTGGGCGGCGGGAGGTTGAACCGCGGTGCTTTGGACACCTTGTAGTTGGCAGCTGGCCGCAGATGGCTGCCCAGCACGCTGGTGTGCTCCGCGCGCAGCTGGGCCTCTGCGCGGGCGCGCTCGTCGGCGATCATCTTCTCGTACTCCTCGTCGGTGACGCCCTCCGCGCGCCGCTTGATGTCGCGGAGCTCTTCTTCCAAGAGCTTGTGGAACTCGGGCGAGTCGATGATCTTGGCCTGGATGTCGCGGTCCACGATGCTGAGCAAACTGGCGTCGTTCTGCCCCGTGTGCTCCGAGATGATCTCTCCCTGGATCAACGCCGCCATCTTGCCCTTGTTTTTCATGAGAATGCTGTTGTCGTTCTTGACTTTGCTCTCGACCAAGAGCTGGAGCTTGAGCAACAAGTTGGCGTGAGTCTCGGACTCTTTGAAGTTTTGGAGGAGGATTTTGCGGCGCTTGTCAAACGAGCCGCTTTTCTTGTACTTTGCCACAAGCTCTTTGGCCGTGACCGGCGCTGCGGCGTCGCCGTTGGTCGTGCCGTCCATGCTGGGATGAGTTCGGATAAGAAAGGTGTGCAATCCGGTTTTGACAGGCGCGCGCGCCCTGTGTGCAACACCCCATCGTCCCCCACTCTTTATCGCCCACCACTGCTCGCACGCCATGGACAGCGACGTACGCGTGTCACACCTCTCCCCGCTGCATCCACGGTCGGACACGCAGCGCGAAAGCAAGCGACGCAAACCGGTGAAGCTGTCGCGGGAGTACAATGAAGCGCAAGAGCAGGCAATTCAGCAGCTCCGCACCACCGCCGCCGAGTGCGTTGGCCTTGTGCTCGGCGGCCAGCCGTTGTTGCACCCCTATTACCATTATAGCCGCGCGGTGGAGTCCATGGTGAAGCTCCTGTACTCGGAAAATCGGTGGTTGACCAGCCATATCTTCTCCGCCGTGAAGGCGTATTTTGACGCCCAGTTCGGCTCCTTGGAGCCCACAGACGGCGCCTCCATGGAAGAACTCGTTGCTCGTTACGGCCAGTACGAGAGCAAACTCATTGTGCTCGGCAAGATTTTTCTGTACTACGACACTTCATATCTCCTGTCCCACCCGCGCGAGGCCACCATAGTCAAGCATGGTCAGCAGCTCTTTGCCAAGTACGTGGAGCAGCACCCGGACATTGTGGAAGTTCACTATCCTGCACTCGTCCGCGCTTATCTCTCGGGAGCCAGCAGCTCAGCATTCGTGAGGTTGAGTCGCATATTGACCGTAGTGGCCCGCACCGGTAAGCACCACACCATGAACCAGCAAATCATTGAGCACGTGGTGCTGGAGTTCGACGCCCTCCGGCCCACCTTCCTCCACGATCCCAGTACCTACATACCTAATGTGCTCACCAAGATCTCGGACATTGTCACATTCTACAAGGACGGCGGCCAGCCGCTAGACTTTTGCAAAACACTTCTTCGCCGACTCAAATGGAACATGTTGTTCGTCGACTTTAATGAGATTGCTGCGCAGTGTCTTCCCTCCTTGTTGCAGCTCCCTGCAGAGCTCGACACCATCTTCCAATTCTGCCAAAACAGCGAGCGGGACTTTCTGTTGAACACGGTGAATATTCTCGTCCACCAGTGGTCGCAGCTAATAGCAAAATCATTCAAGCGAGTTGTTTCCGGTGACAGCAAGAACATCATTTCCCAAATCTGTGATCTCCGGGACCAGTATGAAGTCATATTTACGCGACATTTCAAGCTGGAGGAGAAGTTTGACTTTGAAATTCGCAACGCATTAACACGGGTGGTCAACCAGGACAAGAAGACGAATGGACTTGTCATCTCGCAGTTGTCCAAATACTGCGATATGGCTATGAAACGGGGAGATCCCTACGATGACTTTTCGCGCCAGGCGCTACTAATATTCAAATACTTGAACAACAAGGGAGACTTTCTCTCTGCCTACCGCAAGGACCTTTCGCGGCGGATCCTTCTTGGGAAGCTGGCGGATTTCGACATGGAGATGCGCTTTATAGAGGCTATCATAGAGATTGTGGGCGAAAGTGATGACGCTCTTGGGCTTCGCATGATGTGCAGCAACGTGCTGAATTCTCGGTCGCAGTATACCAACTTGAAGAATCTTGATCCAGGTATCACGTTCGATGCGTTGGTGTTAGAGAAGAAGCACTGGCCCGATATACCCGGCGATTTCTCCAACATTATTCTTCCCCCCCAGTTTCTGGCTGCCTTGGACAAGTTCACCGCCGAGTATCTTTTGCTGGATCCCAAGTTCAAGGGCCGCAAGTTAGACTGGACCAATTACCCCTTGCATCTGGTCACCATTGGGGCCTCATTCGACAGCGGCGTTAAGGAGCTTACGGTAAACTTGCTCCAGGCCATTGTCATAGTGCAGTTTAACGACAGAAAGAACTATACTTTCGACGAACTTTGTGCGCTTACCAACATGGAGGAGCGCCTCATGCGCACGGTGGTGGCCTCCTTGAACACCGACAGGTACCGCATTCTACTTTTGCAGCAGCATTTGGTACTGGTGAACCCAGCATTCAAATCCAAGGGCCGCGAGGTGAAGGTTCCCTTTTCACGCGAGCGCGATGCTGGCGCCTCGGCGGCCGCCCTGGAAGTTCACCGAAGCCGAGACTCTGAATATCGCGCGGTGATTATCCGGGTGATGAAGCGTGAGCGGGAGTTCCAGTACGCTGATCTCTTAAACGAGGTAATCGCGCTCGCCGAGCCACGCGGCCCCGTGGTGCTCCTAGACATCAAGTCCAGCGTTGAGTACTTGATAAGCAACGAGTTCCTTGCCCGCACCGACGCCAGCACGCTCGTGTACATTCCGTGATCGCGGCGGCACAAAGGAGACGCTGAGCGCAGGAGCCTCGTGTCTACTGTGGTGATGATGCATGTATTGCTCTATTTGCAGGAAGGATTTATACGGGAACATCCTCAGGGTCGGGGTTGTGCACCCAGTGGCTGCCAAAGACGGGGATCTTCTCGTAGAAGGTCTTCTGGAACAAGGGCACGCCCTCGGTGAAGGTGGCCACAGCGGCGCCGGCAGCACCTCCCCAGAACACCAAGTTGGGAATGTACGATCTCACCACTGGCGCACTGAGGCCAGCGAGGTTCTTGAGAGACTTGTAGGCGGGGCCCTTGACGTACTGACGTTAGTATTGAGACTTGTCGACCGCGGGCGGGCCGAGCACAGCAAGTGCATGCGAAGGCCGGCCCGCAGTGCCTGCTGCCGTGCCGCGAACGCAAAATAGAAGCGGCGCACACATACGGAAACCATGGTGTCGTTAGAAGTTGGCGATAATGAGAACTCGTCCATTGGCCAATGTCTCGGTATTGGGCCATGCACGACGCGATGGCCCGCGGGCCTGGCGTTGCTGGCAGCACTACGGCGGGTGCGGGTTCATGTATTGCTAACGTAACGATGCATCAGACCGAGTCGGGCTGCGAGAGAATGTAGTCTATGGTCTGGCCCACGGTCTTCAAGCTGTCGGCCTCGTTGTCCGGAATCTGGATGTTGAACTCGTGCTCCACCTCCATGATGACCTCGACCACGTCCAACGAGTCCAAGCCCAAGTCCTGCACGAATGAGGTGTCCTCGGCGATGTCCTTGTCGGCGGTCTTCTCGTAGCCCTCCAACAACTCCAACACACGCTCCTTGGCGAGGTCGCGGGTCAATGCGGGGAAGCCGGCGTAGCCACGCGCCCACACCAGTTGCATGGGCCGCACCACCGGCACTGCGGCCATCCGCACGGGTCTGAAACTTCTCAACGCTCTGAACATGGTGTGGTTTTGGTGGTGGAGAGCTCGACTTTTCAGGGCACGCGATTGGTGGGCGCACGTATACTACTGCACGTGACTGGTTGCGCCGGGCCGGGCCTGAAGCTGGTGGTGCTGGCGCCTCTTCGCTGCTCTGGGCGTGGCTTGACGATGCTGGATGCTCCTCGACCTCAGGCGCTCGCCGCTCACGGGGCCAGCAGGCGATGCCTAGCGCAGCAATGTCGCACGACATTTTCAAAGTCGCGACATTGGTATGAAATTTTTCAGCGAGCCCCACCCACTGCACCTCCAGCATCATGTTCAGGGGCGTTTTCGGGCTTGGTGCCGCCGCGCGCGCTGTCGTGCGTCCGGCCGCTGTGGCCAACCCGGTGACCGCTTATTTCCGCTCCGTGCGCGCACAGGGCCCCGCCGCTATGGCCCCCAGCATCACCAGCTTGATGTTGCAGCAGAAGCGCTACGCCACGTTGAACCAGATCAAAACCGGCAAGCAGGGCAAGCCGCGGAAGCCGTACGTGTCCAAGGCGCCGCATTTGGACACCAATCCCTTCAAGAAGGGCGTGGTGTTGCGGGTGATGATTGTGAAGCCCAAGAAGCCCAACTCCGCCCAGCGCAAGTGCTGCCGTGTGCGGTTGAGCAACGGCAACGTGGTGTCGTGCTTGATTCCCGGCGAGGGCCATAACTTGCAGGAGCATCACGTGGTGTTGGTGAGAGGAGGAAGAGTCCAGGACTTGCCCGGTGTGAAGTACCGGTTGGTGCGCGGGGCGTACGACTTGGCTGGGGTCGCCAACCGGTCGACGTCGCGGTCCAAGTACGGTGTGAAGAAGCCGAAGCAGTAGCGTGTAAATAGTCAAGCAGCATAACTACAAAAGAAGAAGACCGGTAGGCGCTACAAGGGCGTGTTAGCATGAGTGTATTTTACATCGCTATGCGCGGGAGGCAAACCGGCGGCCGCTGGCGGTCTTTCTGTTGTCGACGGCCTTGCCCTCGCCGTCCAAGTTCTCCGGCTTGGCCCGGTTCAACACCTTCAAGAACTCCAGCACGCGGAAGCGCATTCTCGAGTGCATGTAGGCCTTGGAGCACTTGATGTGGTAGTGGAAGTAGTTGCGGAAGTACTGGATGTGGGAGATGCAGTTGTCGCGCTTTTCGCCGGGCACCAAGTGGCGCGGGAACAACACAAACGTCACGTAGCCGGTGTTCTCGTCGCCGCGGGAGTGGGGCACCACGTGCTGGATGTCCATGGGCGCGTCCTTGTGGTTGTACAACACCTGCGGCGCCGTCTGCACCGACCGCTTGCGGGCGTCGACAAACTCCTGCAAGAACACCTTGCCAAAGATCTTGTCCGTCTCGTCTTTGAACACGGTCGAGAAGATCACCGTCACTCTGTCAAACGACGGCTTGATGTAGATGCTCTCCTGCTGGCCGCGGTAGTTGATGACCAAGATCTCCTCCCCCTGCAACTCTGCCCGCACCTCCTCGGCGTAGGTGTCGCTGTCAGCATAGTGCGCCGCCAACTGGTCGTAGCGGGCAAACGCCTGGACAAACGGCGCCGCCATCGAGTGGCGCTTGACGAGTGACACCGCGTCGACCACCTGGGTCTTGGTGTCGTCGTCGGCGCCCGCCAACGCCGCCACGTCCACGAGCAAGGAGTAGTTGTAGTTGGGCTCCACGTCGGCGGTGGCCACGTACTGCCCGTGCTGGGCGTAGGTGGAGTCCAAGTACGCCTTGACGCCGTACTTGGCCAAGTCGTCCCAGCACTTCAAGTAGATCGACACCAACACCTTGCCGCGGTCGTCGCCCACGGTGGAGATGTGGTAGGTGGTGAAGTCAAAGTCGGACACGATACGGTCCAATGGCTTGCTGCCACCCTCGGCAGAGGGGAACACGACGCCCTTCAACGTCTTCTCGATCAATAAGTTGTTCTGCTCAATCTGCAACATCCCTGCCCCTGCGGGTCCCCGGCCCGCGCAGGCCTCACCAGGGGGCAGAGTATTGGGTCGCGCACGACACGGTCTAGGAACATGCATTACTATGGTACACGGAACGATGCTGCGAAGAGCCGGCCTCTTCATCTATTGAAACGGTTGTTGGGGAGGCCACCGCGGTGCAATGGCGGCGCGCGCACCTTGCCCTTCAACAAGGAGGTCACGTTCTCCACGCGCCGGCTCAGCGTGCGCTTGGGCTGGGCCTGCTGGGCGTCGCTGAGGCGCTGGCGCACAAAGTCGCCAAAGTGGGGGTCGGTGCCGCGGTACTGCTCGAGCCACGGCTGCCTCAAGAGCACGTCGTAGAGGGGACGAAGATCGGGGTTCTTGTTCAAGCACTGCTTGACAAACACCTGGGCGTTCTTGCTAAAGTGCTTGGCGTCCAACCGCGGCGGCTCGCCGTCGACAATGGCGCTCAACTGCGAGAAGATGTTGTCGTAGGTCTCCGCGGGATAGGGGTAGCTGCCCTTGGAGATTTCGAGGATCGTCAACCCGAGGGACCAGATGTCCGACTGCACCAGGTAGGTGGAGTCGTCGGGGTTCATGGACTTGATGCGCTCGGGCGCCATGTAGCTCTGGCACCCAATATTGGTCTTGGCCAAGGATGCCACGAGGTTGCCGCTGACGCCAAAGTCGCAGAGCTTCACCTTGCCCGCGGTGTTCACCAAGATGTTGGTGGGTTTCACGTCACGGTGAATAATGTTGTGCTCGTCCTTCAACTCTTTCAACCCGCGTATCACGCACTCGGTGATGTAGGCCAAGCACGCCTCGTCCCGGACCCCTTCGTCCTTGCCGTAGACCTTGTCCAACGAGCCGCCGTCCATGTACTCCATGCACATGTACACCGCGCCCTCGACAAAGAAGGCGCCATAAAAGTCCACAATGAATGGCGAGTGGCACTTGTGCAACACCTCCAACTCCATCAAAATCTGGGTGAACTTGTTCTCCTCCAACTCCAAACGTACCTCCTTCATGGCCATAATGATGCCGGTGGGCTTGTGGAGCACCTTCAGCACCGTGCCGTAGTTGCCGCGGCCGAGCTCCTCCAAGAACTCGAGCTCCTCCAACGAGATGCGGAACGACGACCCCGTCAGGAAGTCGATACCCTTGGAATGCAACGACGCCTTGCCGGCAAAGTTGAGCGAGCCAGACTTGATGTCGACGTATTTCAGGTAGTTGGCAAACAAGCCCTGGAGCTGCGGCTTCTTGTCGCCGCTGTCGGCGGAAGTTATCGACGAGTCGGTGCTGGGCGCCGAGGAGTCGTTGATGTTGAGTTTGAAGTTGGGCTTCTTTCGACGCTCCGAGAGACGGCGCGAGAGCTCGCCGGTGGTGTTGAGGACGTCGTCGTCGAGCGCAAGCGCCGGACTGAGCACGCGCGGGGCCGGGCCCGGCGTCAGGGGCTCGGGGCCAGTGATGTCCGCCATGTTGAGCTTCATGCCGCGGCGCTGCGAGAGCGAGGGCTTCTTCAGCAACTCGGTCGCCGCCGCCGCGGGCATCGCCAGCTGGGGCAGCGGCACCGCCGCGGCGGGCGCGCCATTGTCTGAGAGCGAGCGCATGGGCACCGCTGGCAACGGCTTCTCGTCGGTGCCCTGCTTTGGCGACTGGAGACTCTGCTGGGTGCGCTTCTGCTGGAACGCCATGAGGCGCGCCTGGATGTCGCTGTTGAGCGTCAGCGCAATCGGCGGCGCCTTGTGGGGCTGCGTGGGGCTGCCGGGCGCCACGCTGAGGTTCTTCATCTGCAGATCAAGATCGTCCGACATGGTGCGGTGGTGCGCGGCGGCACTGTAGGGATGCAGCGCCAAGGGTCAGCAGGGGAGGCACGGGATCACCTGTGGCTGGGCCCAGGCGTGAAGGGAGCGACAGGCAGCAGGGAGGAATCGCGAACTGCTGCAAGGAATGTGGTCTCCGCGGCGACGAGGAGAGGTCGGCGGAAGAATGCGGGCGCGACACGGCTGCTGCTTGCGAGGGAGGAAAGTAACAATTACTTGCACGCCGTGAAAGAAGAATGCGACGGAGGGGTGTGCACACGGAGAGAAAAACGTCCTGCGTCCGGCGCCCGTGGCCGGGTGCGCGCGCGCACAGCAACTGTCGGGCGGCCCCGAGCGGGGTCGCGGCGGGGCGGAATCGGCGCTGCACCCGCGCGGCATTGTAGCGCGGCCGCCCAGCGCGCACCTCAGGTCCCGTGCTGGAGCCCAACCACGGCACGATTGTCGATCCCCAGGCACCTGCACACGGGCCAATTGTTCCCGCCCCCAATGTGATTGGTACGTGGTGTCCAACCCCTGCGGCTCCTGCACTTCGCCAAGGGTGGTTAGATCCCCAGATCGCATTTTGCGGTCGTCGTACCCGCAGCCGCAGCGTGCATGGCGGGCGTGCGTGCTGCAGCCCTTTAGCGTGCGGCGCAACGCTCGCACCAGATTTAGCCCCCGGCAGGCGCAGGGCGCGCCAGCGGTTCCCGAGGCGTACGCACCCCGATCTCCTGCAGAGGGTCCCGCCTCCGGGGAAGCAATTGCAGCCGATAACCTTCATCACATTGACTCATCGTGGGGCCACCACACTAAGCGTGACTCACCCCAGACTATAAGACTGTAGTGTGCGGCCACTTTTGACCCGCCAATGGTTTCTTTCGGCAAGTCCTTCAGGGACGACTTCCTGCTCGGCGACGTTGTCCCCGTCAATAACGGCTCCTTTGGCGCCGCTCCGCGGGCCGTTTACAAGGCCTACCACGCCCGTCTCGACGACGAGGCACGGTTTCCGGACTACGCCTTCACCCAGTCCCATGAGCAGGTGTACGTGCAGCTGCTCAAGGCCATTGCGCCTGTCGTCAATGCCGACTACACCAGCTTGGCGGTGGTCGATAACGCCAGCACCGGCACCAACGCCGTTCTCCGCAGCTATCCGTTCAAAAGGGGCGACAAGGTGTTGTACTTCTCCACCGCGTACGCCTCGGCGGCCAACACACTCAAGTTCCTCGCCAGCCGCGTTGGGGTGGAGCTCGTGGAGGTGCCCCACAACTGTCTCACCGACTCGCAGGACGCCGTCGTGGCCCGCTTCGAGGACGCCCTCCGGTCCCAGAACATCACCTTAGCGCTCTTTGATGTCGTGTCGTCGATGCCGGCGTTTTCCTACCCCGTTGGCACCTTGGTTGATCTCTGCAAAAAGTACAACACCCTCTCGTTCGTCGACGGCGCCCACGGTGTGGGGCTCGTGCCCGTGGACTTGGGAGCGTTGCAGCCAGACTTCTTTGTTACCAACTTGCACAAGTGGTACTACGTACCGCGCGGGTGCGCCTTGTTGTACGTGGACAAGAAGCATCACCGCAAGATCCACACTCTCCCCATCTCTCACGGCTTCGTGGACGACGACGCCACTCTCGCGGACGACAAGGCCGCCGCCCACCTTATCGATGACTTTGTCTTTACAGGCACCCGCACGTACGCCTCGATAGCTGCCATTCCGGAGGCAATCAAGTACCGCACTGCTCTTGGCGAGGATAAAATTTTGGACTACATCAGCTCCTTGGCCGCTGATGTTGGCAAGCACATCTCCACCAAGGTTTGGCCCGGTGCCCGCGTATTTGGTGATACCGGCAGCCAGCGTGTTGCCATGGTCAACATAGAAGTTCCTTGGCAACACATCTTGAACAAGTCCACCGTGAAAGACCGCCTCCCCGACGTGCTCCGCCGCTATTTATTGGACAATTTTGCCTCGCTTCTTGTGTATTGCCGCAATGAGGAGTGCCGCCGCTTCAATACCATGGTGCAGCTCGGCCTCCACCACGAGATGGTATATGTGCGCTTTTCTCTGCAGATCTACAACGAGCTCGACGACTACGTGTACGCTTGCAACGCTTTCGAAAAAGTGTTTATCCGCTATTTTGAGCACGCCGCTGAGAACTCACAACTATAGATTGTTTCGATAACGCTTGTAGCCACCGCTTTTGTGCAATTCGCGACCCCGGATTTCGCAACTTCTGGCCCATCTCACAGATTTGATGCACACTATATGGACCCCATACGTATCCAAATCAATGATTTCGACTCCTACCAGAACTTCACCCTGTCCTTGGATGTGCTCCACGGAAAGGTGACCCAGGTACCGGTCATTCGCGTATATGGCTCTTTGGCGGTGGACCACAACGGCCGCCGATACGCGTACAATACTCTTGTCCACGTCCACAACTACCTTCCCTACCTCTTTGTGAACTTTGATCTCGGTGACAACAGCCATCGTGCCACGTTGAGCCATTTGAAGCTGCTCACGGACTATCTTGAAGCGCTCATACACCAATCCCTCCAACGGCGTCGCACGCGTAATGACGATGGCGAGGACGAGGAGATCGACTACAGCACGACGCCAGGGCGCCGCAAGTACGTCGCCAGCATCGAGGTGTGCAAAGGAACACCGGTATACGGCTACCAGGTTGGGTTTCGGCCCTTTTACAAGATCTCACTACTCTCGCCGCTGTACAAAGTACGCACGGCATCCTTGTTCAACAATGGAACTGTTGATGCCAGCCGCTTCATCAACGGAAAGGGGCCACTAAATGTGTTTGAGAGCCATATTCTGTACCTCTCACAGTTTCTCTTTGACTTCAATTTGTATGGCTGCGACTGGCTCGAACTCCTGAACTTCTTCATACGCACACCATTGATCAGCTCCTATGGGCCCGATGAAGCACCCCTCAAGGCCTTTTTGAAGCCGCGGATACGAAGGAACGTGCTTGATGAATTTTCGTTTCCTCGTATTGGCAAATCCTCCATTGAGATCGACATAAAACTTGATGCCATTGCAAACAGGGGCACCCTTCAACCACAAAACTTGCACTCCGGCTTTATAGAATTCTCAAAGTTCGTGAATTCCGAGTCCGAAGACCGCTTGTATCTTTCCTCGCTAGAAAATGTGGTCAATGACTTGCAGTTCCAAAGTGACTTACGAGGTTTGAATTTTGAGTATAAAGACCGTATGTCTTCGGAAGACTTTGTTGGACTTGGAGGAACGGCATGGGGCAACCAAGAAGAACTTGATCAATTGTCCAAGTATGCTGCACTGCTCAGTGGCATAGCAGAAACTTCAGACGCTTTTGATTACTATAATTTGAACATTCGGCCACTTAATCAAGCGCTTAGAAGGGTCCCTACCATATACACACTCGTGGACTCTTCTATACAAAGTAATGCCATTATCACTATTGCAACTATACGGCGAGATTTAAAGCGCTATTCCAGCTTTGAAGAATTATGCGGCCCGGAGAGCTCAGATCGAAGCGAGAACATCAGCCCATTATTGCAACCTCCGCCACAAAATGAAAATGAACCGTCTTTTGATGCCCAGAATGCTGACGCCAGTATGGGATCGGTATCAGAGCTAGAGGAAAGCGAAAGTGATGAAGATCTAGAGGAGAACCCAGGCGCCCAAGACATTGCTAGTGATGATGCTTTCACAGAAACAGAACTGGTCCAGTCTGATAACGATAAATTTTCTCAGGCCTCTCAGCGTGATGAACAGATCCTTTTCCAACTCACTCAACACCATCGCCAGTCACAGTCGCAAAAGGACAGCTCTGCGTCTAGATTTCACAAAACACCAAATAGCGGTTCCCAGCAATCCCATCCGAGTGCTTTGTACCATAAGTCATCTTTTGTCAGCTCTACGTGGCAGCGATTTGAAGTGTTGCACCCACCCGAAGTGGAGAAGAATATGATCCAGCAAGATTTCGATGATCGAGGGGTATTACAGATTAACTACTGCGAACCATTCTACGATGCGGACGATGATGCTCTCCCAAAACCATTCATCTTTGCAAACAAGAAGATTGTCGTACCAAAGATAAACGAAGAAACGGTCCCGTGGTATGAGATTGGTGGCAACTCCTTCTGCTGTGTATCTCAGCAAATCAAAACGGATGACAGTAGCAACGTACCATCATTTGCTCCACACCATGTGCAAAGGTGGCAATATGTGGCGACACCACCTTCAAAACAAGATATCATAACATGGCTTAAAGAAGAAGAGCATAGAAACAAGTATAGGCAAAGTAAATTTCACTCCCAAATTGAGCCCGCAGTGACAGCCTCCGATGATTTTAAATTATCATATCGTTCTGAGAAGCTTAAGGCGAACCCTGATGGCTTTATGAAGCTCACCAATTTCTTGCTCGAGATTCATGTCAACCGTACGGATGAGCTACTTCCAGATCCTAAAAGAGATGCAGTATCAGCAATTCTCTATAGTTTTGATGACTCGAATGGAATGTTCTTTGGAACGCAAGATTTGGCAGGAATTCTCATCAATGGGAGTGAGACTTCCAGAAGTGATATTGCGCCGCTCTGGACCGAGGCAGCAAGACATCTTGGACCAGGCCTTAATCCTCTGGTCCGAGTCTGCACTGACGAAAAGAGCCTCGTGTTCGAATTGATAAGATTGCTCGATTTATTTGACCCTGATATACTTTCCGGCTACGAAATCAATGCAGCGTCTTGGGGATACCTCATCGAAAGATTCAGAGATGTTTACGAAATAAATTTGCTCTACGAGTTCAGCCGATGCAAGTTTAAAAGCAACGGAAAGTTTGGAGACAGATGGGGCTACACCCATACCTCAGCCATAAATATCAATGGACGGCATTTACTCAACATCTGGAGAGTACTACGAAAAGAGTTGAATCTTACCGGCTATTCTCTCGAAAACGTGTCGTACCACATGTTGCATCAAACTTTGCCGAAGGTTTCTCTAGCAAATTTGAGTCAAACTTTCCGACTGGAAAAGTTTGAAGATGTGCTTTTTTTTTGCCAATATTACCACGAGAGGATGGTGAAAACTCTAAAAATACTCGATATCCAGGAGGTTATCACTACGAATGCTCAATTTTCAAGAATTATTGGTATTGACTTCAACTCTAATTTCTACCGCGGATCTCAGTTCAAGGTTGAATCAATTCTCACCCGGATTGCCAAACAAGAGAGCATGCTTCTTAATTCACCTTCGAAAGAACATGTACATAAAATGAGGGCTTTGGAGTGTATTCCTCTAATTATGGAACCGGAAGCTGGCTTTTACAAATCACCTCTTGTCGTGTTGGATTTCCAGTCATTGTATCCATCCATAATCATTGCCTACAACTACTGCTATTCAACATTGGTGGGGAAGCTACATGCCTTCGATCAAAAGAAGAACAATGTAGGGTATATGAAACATGTTGAATTACCAAACGGTTTAGTTGATGTCCTCCTAAAAAATAATGGGATCACCACATCTCCTAATGGCTTCATGTTTGTGAAAAGTTCATTTCGGAAGTCCATTTTGGCGAAAATGTTGACGGAGATCCTCAACACCAGAATTAATATGAAATCGTTTCTAGGGCTTTTCAGGCAGGAAGAAGATCCAGAGCTTTATAAAATCTACAATTCACGACAAATGGCGTTAAAGCTTATTGCAAATGTTACTTATGGTTATGCTTCCGCTTCCTTCAGCGGAAGAATGCCAAACTCAGACGTCGCGGACGCAATTGTTGCTACTGGGAGAGAGATTCTTACCACATCCATCGATTTGATTGAGTCTGGAAATTTCGGAGCGAAGGTGGTGTACGGTGACACGGATTCTCTTTTTGTTTATCTTCCAGGAAAATCCAAGGCAGAAGCATTTAAACTAGGAAGTGAAATAGCGAACTACATTACTGATCAATTTCCTGATCCAGTAAAATTGAAGTTCGAAAAGGTATATCATCCTTGTGTTTTGTTGACAAAAAAGCGATACACTGGCTTCAAGTATGAGTTCGAAGATCAGGTAACCCCTCAGTTGGAATCCAAAGGAATCGAAACCATAAGAAGGGATGGAATCCCCGCTCAACTGAAGATTTTAGAGAAAGCATTGAAGATTTTATTTGAAACAAAAAATTTGAGCCTCGTTAAGCGGTACACTCTTGACCAGTTCTTGAAAGTACAATATAATCGCGTCGTGATCAAGGACTTTTGCTTCGCGAAAGAGGTAAGGTACGGAACTTATCAGAACGAAGCATACTTACCCCCAGGTGCAATAATTGCACAGCAGAAGGTGTTGAAGGATGCGCGAAGCGAGCCACAGTACAAGGAAAGAGTTCCCTACCTTGTGTATGAAGACTCAAGTAAGCAAAGACTTCGCGACCGATGCATCGCACCTGAAGATTTCATCCGTACATTGAGCACTACAAGCCCCCTTAGTTTAGACTACGATTACTACATTATCAAGGTTTTAATTCCACCGTTGGAGCGGGTCTTCAACCTCATGGGTGCCGATGTGAGAGCGTGGTACAAGGAACTTCCAAAGAGAAACAAGTTTGCTGGCAGAGCCGGCGGTGTGGGATTAGCTGCCTTTGTCATCAGCAACTCATGCATGGTGTGCTCCACAAAGTTGGACAATCTTGAACACCTGCTTTGCAGAGAGTGCCTTTCACGGAGTCCACAAGTTGGGCTCTATCTCAGCTCAGAAGAAAAGGCTGACCTGAGCAAGGAACTTGAATACTCTAACAAATGCTTGAGTTGCGTCGCATCCAACTTTGGTTCACTCCGAGACCGCCACCGATTCAGTGGCTTGTGCGTGAATAAGGACTGTACCGTCTACTACAAGCGAATTAAGCTCATCAGCGAACGTCGTAGCGGTCGACTTATTAGAACCCAGATTTGGGAGAGATTAGAAGAGGAGTGGTAATTACATTTGTATTATAGTTTAACCAACGTGCACCACAACTTTGCCCTTTGCTTTGTGTGTGGTTACTTTATCAATAGCATCCTGGAATGCATCAAGCTCATGGACGCTGTCGATTTGAACATCTAATTTGCCTTCTTCAAATAATTTGACCGCCCGGTCAAGATCTTCTTTCTTTGGTGCCAAAAGGAAAACACTGTAAATGTAAGGAAGTAATCCAAGGAAGTTAAGAAGAATCCTCCATCCTGCCGCAATAGATGATATCGCGATGGTAAAGAACGAGGTGGAGCCATATGTGTGAATCACGTCACCGGTAATAGTGACGTAGGTGCCGCCCTCGGAGCGGGGCTTCAATACGGCTCCGATATCAATAAACAAGTCCAGATTGCCAACACAGTCCAAAATTAAGCCAAATTTCTCCGACTTGGCCTCCTCGGCAAGAGGCTTGAAGAGCGAAGAGTACTGAGTGTAATCAATAATTGAGTCGGCTCCCATGCGGCGCACATCGTCTGCCGAGCTTCCAGAGCAAACGGCGACCACCTCCTTAACGTCGGGGTCAAGCTTGCAAAGCTGGATCACATAGCGTCCTACGGATGTAGCACCTCCAAGAACCAAGACCCGGGCATTAGGTGTGCGCCTCTTGTCCAAGATCTGTATAGCCGTCGAGAGAACCAATGGGAACGACGCCGCCTGCTCTAGCGACAAGTTGCTTGGAGTTCTGGTCACCGGCTGGTCGATCTTGGAATTTGCATCGAGTAGTAAGTAGTCGGCCAAAGTGCCCGGTCCACGTAACCGCCGATAGTAGAGACCTTGGACGGTGTCGCCAACCTGAAAGTCATTCTTCCGATTGGCCTCGGGACCGACCGCCACCACCGTGCCGGCATAGTCGATACCCAATCCGAACCGGTGATTGATCCAACCAATAAACCCAGGCGTGGTGGCCATTGCCGTGAAGTCAACGGGATTCAACGACGCATAGTTCACCTTCACGAGAATCTTGTTTTTCGGCACGGCATAGGTGCCATCTTTCTGCTTAGCCAAGCGAAACGAGTGTGATGTGAACGACGGAGTGTCTGCCTTGCTTCGGTAGGTGACCGCGCGGTACTTGATCTCGGGGCCGTCAAACTTCATTGGCCGCACGGCTGAAAAGTTGGAGTTCATATAGTCGGGAGTCGCAGCAACTGCAAGTGCGGGGAATTAGCGAACTTTCACGCGGTCGCCGAAGGCGCTATTTACGATAAGCGAATTCGCCACTGCGGCACCCAGCAGCTAGCCAAGCCGGTGGCAACAATAGGCTCGAGAACTTGGGGCCACGGTCCGCAAGTGTCATACTGCACAAAGAAGGTACCAGAATAGCATGTGTTTCCTCTCGAGGCCAGCTCGAGGCCAGCCCGAGGCCAGCTCGAGAGTACGTCCCAGCTACCTCTATATGGCCAGAGTAGCAGCACCAGACCGATGATTCGGGATTAATGGAGGCAATGGGATGGCCCTGTTGACGTATTGTGCTGTGCACGACATGCCATATCGCGGCCAGCGGGCGATATCGCCAGCATGCCGTTGCCAGCGGGATACGAGATGCGGCCTGTGGCTGCCGACGACCACGAGGCTTATGTTGCGACGCTCCTGGTGTTGACGACGGTGGGTGAGATCACGCGCGCGCGCTTTGACGGGTTGCTTGCGCACTGGGCGCAGCGGCCCGAGGTGTACCGCCCCCACGTTATTGCCAACGCTAGCGGCAAGGTGGTGGCGACCGGGATGTTGCTCGTGGAGCGCAAGTTGATACACGGGTGCGGAACCGTGGGACACATCGAGGACATTGCCGTGGCAGCGTCCGAGCAGGGAAAGCACTTGGGCCACGCCATGATCTCGGCATTGACGGACCTTGCCGAGCAGCTTGGCTGCTACAAGGTGATTTTGGACTGCTCGCCGCACAATGTGGGCTTCTATGAGAAGTGCGGGTACAAGAACGACGGCGTGGAGATGGTCCGGCGCTTCTAGACCGCGCGGGACCTACGGGGAAAAAAATCATCACTTGTGCATGCTGGGTCCGCCAAGGAAGCGCTGGAGGAGCGCTGGCGGACGTCTATTCCTAGTTATACAATTCCATCGACACGATTGAGTTGCCGCGGATGACCTGGTGTTAGTGCTGGAGCGTGCTGGCGCCGCTGTGATACGTACAATCGAGCCGATGCTCGTGGAGGCGCCCTTGCCCTCCTCGGTGGCCTCGGAGAGGGTCACGTTGAGAAATACCTGCGTTAGTAGGGCTCATGAGCCAAAGCACGGGTCACACATACGTCGTAGCCACGGAGCGTGCCTGCCACCTTGCGGGTGCCGTTCAACTGCACCGCCACCTTCTTGTTCATATACTGGTTAGTACTGCCTCGCTCGGCGCCCTGTTCGTACGTACATTGTTCAATTCCGGAGCCGACACCATTGCTGGCGGCAACGGCCGCGAGCGGCCCCCATGGGCGATGGGGCGTGCGCGCACCGCGAGCTCTAGGCGGCCCGCGCGACGCGTGCAACCGCATGGCCGGCGTGGACATAACGTCGCTCAGCGACCTTCTAGGCACGTCGCCCGAGCAGCAGTCGGGTGCCCTGCGGCGTGCCCTGCGCATGGAGCCCAAGGTGCTCTTTGACACCAACGACGAGGAAGCTGCCGCCGTGGTGCTGGCGGAGCGACAGCACGCCCAGCTCGTGGCCCAGCGGCACCGGTTGGCCGAGCACCGGCGGCAGCTCGTGGCGCAGATCGACGAGTTGCGGGCGCAGGCACGCCGTGCAGAGCGTCAGGGTGACACACGGCCGTTTCCGGCCCGGATCGACGACCTTCTCCGCGAGAACAGCGCCGAGTTCGCCTCTGCTGGCCAGAGCGAGCCTCTCCTCGACTTGGACGCAAGCGAGTCTGCTCTCCGCACTCTCAACGTGCTCCCGTCCACGGACTGGGTGCGGCGCCTCGACATGGCGGCGCGGTTCTATCCCAACGTGGTGGTGGACGGCGCCAGCACCACCAGTGCCTACGACGGCGACGACCTCGTGCGCGTGTACGCGTTTCTGCTCCATCTGCTTCTTCTCTTCCAGCTCCGCGTGACCATGCGCGTGACGGCAGACCACGCCATTGCGGGGCTCTCCATCGCCAGCGACGACTTGGACCGCCTCAGCACCGTGTGCCCATCGTTTGTGCGCTTGCTTGAGCACGACTTGCTTCCGGGGAACAAGATCAGCTTGGTGGTGCGTGGCGCGGTCTCCGTGTCGCAGATGGTCCAGAAGCGGTCGCTGGCGCTCCACGCGCTCTTGCGCCGCCACGCTGCCCTCGTCGACCCGGCCTCGCGGGTGGCCCCGCTCGCCCAAGACGCCCCGCTCGAAAACAACCACACCTTGGCTGCCGTGCTCAAGTCCTGCGACAGCGTGGCCCTTGCCGTTGGAGAGCACACCGCCACTCTCGTGTGGACCATTGAAATGCGCGACACCGTCGTCGGTGAGGCCGAGGCAGACGTGTCTCTCCACATTGTCAAAAATGCCTCCGGGGCCCCGATCGACGGCGTGCAACTGTTGTTTTCTTCGCTCGTACAAGACTACGGCGTGGTCGAGGCTACCTCCCTCGTGCTCCGCAACACATTTGACTTGTCAGACTAGCTGTATATTATGCATTGCATCGTAATTAAATGTCCACTGTAACTGTCTCTGCTTGCAAGTCGATGCTAAAGTGGCCCTTTTTAGTGTCGCGCCGCTGTGCAAGCCACTCGGTACAGTAGGAGATCAAACTGTACACGTAAGCGCTCTTCTCGTTGCCGCGGTCAAAGTCATGCACCGCGGTGAATTCCTTGCCGTCGGCAACAAGGTTCAACTCGATGCAGTCTTCGTCGGAACACTGGCACAAGAGGTTGTGCCCCGTGCTCTCATAGATGTGATCTTCGATGCCGTGGAGGAGGTCATACCTGATGTCTTCCCACTCCATGGCAAGCAAGCCCCCATCGGTGGATTTCTTGTACTGGAAGAATCTGTATAGCCACTCTTCCAATACCTTCTTTTTTGCATCCCACTCCTTGGGATGGGCGTTCCTAGTAGCGTTTATCTGGCCCGATGACATGTGCACACGGTTGTTCCTGTCGTCCACAGTCGTTTCTTCGTCAAACGTCCATCTGGAGACAGGGCCGGCCGAGTACAACGCACGCACCTCTTGTAAGCCTTCAACGGGGAAGTGCACCGCGATACGTGATACACTTGCAGCGTCGCCTTCATCTGCGATATCATCGTCTTCTCTGGCATCGAATGTACTTCCCTTGACCGGCGACAGGGTGATGGCTTCCTTCTTTACCCTCTTCTTGACCGGCTTTTCCTTCTTCACTTCGTCCTCAGCTTCAATGTCGTCCATGGTGACGTCGTCTTCATTGGGCTCTCTCTCTCTCTTTGACTTATTGCCACGCTTAGGATTACTGTTGTGTTCTTCATCCGCCAAGTAGCGGAGCCGCGTCTGGTACATCTTCTCAGAAAACTCGACCTCGTACTGGGTGTCTTGATCGAAAGATTCAAGCTCTTCCTCGGGGATCATCTCCACAGGTGGAATCTTGTGTGGGTGTATTGGGTGGTTGGCAAGCTCCTCGGATGTGAAGTTGGTTTCCAAGTAAGTGTACATCAACCATAGAAACCTCATGGCCCTGTTCTTTGGCTGGATTCGATAGTTTAGAAAGAAGCCATCGATGAAGCTCAAAAATGCACTGTGGTTATTGTAGTATTTGATGATGGGGGTGCTGCTCATGAGAAAGATCAAGAGGATAGCATTCGTGTTGGGTTTCTTCAGGGGCGGGTTTTTTATCATGCTATCCAAGGAATTGACCGACATCTCGTGGTCACTGACCGCCTTCAAGATGGACTTGATGCGTGGGGTATCCTGCAAGGGCTTCGAACCGCCATTCACAGGGTCTGCCTGAAGTGAGGGAATGGAGTGGTATGTGCGCAACGTGGACCTCATTTCTGGCACAAAGTTGATGGTTGTGTTCATGCGCCCTGAGTTCACCAAGAGACATAATTTGCCCACAGACTTTCCCATCTCTGTGTCCTTGAGGAGGCGCTCCTTCAAGATGCGCGAGCACTTGGGCGACTCGGCCAATGTTCTCACGTAGAGCTCCAGAAAGTTCAACCTGGGGTTGTTGTTGACCCCGGGTATGTCGCACGGGGGAAACGGGTTGGTGAAAATCGCCGACTCGTCGTCAAAGAGAGCCTGCAAGAAGTCGTACTGGATTTCCTTTCTCCAAAACGGTTCGCCATCGGGTTTCTTCAAGAACCGGGAGCCCTTTGGTATCGTCACCGTTGGCACCTTTCGCTTTTTCTTATCGCTGTCCTCGTCGTTCAACTCCGACTCCGACTCCACCTCTACCTCTGTGGCCATTGGTTTTGCCGGTGCTACGGGAGCAATGGCGACCGGCACAGTCACAGCTGGCGCGGGCGCAATGTGGGCGAGGGTGGGCGGCGCAGGGGCGATAGGGGCAGGTACAATTGGAGCCTGCTGCACCGGGGGCTGGGACGGCACGGGCTCGATTCGTACCGGCGCAAACTCGCGTGTGACCGACGCCCGCCGTACTGGGTCCTGTGGTGTAGGTTGCGGCGGCGGAACCGCGAGCACCGCGGGGCCAGGTGCCGCTGTGGTGGTGCTGGTGTGGGGAGGCGGAGGCGGCGGAACCAAGGCCGCATCGCTGCCATTTTTGGACACAGATTCGTTCAGCTCACCAGTCTCGGGTTGCAAAAACGTGTCGTGTATGGGATCGTAGTTCATTTCGCCCGAGCCCCACGAAGAAACTGTCGGGTGGAAGCGTTGTGGAAACGAGCGCGTTTTTCAACTGGTGATAAGTGCGTGTACACACCAACTCGTCTAGGACAAGGCCCGGAGGCTCACAGATACCGAAACCACGGCGTGCTACAGACACATTTAGCTCACACAGGATCCTTCTCGTCTGGAAAGAAGCCCTTCCTCTGTGCCAGACACATTTGAGTGCCTGTTTTCCTGCGCCGTTAGCAACCGTGTTCCCTTACTTTAGACGGCACCGGTGCCAGTTCCCTTGCTCTAGTCCAGCCTACCCCCCGTAAGCTCCTTCGCACCGCCGCCATGGCGCTTCCGTGGCGTCAGTTTCAATTCTTCGAGGTGGTGCCGATCAAAGACCCTAATTTCGGAAGCGACGAGGCACTCTTCTCCAACCCCACACTCTCCGCTATCCACGCCACGAAAGCATACTTGGTGCTCCTGGTGAATGGCTGCTTTGTGCAAGTGATATCGCAGAAGTACACGTCGCTCCGCACGTTCCAGGCGTACGACGCGGGGTTCCACATCAGCTTTGTCAAGCCGCTTCCCGACCTGGATCTCGTGGTCACCCTCGCAGAGAAACAGGGCTCGCCGTCTGTGCTCCGCCTCTGGAACTTGGACAAGATTCTCGACCTCGAGGAAGATGCAGACACCGTGCACAAGTTCCAAACCGAGGTCAGCATCGCGAACGGCGCCAACTCCTACCCCATCAGCTGCTTCGAGTTTAAGGCCGACCTCTCGTGCGTGGCTGTGGGCTACACCAACGGCAAGGTGATTCTTATACGCGGCGATTTGCTTCGTGACCGCGGATCAAAACAGCGCGTCATCTACGAGACCCCGGACCCCATCACTGCCGTCGCCTTCAACGAGCTCGACGACGTGCTCTACGTCACAACCACGTCGAAGATCTTGACCGTGGCCACCACCGGCCGCAACCAGGGTAAACCGAATGCGGTGCTATCCAACAAGAGCGGCGTCGCCCTCAACTGCTGTACCATCGAGTCCGAGACTCAAGAGTTGATTGTCGGCTCCGAAGAGGGCTTGAAATTCTACAACAACATAAACCGCACCCAGACGCTTCTCTTTGAATTCAAGAAGAAGCAGGTGTTCAAGTTCAAGAAAAACTACCTTCTCATCGTTTCTCCGCCTGAGGAGACTGATTCCATGGACTCGCGGAGGCAGCTCACCAGGGTGCTAGTGCTCGACCTATACAACAAACATGTCTGCTTCTCCATGACCATCCCGAACAACACCATCAGTGACATCTTTGTCCTCTGGGACGATGTTGCCATGCTAGCATCCGACAAGACTTTGTACACTTTACACGAAAAGCCCATCAACCAGCAAGTTGAGCTGGTGTTGCAGCGCGATCTCTTCAAAATAGCATACAGATTAGCCACCCAAGCCAAGTTGCCCCGAGAAACACTATTGCGCATCCAGAAGCTTCATGGTGACCACTTGTACGAAAAGCTGGAGTACGACGATTCCATCCGCATTTACAGCAAGTGTCTTGATTTGTATCAAAAGGTTACCATTCTGGGTGACGGCGATGATGAAACGTTGGAAGACTTTATCATGAACATAATCACAAAATTCAAGGACTCAGCCAATATCGGCAATTTGACCGAGTTTTTGACCCACCTTTACCGCCTTCAGCTTGCCAGCAATGACCACATTACCTTACTACTCTGCTGCTACTGCAAGCTCAAAAGAACAGCAGACGTCGACGCCTTTATTGACGATCTTGACTTTGCAGATGATGCCAATGAGTATGAACAATCGTTGCAGAGTTTGAATTTTCCATTATTCATCAACTTGTTCAGGGAATGCGGGTACTTTAAACAGGTGATCCGTATGCTTTACAAGTTGAATCAACCGAGCCAAATTGTCGAGATCCAATTGAATGACTTACACCAGCCGAAGCGGTGTCTCAAGTACATTGTGACGTTACCAATTGACGACCTTTTGATCATTTTAATCGACCACTCGAAGAAATTGTTGAGCTGCCGTCCGTTGGAGACGACTAATTTGTTGATCAAAGTGTTTACAGGAAAGTACGTGGCAAGTGAAAGTCAACCCCAGCCGTATAACATCTCAAAAACTGATGCTACCAAAGAGGGAGACGAGCAGCCTCGAACTTTGACCAGCTACAAGGCATTCCTCGCATACTTTTCGAGCTCTTTGGAAGATAACCAAAGCGACCTCGAAAATGAACCCGAGGGTCCCACATACATGCCACCCCGTCCCAGTCTCATATATCCCTCATTCATCAACAATCCCTATGAGTTTGTCATATTTTTAGAGGCCTGTATTGAAGCCTTTGATCGGTACCAAGGCAATTCAAGTGACAAAAAGGATTTGCTCATCACCCTATATGAGATGTATCTATCCCTAGCGTCAGAGAAGGATAAGGAGGAATGGGTGGGGAAAGCGAAGCTCTTGCTACAGAACTACGGGAGCCTATTAGAGAAGTCGTCGCTACTTCTTATTTCCCATATATACGATTTCGACGAATGGGAAATGATCACAAAGGAGCAGTCAAATTTTGAAGAGACCTTGTTGCGTACGGCACAAGTCAATGGTGACGTTGCTGGTGGTCTCAAAGTGGTGCGGCAATATGGGGATGCGAAGCCAGAGTTGTACAAGAGTATGCTCAAGTTCATTGTTTCCAAAAAGGATGTGTTTGACAAAGTGAGTAATATTGACTTTCGGTTCGTGTTGACCAAGGTCAAGGAGAAGGACTTGATGTCTCCGTTGGAGATCATCGAGCTTCTCAGCTCGTCAGAGTTTACGACTCTTGGTTTAATCAAGGACTACTTGATCGAGCACATTGAGAGCATGGACCAAGAGATCAACAACAACGTCAAGTTGATCGAGTACTACGAGAAGGAGTCTACCAAGAACACCCACTTGGTAACTGAGCTCACGAGCAAGTCATTTGTTATTCAAAATAACAAGTGCTCCTTGTGTGGGATGAAGTTGGACTTCCCGGTGGTGCATTTCAAGTGCAAGCACTCGCTACACCAGAGATGCATCAGCAACTCCTCCCCCAGCAGTGCCACGTCCGAGCCCCTGTGCCCCCTCTGCGCTGACGGCCTCAACCAGGTGGAGGCCATCCGTGCCGAGCAGCTCAAAGCGAAGGAGGAAGTCGACTTGTTCGAGCTGGGTCTTGCCGAGCGTAAGGACCGGTTCAAGTACATGAGCAACTACATTGGCAAGGGCGTGATGGAGAATGGTTTCACCAACGTGGACTAGGCCTACATACACTAATGTCATGCGAGCATGCGTGCTGCAGCACGCCAAAAAAATGACACGCATCTGTAAATCTGCCGACGTGGCGCCGGTGGGCTGTGGCGTGCCCGCCGTACCGCCACGGTAACCGCATCCGTGGCAGCACGGCCCGGAGTGCACATTGTTGGAGTGCACACAACTGTATTTGCTATCGCTGTCGGCATATTATTCGCATCGAACAAAATAGCTGATAAGGGTCCTGCGTCAGACACGGAGTCCCAGCGGGACCACGAAGGGCACTGGCGCCTCGAATTTCAGCGGGCACTTGCGGCAACACTGTGCCCGCAGCCGCGCTTGCGGTCCTGCCTCTTGGCCCCGGCTGATGCCTTCCATCTCTCACTGTGTGCACTCCAGCAACGGTGTCTGGGTGTCTTGTGAGCGATCGTCAAGTCCTTGAGCGTGAAAAATTATCTTCTTTCAGCAACCCTTGAGCCTATAGATAGAGCCACGTCTACGTGTTTCCTGTCTGCCTCCAGAGTTATCCTCGCACCTAATTGAGTCCTTTGTGCCTCCATTCGTGACAAATATCGTCGTTGCTGCCTCCTTGTGTTCAGCTCCGATCTTTGCCGCCACCCCTGAACCTGCAGTTGTCCTGATCACGGGCAAAACTCTGCACATTTCCCGCATTAGCATCACCGTTTAGCTCAGCTCCACCACCCAGGATGTCTACCCCTGTCACCCCGGTTGCGAAGAACACCGCCCTTATCGACCTCCTCACCTGGAAGGACCCCATCAAAACGGGCAAGGTGTTTGGTGGCTCTTTCCTCGGCCTCTTGTCGTTGAAGTACATCAACTTGTTGAACATTGTGTTCCACTTTGCCTACATTGGCCTCTTGCTCTCCGCGGCTGCTGAATACGCCGGCCGCTTGGTGGTGGGCCAGGGCTTCGTCACCAAGTACAAGCCCAACACCACTGCCTACGCCAAGCACGTCAAGAACGAGATCTTGCCGTGCCTTGCTGACACCTTGGAGTCTCTTGAGTTCCACGTGCAGAATGTGGTGTACTCTCACAACCTCGAAGACACCTTGAAGGCTGCTGGCTTGTCGTACATCTTGTACAAGGCCACCTCCTACTTGTCCCTCTTCACCTTGGTCACTGTGGCTCTCTTCTTGACCTTCACTCTCCCTGTGATCTACATCTCCAACAAGAAGGAGATTGACGCCGCTGTGGCCCAGTACTCCCAGTTGGCGAAGGACAAGACCAGTGAATACACCAAGTTGGCCCACTCCAAGGCTGCTCCTCACATCGACAACCTCGTGAAGAAGTCCGGTCCCGTGGGCGACTACATCACCAAGAGATTCCCCACCAGAACTGCCGGCTCCGAGGTTGGCGTTGGCGCCGCCAAGAAGACTGATGGCCCTGACACTGCTGCTCCCGTGGACCACTACGCTACTACCACCGGTGCCACCAAGTTCCCTGAGGTGCCCACCGCGGTGGCTGAGCCCTCTGTTGTGGAGGAGTTGGCCGAGGAGGCCAAGAAGCACGAGTTCCAGGTGCCCGCGTCCTCCTTGTAAGGCTGACGGGGTGTATTTATTGTTTTCTATTTATTGCCCTGGTAAGTACTAACCTTGAATATGTGTACATGCGTAGAATGCTAGGCGTTGCCCTTGACGTGCGGCTCCACGCCGTCGGGGTTGGCCACACGGCGGAAGCAGCGCACGAATTTGGAGCCTTCGTTACGGGCCACCTTCTGGCCCTCCTCGGTGGCATTCATCATGATCTGCACGCATCGGTCGGCCTGCTCCTCGGCCTCGGCCAAGCGCTCGAACAAAGGGTGCTCGTCGAGGTGCTTCACCATCCAGTGATGCAAGTCTTCCACGTCGGTGATGGTATATATTATGCCGCCCTCGCGGAGCACAAAGGCGTACTCACTCAAGAGGGTGCTGGTGATGATTCTCGCCTTGTGCTTGCGCTGCTTGAAGTGGGGGTCGGGGAAGCAGAAGAACATCTTGCTCAACTGGCCCTTGTGGAAGAAGTTGGGCAAGAACTTCATAGCGTTGCCGCGCAACACGGCCACGTTCTGGTAGCCGTCGGTGGCAGCGTTTTTCTGGCGCAAGGCCATGATGCGCTGGTCGACAAACTCCGTCACCTGCACTCTGATCTCCATGCCCAAGGCGAGGGTGTCGGGGAACTCCTGGGCCAAACTGATGAGAAGACCACCAAAGCCGCAGCCGACATCGGCGATCTCCACCTGGCGCAGCATCTTGCCGGTGGCAGGGTCAAGATAGTGGGGGTAGAGCCTGGCCCAGTTCATGGCATCGGGCAGTCTGGGGTAGTCCAAGGCGTGGTCTGAGAACGGGTTGGAGTGCGCCCGCTGCCGGTGGAAGCGCTTGCGCGGCAATTCGAGGGTGCCGCCCTCAGCGGCCTGGCGCTTGGCCTCCTGCTGCTTTTTCCTGTAGGCGCTGCGCTTGGTCTCTTCGCTCATGGTGAAGCGATGAGGAAATTTTTCGCACCCTCGCTATCGGGAAAATAAACCTGCGAAATTGGGACAAGCACGCGAGCACCGGTGGGGGGAGACAGGCAGGGCCGGGCAGGCGTTGCTACGGGCGGGCTATACCTCATATATGCTATTTACAGGGATTCGTCGTCGATGTCCTTGCGCCGCTCGTCCAACGTCAAGTACAACATGGTCAGAGATGCCTCCAACGTGCGCACCAAGCCGGCACCACCCAACACCGTCAACAAGCCGGCCAACTGGCTCTGCAACTGCTCGCGGTTGGGCAAGTCCTTGAACGCCTCCACGTCGGCACGGTTGTACACGGCAGACTCCACGCGAGCGCCCACGAGAATCAACTTTTCTTGCGCCTGGTTGAGCACCTTGAGCACGCTGGCCACCACCGCGGGGTCGCTCTTGGGCACGGTGATCACCGCCGTGGGGCCGTTGAGCAACGGCATCAATGGGTGGTCCGCGTGACGGTTGCTCTCGGCGGTGGTAGCGTCGGCAGGGTCGTCCTCGTGGGCCAGGCGGAGGTACACCTTGTATATGCTGTTGCGCACCATGTTCAAGCGCGCGCCCAACTTGGTGAGCTCACTGCGATACCGCTGGTTGTCTGCCTTCACGAGGTTGTTGTGGTGCACGTACAAGAGCACCTCGTTGGTGTCGTTGAGATACTTGTAGTAGTCGACGAGGAAGGTCTTGCGGCTCAAGATGTGCTTGCCGGTGGTGCGCAGCGCGACGTCGAGGTACGCTGGCGCCGCGCTGTACCACCGCACGGGGGCCGTGCGCACCACGGGCGCCCGCGAGAGCGCCCACAACGTGCCAATCGCCCTGCGGAACATGCTGTCTTGTGGTGGAGCTGAAAAATTTGAGACCGCTCCGGTTGTGCACTACCGGACTGCAGACAGTCCGTGGTCCCGTGCGCATCTCTGGAACCTCACGGCGGTCTTCTCTTCTTATGTTGAAAGTGTAGCATGGCGCATGTTGGAGCAGCGGCGATACCTGTTAAGTTGCTGTAAGCCGTTGCGAAGCGTAGTCGGGTGGCTTGGCTGAAGAGCTGCTTGCGTCAAAGGCAGGCAACACCGTCTTACAGCCCACAGCCATATTGCGCCTCGCCTGAGTCTGATTCGCGGCTGCTTACCACCCGACCGCGCCCAGTTTCTGTACAAGAAGGACTCCTCTCGCAATCTCTGAGCCTCTGCGGCCCCAGCTGGCCCTGTAAACTGCGCATGGCGTGCGTTGTTGGGGTAAGCCACACCACCGCGACGCAAGGAATGCCAGCGCTAAATCGGAGCAGAGGCAAGCAAACTGTAGCGGAGCCGGCCTGTGCAGCCTCGCGTCACCTTCTTCTTCACTGCCAGACCCGTCTCTAGCCTCCTTGCCGGGGCCACGGCCCTCCGTTGGGGCAACCGTGCCATGCTGACAGGTGTTCCGCCTGCAGGACTCCTGCAGGACCCTGCTAAAATTTCTCCGCCCCAGACTGGCTTCTTCTTTAGCACCACTTATAGTTGAGCACCAACTGTAGGTGGGAGAGATGCGCGGGTCCGGCTATGGGGACTTTGTGGATCTGCTCGCGCGCGCTGGCGCCGTGCCACTCCATATGACACTGCTGGACGAGAGCAGCCCCGGGCGCAAGCGAATGCGCCAGGCGTCCGTGGGGGGTGACTCTGTGAGCTCCCCTCGGGCCGCCGCGGCTGCCGCGGCGGACGCGGGCACCAACGACGACGGCATCGGCTACGTGGAGATCAAGAAGCTTGAGCACGGTACCCGGAACCTTCAGAAAATCATCCGGCTAATTATCGACGAGGCGCCGCTGCTTGACGACGTCAAGCGCATGGTGGCCCTGGACCTGCTCGACAGCCGAATTCGCGTGGACTTGGCGGAAAACCGCCTCGTGCAGCTTGCGGCGCTGCTCAAGTCTGAGCACGACGCCGGGAACTTGGCGGTGTTTGACGCTATTCTCAACAACGGCGACGACTTGCCCCGCGCGGTGGGCTCTGCCGCGCCAGGGAGCTTGAGCACTGTCACCTTGGACGATGAAAGCATCTTGCTGCCGGAGACGCCGCCCGAAGACGGTTTCCCGCAGTTGCCTCCCATCCGCGACCCCCACCTCTACCTGAGGGTGTTCACCCACAAGTCCACCATTAACAACAAGTCGTACTTGATCCAGCTGGAGCTCCTTCTGCTGCACAATGAGCGGCTCGAGTTTCTTGGCGATTCGGTGCTCAACAATCTCGTCACCATCCTCATTTACAACCGGTACCCCAACGCCGCCGAGGGCGACTTGTCGCGCATCCGCTCGCTGCTTGTCAACAACGTCACGTTGGCCGAGTTTTCCATCATCTACGGTTTTGACCGCAAGTTGCATTCCAACATTAGCGACGACGTGATCCGCCAGGGGAAACAAAAGATCTTTGCCGACACCTTCGAGGCCTATGTTGGTGCACTTGCCATTGAGCACGAGCAAGACTTTGGCGTTATCAAAAAGTGGTTGGGCAAGCTCATGGAGTCCAAGTTGCAGCAGTTTGATCAGGAGTTGAATAGTCTTGAAGAAGTCAACAAGGACGCCAAGTCTCAGCTCTACTCTCTCGTGGGCTCGGCGGCGTTCCACCCCCACTACCAGGTGGTGCAGACGGGAGATGGCGCATCAAAGCCCTACATTGTGGAGTGCATCATGGGTGAGGACAAATTGGGCACGGGCATGGCGGCGGGCCTCAAAGAGGCTGGTCTCCGCGCTGCTATGATGGGACTCAAGAACAAGCCGCTATTGGAGAAGTTGAGCCAGATTAGATTGAACATGGACCGCTCGCAGTCCGTTGTTAGCAACAAGTCTCCCACCACTGCGGCCACGGAAACCTTGCGGCCCAGCGAGCCGCCAGCCAAGCTTCCTATTGTCGCCGACCCCGACGCTGACGTCGACCTTGACGCGCGGAACAAGCTCTACGCCATTCTCGGAAGCAAGTTGGGGTTGCTTCCCGAATATGCCTGCGCCGAGACGGACAAGCACTACTTCCGTGCCGAGCTTCGCATCAGGGACACTACGATTTCCGTTGCTACAGACATTTCGAAGAAGCGGGCCATGGCGCGCACTGCTATGGCGGTCTTGCAGAACCAGGATGTGCTTCATGCGATAAGTAACGAATAATTACGATTCCCCATCACCTGTAGAGGAGCTAGTGCAAAGGTGCACGAAGTTGGATCACGAACGGGCCGCAACATAGTAAATTACAGCCTCTGCTCCCTCAAGGAATAGGTCCCTTGGCCCAGTTGGTTAAGGCGTGGTGCTAATAACGCCAAGATCAGCAGTTCGATCCTGCTAGGGACCACTCCTCATTGGGCGTGTGGCGCAGTTGGTAGCGCGTCCGCTTAGCATGCGAAAGGTCTCCGGTTCGAATCCGGACTCGTCCACTTTTTTTGGCCCGTTGGATATTTCCCTCCTGCATAACCCGCGTCACATTGTGGGGCACGAATCGCGAGGTACATACTGCAGCACTTCACCACGAGATCGTGTCTTTCTTGAAAGCGTGGCCATGGCGCAGGAGGAGGTGCTGGCTGGCTCCAGCGCGGCTCAGGAGCCGCCCAAGCACTTGTCTGAGTTCTATCTGTTCATGAACAATAAACCCTACACCGAATCCACATCTCCCGCAGGCAGTCCCGATTCCCGCGCTCTGGAGTCGGCAGGCACTCGCAGTGGGACGCGTCTAACGCGGCAGCCGTCATTCAACACATTTACGTCGTTTGCGCCGTCATTGCGCGATCTCGCGAACATCGTGCTGGCAGAGGATTTTGACCACACGGTGGGTACCTACGCCAAGGTGCTTGGCTCCGCGGCCAAGCTCAGGCAGGCGCTCGCCACCGTATCCGCTGCGGCCAGCGACTTTGGTCGCGCACTTGAGGACGCTGTACATGACTGCCCCAAGGTGAACCATGGCCGGGACGTGGCCAACGGCTTGGTCAACGCCGCCGGATTGCAGTACATTGTGGGCAACAACGAGCACATACTCGGACGCTTGCTTGGTGAGCACTTTGAGGAACCATTGCTGGCAGAGCTAGCCGAGCTCAAGGCGGCGTACGCCCAGAATAAGAGACACTATGAGAAGGAAATCCGCGCCCTCACGAGGGCATTGCGCCAAAAGGAGCTCGAGAACATCAAGCTTGCCAAGCTGCGCACCCGCAACTTGAGCGCATACAAGAATAACTTGGTCGAGCTCACCAACAAGCTCGATGAGATCGATCGCATGAAGCATGACTTCTACCAAGAGACTAATGCCTTGCTCGAAAGGTTCAACGCAGACCACCTTCTTCCCCGCACCGGGGCCATCGTGCGAGCCCAGCTCGAGATGCACGAGATAGTGGCCCGCAAAGGCTGGAACGGCGGCGGGCTTGACGAGCTACTAGCAATCTCGCCTGACCTATTTGCCCAAGCCGACTCGCCAGAAGCAATGGCGGCTACGTCAGTGGGATCTTCCCCGTTGATGGATGCCGAGGAGACATTTCGGCACTCAAGTGATGACGCTGACCATCTGGATGCGGTGCAGCAGAGCTCCCCGCGCACAGATGTTGATCCTGCGGCGGACGAATCTTTCACCTTGCCGAAGCTCGATACTACTCACAGTTTCATCTCGCCGCATAATAGGTCGCAAGAACTACTTCTGGCCGCTGATAAGCAAGCTGTTGATGGAGGTAACATTCTAGATGATGTGGACACATAATTTACTCATCGAAACTCTTCATTGGCTGCATGCCCCATTTCCTGAGCATCTCAATGTCCTCGTCCCAGCCATTGCACATGGTGGTGAGCATTTTCTCGCCAGTGAAAATAGCATTGGCTCCTGCCATGAAACAAAGGAATTGTTCATACTCCTTCATGGTGTATCTTCCAGCTGACAATCTCACAATAGACTTGGGCATGATCAAACGTGCCGTCGCGATCGTTTTGAGGATTGCTTCAAGAGAAAGCTTCCTCTCAGACGTCGGAGGAAGGTTGGCAAGCTCTGCTTCTATTGGGGTGCCCTTTATGGGCACAAGCCGATTGATCGGGAGCGACTCAGGATGAGTGTTCAAAGTGGCCAAGGTATGGAGAAAGCTTATGCGACTTTCGTCTGTTTCGCCTAACCCAAGAATGCCTCCGGTGCATGCCAGGATTCCAGCATCTTGGACGTTTTTGATTGTTTGCAACCGTTCATCATATGTTCGCGTGGTAATCACATGGGGGTAGTACTCTCTAGATGTATCAAGATTGTGATTGTACGCCGTGAGGCCTGCCTCCGCCAACACTTCTGCCTGCTTGGCATCAATCATACCTAGAGTCACACATGTTTCCATGTGGAGTTCATCGTTAATTCTTTTCACCATTGTCGCTATCCTCTTGAGCGCAGATTTGCGCCCGACCATGTCCCTCCACGCGGCACCCATGCAGAAGCGAGTGGAGCCGTTTGCAGCTGCTTCACGAGCTTTCTCCATCACCTCGTCCACAGAAATAATCTTCTCTGCTGTCACTCCTGTCTTGAACAGGGAAGATTGTGCGCAGTATCCACAATTCTCGGTGCACCCGCCAGTTTTAATAGACAAGAGGGTGCAAAGTTGAACTTTCGTGGGATCGTGGAACCTGCGGTGCTGCAACTGTGCTTGATGCATCAACTCCATCAATGGGGTGTTGTAGATCTCCAGAATTTCTTTTTTGGTCCAGTCATTGATTGGGCTGTCAGCCTGAATTGCCCGCATCAAGGCTGGCGGATAATGCTGAGTCGCGGGTGTGGTTGCGAGTCTCGGCTTGCTAGACTTCGCTAAGGTGCTGTATAGACGCTTAATCATCGACATAGTAGCAAAGTACAATTGCGTGCGATTTGGATCTGATCCAATGCTCAGGCAGAGCAAGTTGTTACAAATTGGGTTAATCCACCGCGGATTTGGGTAGTTGCAGCATGACTATGAGTCGCCCGGAGTCAACATCCCAACACCGATGACTCAGGGCTGTGCCCTATTAATCACGTGACTGGTGGTATGCATCTTTGTTATTGTGCACGACTTCGCATTGGTTCAACTGAAAAATTTGAGCTTCAACTGCTTTATCTCACTAACCACATCAATAATGGCTCCTATTGTATGTATAAGAACTAAGGATTAAGGAAGCAACCCTTTGTACGGGCTTATGAGTTCAAGTGTTTTTTAAGGGCTGGTCCCAAAATTTTTCACTTTTCAGTGCATGCATCGACAGCCGGGTGATTCTTCTCGGAGAATTGCCGGCAACGAAGTGGTACTTGTAACACAACCCGTCCCTGGGCTATGCTGTCTTTATCACGCGTGATATGAGTGCGGTAGGCTAACTGGGAACAGACCAACAAGAAGGCTAAGGCTGCTAAGAAGTTCGTTGTCGACACCTCTGCTCCCGTTGAGAACGGTGTTTTCGACCAGGAGGCTTACGTGAAGTACTTGGTTGAGCACATCAAGATTGAGGGTATCGTTGGTAACTTGGGTGACGACATCTCCGTCTCCGAGGAGGGCAACAAGGTCGTTGTTGTTTCCAACGCCAAGTTCTCCGGTAAGTACTTGAAGTACTTGACCAAGAGATACTTGAAGAAGAACCAGATCAGAGACTGGATCAGATTCGTGTCCGTCAAGCAGAACCAGTACAGATTGCAGTTCTACTCTGTCGAAGAGGAGGAGGAAGACGAAGAGTAAATATCTGTACTATAATTAATGATGCACATTGAGACGAGTGTAGTATCTTGGAGCGTGCTTATGCAAAGCCAGGCGTTGTCGGGTGTTGGTGGAGCCCGGCGGGTCCAGTGCATCAGGTCTGCTGCTACAGCGGTATCGGCTGCTTATGTAATTGCACATTGAGCTCAGTGTACCAAATGCCTGGCACGTGATACTACAACCCGATGCTGAGGGCCCTCACAACAGGCTGAAAAGACGGAGAGTGGCTTGTTATGTGTGGGGCAATCCCGTGAGGGGTTCTGTGCTGATGCTGTGCCCTACACTTCGCTGCGCCCGTAGGCTGTACCCATAGTAGGTGACCGCAGTTCTGAAAGAAGCGGGGCTTACGCTGCGAATCGAGGCACAGCCGTGCTGCCTAATTTTTAGTAAGCGTGAGACCAAGACGACACTTCTGGCCAGTGGCCAGCTCGTCACTATAGTACTACAAAGGTATCTGGTCCCAGGCCACTTACGGTCCTGCCTCCAAACTTGTCCCAATGCCGTAACATGCGAGCATATAATACCCGCAACGAGACTAGCGGTTCCGCTCTCCTGCACCCGAGAGTCATGGCCTTACCTTTTGAGCAGATGCCATTGGTCCCCGGGGTACCGGATGCAGGACGGCGGGAGATGCCGGCGCAGCACTGGCATAGCCGGACGTTAAATAAGACCCCGTAGCCGACTATTGATGTTCTGTAGAAGTTTTCTCTGCTCCAACTAGTTTCGTTGTCACAGCAGGACTTACCAGCAGAAAGTCCGAGTTTGTGGAGACCTGCATCCGGACACCCAGCCTGTGAAAATTTCTACTGCACCGTATATAATCCTCGCGGATTTCTTTTCCTAGAGAGTTAAGTGGGGTCGATCTGTCACAAGCAACGACTACCAGCCAACCAAAAGCCCTTAAAACATACCAAAAAAACGATAAAACAAAAATCCACTAAACTCGTCCAGCATGGAGACCATCACGAAATTGTCGATGGCTGTATGCCCGTTTGTTAAGCACTCGAGCGCCCAGGGTTTGAGGCAGATGAGCCAGAATGCTGCTCTCTCTACCCAGGCCAGACAGTGCCCGTTCATGAGACAGGCCATGTCGAAGAGAAACTATTCTCACGCCTCGCAGCCGGTCAATGCCACCGCTGCGCTGGCCACGACGTCGGCCACCGTCGACACTGTCGGCGCTGCCGGTGCTGCCCCGTACCACTTCTCCCAGGCAGACTTGGCCTCGTCGGAGACTGTTTTCGACTACACCGGGTTCTTGGACACTGAGATGGAGAAGAAGCGCAGCGACAAGTCGTACCGTTTCTTCAACAACATCAACCGGTTGGCCCGCGAGTTCCCCATGGCCCACCGTTCTCTTGAGGACGACAAGGTCACTGTCTGGTGCTCCAACGACTACCTCGGTATGGGTCGCAACCAGAAAACCTTGGAAGAGATGAAGCGTGTTTTGGACACCTACGGCTCCGGTGCTGGCGGTACCCGTAACATTGCTGGCCACAACATCCACGCTATCCGATTGGAAGCTGAGTTGGCTGCGTTGCACAAGCACGAGGCCTCTTTGGTGTTTTCGTCGTGCTTTGTTGCCAACGACGCCATTTTGTCCTTGTTTGGTCAGAAAATCAAGGACCTTGTTATCTTCTCCGATGAGTTGAACCACGCCTCCATGATTCAAGGTATCCGCAACTCTAGGGCCAAGAAACATGTGTTTAAGCACAATAACTTGGCTGACTTGGAAGCGAAGTTGGCTCAGTACCCCAAGTCGACTCCCAAGTTGATTGCCTTTGAATCCGTCTACTCTATGTGCGGCTCAATTGCGCCCATCGAGGCTATCTGTGACTTGGCTGACAAGTACGGCGCTTTGACTTTCTTGGACGAAGTGCACGCTGTTGGCATGTACGGTCCCACTGGTGCCGGTGTCGCTGAGCACTTGGACTTTGACTTGCACCTCAAAAACGGCATCGAAAACCCTGTCAGCAACACGGTTATGAACCGCGTTGACATGGTCACCGGTACTTTGGGTAAGGCTTTTGGCACTGTTGGTGGCTACGTTACCGGCAAAGCGAGAATGATTGACTGGATTAGATCCTATGCTCCGGGCTTCATTTTCACCACCTCCTTGCCCCCCGCCGTGATGGCCGGCTCTGCCGAGGCTATCAGAACCGTGAGAAGCTCCATTGACGCCCGTGTTGCCCAGCAGAAAAACACCAGATTTGTCAAGGACATGTTTGCTGACGCTGGCATTCCCGTGGTGCCCAACCCCTCGCACATTGTTCCCGTGTTGGTTGGCAACGCTGCCGACTGTAAGGCTGCTTCCGACATTTTGTTGGAGAAGCACAACATCTACGTGCAAGCCATCAACTTCCCCACTGTGCCCATTGGTCAGGAGAGATTGAGAATTACCCCCACCCCCGGTCACGGCCCCGAGCTTTCGAACCAGTTGTTTGAGGCCGTCGACTCCGTGTTCAACACTTTGAACTTGCCCAGAGTTTCGGACTGGAAGAGACAGGGCGGTTTGTGTGGTGTTGGCGACGAGAATGCCGCTCCCGTCGAGCACATCTGGACTGACGAGCAATTGTCATTGACCCGCGCCGACATGAACCCCAACGTTCACGAGCCGGTGATCAAGCCCGTTGGCGTCAGCTCTGGTGTGCTTGCCTACTAGTTACCTCTACGGGACGGACCCTCCAACCAACACTGTTTTCAATATAAGCCCGACTAGATGCTGTAGCCATCGCATTGTTGGTATGTGCACGACTTGGGCGTGATGTTTACGTTTGGCGCGCGCATCATTACTGCTCCATGCTGATGGATCGGCAGCGCAAATTGCGGCTATATGTTGGGCGGCTAGTGAGCTCACTTGTGCCCGAGTCGTTTGGCGATGTCTACATCCAGAGTGTGGCGGATGAGGCCGCAAATTTCCTCGCCGCTGCGGGCACCGGCGCCTCCCCACGTTCGCTTGACGATCTCAACACCATCTTCAAGCGCCTGTTTCTCAGCCGAGGACTCCACAGCGAGTGGGCGCAGTTTCTGTCGATAGTGAGCCAGCTTGCGGGACTCAAATCGCCCGACCAGGTGGTGGCGTACCTCGAATTACTCGCAGGACTTGCCGACAACGAGCCGCTGCGCGACGCTGACTTGCACTCCTCCCCATACAAACCGGCCCCCAACGCCAACTCCGTGGGCATTTCGCTCAAGGACATCACCGCGCCGTACTATGAGTCGATCTCGGAGGACTTTGTGCTCTCGTACGTGTCTTACACGCTCCTCGGCCTCGACTCCAAACTCGTCACCTTCAGCAGCGACTCCACGTCGTTGGAAATTCCTCCCTCCGCCAATAACAGCCACTCGTACTTGTTGAGCCGCATATTCGAGGTGGCTTTGCTTTATCGCAAATTGAGGCAGTTTGTGTCCACGCATCCAGCTGGAACCATGCTGTCCCCAATAAAGACCAGCTACCTCAAGTGTGTGGAAACAGAACTCAGCAAGTATGTCGAGTTCGTCAACACTTTGTTCCACGAGCGTCCTGATTCGCTAATTTTCGTCTATAACGCAACCTATCTGTGGGTGGTGGTGTTGCGGTTCTTGAACTCATCCTTGGCAGATCTTGATGTTAACGGGCAAGAATTTTTGTCTCAGGTTTACAAATACTCAAAGTATGGTGATTTGCGAGTAAGGAATTTGTCTGTGGAATGCTTCAACAACATTGCTGAACCCTACTATGAGATTTTGGAGCACTGGGTCTTGAGAGGCGACTTGATTGACAACGCAGACGAGTTCTTTGTGAGCTTCGATGTGGATGAGGATCACTTTCATGATATCATCAAATACCACGAGGACCGTGTGCCTGCATTCCTTGCCTCCGTTGATCTGGACATCAGTACCAAGATCTATCACATTGGTAAGACACTCATCTTCTTGAATAAGTACTGCAAGGAACTCGAATTCGTTAACCAGTACACGGAGAAATATTCCGACCAAATTTTCCACTTGCATCAAGGGCTCCATTCCATGTCCATGGGAGAGATCTCACACCTCATAACTACTCAGTACAAAGAGCTTACGACCTACTTGACGATCTATATCTACAAACATAATGAGTACATCACGCATTTGACCAATTTGAAAAATATACTTTTCACCAACGCCACCGACTTTGTCACCACTCTAATGGAGAAAGGATCGACTCTCTTCAACGAACCATCAAATTTGTTGTCGTCAGGCAAGCTTTCGGCAATCCTCATGGACTCGATCACACACTCGTCCCTCAAGAACATGAGCAATAAATACCGCGAGAGAATCGACGCAAGGATCTTGGACTTGAGCCACGGTAATATTGGGTGGGAAGTCTTTACGTTGGAGTACAAGCTCGATGGAGTGCCAATCAATTATCTCATCAATTACAAAGGTGCACAATACCAATACTTGAGGGTCTTCAATTTCCTCTGGCGGTTACGGCTGTTCAGCTACATGCTCAATTTAAACTTCATTGAGAGTGTGGACTTGAAGCGAAATGACCTCAAGCAGCTTAGTCTCAAATACGGCAGCCTTAGAGTTGGCTTGAGAAACAGAGAATTCATATCCCTCACCCAACAGGATCAAAAAATTGTTTGGATAATGCAAGCCTTCAATTCAATTAACTTGATACGGAACAACTTCACACGGTTTTTCAACAATTTGGTCCAATACGTTACAGAGGATGTAATTGAAGATCGGTTTAATGCGTTCATGGCTCAACTCTTCAAGTCGCGGCAATCGCAGATGGTGCAAAATGGTCATCTTGCCTTGCTCAATTCTGATTTTGTGGCTGCATTAAAGGAGCAAACAGAAACCCCAAGCAGCAACACTCCTTCAACATCTAGTCTCAACTTGAATCAATATACCATTGACGAGATAATAAAACTCCATCAGGATTATCTTGCGGGCATCACCAACTCAAGACTCTTGAACGAAGATATCGTGGGAAAAGCCACCGGCCAACTGTACATTGAGCAGATATATGCTTTCGTGGAAAGCGCCTTCACATTCCTCAAGAGCGCAGAGGAGTTCAACTCCGTCCTTGTCAACTACATTTCTGTGTTGAACATAGAAGATAACATGGGTTTGAGGGAGTACGAGGCGGATGTGGAGCTGTTGGAGGATGCCCTACACAAAATCTTTGGCCGCATACGAGGGTTGGACAGAGAGTTCCGCGCCCGGCGACAAGGATTTACGAAAGATTTAAGAAGCGACGTTCACATGCGCGAGGTGAGTCGCCTCTTTTGACCATGTATAATAGTGTAATATAGTATGTCGATCACTTGTCGACTACTGTCGCAAGCAACGTAATCACATAAACTTCATACCGAGGCTGCTTCCCCGGAATCAGGGCTCGTAACGCTTATCCCCAGATTTTACGAATTTATGTACCCGAGATAGCATGGCCGGTATACTAGAGGCTGGTTTTGTAGCATAAGCACAGACACTAATGGGCCAATGCTACTGGCTGCTTACTCGCTGTACTGCTGCATACACAAAAAATTATTTTTAGGATTTTGCACCCATACCACTACCCCGGGGCATATTCATGAGATATGACACATCAATCCAGTCAGCAAATGAACAATCACCAATATACTACACAAAGTTTATACCACAGCAATGCTCTATGAGAGCCATTACATCTCGTAAACTTTTGAGTCCGAGCGACACCACGTATATGCCATCACAACTACGTATAGACGGTGCTAGTGTGTCTTCACAGGTATACTGTGGGGCGCACGACATGTCGCCCGGAGACGGTAACGGGCTACCCACGGCCAGTGACATAGGAATATCGTGCAGTGACTACAAGATCGTAGCGACACGAGTCCTCGGATCGGGTGAACACAAAATCGAGCCGTGCCTGGCACTGTTTTGTTGTCCACGAGCGGCTAATGCAAAATTGCGCGAAGGTCCGAGGAAGTTAACTTTCACAGTGAAATATATAAAGGACGCACAACACTTGCACCAAAAGTAAATTTTATTTCCCGGGGCACCAGAAAAAACCGAACCGATACGCCCACCACGGAACATATACTCTTGTGGTTCAATTATAGAGCTTTGAAGCACCAGACCCTCTAGACGAAGGTTCAGCTAATAGATATTCCTACCCCACAAAAAATGGACGAAGTTGACAGTGCAGTTGCCGAGAACGTAAAGTCGTTTTCCAGCGGTGGATTCGGTGGAATCTGTGCCGTGTTGACGGGCCACCCATTTGACCTCGTGAAGGTGCGTTTGCAGACGGGAGTCTACGACAATGCCCTCGCCGGCATCAAGAACACGTTCGCCAAGGAGGGCCCGCTTGGATTCTACCGCGGTGTGATGCCGCCCTTGTTGGGTGTCACGCCCATGTTTGCGGTGAGTTTCTGGGGTTACAGCGTGGGAAAGCGCATTGTGACGTCGACGACGGAGAGAAAGGGCGACGAGTTCACGCTCAACGACTTTATGGCCGCGGGTTTCATCTCCGCCATCCCCACCACGTTGGTGGCGGCCCCGTTTGAGAGAGTCAAGGTGATGATGCAGATTCAGGACGGCGCCAAGTCTTCGATGGGGTCCGTCGTGGCGGAGATGTACCGCACGGGCGGTATCCGGTCGATTTTCAAGGGCTCGCTCGCCACGTTAGCCAGAGACGGTCCCGGCAGCGCCATCTACTATGCCACGTACGAGTACTTGAAGGCAAACTTGTCTACGCCGGGCAAGGACTTGAGCTTGGGCGCCATCAGTATTGCTGGTGGTTCTGCCGGTGTGGCTATGTGGTTGACGGTGTTCCCCATTGACACCATCAAGTCGACCCAGCAGTCGAGCAATGTCAGCACCTCCATCTTGACCACCACGGCCAACATCTACAAGAAGGGCGGCCTCAAGGCGTTCTTCCCCGGCGTGGGCCCCGCGTTGGCGCGTTCGTTCCCCGCTAACGCTGCCACCTTCGTCGGCGTCGAGGTGGCGAGAAACTTTATGGACAAGATCATCTAGTATTTATTCGAAAATCTATCTCCACCACGTAGCGCACCGCCAGCCAGAGATAACCGCCAGATATCCTGCACACAGCTGTCGTCCGCACACCGTTTTCGCTCCCTCAAGATTCAGGAGACCACACTCGTCCCGTCCACGAAAATGCCGTTGTCTGACGAAGAGGTATGTGGCGACCGCGGCGGCGCCGATGGTGCTGCACAAGCCAGAGTGATTACGCGACGAACACGCACTAACAACAGGCCAATGCCGAGCTCCGCAAGATGAGGGCCTTCATCGAGAAGGAGGCCCAGGAGAAGGCCAAGGAGATCAAGCTCAAGGCCGACGAGGAGTACGAGATCGAGAAGGCGTCCATTGTGCGCTCAGAGACCGCCGCCATCGATGCGCAGTACGAGCAGAAGTTCAAGAAGGCTAGCTTGGCCCAGCAGATTACCAAGTCCACCATCGGCAACAAGACGCGGTTGCGGGTGTTAGCCACCAAGGAGCAGGTGTTGGAGGAGATCTTCGATGCTGCCCGGGAGGAGTTGGCCAAGCTCTCGAAACAGAAGGGCAAGTACAAGCCGTTGTTGGCCGGCTTGGTGGAGGAGGGCTTGTTGGCCTTGCTCGAGGACAAGGTCACTGTGCGGGTGCGCAAGGCCGACACCGACGTGGTCAAGGAGGCCATCGAGGACGCGGTGAAGGCGTTTGAGGAAAAGAGCAAGATCAGGGCCGACGTGTCCATCGACGAGAACAACTACTTGGACGAGAACAGCGCCGGCGGTGTCGTCGTGGTCAACGGCACGGGCAAGATCGAGGTCAACAACACCTTGGAGGAGCGCTTGAAGTTGTTGTCGGAGGAGGCGTTGCCGGCGGTGCGCTTGGAGTTGTTTGGCATCTCCGAGTCGAGAAAGTTCCTTGACTAATCATTCAGTTCGATACAATGCAAATGACCATTGCCTGGAGCCTGCCAGCGGCGGCCAGCGCCTGTAGAGCCACCCGCCACCACCACAGACACCTGCCTGGCTGATGCCAGCGCCTGCCAGCCTGATGGTAGTGCCTGCATACAAACCACCGATAAGGCGAAAAAGTCACCGCCAGCTGGACCCACCAGCGTATTCATGTGGCAGCGAGGCGCGTGGCAGCTTGCGCAGCGAGGTAGCCACGGCAAGCACTCTGTGAACACGCTTTTTTTGCGGCCGTGCGCCAGGCAGTGGCGCTCCGCAGCCCTCTTCCATCGCCGATGGGCATCGCAGCCACGGAGCCGCCCCCGGGATGGTGCGAGCCGCCGCGAGGAGCCGCCGCATGTGCTGCCTGGCCGGCTTCGGCCCATCGCCCCGAGCGACGCCTACGTGTCGTGCACCATCTTTGACGCCCATGGCAACAATGTGGCCGTGCTGCGCAAGTTCCCCAAGATGGAGTTCCTCAAGCAGAACAACTTGTACCCGCGAGACTTGCGCAAGATCGACACCTCGCTGATCGACGTGATCCCGCTGATCATGGTGCGGACCAACACCACGCTCGTGAACTTGCTCCACATCAAGGCCATCGTGAAGAAGGATTGCGTCATGATCTTTGACACCCTGACCCCCAGCATCGCCGCCAAGCTCGGCCTCTTCATCTACGACCTCGAACTGAAGCTCAAGGCGCCGCTGGGTGTGAGTTATGAGTTCCGCGCGCTCGAAGGCATCCTTATCTCGGTGATGAGCTACCTTGAGGCCGAGCTCCGCACCCTCTCGCAGACGTGCGGCCTCATTCTCGCCGAGCTCGAGACCGAGGTCGACCGCCACAAGCTCCAGGACTTGCTCATTAAGCTGAAGGCCCTCTCTGCGTATTACCAGAAGGCCGTCTTAATCCGCGATGTGCTCGAGGACTTGCTCGACAATGACGAGGACCTTGCCGCCATGTACCTCTCCGAGCCCCGCGTGTTCGTGCCGGGGTCCCAGCTGGTCGCAGACTACGAGGACTTGGAAAACATCCTCGAGTCCTACTACAAGCAGTGCGACGAGTTTGTGCAGCACGCTGGCTCCCTCATCAAGGACATCAAGTCCACCGAGGACATTGTCAACATCATTCTCGACGCCAACAGAAACTCCCTCATGCTCTTTGAGCTCAAAATCACCATCCATACTCTCGGATTCACCGTGGCCACCCTTGTTCCCGCATTCTACGGCATGAACTTGATGAATTACATCGAGGAGTCCCACTTTGGTTTTGGCGCTGTGGTGATCGTTTCCATTCTTCAAGGCATAATCATCACCGCGATGAATTTCCGCAAATTGGGCCAGGTTCAAAAGTTGTCCATGATGAGCGGGAATAGCGCGCACTATGCTCAACCAAAGAGAAGAACGCTCCACAACTCTAGTCCTCTCGGGCTCATGAGACGAAACAGTTGGTACCATAGACTCTTTTGGGGTCAGAAAAATACAAAGTACCATCACCCCACCTCCAGGGAAAAGGATGTCATTTGGAGAATGATTAACGACCACAAGCCATTGAAGTAATAGACTCTGTACATAGAACACGATGATACGACTAATGCCAACCCTAAAAGTGTATTATTATATTACAAATGCTAATTCGACTCCTCCTCGTTGGAATCCGACTGGTTGATCACAGCCTCGCTCTCATCCTCGTCGCTGGACTTGGTGTACACCGGCAACTTGTCATCGCCATCTTCCGCTTCTTGCATCTGTGTAACCTCTTCCTCGTCGTCAAACTTCTTATGCTTACCCGTGCTTTCCCCTCTCTCAACGGGCTGCGCGTCTCTTTCACTGCCAGGCTTTAACAAAGTTCCCTCCAAGGAAACCACCTTGCTTGTAGTGCGTATATTCTTGATGGTGAATTTGATCTTGCCTTCCACCCTCATCTCATTCTCGTCCTGCCAGTGTCCAAACGATTTGAACTTGTTCTTGCCATTCTCTTCGTCGACCTCATCTTCCTGGTTCGGGATGAACTTCCAATCCTGAGGAATATTGAACTTGTTGATCGAAGCATTGAAAGTGTCGTGGACCAACAATCCAATATGCGAGGCAGTTTGCATGTAGCTGTAGCCTTCCAAGGTGTCACCAATTTGGGGTCTCCACACCAAGAAGTCCACTGTGACCCACAAAAAAGTGAAGGGGGATGAGTCGCTGATCCTAGCAACGGTTACGCCGTCCAGCTTGTTGTCGTTGGAAAGCTCAATTCTCGAGAACGCAAGGATCACACCTTGGGCTTTTGGGAAGTATGTCATCACGAGGGGATCCAAGTGCTGAGCTTTTATACCATTGATAGGGTCATTCATGTGGCATGGAGCCACTGACACATAAAGGCGCGTGGTGAACTTGTGGAAGCATTCAGAAATACCATCCGCATTCATGGGGTTTGAGCTCTTTGGAATGATGAGGGATCTTCTCCGCTTGGGAGCCCCGTTTGACACCAGCACCTCAGCCCTTCTCTTAACCTCAGCCATTGTAAACAATCTATTGGTATGCCCAGCGTCAGTTGTGGTGCTGTACAGTGCCAGGGTCGTTCGCAGAGGCTCGCTCAGGTGCAAACTGCGATGAGGGACGAATTTTTCGAATTGTGCATCACACGACATTTGACCGATGGTGACGGCTGCAACTTCAAATGAGCCGGCTCTTCAACTTGGACAACCTGCTGTCTGATGAAGGCTTCGATAATGGTGGCACGGAGAACACGCCAGGCCCTGATGCTGCCTGAGCCGTCCTCGCTTGAGATCTAAAGTTCAAACTCTCCTCTTTCTTGAAGAGTGCGTCTTTCTTTCTGAACGTTGGGTTGGCACCCATTGGGTGCCGGAAAAGAGCAAAGTTCTTCAAGATCCGATTGGTGAATTCCGAAGGAGCATCCTCAGCCTCTGTGTACTCCGGCACACCCGTGAAACGAACTTTCTTGACCACAGTGTCGCCCACGCTTTCCAGTTCCGTGCCCGATGACGATGATCCCGACTTGATGGAGCCATCAGGTAGTGATAGCAAGGTACTGGAATCTGTAGGAGAAGCGGGAGAGCAGATTTCAATGTTTTTCTTTGCATTTATCCGAGCGAGTTGTTCTCTTGTAGCGGGCTTTCTTTGCTGGGCTTGTTGTTGTTGTTGCTGTTGCTGTTGTAGTTGCTGTTGCTCTTGTTTCTTGAGCTGCTGCTGCTGCAAAATTGTGGCGGCTGCTGCGGCAGCAGGAGACCGCGTTGGGCCTGCGATGGCATCATGAGGCCGAATCTGGGTCGCGGAAGGATTGTTAGGATCGAATACTACCGCGCTCAAAGTAGGCTTTTCTTGGGTCATCAACGCACCTGACCTGGCACCTTCACGGAGGTGTTGCTGCAAACGCTGGTTTGCGCTTAGTGTCTTACTCTCAGTGTTGGAATCTTCTTCAATGATGGCAGGCTTAATGCGGTTTGGTGTTGGGGACACACCCAGAGAGCCTGCTCTCGATGTGGACGGCAGACGCTTGACAGAGCCGGAAGGTGACCGGGCAAATTTCAACGCTGCAGCAGCACCCGAGGATGCTGGCGACGCCGGCGTGAGACTAAAGTCAATCTTGATTGGCTGGGAGTTGGAACGCCGTCTACCACTCACGTCCAGCGTTGTGGCCGGTTCAGCTGCCGGGCGAACAGCGTTCAAGTTTGTAAGTGATGAGTTGGTATTGAGGAAAAGCATGGAATTAGGGCGCGGCACCGATGACGGCGCCTTGGTGTGGGAGGGAGAAAGGAGCATTGAGTGGCGATTCATCGAATTGATAGAGGACTTGCGGGCCAAGTTGGTGCTGCCGGTACTGGCGTTGCTGGAGATGCTATTGATCGATGATGACCGCGATCTGCGGGTGGGGGTGACCTCAAGCAGCTTTACGCCCAGTTCTATATTGGTGACGGGGCTAGCACTCTTGGGCGCTGGCTTTGGCTGGGGCGGCGGCGCCGCTTGTTTGGGCTGGTCCTTCAGCTCAGCCTTTTCCCGCTCCAGCTGGATCTTTTGGTACACGGAGATGAGGTGCTTTCGAGGTAGGCTGTGGGCCTTGCGGAACCGGAGCTCGCATGTTATCCAGTTGAAGCCAAAGTCCTCGAGGCGCGTTATGGTGTTGTCGATCATGGCCTGGGCCTGGCTGATGAAGCCGTAAAAGTCCAACACGGTCTTGACGGCAAGATCGTGGCGGGCGCCGTTTCGCAAGAAGCGGGTGATGGTGGCAATGAGGATGCCGTTCTTCTTAGTCTTGTTGAAGAGGTCGTCCATCTCCTTGAGGAGCATGTTGCGGAAGTAGGCCACGTTGGAGGCATGCTGGGACAAGCGAAGGTCGTAGAGGTGGTCGTAGTTGGAGAGGTAGATGCTGCGAGCAAGGCGGCGGAGGACAATGTACAAGTCGTTGAGGCGGAGGGTGGTGGCCAAGAGCTTGTGCAAGGTGTAGGAGTAGTTCGGCATGGCGTGGAGGCAGGCGAGCTGCAGGGGCGGGGGCAGGGTCTTGAGCTGGCGGTACTTTGCCAAGTGGGGCCGGAGGCGGGCGAGGCGGCGGCGGAGGAAGGTGGTTGCGGTGAAGATCATGCTGATGTCCATGTCGATGAGCAGGGCCTCGACGTAGTCCTCGTTGGCGAGGAGCTCTGCGTCGTCGGTTAGCTCGAACACGAGGTCCGGCACGAGGTCGTCGTCGGCGTCGACCGCCATGGGGGCGCAGATGGCCTCGACGGCGGCGTAGAACAGCGGCGGGGTGTCAGGGGCCTCGAGCTTGGCCTGCACGAGCCGCTTCTGGTACCCCTGGAGGCAGGCGGAGCAGAGCGCCTCGAGGAGGCGGAGGCAGCGGCGGGCGTCTGCCACGTCGGGGAGGGCGGTGAGCGGCACCACGGGCGGGTCAGGGTTGTCGTAGGGGACGTGGGTGACCGCGGGGGAGATGGCGATGGGCGCGGGCCTGTACGGGCGGAAGTGGGCCACCAGGTCGAGCCGCGGCGCGAACACGCTGTCGTTGATGGCAAACACGTTGCCGCACAACACCACGGCGAAGTGGAGGAGAGGAAGGCGGCGGGGGCCGTCGGCGGCGGCGTCGAGCCGCCGGAGGCCCGCAAGCACCGCCTGGAGCTTGCAGATGGCATACTGGTACTGGACGACCCGCGCGTCCGCGAAGGAGATCCCCTCGTGCATGGGGCGGGGAGGGCAGCGGTTGCGGACGTGGTCGCGTCGCCGGGCGCAAGTGGTGATCGCGGCCTGCACACAGGCAGGCGGGTCGCGCGCGCCAGCCGCGGCGTGTTTCCACGCTGGACGCCCCGAGCCGATGCCATGGACTACCGCGTGACGCTGCTTCTCACGGAGCACTTTGGGTTCCCGCCGCTTGCGGTGGTGGACGACGTGATCAACGCCGTGAACGAGCTCATGTACAAGTGCACGCAGGGCATGGTCACCTACCTTGAGCAGGCGCTCGGTGCGCCGCGGCCCGCGGACGGCGCCCCCGCGCGGGAGATCGACGTGGGCACCGCCAAGCTCGAGACGTTGCTCGAGACGCACGTGGACGAGAACTTTGACAAGTTCGAGTTGTACGCGTTGCGCAACATCTTCTCCGTCCCGCACGAGCTCGTCGACCACGTGCGGTTGCAGCACCACCGCAGCCTCGACTGGGACGCGGCGCGCGGCGGCGGCGGCGGCGGCGGCAACGCCGAGTTCGAGACGGCGGTGCGGCGCATCCAGCTCGAGCTCCGCCTCCGCAAGATCCTCCGCTTGCAGCTCGCCAAGGCCCGCAAGCTCGTGGCTGCGCTCCGCCGCTTCCGCGACACGGTGGCGCGGCTCGCCGACGGCGCCTCCCCGGACGCCGCCGCCGCGCTCAAGCAGCTCCGCCCGCTCGACGAGAACCTCTACTTTTTGTTGTCCCAGGTGGACGAGTTGGCGAAGCAGGTGCTCCGCCTCCACGCCAAGTTCGCCACCGACGTCGCCGGCGGCGGCGTGCGCGACCTCAACTTCCGGCCCACCCTCCGCGACCAGTACATCCAGGGCAAGTCCCTCCGCCTCCTCGAGAGCATCGGCGTGCTCGAGCCGCCCAAGACCCCGCCCTCAGACCCCGCCGCGCCCGTGCCCCCCGACGACGTGGACCGGCTCCGCGCCCTCAACGACACCTTGCGGCTGTAACATATGTAAAGTAATGTATTTCTCTTGTGCTGCCGCTGCGCCTGCCGCGCCCGCGCGCCCGCGCCTACGCCGGGCCCTGCGCGCGCTCTGCCCAGCTCGCCCCGCGCTCGCGCGGAAAGACGCGTGCGCACACCGTTTTCCAGCCAATGAAAAACACCTCCTCCTGTCGCTGCTTCTTTAGCAATGGCAGGCACCCTCAGACCAGACAGAGAGTTTCAGCGGTTCAACGCCACCAAGGAGGGCATGGGCACGTACTTCCGCTTCCGCCCGCGGTCGGTGGCCTTCAACTTGGTGTTCATGGCCTTGGTGCCGGCGGGGTTGACCTACTTTGCCTACGCCAACGACGGCCAGTACAACTTCAACAGAAAGTTCAGAAAAGACAAGGTCTTGCACGGCGAGGAGTACGTGCCCAGAGCCAAGGACTTGTAGTCGCGATACATTAGCATAATACACCCTATCCAGCGTGCTGTAGCCCGACCTGCGGTCGGTCCCGAGCGGCGCGGCGCACTATCTATGTGGTGTCGGCAGCCCGGCGGCCCTGGCACGCAATCTGTGGTGCCAAACGGCATTTGCCCCGCGGTGACTGGGTCCTTGCTGCTCATGTGGACCCGCAGGTGTCAAGTGTAGGCGTACCACCGAGAGGGCCCGCCGACTGGAACCAGCCGCCCAAACATATCGGCGAGCGTACTGCCCACAACCGATGCAGCACTTCTACCGCGTGCTGAATGCATTGCTTATATTATACACGAGGTCGAAGAAAAAGCGTAAACGCAGAATTGAAAAGAGTCCTAGTCGGTAGAGCCATTGAGGTCGAGCTGGAACAGCACCATGCCCGACTTCATGTTCTTTAATGGGCGCGCCTCGGTGGCACTGCCGACTGGAAACACCAGCGACGCCGCCTTCTTGAGCGAGGGCCGCTCGGGCGACAGGACGAGCGTCTTGGGTGTCTGCTGTTTTTTCTTTTTGGCCAGATTCACAATCGTGCTCATGTCGTTCTCGATAATGAAGGAGTAGTTGCTCGACACAGGGAAGGTGTTTGAGCAGTCACTCAACGAGAATTGCGGCTGGGAGCTTTTCTGGGGCGTGGTGGGCGCCACCATGAACGTGCTCGCAGACGGCGACACGGAGGTCGACACCTGCGACACGAGAGGCTGCCCCGCAAAAGACTTGGCCTTTTGGAGCGCTCGCTTCGGCGTCGACGCCGTCAACTTCCCCGCAGACTTCTTCTTCTTGATACCGTTGGATGGCGTAGAGAAGGTCAGCATACTGGGGCCGTCAGGGGTCCTCTTGGTGAGCTCCTCCACCTCGTTCGGGTTGGAAAACTCCTCAAAGGGGTCGTCCATGAGGAGGTCCTCGAGCTTGATCATGGCGCTGCCGTCCACGGAACTTATCGAGTCGGACGCGTCAAACGTTGAAAACACCTCGTCCGCAGGGGTCAACGTGAACGAGTTGGACGCAGGCGCCGTCACAAACTGGGGGTGGACGATATCGTCGTACTTGACACCAGTGTCGAGCGGAATGGAGACGACCTGCGTGCTCACGGGGTGGTGGGGCGCGGCGTAGGGGCCCGTGTCAAACTGCTTCGCCGGTCCGGCGCCCGGCGCAGATAGCAGCAAGCTCACAGGCACCACCTCGTGGATGGGCGATGGGATACTCACGGGCACGGGTGGCTGGTGGTCCAACAGAATGCCGAGTCCCGTGGCCATGGGCGGGTTCATGCCGGCGTGGTACACCGGCGACACCTCGCACAGCGCGTAATACATCGCCTGGCCGGGGTGCGGCAGCGCCTGCAACGGCGTCACCGGCACACCGCCCAGTGCGTACCGCGTCGGCGACTGGAGGCTGGTGTGGAACACAGGCGACGCCTGGCTGATGGGGGTGGAGTAGATGTCGTATCTATCCGTCATTACTATACTCAATTAGGAAATTGACTGCGATAGGTGGGTTGCGAGTCGAAACCTGTTGTCGACCACGCAAATGCAAGGATGGAGCTGTTGCGGCACCGGGACGGCGAGGTTTCGGCGGCGGGGGCGGGTGAAAAATTGGAGGGTATAGTCCTGGGGCCTCTGTAAGGGCGGCTCAGGCGGTCCAGCGAGAGTGGAAACGTGCTGTGCTGAGTGGAGGCGGTGCAGGGGTCCTCAAACTAGCGAGTAGCGACAAATAAAGGGCAGCGGAGAACGGGTGGTGTCTCGCCTCAGCTCCAAGGCGGGCCCTATTAGCGAAAGTGACTGGGGAGCGGAGCGGGCTCACAGAGCAGGAAGCACACGTGCAAACACTCGAGAGAGACGGAAAAACTCAAAGGTAAAACGAAGTTAAGCTCGCTCGCTGCGTCGGTTTAAGTGGAAAATTTTGGTGTCCCCTCTTTGGCACTATATAGGTTTCCAGCCGTAATATCTCCTCACCAGCGAACTGCGTGCGCGCACCGCCATTTCCGCGCGGGCGGGCTGTCGCTTTTTGGTTTTGTGTCACCGGGCTCGGTTGCTGCCGGGAGCACACGCCTGCGCGCGGCCCAATACAGTCAGCCACCAGCAACCGGGCCAGCATCCTGCAGAGAACCATACACGCCCAGGGTCCTCGTAGTTTGCCGATGGGCACGTCCGCTGCCGCCCCGGCGCAACCACGACCGCAAGCCCGTGATGGGTACGACGCCGATAAGTACTGCACACGAGTGTATTTCGCCGAGGGGGTGGGTGGGGCCAGTGGCTGCCCGGCCGCCTTGGCGCGAGAGGTCCCCCCATGGGGTTGGCGTATTTTTCATGTGCACTGCGTCGCTGCGGGCTTTATCACCGTGCGGCGCAGCCGATTATGCAGCGAAGCTTCGCCGGCAAGGTGCCATTTCCACTGCGGCGCGTGCAAGGCCCAGCCGCACGGCCCACACCACCGTCGAAACCTACGAGGGGGATATCCTAAACCATATATCATAAACATATTCCTGAAATAAATACCATTACCTTATCCATGCGGTCCTCCTGGTGGACGCCATATTTGTGCCACCCAGTGTCTAATCTTCTTACCATTGTATGCTGATGCAATCCTCTAACCTGTTTCCTCGTATGGTAGTGTGAGCCCTGTCTTGTATGTTACATGTACCGGTGGAAGTGCTCGTCTTCCAACCAGCCGACCTTCTCAAAGGCGGCAAAGAGCCTGCTGGCCTTGTTCACGTCGATGCGACACGCCTTCTGGGCGTCCGTTCTTCTAAACTGCATGCCGCTGCGCATCCGCGTCACCTTCTCAAAGAATAGCCTCCGCTTCGAGTCCAAGTAGACGTTGCAGGGGAGGCGCAAGATGGACGCGAGCGTCAACTCTGCGGGATGCAACTTGTCCTTGTTGGGGTCCTGAGACAAGTCCATCGGCTGTCCCTTCCACTCCACCTTCAATGCGCGGGCATTGCCCGTGGGGAGGGTGGCAGCGGGCGGCAGGTAGTCGGGGATGTTCTCGTCAATCAACGCCTGCTGCTGTAACGAGATGGAGGTGCCGTTGGCAGGCGCGGTCCTTCTCTTCTTGGGCGACGACAGCTCCTCCTCCAGCGCCACACGGCTGGGCGCCTCCTTCACTGCGCGCCGCGTTCTCACGCGGTCAGTTTCAGAGTCCAGGGCGCTGTAGTCTTGCACAACCTTTCTCTTGGGCCGGCGCGCGGGCGCCAGGACGTGCTCCTTCTCCGACATCACCACGTACTGGCGCAAGAACTTTTGATGGTGCTTCTTGTAGTTGCGCAAGTCCGACCACGGGCTGATGGTGAGCTTGTGCGAGCCGAAGCTCTCGATCTTGAACGGCCGCGCAGAGTCGAGGAACCGCGACGGCGTGACGTCATCTGCGGCCGGCTGGGGCTTAGAGCTGGACTGCTCCTCCAAGTGTCTGGTGGGAGAAAGAGGCGGAGACAAGGGCCGCGCCGGTACCACCTGTGGCGCAGGCGCCTCGGAGACCATCTGCTTGGGTTCGTTGAGCGGCGTGAGGCAGTCAACGCGCTGCGATGGCCTGGCAATGGGATGGAACAAACTCATGAGTGGGTGGATGTTTTGGAATGACTGTGGCTGCAATGTGTTCGATTGTGGTGTATTTGTGCGATGGGGGTCTGTCTGGGAATACAGAACGTGGGGTGGGGGTATATGTCTGGGGATGATTGGGAGACGTAGATGTGTGTTTGTGTGGGAAATCGTTTGCTTATAAAGAGATAAAATTTCTTTTTTAGTATACTCACAAAAAAGAAAGCATAAAAAGAAACCTAGTCACGTCGCTCGGTCCTCCTGTTGCAGCTCGTATTATGCTTGCGATCGCGCTGCGCCGGCTCGCGGTGGCGTCCCGGCGGCCTCTGCGGGCCGCGCAGTAGAGGATTCTCGAAGCGAGGCGGCTGTCGCGGGGCCCGATGGCGCCGCCAGTGCAACCTGCGAAGAAGGTCATCGCTGATAAGATGCGCCCCTGCATGTAGTCCAAAATTTTTTTGTGCATGTTTTATCAGTGGATCCCGGGGCGCTGGGCGCCTGGCTGAACAGGCCGGCACGCACGGGACGCAGCAATTGACCGCCAAAACTGCGGAGGCCAATGCCCACGCGCGCGGCCACGGAGCTCCACTCGGCGCCTACCGATGCCCCGCCGACCGTTGGTCATCAAAACATGTCATCGGTTCAACCATGGCGCGCGCCCATAACGCACCCGTACACCTCGGGGTTTCTAGCTAACTCCGCTACCAGGCGCGCATGTGCCGGGTGTGGAGCAGCGGCACGGGACCATTGCCGCGCGAGCAGCCGCCATTGGCGGTCAATGGCGCGCGTGGAGGCTTCTGGGAGGCGCCCGCTTCGTCGCCCGCGCTGCAGCGGGCTCCGGGGCGGCAGTCTGCGGAGTGCATACAGTCGCAGATGATTCACGTCACCCTGGCATTACCCCATCGCGGCGCCTGGATTTGCACGTGCCGCTGGTCGCGTGATCGCATCTCAAGGCCGCACCCACCGCTCGCCAGCGCCATGCTCCGCAGCATGGTCGAGTACGCGGGAAAGGTCGTGCTTGCGCCCATGGTGCGACTGGGGGAGTTGCCCACGCGGCTCCTCAGTCTCAAGTACGGCGCCGACCTCGTGTGGCTGCCGGAAATCGTGGACAAGAAGATGATCACCTGCACGCGGGTGGTGGATGAGCGGCACGGCACGGTGGAGTTTGTGGACGCCCACAAGAAGGCGGTGTTCCGCACGGTGCGGGCCAAGGAGGGCGGGCGGCTTGTGTTTCAGCTCGGCTCGGCGGATCCCGCGCTCGCGGTGGCGGCCGCGCTCAAGGTGGTGGGCGACGTCGACGGCATCGACTTGAACTGCGGCTGCCCCAAGAACTTCAGCGTCCACTCCGGCATGGGCGCGGCGTTGCTCTCGACGCCGGAGCTCTTGGTCAGCATCTTGCGGCGGTTGGTGGAGGAGGTGGGCCGGCCGCACGCCACGCCGATCAGTGTCAAGATCCGCCTCTTGGACCGCGAGGACGCCGCGCCGACGTTGGCGTTGGTGGAGCAGATCTGCGGCACCGGCGTCGCCAACCTCACCGTGCACTGCCGCACGCGGCCGATGCGCAACCGCGAGAGCCCCATCCACGACTTTCTCGCCGACATCATTAGCATAACCGACAAGCACGGCGTCAGCCTCGTCATCAACGGCAACGTGCAGAACCGGCTCGAGGCCGAGCGCCTCCAGCAGCGGTACGGCGACCGCGTGGGGGTGATGATCGCCGAGGGCGCCGAGCTGAACCCGTCGGTGTTCTCGCTCACGCCCAGGCCGTGGAACGAGATCGCCGCCGAGTACGTCGCGGTGGCCCGCGGCGTGGCCAACCACTTCAGCAACACAAAGTACGTGCTCATGAACATGATCCCCGGCAAGTCGCCCGAGTACCAGCGGTTGTGCCTGGCCAAGGGCTACGACGCCCTCGAGGCGGTGGTGGCCAACTTTGACCCCGAGGACAGGCACTACGGCAAGATCAAGTTCCGCAACCTCCAGAGGGACGTGCTTGTGACGCCCGCGGAGTACGAGGAGCTCCGCCGGCAGGGGGCCGCGCCCGAGGCGGCGGCGGGGCCGGTCCCGGCGAGCGACGCCGGCCGCAAGCGGCTGCTGGCGCCCACCGACGCCGAGCCCGCGGCCAAGAAGCCCGCAATCAGCGTGTAGCGTAATTTACATTCATCACTATGTACATCAAGCGAGAAGGCGCTTGAACCCGCACCACGCGGCGGCGGCGCCGGCCATCATGGCCGTAGAGTAGCCCATGGGACGGAGCCCGGCGCTGCTTCTGAACAATGCGCCGGCGAGCGCGCCCGCGGCTATCGAGTTGAAGTCGTCGTGCTTCTCCCGGGCATAGTCCAACGAGGAATCGATGAGGTTGTAGGTCAACGTCAACACGCCCGCGGAGTTGCCCAAGTAGGGACCGCGCTTGGTGATGTGGTTCAAGATGGTGTTCAACTGCAACTTGGGGCTGGCGTTGGCCGGCATGTTCCTCACGCCCTCCTGGAAGCCGTAGGCGCCTCCGATACCCAAACCCATGAGATACACTGCACCTGTGCCGTAGCACAAGTCGTCGGTCCAGCTTCTCAGCGGGATGAGGCCCTTGGCGCCTTCAACCTGGTTCAACTGCTCCTCCTCCAAGTCGAGGTACTCGACGCCCTTGTCGAGGCCCGCCAACGGGTGCAACCGCTGGGTCTCGAGCACCGCGGGCAGCTGGAAAAACGAGCGGGCGTCCTGGACCTGGGCGGGATCGAACCCGAGCGAAGCGGACTCCTCCTGCTTCTTGCCAAAGAGCCACGACATTCTATGGTGCGGCTATGCTATGCTGTCGGCGGCGGTGCCGGATGTATGCTGGCGGAACTGGCGATGCGACGTGCGGTTCGGCCAGGAAAAGTAGCGCCTCAGAAGCTCTGCGTGCCACTGTACTGTGCTAGAAATGCGCGGAGCAAAAAACGGGGGTTTTGTCGGTGCTTTTCGGCCGTGGCGTTGCACACCCAGTAGTGAACGGTTTGGGTGTAGCTCAAATTTTTCAGACCGCGCCGTTACCCGGAGTGCGTGCGCGCACCGCTTTTTGCAGCCGGCGGCCTGCTGGTGGCTGCAACTTATGCTGCCCGCAGCATTCTGCACGCCTGGGTGTACTTAAGGCCGCGCCCGCCGGTGGTGCTCTTTTTCGCTCTCATGGCTGCGCGCCCTGACCCCCTTGAATTCCACCAACGAAAGCTTGATCTCCTTGACGCCATTGTCGCCTACAACCGGTGCCAGATGCGCCGCGCCCGTAGCGTGCTTCTCCCGGCCGTGGCCACCGCGTGCGAGGAGAATGAGTGCTTGCCCAAGTACTCGCCCCCGGCGGAGACCGACTTGGAAGCGTGGTCGCGCATGGCGAACATTTTGGGAAAGCGCGCCCTGCGGGCGAAACCGGCGCGCCCGGACATTCCCGCTGCGAAAACCAACACCCACTTGGCCACCTACACCCACCGCCTCCACGTGTACGAGACGTACTTGCAGGCCGAGTTGCTGCACCAGCGGGCGTATGCGCATACTTACACCGTGAGAGCCCGCCACGGCGGCGCCGGGGCCTCGGTAGTGTAGCTGCATCACAGGTGCAACCGCTGGTTTTTTTCAGCTTTTCGCACTGACTTTGAATAAATTTACAAATCTTGTTGGCGAATGTATTCGAAATGCATGCGTACATAGGTGCAATTAAGCCTTGCGGTCCAAGATCTCCTCGCGGTGCTCGACCTCGGGCTTGGGGTCCTTGTGACCATAGGCCTTGACGCGGCCCTCGAGGTCCTCCACACCGGCGTGGATCGGAGGCAACTCGTACGAGATCTTGACCACCTTCCACGGCTGCCACACTGGGCACTGGTTGAAGATGAGATCCATCTCCTCCAATGATCTGCCCTTGGTCTCGGGGTACAAGAAGTAGAGCACGGGGATCATGAGGAAGTTGATCACAGCAAAGATCAAGTATGTGTAGGACCCAATGTTCTGGAACGCCGGCGGCGTGATCATGACAATCAAGAAGTTTGAAATCCAGTTGCACGCGGTGGAAATGGCTGACGACGGTGCTCTCACCTCCAACGACGACAACTCCGGAGGCAACAACCACATCTCTGCGAGGAACGCCAAGGCAAAGAAGGTGTTGAAAACAAACAAAAACACCGCCGCCACGTATCCTGGCGCCTTGTTCGTGGCACTGCCGCTAGCATCCTTGGAGTCGGCCGACACCTTTGTGGTGATGGTCAACACCACCATGGAAAGACACTGACCAATGGCTCCGACAATCAACAATGGTCGCCTACCCAACTTCTCAATGAAAAAGATGGGGATTAAGGATGCAAGGAAGTACTCCGTACCGTTGCAAGCAGCCAAAACTCTGGAAATGAAGGGCGACATTCCAATGGAGTTCTCGTAGATTGTACCGGCATAGTAGGTGATAAGGTTGATACCCGAGATCTGCTGCATCAACTGAGCCCAGCCGCCCAAACACACCCGGTGGAAGTGTCTCTTTTCGCCCTGGCGGAGCAAAGACCGGAAGCTGAACTGGTCAGCACCGGCGTGCTTCTCCATGTTGATGGACTCCTGGATCTCAAGGATCTGGTCATCAATGAGTTTGTCGTTCGCCGGCAATCCGTCCAAGGCGGAGAAAACCTTTCTCGCATCGTGCATGCGGCCCTTGCGAATCAACCAACGGGGCGACTCTGGGAGCTTGAAGATGAACGGCAAAATCATTAAAGGGAAGATGCATTGGAACGCGACCGGGAACCGCCAAGCAATCTGCGAGTACAGCTTGTTGGGTTTATCGAGAAAGTAAAAGCCGAAGTCGATCCAATACGAGAGGGCGATACCGCATGTAATCATTGCACCTTGGATGCAGATAAGCGTGCCACGAGCCTCAGGCTTGGAAAGCTCAGACTGCCACACTGGCACCGTGGAGGTGATGTAGCCGTTGCCAAACCCGGTGATTACACGGGCCACAGCAAGATGGGCCACAGTGAAGGCACAGGACTGGAGGGCACCACCAATCATCATGATGAGCGAACCAATGAAAAACAACTTCAACCGGCCGAGACGGTCGCCGAGGTAAATGGTAGAAATCGCCGAGGTGAAGCAGCCCAACTCATAGACGGCAATGACGAAGCCCTGCAATGTCTGGTTGCCCTTGTTTCCTATTCTGGGGAAGGTGTCATCAAACGACGGAAGCGTAAGAAGCGAACCCATCACACCTTGGTCGTAACCGAAGAGAAGAAAACCGACACCGCACATCACGGCCACCGCTAAGTGGAGCTTTTCGCCCCGGAGGCCAAGATACAGATAACAGTTGTCATCGTTGAGAGCAGACTCGGTCTGCTCGACCGGATCCACCTTTTCACTATGGGTCGAAGCAGTAGTCGACATCAGAGACAAAAGGGGATTTACCCATCGGCAGCAGCACGCTATTTATACTGCGTAACCCCACATCGAGGCGCGATGTCGGAGCCTGTATCTCAATATGGACGCACGCTCAGCAACCATGCACAGTTCCCACATAACTGAAGTGCAGGTTTACGTCACTCTAAAAAATAAAGTCACTTGATGCTGTAGGAACCGCAGGCAAGGAGGGGTCGGAATGCGTGTCGCCTGGGGCCATTTGCGGCGCCCAGCAAGCATGCTGCTCACCATGGGGATGTCTAGTATTTGGTTCTGATCTTGGCGGTCGTGATCGCGGTGATGAGCCCTCGCTGAATCTTTGCTTTTTCATGCAGGGCGGGTGGCTGTTCCCCACTCCCCCATGGATTTAAGCTCTTTCGCGCAGGCTACATTGCTGTTTTTGTCTACAAGGGTTTGGGGGTCTGGTGCCCGGAACGAGACCTGCCACCCAAATTGGGTAATGGTGCCGTACAGTTGCAGCAGGTTCACCGAAAACACACCATTCGCCTAAACGACTATGTGGCTTGGCCGAGACAGTCCACCTCGATACCTGCGGACTATCGTGGGGTAGTTTCTGTCTTCCGTGGGGAAGGAGTTTTCAGTGTGGGGGCTCTGGTGATCTGGACCACCACAAATAGAATGCCCTGCATAATGTCAAGCACCTTGCATGGACATCATGTAGTAACAACCGTCATGTTCGGATTAGTCCGTAGCAATAAACGCCAAGCGTGGAATCGGACCGCGGAGTTTCCCCTGCCCCACCACAAAAAACGGTGTCGCCAGTGGACATGAAAGAAACATGTACCGCAAGATCAGATACATCGCAGCCATATCACGGTTGATGCGAGACAAGTGATGGTAAGACACCAGTGTTATGTGCCTCCACGTCTAAGCCATTTCGGGCGAGAATAGAATAGGTCTACGGGGTCTGGCTGCTTCTTAGAGCCTAGCTAAAAAAAAAACGACAATAGGTCTGGCGACGTGAGCGCCGCAAGGTGTAAGGATGGCCTACTCAGGTGTTAGGCTTGCTGCAGGTGGCCGACCAGTCCGCAAACATCAACGCGAAACGCCATGCAGCCTGGAATATACGTATTGTGTACCTGTACATAATCGTAGACACCCCACACCGGGGTGCCGAGTGTGCCTGCTGCTCGGCGCTGCCGCGGGCTCGCCGGGGACACGACCTGCGTCCGCTAACCAAGTAAATTGTAGTCCCCACGACCAATGTGTCGTGTGTGCACCGAGGCAACGCAGGAACCGCGTTGAGATGGACCTGCACCGTGTCCCCCGAGACCAGAAGTTGAGTCCTGTATATACATCACAACCGTTGGATCATGCTCAGTGTTACGCCACATGCAGAAAAGTACACCGCGCCCCACGCCGCGTCGATCGCACTCCGGCTTCGGGGTGCAGTAAGCGCTGGAAATGGCATAGCAAGCCTTCCCCAGCAGGCACTTGCTTCCAGACGCCATATGCCAGCTGCAGACGAACGCTGCTTGAAGAATCGGTACTAGACTCTAGCCGCGTTGTCAGGGCGGGCGTCCTGCCCATGCTCGTCGTACGTCAGCGTAGGCGCATTTTTGGGGACCCAACTTTTTTGTGTTGGGAAAACGACCTGCACCTTTAAATGCTGCGACCTGCTCTCTTGCAGCCAGGGAAACGACAGCATACTAAGCGCACGGTACGTTGAGAGTAAAAGCACATGCTGCATCTGCGAGCAGAAAGCGAGATCATGAGTGAAAATTGCGTGTGGCGGAGGGGCCTGGAGACGATGTTTCAGCTCCTGGCCCCCGACCACTGATCTGGCCACCACGGGCGCCAATGGAGGCCAAATGACGCCAAAGTCGCACCTTCAGTTGCTGAGTGCACCCTTCACGTGTGGGCCAAGTTTGAGCCTAAACGGCCTCGAATTGGCCGAGCAGCAACGGCGGCCATTTTCGCCCACTGCGGCGCGATGAACAAATTCGCGCCGCGGCTTTTCATCTTCCCTCTACGCTACGCCCGTGCATGCGAGCTGTGTATGCCCGCACGCGAGCCCATACTAACGCCAGACTCCTTGCCCGTCACGCCCCTGTACATACGCCGCTCAGTGCCCGTTTTATATCCTCCGTCAAGATTCAAAGCCTCTGGCAGCGCCTTCGCAAACCCAAGATGCCCGACATAATAGAGAAGGACTACCAGCACCTACACGTCAAGTTGGCGGACCACTTCAAGGGCCTCAACCTGGTGGCCGTGGCCGAGCCCGGCAAGATCACCGACTTTGTGCGGGCCCAACAGGGCCACACTGTCATCTCCAAGGTGTTGATCGCCAACAACGGTATTGCCGCCGTCAAGGAGATCCGCTCCATCCGCAAGTGGGCCTACGAGACGTTTGGCGACGAGCGCGCCATCCAGTTTACCGTCATGGCCACCCCGGAGGACCTCGCCGCCAACGCCGAGTACATCCGCATGGCGGACCAGTTTGTTGAGGTGCCCGGTGGAACCAACAACAACAACTACGCCAACGTCGACCTCATTGTCGAGATTGCAGAACGCACCAACGTCCACGCCGTGTGGGCTGGCTGGGGCCACGCCTCAGAGAACCCCTTGTTGCCGGAGAAGTTGGCCGCCTCCCCCAAGAAGATCATCTTTATCGGCCCCCCGGGCAGCGCCATGCGTTCCCTTGGTGACAAGATATCTTCCACCATTGTCGCCCAGCACGCCGAGGTGCCCTGCATCCCGTGGTCCGGTACCGGCGTGCGGGACGTGCAAGTCGACCGCGAAAGCAACCTCGTGTCGGTTTCCGATGAAGTGTACCAGAAGGGCTGCTGCCTGCTGCCCGAGGATGGCCTTGTAAAAGCCCGCGAGATCGGCTTCCCCGTGATGATCAAGGCCTCCGAGGGTGGAGGTGGTAAGGGTATCCGTAAGGTCGACAATGAGAAGGACTTTGTCGCCTTGTACCAGCAGGCCGCCAACGAAATCCCCGGCTCGCCCATTTTCATCATGAAGTTGGCTGGCGACGCCAGACACTTGGAGGTGCAGTTGTTGGCCGATCAGTACGGTACCAACATCTCCCTCTTTGGCAGAGACTGTTCGGTGCAGAGAAGACACCAAAAGATTATCGAGGAAGCTCCCGTCACCATCGCCAAGAAGGACACTTTCCACGCCATGGAGAATGCCGCCGTGCGCTTGGGCCAGTTGGTGGGCTACGTCTCCGCTGGTACCGTGGAGTACCTTTACTCGCACTCGGAGGACAAGTTCTACTTCCTCGAGTTGAACCCCAGATTGCAGGTTGAGCACCCCACCACCGAAATGGTTACCGGTGTCAACTTGCCTGCAGCCCAATTGCAGATTGCCATGGGTATTCCTATGCACAGAATCAGAGACATTCGTATCTTGTATGGTGTGGACCCCCACACTTCGACCGACATTGACTTTGAGTTCAAGACGGAAGAATCGTTAGTGTCTCAGAGGCGCCCGGCGCCCAAGGGCCACTGTACCGCCTGCAGAATTACCTCCGAGGACCCCGGCGAGGGATTCAAGCCCTCCGGTGGCTCCTTGCACGAGTTGAACTTCCGTTCGTCCTCCAATGTGTGGGGCTACTTTTCTGTGGGTAACTCGTCCTCCATCCATTCCTTCTCCGACTCCCAGTTTGGTCACATCTTTGCCTTTGGTGAGAACCGTCTGACGTCCAGAAAGCATATGGTGGTGGCCTTGAAGGAGTTGTCTATCAGAGGTGACTTTAGAACAACCGTCGAGTATTTGATCAAGTTGTTGGAAACGCCCGACTTTGAGGACAACACGATCACCACTGGCTGGTTGGACGAATTGATTACCAAGAAGTTGACTGCTGAGAGACCCGATCCAATTGTCGCCGTTGTCTGTGGTGCCGTCACTAAGGCTCACATACAATCCGAGGAGGACAAGAGAGAATACACCCAGTCCTTGGAGAAGGGTCAGGTCCCTAATAAGAGTTTGTTGAAGACTATTTACCCTGTGGAGTTCATCTACGAGGGCCAGAGGTACAAATTCACTGCAACCAAGTCCTCTAATGACAGCTACACTTTGTTCTTGAATGGTACCCGCGCCGTTGTCGGCGTTCGTCCCTTGTCTGACGGTGGTCTCTTGTGTGCCATTGGTGGCAAATCGCACTCTATCTACTGGAAGGACGAGGCGGCTGCTACTAGATTGTCTGTCGATGGCAAGACCTGCTTGTTGGAGGACGAGAATGACCCTACTCAATTGAGAACTCCTTCTCCAGGTAAGTTAGTCAAGTACTTGGTTGAGAGCGGGGAACATGTTGTTGCCGGTCAGGCCTACGCCGAGGTTGAGGTTATGAAAATGTGCATGCCTTTGATTGCCCTGGAGGATGGTGTCGTTCAGGTAATAAAGCAACCTGGATCTACGCTCAATGCGGGTGATATCTTGGCCATCTTGGCTTTGGACGACCCTACTAAGGTGAAGCATGCCATGCCCTTTGAGGGAACTTTGCCTGACTTGGGTGACCCCTTCACCCAGGGTGTCAAGCCGACCCACAAGTTTGAGTACTACGCAACTATCTTGAACAACATCTTGGCCGGGTATGATAACCAGGTCATCATGAACCACACGTTGAAGAACATTATTACTGTTTTGAAGGACAAGGAATTGCCGTACTCAGAATGGGCGAGCCAGATCTCCGCCTTGCACTCAAGATTGCCTTTTAAGCTCGATGACGCCTTATCCCAGTTGATTGAAAGAACTCAATCTCGTGGGGCTGATTTCCCTGCCAAGCAGATCTTGAAGACCATTCAGAAGGCTCTTAATGAGCCTTCTGCGTCTCCATTGTTGAACGAAGTTGCTGCACCTTTGATCGAGATTGCCACCAGATACTCCAACGGTTTGGTTGAGCACGAGTACGATTTCTTCTCCGGCTTGATCAACAAATATTACGAAGTGGAACGCTTGTTCTCTGGCAGCAATGTGCGCGAAGAAGACGTCATCTTACAGCTTCGTGACGAAAACAAGAGCGACTTGAACAAGGTCATCAGTATTGCTTTGTCCCACTCAAGAGTTAGTGCTAAGAACAACTTGGTTTTGGCGATTTTGAATGAGTACCAGCCGCTTATGCAAGCTTCATCGAGTATCGCTAATGGTATCAGAGACTCTTTGAGACACATTGTCGAGTTAGACAACAGAGGTACGCAAAAGGTCACGTTGAAGGCCAGAGAGATTCTCATCCAATGTTCATTACCTTCTATTCAGGAGAGATCCGATCAATTAGAGCACATCTTGAGATCCTCCGTGCTTCAGACGTCTTACGGTGAAATTTATGCCAAGCACCGCAATCCTAAATACGAAATCATCAGTGAAGTGGTGGATTCGAAGCATACTGTGTTTGACGTGTTGCCCCAGTTCTTGGTAAATCAGGATGAATGGGTTGCTGCGGCTGCTGCTGAGGTGTATGTTCGTCGGTCTTACCGTGCTTACAATTTGGAGAATATTTCCTATCTGTTCCACGACCAGTTGCCGATCGTTGAGTGGAACTTCAACTTGCCCAGCCTCGACTCGGTTCACTATAATGGTATTCAAGCGGTCAAGGCCTCGCATGAGCACGAAGGTATGAACAGAACTGCTTCCGTATCCGATTTGTCTTATGTTGCAGACAAGAACAGTGCCTCCAGAGTTGGTATCTTAGTACCATGCAGACATCTCGATGATGTCGATGAAATGCTTTCAGCAGGCTTAGACAAATTAAGTCTGGGCATTGTTTTGAATGGTGGTAACGTCGAACAAGTATTTGCAAATGTTCTCAATGTGGTGATTACCAATGTTGACGGCTATATCACTGAAAAAGAGATGCTTGATAAGGTCTCTGAGGTTATTGACGACTTGAGAGATGAGTTGAAGTCTGCATCCATTCGTCGCTTAACATTTGTGTTTGCCCACAAGATTGGTTCTTACCCCATGTTCTACACGTTTACTGCGCCTGACTATGTTGAGAACAAGGTTATCCGCCACATCGAACCCGCGTTGGCCTTCCAATTGGAATTGGCCAGGTTGGACAACTTTGACATAAAGCCGATCTTCACCGACAACAGAAACATCCACGTCTACGAGGCTGTTGGAAAGAATGCTCCCTCCGATAAGCGTTTCTTCACCAGGGGCATCATTAGAACAGGTATTATCCGCGATGACATCAGCATTAGTGAGTATTTGATTGCAGAGTCCAACAGGTTGATGTCTGACATCTTGGATGCTTTGGAAATTATCGATACTTCCAACTCCGACCTTAACCATATCTTCATCAACTTTTCAGCTGTGTTCAATGTCTTACCTGAGGAGGTTGAGGCTGCATTTGGCTCTTTCTTGGAGAGATTTGGTAGAAGGTTATGGAGATTGCGCATTACCGGTGCCGAAATTCGTATTGCCTGTGTTGACCCTACCACCGGCCAACCTTTCCCCATGCGCGCCATTATCAACAATGTTTCAGGTTACGTTGTGAAGTCTGAGCTTTACATGGAAGTAAAGAACACCAAGGGTGAATGGATCTTCAAATCGATTGGAACTCCAGGTTCGATGCACTTGAGACCCATTTCCACTCCCTACCCGGCGAAGGAGTCCTTGCAGCCCAAGCGTTACAAGGCCCACATCATGGGCACTACCTATGCCTATGACTTCCCCGAGCTTTTCCGCCAGGCTACTCTCTCGCAATGGAAACTGTACGCTCATGGGGCCAAGGTCCCACGTGATGTGTTCACCTCTTTGGAATTGATTTCTGATGAAAATGGTAGCTTGACAGCTGTTGAGCGTGATCCGGGTAGCAACAAGATCGGCATGGTGGGCTTTAAAGTTACTGCAAAGACCCCCGAGTACCCACGCGGTCGCCAGTTCATTATTGTTGCGAACGATATTACTCACAAGATTGGTTCATTTGGCCCGGAGGAAGACAAATTCTTCAATTCCTGTACCGAATTAGCAAGAGAGTTGGGTATTCCCAGAATTTACCTCTCTGCAAACTCTGGTGCTCGAATTGGTATTGCGGAAGAGCTTCTTCCCTTGTACAAGGTTGCTTGGAATGAAGATGCCACTCCGTCGAAGGGCTTCAAGTACTTATACTTGACCTCCGACGACAAGAAGAGCCTTGAGGCCGATGGCAAGAATGATATTGTTGTTACTGAAAGAGTGGTTGAAAATGGCGAGGAACGTCATGTCATCAAGTATATTGTTGGCGAGGAGGATGGCTTGGGAGTTGAGTGTCTTAGAGGCTCTGGTTTGATCGCAGGTGCCACATCCAAGGCTTACAAGGATATCTTCACCATCACTTTGGTGACCTGCAGATCCGTCGGTATTGGTGCCTACTTGGTGAGATTGGGTCAAAGGGCGATTCAAATCGAGGGTCAGCCTATCATCTTGACCGGTGCCCCTGCCATCAACAAGTTACTTGGCAAAGAGGTCTACTCATCTAACTTGCAATTGGGTGGTACTCAGATCATGTACCGTAACGGTGTCTCTCACCTCACTGCAGCCGACGACTTGGCCGGTGTGCAGAAGATTATGGAGTGGTTGTCTTATGTTCCTGCAAAGAGAAACACTCCTGTTCCTATCCTTGAGTCTACTGACAAATGGAACAGAGATGTCGAATACCATCCACCCAAGGACGAAGTTTATGACGTGAGATGGATGATCGAGGGTCGCCAACAAGAGGGTGGCGATTTTGAGCACGGTTTGTTCGATAAGGATTCTTTCCAGGAAACCTTGTCGGGCTGGTCGAGAGGTGTTGTTGTCGGCAGAGCACGCTTGGGAGGTATTCCCATGGGTGTAATTGCTGTTGATGTTAGGACCATTGACTCAGTCGTGCCCGCTGATCCTGCTAACCCTGATTCTACGGAGCAAAAACTCCTGGAAGCTGGCCAAGTTTGGTACCCTAACTCGGCGTTCAAGACTGCTCAAGCTATCAGTGATTTCAACAACGGTGAACAGTTGCCTTTGATGATCTTGGCCAACTGGAGAGGTTTCTCTGGTGGCCAGCGTGATATGTACAACGAGGTGCTCAAGTACGGCTCTTACATTGTTGACGCCTTAGTTGACTTCAAGCAGCCCATCTTTATTTACATTCCTCCTCACGGAGAATTGAGAGGTGGTTCCTGGGTTGTTGTCGACCCCACTATCAATGCTGACATGATGGAGATGTACGCTGATGTTGAGTCGAGGGCTGGTGTTTTGGAGCCTGCCGGTATGGTGGGCATCAAATACAGACGCGAAAGATTGTTAGCCACTATTGAGAGACTTGATGCAACCTACAAGTCGTTGAAGGAGAAGTTGAATGACTCCACCTTGAGTGCAGACGAACACACGCAGGTGTCTGCCAAGCTAGTTGCACGCGAAAAGCAGATGCTTCCAATCTACTCCCAAGTATCAGTTCAGTTTGCAGACTTGCATGACAGATCTGGTCGTATGTTGGCCAAGGGAGTCATCAGAAAGGAAATTGAGTGGCAGCATGCTAGAAGATTCTTCTTCTGGCGTTTGCGTCGCCGCTTGAACGAGGAATACTTATTGAAGCTCATTGGAGAGAACATTCACTCCAGCAGCAAGTTGGAGAAGGTGGCCAGATTGAGAAGCTGGATGCCAACTGTTGACTACGAGAATGACGAAGAAGTCGCAACCTGGATCGAGGAAAACCACGACAGATTGCAGAAGAAAATCCTGGAGTTGAAGGAGGAGGGTTCTCGCAAGGAGGTTACCAGCTTGTTGAACAAGAACCCTTCAGGAGCACTCTCGGCTATGAAGGAGTACATAAACTCCCTCCCTGAGGAAGAAAGGGGCAACTTCCTCAAAAGCTTGCAGTGAGCCTGAGAGCAATTTATATTAATTAGTTAACGTTACATTTATTTTTAGGGTTAGATATAATTTACGAGAAAATCTGTTTGTGTTTTTTAATGTGCCATCTCACTCTGTGCCACAAGAATATCATAATTAAATGAGAGTGTCAACAATCGCAGCCGGAGTGTATTGTATCGTCTGCTGCAGGGCCCTTGGCTACCTCGTAGCTCTCAGCCCGAAGCAGTCTCTCGAGAAGTTTTTAGCATATGACAAAACATTCCCCACATCTCTTCAGGTGAAGGACAAAATCAAGCAAACGTTTTCCTTCGGCAGCTTCAGGGCGTTTAGTGGAGAATTTCCAAAAGCTGTAGTACAGCGCTTAAAACTGTGTCCATATGTGGCTGATGTGACTCCTGACATACAGTTCAAAGCTTTAGACATCGTGATGCAAAATGATGCGCCGCGACATCTCGCGAGGCTATCACTGAGAGGTCCCGTAGGCAAGGAAGCGACTTACACCTACAATGAAAGTGAGGATGGTAATGGGGTAAATGTCTACGTTCTAGATACAGGTATCGATGTTCTCCATCCGGAGTTTGGAGGCCGCGCGGTGAATGGGGCCGACCTTACAGGCGAAGGTCCAAAGGACGAAAGTGGCCATGGCACCCACGTAGCCGGCATTATCGGCTCCCGCAAGTACGGCGTAGCAAAGGGGTGTAATTTGGTTGCGGTGAAAATACTCGACAGAGAGGGCAATGGCAATTTGAGCTCTATTTTGAGCGCAATTGAGTACGCTGTCAACCATCGCGTGAGCAGCAAGCGATATGGAGTCGCAAACCTCTCACTTGGCTCCATCCGAAACCCACTTATGAATATGGCAGTGGAGGCTGCAGTCCACACGGGGCTCCTCGTTGTTGTTGCAGCGGGGAACTCAAACATAAATGCTTGTGAGACTAGCCCCGCCAGTAGTCCCGCTGCTATTACGGTGGGAGCATTTGATGACAAGTACGATACATTGGCGACCTTTTCGAACTGGGGGCAGTGTGTGGATCTATTTGCTAGTGGAGTTGAGGTGGCCAGCGTTAATCCCTACGAAGTGGTGAAGCCTCAGGTACTCTCGGGCACTTCGATGGCCGCGCCAGTGGTGGCAGGGCTCGCAGCGTGTCTACTTAGCGGAAGTGTGGAACCTGAGGAAGTGCGCGACCGCATAATAGAGCTCAGCACTAAGCGAGCCATCTCCCGAACTTCGCTCATCTTCAAGCGCCACACTAAGAATAGAATAGCATACAATGGGGCTCACGAATGGGTATAGTCTTCCTGCACGTAGATGCCAACGCGGCCGGTGCGCATGCTGCATTTGCAACCATTTTGCAGCCAAACCCTTACACCTGTGGGTATATAAGGGGCCCATTCCCCCGACTCGTGTGGCCAAATTCTACGTAGATGGTAGATTTTAGGAGCGCAAATGAAAGGGCTACGCTCAGTATGGCTCACCTTCCCTGATGAGCGACGCCACTAACCACAGGACTGGAGCGACAGTTGCCCTTTTCTCTGAATTTGCCATTTAGCGGCTTCCGTACCCCGAACGCGGCTTCTGGTAACTTTGAGTCCACTGAAACCTCCAAGTCTCATGTATCGTCTTTCGATCAAGCTCAAGGATTGGGTGCCGAAACTGAGGGTGGGTACCGCGACATGTATCCCGCGTGGAGTGGACCCCAAGTGCCCATAGATCGCGATGGCATTGAACAGATCTTCCTTCAGTTGTGCCACATCTTTGGGTTTCAGCTTGATAATGCGGCCAATATGTTTGATTATTTTATGGTGCTTCTTGATTCGAGGGCGCTGCGCATGGGGCCAGTTATGGCGCTTAGGCTGTTGCACGCGGACTACATTGGAGGCGTCAATGCCAACTTTCGCCAGTGGTTTTTTTGCAGCAGAAATTGATGCCGATGAGGCAGGTGAGATCAATGGCCAACTGAGATTGAAATCGTCCAAGGCATATGCTGAGGCGCAGCAGTTGTGGTCCCAAAATATGAACTCCACGAGTCCTACCGATTGTGTAGTACAGGTGGCGCTATATCTCTTGTGCTGGGGTGAAGCCAATAATTTACGATTCATGCCTGAGTGCTTGTGCTTCATTTTCAAATGCTGTTTTGACTGCTACTACGCCATTGATTTGGACACTCCAGTGAGCAATATATCCCCAAGCTTCCTCGACCACTGCATCACACCGCTATACGACTTTTACCTTGATCAATGCTTTGACGTCAAACAAGGTATATCGTCCAGGAGAGATCGTGACCATTATGCCACTATTGGTTATGACGATATGAATCAGCTCTTTTGGCATCGAGGGGGTCTCGCCCGTATCGTTTTGAAAGAGCGTAAAATCAAGCTCATGACTCTTCCAGCTGGTGAAAGGTACATCCATCTCAATAAAATTAATTGGAAGAAAGCCTTCTTTAAAACCTTTAAGGAATCGCGTGGATGGATGCACGTCTTTGTCAATTTTAACAGAATTTGGATAATTCATACCTGCCTGTATTGGTACTATACTTCGTTCAATTCTCCAACGCTCTACACACCCCACTACGAGCAAACATTGGACAACCAACCAACCTCACAAGCTAGACTCACAGTTATGGCAGTTGCTGGTATCATAGCAGCAGGAATGACCTTCCTTGCAGTATTGTCTGAAATATTTTACGTTCCACGCAAGTTCTCTGGTGCGGTACCAGTTGCTAGGAGAATGTGCTGTCTCACGGTTGTCCTTGTTTTCCATATTTTTACCACCATATACTTGATATTGGTTCTTGGACTTGAACAGCAAACAATGCTAGGGCTATCTATCTCCATCATCCACTTTATTTGTTCGATTATCACCGTATCATACATGTCCATCACACCGTCGGCGTTCCTCTTCAGCATGCCCGACCGCACTGAAAAGAGGTACTTGGCATTGTTCTCGTTTCTTGCAAACTACTATAGCCTTTCGGGAAGTGCAAAAATTGCTTCTTTTGGGATGTGGTTTGCAGTATTTGTGTCGAAGTTTAGTGAGTCTTATGTGTATTCGAGTTTCTCGCTCCGTGACCCTGTCCGTGAGCTCAGCATAATGAGGGTAAAAGGTTGCGTTGGTGATGCATTGGTTGGTGATAACATGTGCTTTTATCAGCCTTTGATTGTTCTTGGTCTTTTGTACATGGTGAACTACGTCTTGTTCTTTCTTGACACATACCTATGGTACATAATTTGGAACACACTATTCTCTGTGTGCCGATCATTTTACATTGGAGTTTCAATATGGACTCCTTGGAGGAATATCTTCACCCGCCTTCCGAAGCGGATATATTCCAAGTTGATAGCTGTTCCTGGAAGTAGCGGTATCGGCGCAGAAGAAATAGTGGCAAATGTGTGGAACTCAATAGTTGTTACCCTCTACAGAGAGCATCTTTTGAGTATTGAACAGGTCCAGAAGCTCTTGTATAAGGAAGTTGAGCTGAAAGATGGACCTAGAATGAAAGAACCATCATTTTTCGTTTCTCAAGAGGACGAGGCAATGAAAACAGCCCTATTATATCAGCAGTCTGAGGCACAAAGGCGCATATCATACTTTGCTCAGTCATTGGCGACGCCAATGGCAGAGATATGCCCCACCTCTGCAATGCCCTCCTTCACAGTGTTGGTGCCTCATTATTCGGAGCGAATCGCACTTTCTCTTCGAGAAATAATCAAAGAGGAGGATGACAGGACACAGGTTACAATATTGGAATACTTAAAACTGTTACATCCAGACGAGTGGGCTTGCTTCGTTGAAGATAACAAGCAGCTTGCTGAAGAATACAACGATGAGTATGATACTAAAGAGGCTCGAGATTTAGAAAACAATGATGATATTCCGTATTATTCAATTGGGTATAAGATGGCGACACCAGAGTATGTGATGAGAACAAGAATATGGGCTAGTTTGCGTACCCAAACACTTTACCGCACCATAGCCGGTTTTATGAATTATTCAAGAGCTATAAAACTTCTATACAATGTGGAAAAGCCCCGTAACCTGGATGATGAATTATTACGCGATTCTTCACTCGTGAGTTCAAGGAAGTTCAGGATGGTTGTTGCAATGCAGAGATTTAAGCAATTTTCTAAAGAGGAGCGCGAGGATCAAGAATTTCTACTTAGGACATATCCTGAGCTTCAAATTGCCTTCTTAGAGGAAGAAACAGACTTGGGTACGGGGATCAGCCATATGTTTTCTGTTCTCATAGATGGCACATGTGCATTACTCCCTACAGGTGAAAGAGTGCCCAAATATAAAGTACGGCTTTCTGGAAATCCTATTCTTGGAGATGGGAAAGCAGATAACCAAAATCATGCTCTCATATTTTGTCGAGGGGAATACCTCCAATTAGTTGACGCTAACCAAGACAATTATCTTGAAGAATGTCTTAAAATCCGGAGCGTACTATCTGAATTTGAGGAAACATACGGAACACCAGACCCATATTCAATAACACTCAAAACAAAGGAATTTCAACATCCAGTGGCAATCATAGGCACAAGAGAGTATATTTTCTCAGAGAATATAGGAATATTAGGCGATATTGCAGCAGGGAAAGAACAAACCTTTGGAACTTTATTTGCGAGAACGTTAGCTCATCTTGGAGGCAAGCTTCACTATGGCCACCCTGACTTCCTTAATGTTGTCTTTGTGACCACCAGAGGGGGGGTTTCAAAGGCTCAAAAGGGGCTCCATCTTAATGAGGATATATTTGCTGGTATGACTGCAGTAATGAGAGGAGGAAGGGTAAAGCATTGTGAATACATGCAATGCGGTAAGGGTCGAGACTTAGGCTTCAGTTCTATATTGAATTTTACCACTAAGATTGGTGCGGGAATGGGGGAGCAAATAATTTCAAGAGAATACTATTACATGGGAACAACACTACCGTTGGATCGCTTTCTTCTATTCTACTACGCTCACCCAGGGTTTCACTTGAACAATGTGTTTATTATGCTCTCGGTACTTTTGTTTCTTCTTGCGAGTGCTAATATTGCGGCATTGATGAACGACTCTTCGATCTGCCAATACAACAAATTCCAGCCAGTTACTGATCCTCACGTGCCACCCGGGTGCTATAATTTGATACCTACTTTCGATTGGCTAGAGCGCAGTATTGCCTCAATCATGTTAGTGGTTGCCATTGCATTCGTACCTCTCTTGGTCCAAGAGTTTACCGAAAGAGGCCTATTTAAAGCATTCGTAAGATTGGGTAAACATTTTGCTTCCATGTCACCTCTTTTTGAAGTTTTCGTTTGCAGAACGTATGCTCAATCTCTTCAAAATGACCTTACAATTGGAGGTGCTAGATATATAGCCACTGGTCGCGGGTTCGCGACTAGCAGAACTTCATTCGTCAAGTTGTACACCAGATTTGCTCCTGATAGCACTTACTATGGAGTTCTATGTGCTTTGATACTTTTGTACACCACCATTACGATGTGGACCCCATTCTTGCTACACTTTTGGGTTACAGTATTAGCTTTGATTATTAGCCCTTTCTTTTATAATCCCCACCAGTTTTCCGTTCCGGACTTTTTCCATGATTATAGAATGTTTTTGGCATGGCTTTCAAGTGGAAACACATCCTCAAACCACTCATCGTGGATTCACTTCACAAGGCTGACGAGAAGTAGAATGGTTGGAGTGAAGCATTCCAATCTCAACTCGACTTTAGTGGTGAACCATGTGACCCCATCCAAGCTCAAGCTCGTCTTACATTTTGCAACTACACAAATTCCGACAATAGCATTTATTGGATTTGCATTCTTATTTTCTAACGCTCAAAGTAATTCCCGTAATGCTGTACCCACGCAAGCTGTTGCACGCATACTTATCGTTTCATTGGCACCAATCCTATTAAACCTTGTTGTGCTTATCGTGTTTCAAGTAATCTCGATAACGACGGGACCTGTAATCTCCTTGCTCTTTAAGAAGTACCCATCGCTTATCGCAATTATTGTTCATACCTTTGGGGTCATCAATCACTTGGTATTTTTTGAGCTCCTTTGGGTATTGCAGAATTGGGAGTTATCCAGAACTGTGCTTGGTTACACCTTGGTCATTTGCATTCAAAGATTATTTTTAAAAATTATTACTATTGCTACAGTGAGTCGTGAACTTAGCGATGATATAGCTAATCGGGCATGGTGGTCCGGCAAGTGGTTAACGGCAGGCTTAAGATGGGGACTTCTAACTCAACCACTCCGAGAATTAATTTGCAAGACTACGGAAATGAGTTACTTTGCTGCTGACCTTATAATCGGGCATTTCATCATGTACACGCAACTACCATTGCTACTCATTCCGTTTGCCAATCGTTGGCATACAATGCTTTTATTCTGGCTAAACCCTTCCCAGCAGTTGCGGGGCAAATCTCTTTCTAAAAAGCAGAGGCGCAAAAAGATGTGGATTGCTCTCACATTTGCAACTCTATTCTTCTTAATTGGAACAACATTAGCGTCTATCTTACTTCTTCCTATGTTAGTCTCGAAAAAGCATGATTTTGACATCAGTGACTATCTTCCTGATAAATTGACTGGCCTAGTCCAACCCAAAGTGCAGCTATTAGTTGTTTGAAATGGTCGAAATGCTTCACGGTTCCAAACTCTCAGAAGCTATTGCATCAAGGTATCCAAATTTACTTCCAGGAAAATTTTCTCGTAAGAAGGTGTGAGTTCAGGCAGAGTCTGCTTTACACACTTCATCAAAGTGTCGATATCGTTTTGAGAGCAAAATGACAACCCAATCTGAAACCTCTTCATTGTAGAAAAGGACTTCAATGTATTGTAAATGACTTCTGGCCAACTGGGGATTAGTTCATGGGATGCGCAGTAAGCTGCAGCTTCTATGTAAAATGAGAGGAAGTTGTGATCAATGCCGGACTCAAACATTGAAGCCCACTCTTCAGCGTTTTGACTCATCAAATACTTATATGCTCCGATTTTTTTCTCACGTGGGACGTCTCTCATTGCCGTCAAGTAATGCATCTCGGACTCCACCTCTTTGGGTTGACTGGCTCCGGGCGGGCCCTCCTTCAATTTCTCTGATTTGTTGCTCTGAATGGCATTGATCTCGCGTAATACTGCGTCGCTGATTTCGGACTGGGTTTGTTGCATTCGTGGAGCCTCGTGGTGGTTGGCGACAGTAACTTCAGCATACTCAGAGGGTAAGACGTCCACGATCTCGATGGGAATATCAAATGATTCCACTTTAGCACTCAAGATATCTCTGTTCACCTTTTGCTTTTTATTCAGTAACATACATTTCTCAAGCTCCTGTTTAGCTGCTGAATTTGTGGGGTCTGCGGCGAGTACAGCTCGGAAGCAAGTAGCCGCTCCCTCCTCGTCGTTACCGTCTTTAAGAGCCAATCCCTTCCTATATAGGAGCTTCACCCGAATTGATCTCTCTGGCTCAAGCTGAAGGGCATGATCACAGTCTCTGAGAGCTCTCTTCCCGTCTCCGATCTTTATAAAACAAAAGGCTCTGTTGGAGAAGAGGACAGGGTTGGATGGATCTAGCTTGATGGCATCTCTGTATATCTTTGCAGCCTTGGTGTATTCTTTCCTCTTGATGGCTTGATTTCCAAGCTCCTTTAGCTCAATAGCGGAGGCTGACATTGCGCACAATACGAAAACCTCCGTTGTGCACTACGTCATTAGTGCGCGCGCCGCGAAGACTTAGCTCCGGCATTTGAAGTGCTACATTCAAATGACAGTGGCAGAATTGGAGGATGAGATCAACGCAATAGGAGCTATATTTCCTCAATCCGCTTCACAAGTAATACAACAGGTTTACGCTTTTCAAATTCCACTGCATGAGGAATTGAGCGTCCAGTTAAGTTTTCCTACAGGTTACCCTGATGAGGCACCATCAGTGGTGCAAGTGGTGAATGGTAACACCTCAAAGTATACTGATACCGGATATTTGGAATCTATCTTTCGAGATGTCTTGAACTCTGTGTATACGAAGGGACAAGTCTGTGTATTTGACTACCTTAGTGGATTGGAGGCGTCATTGGAGAAGTACGATGAACGGGACAAAGAACGTAAGAGAAAGCTAACATCTTTAGAGGCATCATCCAACAATGCTATTATCCGGAAACCTTCAGTACCTCTAGAGGAAGTACCACTTGGCTTCGATCCCTTTGAGGGCTGGATCATATCAGAAGCGATTACTGATCGCGGGCTGGTGTTCATAGGTTACGCAAAGGCAGCCTCGAGCGTTGAGGAGGCCGAAGAATTCCACTCAAAGTTGCTTTCCGACCGCAAGATAGCTAAGGCAACTCACAATATAACCGCTTGGAGAATCATGAATGAAAGCGGATTCAAATTTCAAGACTATGATGACGACGGAGAAACTGCTGCCGGGGGCCGCTTACTTCATCTTCTACAGGTATGTTGATAATGGATCATGACTTCGTTCAATACTAATGACAGATGATGGATGCGTGGAACGTGATAGTGGTTGTTAGCCGATGGTACGGAGGTACACTTCTCGGCCCAGACCGTTTCAAGCACATCAACAGTGCAGCCCGCAATGCAGTAATGAGAGGCGGATTTGTGACTGAGAATCCAAGTAAAAAGTTAAAATAGCTCATTGGAGTTTTCTCTTGCGTTTCTTCTTGATCTCAACAGTTGGCTCATCACTGGGGTCGCTTTTGCGCTTGTTGGTATTGCTCCAAAGAGTTTCTACGAAGTCCTGCGTGCTCATTTCTGGTCGAGCTGCATTCTCCGGATTCTGAGCTGCCGCCTTTTGTTGTTTGTTTGTCATCAGCGACTTTTTATCAGCCACACTAGCGTCTTTTATCTTGCTAAAGTCTAGAGCTTCAGCTGGTTTTTCCAGTTTTGGCACGCCGAAAGTTCTTCGACCAGGCACTGGCGTTGGCGTCTCATCATCATCGGATTCATCAAAGCTATTTATACTACCATAGCCTACCGATTGCGTATTTTGAGTAGCCTTGTTTCTTGCAACATTGCGAGCGCTTTCCAATACCCATTCAGACTGGTCTTTAACTCTCTTTTGTTCTTCTTGCTCCTCTTCCTCCTTATTCTTCAGATCCGCATGCTGCATGAACTTCATGTTCATGACTCTGCTGCTGAGACCACTCATGATTGCCGTTCAGTTCTATTAGTAGAATGCTAGGTAACCTCCAGAAGTTCCGGGTAAATACGTTTTTGCCCGCGCACTACCTCATCTCGATGCACTGGTCCAGCGATGAGGTGCACTAAAAGTGCATGCTCTCCGTGTAATTGATCTGAACTCGTATTTTGCCGCTTACATTTGATTAACTGGTGTCTTTTGCTTGACAACTGCGAAGTCTCATACATGAAGTCCGATTTCAAGTTTTCCAATTTACTTGGATCAGTATACCGTCAAGGTAACTTGGTCTTCACCGATGATGGGACCAAGTTACTAAGTCCAGTTGGAAACCGAGTATCATGCTTCGATCTCATAAATAACAAATCATTCACGTTTGGCTACGAGCACCGGAAGAATATTGTGCGTATCGCTTTGAACAAGCAGGGCACCCTTCTTCTCTCAGTGGACCTGGACGGACGCGCCATCCTCGTGAACTTTGTTTCACGCACCGTTTTGCATCACTTCAATTTCAAGGAAAAGGTGGCCGACCTTCAGTTCAGTGCTGACGGTCATTACTTTGCCATTGCATGTGCGAGATTCATCCAAGTATGGAAAACGCCCGACTTAACGCAAGATAGACAGTTTGCTCCTTTCGTTCGCCACAGAGTCTATGCTGGACACTACGGTGATGTGACGTCCATAACCTGGTCCAGTGACTCGCGATTCTTAATCTCAACCTCCAAAGACATGACGTCACGAATATTTTCGTTGCATTCGCTGGAGAAGGAAGTGGCACGGACTTTGGCTGGACACCGTGACTACGTTGTCAATGCATTTTTCAACGATCTGCAAGACGTCATATACACGGTAAGCAAGGACGGTGCTCTTTTCAAGTGGGAATATACCGAGCGCCCGAGCGAGTCTGAAAGCGATAGCGAGTCTGAGGAAGACGACGAGTCGGAAGCAGCTCTGGAAAAGCCTATGAACTGGAGAATTACCGCCAAGAACTTCTTCCACTCCAACTCCAAAGTTAAGTGTGCCACATTTCATGCAAGCAGTAATCTCTTGATTGTGGGTTTCACAAATGGTGAGTTCAGAATTTATGAGCTTCCAGAGTTCAATTTGGTTCAGCTGTTGAGCATGGGTCAAAATGCTGTCAACACGGTCAATGTCAACAAATCCGGCGAATGGCTTGCATTCGGCTCGTCTAATCTTGGCCAGCTTCTCGTTTATGAATGGCAGTCAGAATCTTACATCTTGAAGCAGCAAGGACACTTTGACTCAATGAATGCCTTGTGCTATTCTCCTGATGGCTCCAGAATCGTCACCGCTTCCGACGACGGAAAGATCAAGATTTGGGACGTTGCATCGGGCTTCTGCCTCTACACATTTACAGAGCATACCCTGGCCGTGACCGCAATCCAATTTGCCAAGCGCGGTAACGTTTTATTTTCGTCCTCATTAGATGGCACTGTGAGGGCCTGGGACTTGATCAGATTCAGGAATTTCAGAACATTCACTGCCACCGAAAGATTACAGTTCAACACTATGGCTGTGGACCCTAGTGGAGAGATTGTGGTCGCAGGCTCCCAGGATACCTATGAGATATACGTTTGGTCTGTGCAAACGGCGCAAATGTTGGACACGTTGAGTGGCCATGAGGGGCCTGTTTCGTGTCTCAGTTTCGGCACAGAAAACTCCATCCTTGCATCTGCTTCATGGGACAAAACTATAAGAATCTGGAGTATCTTTGCGAGAACACAACAGGTTGAGCCTATTGAAGTTCAGAGTGATGTGTTGACCATAACTATGCGTCCGGATTCCAAGCAACTAGCCATCTCAACATTAAATGGCTACATTACCATATTCGACGTTGAGGACGCAAAGCAATTGCATATGATAGATGGAAGAAAAGATATAATAAGTGGCCGCTTCTTGGAGGATCGTTTCACGAGTCAGAATTCTGCACGGGCCAAATACTTTACAACCTTGGATTACTCCTTTGACGGATTGACGTTGGCAGCAGGAGGAAACAACAACTCCATTTGTTTGTACGATATTTCCAATGAAGTATTGCTCAAGCGGTTTACAGTGTCTCAAAACTCTCTTTTGAACGGTACCATGGAGATGTTGAACAGCAAGAGGATGACAGAGGGCGGTGCGCTTGACTTGATTGATGTCGATGGCGAGAATAGCGACCTTGAAGACAGAATTGACCGCAGCTTGCCGGGGTCTCATCGCGGTGACCCCAGCGCAAGGAGCGTCAGGCCAGAAATTCGGGTGACGAGTGTCAAGTTTCTGCCCACGTCGTCGGCGTTTGCCGCCGCATCTACCGATGGACTCTTGGTGTACTCTGTGGACGAAACGATCATTTTCGATCCATTCGACTTGGACATTGATATCACTGTCGACGCCACCTTGGAGACCTTGGCGGAGAAGGACTACTTGACTGCATTGGTGATGGCTTTCCGGTTGAACGAAGAGCCCCTCATCCACAAAGTCTACGAGGCGGTGCCAGTGGACGACGTCAGACTCGTGGCTTCGGAGCTTCCGATAGTTTATTTGGACAGGATGCTCCGTTTTGTGGGCAAAGTGGCGGGGGACCTGCAGCACATTGAGTACAATTTGCTCTGGGTGACGTCGTTGGCGAGCGCCCACGGCAAACACATAAATCAGCATAAGCACGAGTACGCAAGCTCGTTACGATTGATCCAGCGGTTCTTGGCGCGCACAGCGAAAGAGGTGGTAACCATGAACAAGAACAATGGCTACTTGCACAACTACTTCAGCATAGCTAAGCGTACGAGCGAGAGCGACATGGCAGTGGACGCTGAGGAGTCGGACGACGAGTTTGAGGGTTTCGGCGACAGCGACGACGAGATGGCGCCTACTGCGAGCAAAACCAGAAGCGACCGCTTCGCTGCATAGCATTTGCAGCATGGGTAACAATGCATGTTAAACTACAATGTGTATGCAGTAGGGGTGCGCTTCACTTGCGTCCGAGTGTCAAGACGCAGGTCGCGAGGCTGACAAGGTTCGGTACGGGGCTGGCGGTACTACTATAAACGGAAGTGGGGGTGGCGCACAGTGTGCGCAGGACAAATGCGGGGCGCGACTCGGCCGCAACAGTAGGCAGCGGCGCTGGGGCGCGGGTCCGGCATGGCGCCCGCAGACGGCTGCCGCAGGCTGGCTGCGCGTGCATATGTGGGGCAACCAGCCGGCAGCCGTGGTAGGCAGGACGCACAGGCGCGCGAATACGGGCGGTCCACAGTACGCCGTGGAAGTGACAGCCAGCCCTTAGCGTGGCGTGCATAATGGCCCGAGTCCGGTCGGACTTGCTCGCGCTCGCTTATTATAGCAACTAATACGAGTCTCTAATACACGAACGGGGCCCCCCGAATCCAGCGCGAGGACAGGCCCGAGCATGGTGCCACGAGCAGTTACCCAATGGCCATGCGGCAGCTCGCAGTGGGGGAGCCACCAGGCGTGGAGGATCTACTATCTGCAGGACTACCCCAGAGTGGGGTCCAGTGGGCCGACATATATAAAGGAGTCATCCCCAGTTTTCGCGCTTGCGTCGCAGAAAGGGTGAGCAGCCATTGGCCCGCAAATTTGTGCACACACCACCGTCCGCACTCTTGCTGAGGTCTCATTTGCTTCTGCTAGCGCTGCATTCCTCACATGACTCGCGACATCAAGAACCATCTCCTCTTTGAGGTGGCCACCGAAGTCGCCCACAAGGTGGGCGGCATCTATTCGGTGCTTAAATCAAAGGCCCCCATCACTGTGGCCGAGTACCGCGAGAGGTACACGCTAATTGGCCCTCTCCACTACGAGCTGGCCCAGATTGAGGTGGAAGAAATCCCCGTCAAGGACCCCCACATCAAGGCCGCCTTGGACAACATGCTGGAGCGCGGCGTGCGCTGGCTCTACGGCCGGTGGTTGATTGAGGGAGCGCCGCGCGTGCTCTTGTTCGACCTCGGTTCGGCCGCTCACAACTTGAACGAATGGAAGGCGGACTTGTGGAACATTGCCCAGATTCCCATCCCTGACCACGACGACGAGTCAAACGACGCCATTTTGTTGGGCTACCTCACGGCGTGGTTTTTGGGCTCGTTGGTGTACCACGACCGCGAGCGCGCCGTCATCTGCCACTGCCACGAGTGGTTAGCCGGCGTGGCCTTGCCGTTGTGCAGAAAGCGCGAGATCGATGTCACCACCATCTTCACCACCCACGCTACCTTGCTTGGGCGGTACTTGTGTGCGGGAAGCACCGATTTCTACAATAACTTGGCCAACTTTGACGTGGACGCCGAGGCAGGTAAACGCGGCATCTACCACCGTTACTGCATCGAGCGCTCTGCCGCCCACTCCGCCGACGTGTTCACCACCGTGTCCCACATCACCGCCTACGAGTCGGAGAACTTGCTCAAGCGCAAGCCGGATGGCGTGTTACCCAACGGTTTGAACGTGGTCAAGTTCCAGGCCGTGCACGAGTTCCAAAACTTGCACGCGTTGAAGAAGGCCAAGATCAACGAGTTTGTCAAGGGCCACTTTTACGGCAACTACGATTTTGACTTGGACAATACGTTGTACTTTTTCATCGCCGGCCGATACGAGTTCCGCAACAAGGGTTGCGACTTTTTCATCGAGGCGCTTGCTCGCTTGAACCACCGTCTCAAGGAGGCTGGCTCCAAGACCACCGTGGTGGCCTTCATCATCATGCCGGGCAAGACCCACTCCTACACCGTGGAGACATTGAAGGGCCAAGCTGTGATCAAGCAGTTGGAGAGCACTATTGAGGAGGTGCAGAAGAAGGTGGGCGAGCGCTTGTTTGAGCACTGTGCCCGCTTCCCCAACACCCACCCGGGGGGCGGCAATGAGGTGCCCACCATTGACGAGTTGATCAAGCCCGCCGACAAGGTGTTGTTGAAGAGAAGAATCTTTGCCTTGAAGAGGGACGGCTTACCTCCCATTGTCACCCACAACATGACTGATGATGCCACCGACCCCATCTTGAACCAGATCCGCCGTGTGCAGTTGTTCAACAAGCCCGAGGACCGCGTGAAGATCATCTTCCACCCCGAGTTTTTGAACGCCAACAACCCCATCTTATCGCTCGACTATGACGAGTTTGTTCGCGGCTGTCACTTGGGAGTGTTCCCGTCCTACTATGAGCCGTGGGGCTACACCCCCGCTGAGTGTACCGTGATGGGTGTGCCGTCCATCACCACCAACTTGTCTGGTTTCGGTTGCTACATGGAGGACTTGATTGAGAACACGTCCGACTACGGCATCTACATTGTCGACAGAAGAATGAAGGCGGTGGACGAGTCCATCAACCAGTTGACCGACTACATGTTTGACTTTGCCGAGAAGACCCGCAGACAGAGAATCAACCAGAGAAACCGTACCGAGCGCTTGAGTGACTTGCTCGACTGGAAGAGAATGGGATTGGAGTACATCAAGGCGAGACAATTGTCGTTGAAGCGCGCGTACCCCGACCAGTTCAAGAACGGCGTCAACCCGTTCGAGAACGCCGAAAACCTCAAGTTGACCCGGCCCTTGTCCGTGCCCGGCTCGCCACGCGGCAAGGTGGGGTTGATGACGCCCGGCGACTTGGGGTCGTTGCAAGAGGCCCAGCAGCTGTTGAACACGGCGGACTACATCGGGTTCAAGTTGGGCGGCGACGACGTCACTGAGGACGTCGAAGACGGCCACTTCCCCTTGACGTTGCGGGGCAACTCGGACGAGCCCGAGGACGACGCCTGAGCTAGACTAATTAGAAGTACTCACTGCACGCTCACCATGGAGCCCCGGTAGTTTTGTGCCGCGCACGCCCCGTACTGGCGAAGATTTTCGGTGCTGGCCGCTATTCTTCACTACACAAGATGGTATGTGAGTGTGCCTCAGGAGGCGCAGGAGGCCAGCTAAGTGCTGTGCGTGCCCCTTGATGCTGCTGAAGATGGTCGTGGGGCCAATGGCGCCCGCCACCGCCGGCCGCCCGCCAAGGACGACGCGGAAATACTAACCCAGTTACCCTTGTATCTCTTGACCAGTGCCAAGGAGCAGGCAATCTTGGTTGAATTGAAGAACGGCGAAACGTTGAACGGCGTGTTGGTGAACTGTGACTCGTGGATGAACCTCACGTTGCGCGACGTGGTGCAGACGCTGGCCAACGGCGAGCACTTTGTCAAGATCCCCGAGATCTACATCCGCGGCAACCACATCAAGTACTTGAGGTTGCCGGACCAGACGATGGACCACGCCAAGGAGCAGAATCTCTTGAACATGCAAGAGCGCAACCGCAACCAGAAGCGGCGCGGCGTGAGCGACAAGCGCGGCGCCGGGCGCGGCGGGCGTGGTGGCTACAACAACCAGGGCCGCCGCTTCAACAGCCAGGAGAGGCAGCAGGGCGCGCGGAGGTACTGATGAGCGACGAATGTAATATAGGACGCCGCGCACGCGGCTTTGTACCGACTGTAGGCGGCCACAGACGGCACCATGATTTGCTATACAATAAGGCACGGCCGGTACAAGGGCACGTACGACGTGCGGCCGTTTGCGTGCTCGTGGCGCCACTCGTTTGGCGTCCACTGCCGCCACTGCCGTCACGCAGCGTACGTGCCGTCGCCGTTGAGCCAGACGCACGTTGCTGGAGTATCGACCTCTCGTGGATACGACGAGGAGTTGGACACGCTCATCCGCGAGCTTGCGGCCCACCGCCGGGCGTTGGAGGGCGTATGGCGTGCTGGAGCCTTGGAAGAGAGAGTCTAGAGCATTCCGGCCTGCCCCACTAGAAATAATGTCAACAAATGACGCTGCTGCCAGAGCGCGTTCGTAGCTTGTACGCATGGTCGGGACCCCCCAAGGAGGACTGGTCCGTGACACTCACGTGGCAATGTGCCAGCTCTTGAGGTCGTCACGGTACGCCACCTCGTTGATCAAGCCGTTGCTGTCGCGCAAGCCGCGGTCGGAGTCGCTGCCGTCGTCGTCGTCGTTGCCAGCCGAGTTGAGCACGCCGTACTTCTCGTCGAGCTTCTGCTTGAAGTTGTCCTTGGAGCACTCAAAGATATCGTTGACGCAGTTCTCAGGGGTGTACTCGAGAAGGGTCTTCAACTCGGGGTCCCACGAGGACTCCAAGATCTTCTTGTGCAAGTTGTCGACGATCGGGTCCATGAACACCAGGGAGGGCGCGGCGCCGCTGCGGTCCAGGTGCGCCGGGTTGCCGTCGTCGCGCCCGCTGCCGGCGTTGAAGAAGCACTTCTTTTTCTTTTTGCGGTCCTTGTCGCGGGAGTCGCGGTCGGACTCGGTGTCGACGGCGGAGGACGCCTCCAGCGACTGGTCCTTGTTGTGGATGACCTCGTTGATGCCGCCAAACACCTTGTTGCGCTCAAACTGGGGCACGTTGAACTTGGTGGAGGCCTTCTGGCGGAGCGAGCGCGAAGACAGCGTCTTGAGCGACGAGCGCGACGGGGCGTCGTGGATCTGGAGCTGGGTGTGGAAGTCGAACGTGGAAGGGAGCTCGCTCAAGGACACCAGCAAGCTGAGGATGGAGTTGACCTTCGAGTCCTTGAGGAGGTACTTGGAGGTGGTCTGCTCCTCAAAGTTGAGGTACTCCAGGAGGTTCACGTTGAGCCGCCCGAGGAGGAACAGCTGCGCGCCGTCGTCGGTGACGTAGTACACGCGCAAGAGAAGGTACTTGTTGCCGATGAGGTTCTCGCGCTGCTTCACGGGGAAGCGGAGGTTGCACAGAAGAGAGTAGCGGAAGGCGCACTTGAAGTTGACGATCTTCTTGCGGCTCGTTGTCACCGACACGTTGCCGTTCAGCGCCAGCAGCTCCTCGGTGGCCTCCTCCTTGTGCCCGAGCTTGCCGAGCAGGATGCCCGTCTTGAGCTTGCGCCCGTCGCGGATGCGGAGCTCCACGTAACACAGCCCGCTGACCTGCGGGATGTTCAGGAGCTCGTTGAGCACGAGCTGGAGCGCAAACTTGGGGCGCTTGTCTGCAAAAATCGCCATTTGAGCACCGCCTACGGGCACCGGTAGCGGCGGCCGTCACGTGGAGAGTCCCCCAGGACCCTGGGCGTGCGCCCACCGGCTTGCCGCGGCGTGCGCCCACCGCCGACGCGACATGTGCGCGTGTTCCACAACGCTGGCGGCAGACATGGAGCTCAACCGGCGGCTCGAGGGCCTTGCGCTCGACGCGCGTCCCGTCGACTACGACGCCATGATCCGCTTTCTCACGCACGTGCTCGAGGCGCGCGCTCCCGCGGAGGGCGCGGCGGCGCGGCTGCTGGGGTCCAGCGACACCCGCACCCGCGAGTTGGTGCCCGGCGTGAAGGTGCCGGGCGACTTTTGGCAGTGCGACGTGCCGGTGAAGGATGCCAAAATCAAGGTGGCCATGCTCCAGGAAATCAACACCATGCTCGAGCGCGAGATGGTGGCCACGTCGGGCGCCATTGACGACAATGTGCTCGTGTACTACCAGAGGGTGCTTGCTGCCTACAAGTTCTACGAGCTTCCGCGGCGGCGGCTGCTCTTGCCGGCGGCGGGGGGAGCGCGCGAGCTTGCGGTGCCGGAGGAGGACGACGACGAGGACGACGGCGAGGTGCGGCTGTTGGCGCGCACGGTGCTGACGCAACTGCTGGCAAGCACGGGGTTCACGCCGCGGGAGGCGCCCGCGGGCGGCGCGTACGCCCAGCGGCGGCTGCCCAACATGGCTGCGCGTGAGTTTCTCCAGTCCAAGAAGCGGTTTCTGGCCCTTATTGGCATGGGCGGCAGCGGTGCCGCGTCGTCGGACGACCAGCTGACCATTGTGGGCCCGGCGACACCCACGCCGAACGCGGGCGGCGGCGGCGGCGGTGGCGGCGGCGGTGGCAGCAACGGCCACGGGCCGCCGGCGGCCAATGGCCACGCCGCGCCGGAGGAGAAGCACCACAGTCTTCTCGCCAAGCTGCGGCTCTACAAGAAGCTCAAGAAGCACCGCGACAGCGCCAGCAGCTTTGCCTCCGCGGGGCTGGTGGCCCCGTCGAGCAACCGCAACAGTGTGGCCACGGCGGGGTCGCACACCTCGCGCCGGCGGTCGTCGGCGTACCTGCTGCCCGAGCACGACCGCGTGGTGCTGGTGGCGCTGTCGGTGCCGCCCGAGTATGCCCTCACCGCGGTGCAGCGCCAGGAGTTGCACCGCGACAAGCACGAGTACTACACCCAGGTGAACCGCGTGCTCACGGTGGTGCGGGAGATCACCACCTTGCTCCTCCAGCGCCAGGGCGACAAGTTTGTGCGCTTGCTCGACTTTGTGCGGGCCTACGTGTTCAAGCTCATAGTGGTGGACGTGGTCCAGATGCTTCTTGCCCACACCGAGTTGCGGGCCATGGAGTTGTGCGGCCGCCGCTGATGTAGATTACTGTACCATAGTATTTATTTGCCTCGTGCTTAATTATCTGTCTAGTTGCTGGGTGTAGGCGGTGCCGGACTTGCGGCGCGACTCTTGTGGTGCGAGCGCCGCCAGCGACTGCCGTGCACTGCACGAGAGCTGTCTGGCTCGACCGCCCAATCCGGACGTCGGTGTCCGGCACCGGCCCTACTTTGTCGCTGCAACCCCCTGGTTCCAGCTTGCATTACCTGATCCGTCTATTACCGTTCCTGCTGGCGTACCTGTGCTGCAAACGAGGCTCCGGCGGCAGCCCTACTTGCAGCTGCTCAACATCTGCAGAATCACCGCCAAAAGCTGGTCGTTCTCGCACGCCGCCGCCACGCGCTCCTTGTCGTTGAGCTGCTTGTTCACCTGGTTCTCCAGCTGGTGCGTGCCCTCCTTCACCAAAATCCGCACCCGGAACCGCGGCGGGAGACTGCGCTCGAGCCGCACGCGGATGCCCAACCCGATGAGCGTGGCGAGCGAGCAGTGGGTGATGGTGGGGGTGATCTTCACCAACACCTCCGACGTGGCGCCGGGGACGGTGCCCTCGGTGACGGTGATGTCGGGGAGGCTCACCACCGCAAGCTGCGCGAGCGTGAGCGGGTGCTCGGGGTCCGCGATGGTGGCGATGAGGTCGAAGATCTCCTGCTCGTCGATGGCGTCCTCCTCCTCGCCGGCGGCCGGCGCCGGCGCCGGCGGCGCGAGCGCAAGCTGCCGGAGCCGCGCACGGAGCGTGTGGCGGCCATCCTGCTGCACATGCGCAAGCCGCGTGGGGAGGCTCGCCACGTCGAGCACCGTGGGGTTTGCGTTGATAACGTCGGCCATAAAGAAGACGGCGTCATCATCGCGGCCCTCTTGGAGATTGTGGTGCGCGCACGACCCCACCTCTAGCGCGCGCGCCGCGGCAGCATCGCGCCATGGACCGCTACGACGACGCCGTGCTCCAGCAGCTCGCGCCCCAGGTATTGTTCCGAGGCGTGGCGGCGCTGCGCGCGTCGGCGCTGGTGGCAGCGTGTCTTGCGCCGTTCAATGTCGCCGGGAAGGTGTGGGACAACCTGATTCTCCGCAACCGGTTGCTGAACACCAAGTACATTGTGCGGGTGAGCGAGGCCGCCAGCGGCGCGCCCGAGGCTCCTGAGGACGACCCCGAGCTCGCGCGGATGCGGCAGTTCCTTGGCGCGCGCGGCGACGGCGGCCACCTGGTGCTTCTGCCGTTCCACGCCGAGCTGGACCTCTTCCCCAACGGCATCCTCTCGGGGCGCTGGTTCGCCAAGTACGTGCGGGAGGTGCCGTTTGCGGCGGTGCGGGTGCTTGAGATGCCCGAAGCTGCGGCGGAGGACACGCAGTTTGCCGCGGCGGTGGGGGCGCTGCGCCAGGCGTACCACGAACTCGGCGTGCGGCTTGTCGTGGTGCTAGTGGCCCGGGCGCCGGAGGAGGAGCGTGTGGCCGCGCTCCGTACTGCCACGGGGCTCGCACGGCTCAATGGGCTAGTGGTGCTCATCGACGACGGCGACGCCGACCGCCTAGCGCGCCAGAGCGAGATCCTTGTCACCTCACTCTTGTCCAGCCTCAAGGGCCCGGCCGCCGAGCACTACCTGGCGGTGGAGGCCAAGATCAAGCAGCGCCACCGCAAGTACTACTCGGTGCCGTCGGCCGCCCACGTCGACACCGCCATCGAAATCACCCCGGTGTCCCTCGAGACCCGCAACCTCATCAAGCACGCCATGATGTCCCAGCTAATCAGCCCGCACAATCTCGAGGCCAGCATCAAGCTCCTCGAGCTGGCGTACCAGAACGTCATCTCCCTCCTCATCGTGTCCTTCCGCGGTCGCGCCGCCATGTCCGACCACGACCGCCGCCTCTACTGCCAGGTGCGCACCCTCGCCGACGTGTTGGCGTTCCATATTGTCCGCGCCTGCTTGTCCCTCGAGGAGCCCCTCACTGCCTTCCGCAAGCATGCCGCCCACATCGCCAATGTTGGCGACGCCGTGGGGCCGGGCGACTCCCACTGGGTCGCCATCCAGTACCAGTGGCTCGGTGAGCTCATGAGACTAGTGCCCGCCTCCGTGTACTCCAACGTCGATCTCAAACTGTTCCGCCGCAAACACAAAACCATCCAATGCGTCGAATTCTTTGGCGGTGTCCAGTTTGTTGACGAGCACCCAATGACAGTGTGGACCCACCCGGGTCTCGTTTTCCAGAGGGCAGCACAGGTGCTGCCCCAGTCCGTCGATGTGCCCTACATGACCATCGACAATGTTCCCGAGCACAGATTGCATCTCCTCAAGCTAGCCCAGCTTGCGTTTACCGAGGACGCTTCGCCCGACGCCGCGGCTGAGGGATACGCCCGGTTCATCCATCACCAGCTCGCTGAAGAGTACAAGAGCCAGGGTAACCTCGACCGCGCCGTCACGCACTACGCGGCGTGCCTTGAGCTGGACCAGCCTCCCCGGTGGGCATTGTTGAGGCAGACAGTGTTTGCCAAGCTCCTCGACTGCTATCGTGAATTGTCCAAGGGAGATCTCGCTTGGCATCTTCTCCTCAAGATGATGAGCTGGGAGCAGAGCAAGTCATTGTCCCTCAGCAAAATCGTGTCTTTCCAGCTGTTGGGGCCCCGGTCGCTCACTATCGACAAGCTAGACACTAACTTGGTGGCAATCAAGCCCCTTCTCGCCAGCGTGAAGGCGGTCGAAGGAGAAACAGAAATGTACCTAGGAGACCTGTGCACCATCCAACTTGAGATAACGCCGCAGCTAGATCTATCGGCACTCGAGCAGTTTACTGAGGAGGGCGTGGAAGCTCGCCTCGAACTCGCCAGCCTCAGCTTGCTGTTTGCCAAGATAGAATCCAAAAACTCATCGACTGGGTTTGAGCAAGTTTATATCACGCATGAATCATCAAACGATGCAGCTGCCCTCCAGAGATTGCACAAGCCTCTTGCGTCGGCAGATTTGTCTCTCTCAAACGGCAGCAAAGTGGTGCAAATAGTCCAGCCTGCCACTGCAATTGGCACATTCCGCATAGAAGAAATCACCGCAAGTGTAAAATTGACCGTGAGTACGGCAGAGGAGGTCTATACGTTTACCAGGAACGAAAAATCCACGGCCAACGATATCAAGCTGCAGCAAAAGAGGGCATTGTACGGTTGGCTCTACTTACCTGATGACAGGGCTACCAATATCAAAGACTTGGTGAAGAAACCGGTATCCTTGAGCCAGCAAGACGTGAACGCCATCAAGGTGCAGCCGGTTAAGCCCGACGTGTCAGTAACGTTGAAAAGCTCCGACGTGACGGCAATTGTGGTGGGAGAAAAGTTGAAACTCCCCTTCCATATTGAGGTAAAGCAGGATAAAAACAAGGTCCTCCACCGTAATATCAAGTTATCAGCCAAAGTGAAAGTGCATTACGATGATACCGATTACTTGGATGCTCTGACAAATTGGGTGGGGTACAAGGACGATATCCCTCTCGACTTGGAGGCACTTACAGAGGAGAACCCCAGCATGGACCACACTTTAAATCTCTCTTTGCTTGCCAAGTCATTGCATCGTGCCAGAGAAGACTTGGCTCACAACCTGTATCGTCTTTCCCTCGACCTTCGGACGCTTGCGGGTGAGACTGAGGGTGACGACTCCATATCGATATTCGACACGGCGGTCTATGGCTTCGATGTTATCAACTCGTTATTTGATATCAAGTTCAGCGTGGTGCCGCGGTACCGCGATGACGGGTTCAATGACATGCCTAATCCGTTTGTGTTGGAGAATACCGGCGAGGGGGGTACTGCTAGCCTCTCAATGCCAGTCACGACTCGGCTTTGGGCCGGGGTGTTGTCGTTACAAAAGAATGTGGATTTCGTTAACGTGGAGGATATTACGGTAACAGTAAAGTCGAACAATAATAATGTGGAAGTGGCGCCGTTTGAGCTTCTGAAACACGGCCCTGGCGACACAAGGATCGAGTACCAGTTCACAACCCGGAGCAAGAGCGGGTTCTCACACCGCAACGTGAATGTGGCTGCCACTGCAAGTATAAAGTGGAAGCGGCAGGGCGCCGACGAGGTCAACACGCTCGACACCCAAGAGTGGGAAATTGTGTTGCCACTCTCGGACCCGCGTGTGCTCATGTCGGTAAAGCACTTGCAACGGCAGAGTTATGAGCTCAAGTATGTGCTTGAGAACCCCACGCCGCGGATCTTTACCTTTTCGACCCAACTTGTGAATGGCAATGAAGATGACACGAAGTGGTCGTTCGACGACGAGCGCAACGTCACGCCATTGAAGCAATCACAACTTCCCGTGCTTCCTTTCAATCGGTTGGTGATGAAGTACGTGGGCGAACACAGCGGGAGCGAGCCGGTCAAGTTGCCGCTGTTGAAGGTGTTTGACGTGCAGTACCAGGTGAACTTGCCCACGTTGGCGGTGCGCAGCGACGTTGCCATCCGCGATGGTACCATCTACTATCAGCCTCAGACCAGCTAGCTCCGAAGGCATTATGGGGCGCGCGCTTGGTGTCGCTCAATTGCTCGAGGGTGACGGAGCAAGCCAACGATCCTGCCCGCTAGCCTGCAATCACTACGGAGTTCAAACAGGCTCAATTCCTAACTAGTTGACGCCGAGCAACTCCACGTCGAACACCAAGGTGGCGTTCGGGGGGATGACGCCCGGGAAGCCTCTGGGGCCGTAGGCCTCGTGGCCGGGGATGGTCAAGCGAGCCTGGGAGCCGACAGACAACTTGGGGATGCCAGTGTCCCAGCCCTTGATAACCTGGCCCACACCAATGGAGCACTGGAAGGGCTTGCCCTTGTCTCTCGAGGAGTCGAACTTCTTGCCGTTCTCCAACGTGCCGGTGTAGTGGATGGTGACCAAGTCGCCGGGGCTGGGGAAGGTCTTGCCATCACCTTCTTGCAAGATCTCAATCTGAGTGGTAGCGGGAGCAGACATACTGTAATAACGGGGGAAGAATGTGGGTTTTGCAACGGTTCTGACGGCGAGACGACGAGTTACAAGTCCTAGCATGGATCGCGCTATTCGCCGCGCTGGAAGCCTTTTTATTGTTGGTTCGCGCACGTCTGTGGTGTCGCCCGCGTGGCTGCGACACTTACTGAGACATTTACTGGAGACGGAGTTGATCGTAATACAAGACATTTCCTGGCCATGCTGTAGACAGAGTCGTGGGATAAATGGAGTGGGAGGGCGCAGGACCGGTTGTCGAGAAGAAAAGGCAATTTCTCGTAAAAATGGAGTATTTGGTGTAGCGGCTGCAGCTTCTCCACCTCAAGCCAAGCAACAGCGTAGAGGGTGCATTTAGAGGGGGCGGTGGATGAATTTCTCTTGCAAGACCACTCGTGTGAATCGACTGTGACGTCATTCGCTCAATTGAGACTGAACTGTGAATTTTGCTCGGCTGGTCAGCATACCAGAATTGTAGCCACATGCTGAGATGTAACCAAAAGTCGCCAGACCGACCAGCAGTCATGTCTTGCCGGTGCGAATATTGTACTAAGCAGCGGCAGGTCCAAACCCCGGTACCTGTCCCATCCCGCACCCCGGCGCCCACGTCGGTGCCAACGGACTGCGGCTGCGAAGATTGCGTGGGATTGGCATTTCTACGCCCAACTGCGGCGAATTCACCTCTTCCACCGAACGCAGAAAGCTACAGCAGCGGGTGTCAAGCCTATAAACTGTCCTCGTCCCTACTGCATAGCAAAATGAAGTCTGCGGAAAAGCCGACGCTTCGTGGTGCCCCGGCTGCTCAGGATATGTATTCGCTGCTCACACTGGCTCAGTTACTGGAGCTCCTCGTCCGGAATCTTGAGCGGGCAGGCTCGTGTCCGCTGGAGTTTACGTACACGGTATTTAGTGCCCTCGAGAAGCTCAATGTGGCGTGGGCCCAGAAGAAGAATGCCGAGATCCACCAGCAAATGCCGAGGCAGGACGACGCCGACGAGCCGCCCGTGCTCGTTGCCAACGGCATCGTCACCGCGTCGCATTTCCGGCTCCAGATGTTTGCCAACCGCTTCAGCGTCGTCATCACGCTGCCACACACAGGCGAAAGCATTCTCGCCGCCGCGAGCATTCTCTACAGTTGCTACCTGCTCGACCAGCGCTATGTGACGCAGGCCGAGCTCTGCCAGATGAGTGTGTTCATCAGTTACTACCTCTTGGGCCTTCGGAGCCGCGGCCACGCCCGCTGCACTCCGAAACAGCGGCGCCAGACTGCAGGGTTGCGGCGTTTCTGGACCACCGTGTACTACACGATGAAGTATTAAGCGAGCAGAACCTAAAACGGCCAAATGGGTGCAAAATGCAAATACCCCAATTTTCCCGCCAGCACGCCACAAGCCTCACCCATGGCCCATAGTCGGTACTACAGCGGTCGCAGCTCGCGCCGGCCGCCTCCACCCGTTGCCGCCGCAACTGCCACCGTGCCCGGACCTGGATCCTGCACGCAACTTATCTCCTCCCCACAGTACGAGATGGTGTGCCAGACACGGCAACCCTGAGGGCACCACATCCAGCGGACACAAAAGACACCCGCAAACTGCCATTGAGCACGTCCAGACTGCGCTAAGAGAGTCGCCTGCAACGCCGCCGCCAGTCCTGTCACCAGCTGCTCACTCGCCATGGGCACCGACGTGAAGATCGAAATTGACCGCTCCGCCACGGGCGGCACCTTCACCAACCACGACGTGATCAAAGGCACGGTGCACCTTGCCGTGACCAGCGCAATTCTGTTGACGTACATCCAGGTGAAGCTCGAGGCCATAGCCAAGACGCAGCTCGCCATTCCGCGGGAGCGCCGCGGCAAGCGGGAGCGGGACCGCCAGGTCCAGGACGTGCACAAGGTGCTATACGACACCTTGATTGTGTTCCCGCCCGACAATGTGCGCAAGGTGCTGCTGGCGAAGGAGTTCACCTTGACGCCGGGCAACTACACCTACCCGTTCGAGTTCCAGCTCCCGCTCAACAACTCGTGCGTGAAGATGCTGGGCATCACCAACATGGTGAGCTTCAACAAGAACACCTTCGATGTGGTCATCAGCAACGGCAACTTCAGCAAGGGCATGATCAAGAACATGGCCCAGACGTACCTCAATGGGCGCGACGGCACGGGCCAGCCCAAGGCCCAGAACTACCACATCACCGCCCAGCTTCCGCCCTCCTTGAGCGGCTTGGGTGAGTTCGCCACCATCAAGTACTTTGTCAAGGTGACGTGCAAGCGCAGCTCCATGTTCAAGAACAATCTCCGCGGGTTCGACCCCTTCATCTTTTTGCCCTTGGACCTCGACGACCAGAACCAGCCCATCAGCAGCGACTTTGACGAGTACCGCGAGGTGTTTGTGCGCAAGGAGTTGGTGTTCAAGAACCGGATCCCTGAGATAGTGGGGGTCAAGGTCCAGCCGGAGAAGAGGCTTCCCAGCACTCCTCCCGCCACGGCGGTGGCCGCCCCCAGAAAGGGCTTTTTTCTGAAGCTCTTTGAGCCGCAGTATCCCACGCCCCAGCAGCCCCCACAGCAGCAGCAGCGCCGGGCGTCCCAGCCGCGGTACGAGGTGCGGGCTACCGATGTGCCCTTCTCGTTCGAGGCGCGGTTCCGCCATCCGTCGTTCTTGATTCCCACCAAGCCGCCGTCGTTCAAGTTGTACATGGTGTCGACGGTCAAGCCGAGCACGTATTCGTTGGCCAACTTTGACAAGCCCGAGGATAGCAATGGGCTCGGCGTCATCTACCTCCAAAAGTTGATTGTGGAGTTGACTGCGTACACGCAGATCTCGGTGCTCGAGGAGAGCGGCGCCGGCAAGCAGATCCATCGCGCGGGCCACGACGAGACCATCACCGTGTGCAACAACACGTACCAGAACTTGAAGTTTGACTTGATGAACTGCAAGCGGCTGAAGTCCACGTCGGCGACCACGAGCGGGTCTGGAGCGGCGTTGGGCGACCTCTACGAGCTCGAAATCCCGCGCAAGTACTACAGCAACAGCACCCTCCCTGACCACCTCGCGCCGTCGTTCAAAACGTGCAACATTAGTCGGCGGTACAAGTTGACGTTTGTGGGAGGCTTCTCGTCCGAGAAGATTGGCAACTTCAGCAACGCCGCCGAGTGCGAGAGAAAGATCCGCTACGTTGACTTGCTGTGCCCCGACATCAAGGTGTTGAGCGGGTTGAGCATGACCAGCACGTTGCAGCTGAACGCCTCCGGCACCAGCCTCACACACTCAAAGCAGCTGTCAGAGGAGCGGCCGCCAGCCCCGCCGGCGCGGCCGCGGCCCGACGAAAAGGCGAGCTACGCCGGCTCCAGCGGTGCCGCGGAGGAGGGCCCAGACACGCTGTCGGGGCTCCTCCCCACCTACGACGAGGTGCTACGCGAGGCGAGTTTCCAGGACGACACCGAGCACCTCCGAGCGCGGCGCCGCTACCAGCAGCACGAACAGTACTACAACAACTTAGAGTAAAGGACACGACTGGCTTCTCGGCGGCGACGGCCCATGCTGTCACGGGCCGCGTAGGTTGCTCCAATGTGGAGGCGAGGAATCGAGGTGCGCGCACGACTGAAAATTTGAAAACGTCGGAGGCAACCTCGAGCCCACCGCACAGTGGACGCAAACCGCAAACCGGCACCGACCATCGACGACGTTTCCGCGCCAAGCTAGTGACGAGGCACGCGACAACGACCCTGTATTGCCACGCAGAAGACGCCATTCTGCGCTCCTTGTTGGTGACACCTTTTGCAAACAACGCGTGAGCACACGTCTCGAGGCCCCTCCCCGTGACGACCAGTGAGAGATGAGCGAGAGCTTTTTCGCCAGAAACCGCGCTGCGGTGCTCGCGGTGACGGCCGCAGCGGGCATTTCCGCCGTCGGCGCCTACTACTACCTCCAGCAGCAGCAGGCTGCCAGCGAGCCCGCGGCCGACAAGAAGAAGAAGAACAAGAAGAAGAAGAAGAGCAAGACCCCGCCGGGATCCGGCACCGCCTCTGAGGCGGAGGCGAGCGAGTCGACCAAGGCGGTGGCGTCCGAGCGCCAGTACCCGGTGGACGCCCAGGGCCTCCCTGCCCTCACCGAGGACGTGGTCAACGCCTTGTCCGACAAGGAGAAGGAGGAATGGGCGTTGGCGTTGAAGGAGGACGGTAACGCCCACTTCAAGGCCCAGAAGTACTCCGAGAGCATTGCCTTCTACACCGCAGCGTTGAAGTTGAAGACCGACCCCGTGTTCTACTCCAACCGGTCCGCGTGCTACGCGGCGTTGGACGACCACGAGAACGTGATCAAGGACACCACCGAGGCCATCAAGTTGAAGCCCGACTACACCAAGTGCGTGTTGCGCCGCGCCACCTCGTACGAGATCTTGGAGAACTACCCCGACGCCATGTTTGACTTGACCGCCTTGACCATCTATGGCGGCTTCAGCAACAAGTCCGTCGAGGCGGTGTTGGAGCGCGTGTTGAAGAAGCACTCTGTTAAGATTGTCGAGGAGAACTTGAAGAACCGTGTCCCGAGATTGCCCTCCGCCTCCACCGTGGGCTCGCTCTTCCGTGCCTTTGTCACCGAGACCAACCCCGAGGACATCAGCGAGGAGTCAGAGGGCGCCGACAAGTTCTTGTTTGACGCCATCAAGAACTTGAACTTGGACACCCCCGAGGGCTACGAGAACGCCGACACCTTGATCAACCAGGCCGTCGAGGCCTACAAGGTTGGGGGCTTGACCACCTCCTCTCCCGAAGCTGCCAAGGCTACCGTTGCCTTGGAGTACTCTGCTGCGTTCAAGTTGTTGAAGAACGACCCCGTGGCGGCTGCGGAGGACATCGAGAAGGCCATCAAATTGAAGCCCAGATCCAGAACCTACGTGTTTAGAGCCTTGATCAATGCTGACAAGGCGTCGTTTGCCGAGGCTATTGCCGACTTTGACCAGGCCGAGAAGGTGCTGCCCACCAGCGCCGATGTGTACTACCACCGCGGCCAGTTGTTCTACTTGACTGGCGACTTGGCCAAGGCGGCCGAGAACTTTGAGAAGGCCAGAGAGTACAACCCGGAGAATGTTTACGCCCCCGTGCAGTTGGCTTGCATCACCTACAAGAACGGTGACGTCAAGGCATCCGAGGAGCAGTTCACCGAGGCAAAGTTGAAGTACCCCACCGCCCCCGAGATCCCCAACTACTACGGTGAGATCTTGGCCGACCGCGGCGACATCCAGGGTGCCATCAAGCAGTTTGAGGTTTCGGCAGGTTTGCAGAGAGCCTTGAGCACCTACACCGTGGGTGCGTTGCCCATCATCAACAAGGCCACGTTGATTTCCAAGGAGAACTTTGAGAGAATAGACGAGGCCGAGGAGTTGTTGACCAAGGCCTGTGAGTTGGACCCCAAGTCCGAGTTGGCGAGAATCTCGTTGGCCCAGATCAAGTTGCAGAAGGAGGAGGTCGACGAGGCTATCAAGTTGTTTGAGGAGTCCTCGAACTTGGCCAGAACCATCGAGGAGAAGGTCCAGGCCACCTCTTTCGCTGAGGCCACCAAGATGCAGAAGAGAATCAAGAACGACCCCATCTTGACCAAGAAGATCGAGGAGGTGATGAGACAATCGATGATGGCCCAGTAAGGTCCCCGAGATCTTCTTTACACTGTATATACTGCTGCACTGTCTCCGGCTGCAATTGTGAAGGTACTACCACTGTTACTGTAGACTTGTATCGAGTACTGTGCCTGCACACAGGTGGGCGTTTTGCGACCGGCTCTCCACACAAACTACTTCTTTCTCAGCCTCCAGGACCCTTGCTGCAAATGAGGTTCTTGAGGCTTCTTGTAGCCTCTCAGAATCAGGTGCACCGAGACGAGAGTGGGGCAGAGTTCAATCTCAGCTACATTACCCCAACACTTGTGGTATCTGCCGGCCCCACCAACTCCTACGTCAAGAGCTTCTACCGCTACCCGGTGACCGACTCAGTGGCATTGTTGCAGCGTCGGCACGGAGATCGATGGCACATGTGGAACTTTCGAGGTGAGGCGCCCGGTTACCGCGATGACGACGTGCTCGGCAAAGTCACTCACTTTCCGTTCCCCGACCACCAGGCGCCACCGATGGCGCTTCTCGTAGCGGCGGTGGCCAGCATTGACAAGTATCTCACCACTGCACCAGATCGGGTGGCCGTGCTCCACTGCAAGGCAGGGAAGGGCCGCTCGGGTACGGCAGCGGTGGCGTATATGATGTACGCCGACTCCAGCCTTTCTCTCAACCAAGCTCTCGACCTCTACACCCTGAAGCGAATGACTCGCGGGGAGGGCATCTCCATACTCTCCCAACGCCGCTTCTTGGGCTACTATGAGCGTATCTTGCGGCATGAGCTCCACTGGAGTGTGAGTGTGCCCGAGATAACAGTCACCAGTGTTCGCATTTCAGGTCTCTGCGTGCCAGTGAGCGAGCTTCAGCTCCGGCTCCAGGTGTACCGGCAGTACGAGCGCCTCGAAATCGACACCGTGTGGGAGCTAACCAACGTTGTCAGCGATGAGCAGGAATTAATCGTGGTGGTTAACTTTACCGTGAGTGCCCAGGAGCTCCGGTTGTCCTTGTGTAAAATCTGCTACGCGTGGTTCAGTACCTTGCTTGAGCCTGGCTCGTTTACCGCCCACTGGACCGACCTCGACGGATTCATGGGACTCTCAGCGCGCGGCTCAAAGCTACTCGAGCTGGTGAATATAGAGTGGACGGTGCAGCCAACACAGCCATAAATAGAGTCGGGGGAGAAATCATAATTCTCCCTGCTCCGAGCGCGCGCCGGGCTTACTACACGGGGGACGATGATGTGTGATGAATATGCGAATATGTGAATGCTCGCTCAACCGCCACGGCGCTGGTGGGTCGGAACCAACCAGAACTCGCGCAAGAGGCCCTGCACCGCTGCGAGCACGGCGGAGTCCTTGAGCTTGGTGATATTAGCAAGTGCGTACGGCTTCAGTACTTTGACCGCGTCCAGTACCACGATCGCGTCGCCACGCCAGCTCACCTGCCCAGGGAACGACTTGTTGAACTTGTCAAAGATGCGTCCGGCCACCGGCGGCGCCCGCATGAGCTCAGGTTGGGTATCGTGCACTGCGCGCGCAACAGCGGACGCAAACTGCCCCTCCGGTACCGTGATCACAGGGCCCTTACGTCCCGCAGGGTAGAGGGCTTGCACCGACAGTATATGGGCGGCGTTGATCACACGAAACTGCTTGGATCGCGTGCGAAGGGCTATGATGTCGCTCAGCTGAGCGTGCACGTTGCCGACAATATACCCGTGCGGGGTTGTAATCTTGAGCCTGGCGCCGACAACGTCCGCCGGCTGCGTAGCACCCTCTCCAGGCGTGGCCTTCTTATGCAGCATTCACGCAATTGTGCCCGTCGCCGTGTGGATGCTGCTGGCGATCGCTGGGTGCCATCGCATCGCGCCGTGGTCACGTGCCAAACCCAGACACCCTCCCCACCTTAGGAGTGGGATGGTGTTTCCAGGGTCTACTACCATGCAAGATGAGCTGCACCTGATCGATGAGCTTGAAGACCAGCTCATTGACCATCCTGATGCACGCACGCGTCTCGCACTCGATGATGGACTCGATGAGACGTTTCAGAAGAAGCTCAATGCCCGCGCCGAGCAGATCGGAGCTCTGGATGACAGCAGCGGAGCCATACCGTTTCTTCGCGCGCGGTCACAGCTCGCGTACCAATACACCGACACCGGTCCACTTGCACGAGATATTTCCGAGTGGTGGGTGCACCACGACTACGCTGTGGTGGGCCTCAGCACACTTTCGCGCCTGAACCGGGCGTCTCTTCGCCCGTGTATGGCCGTGCTCAAGGAGGCTAACGTGGCTGCACCGCTGCGCGCCGCTGTGGACGCACTTGATGCGGTTCTATACGGCGCATTGGGGGCGTACGGAACCTGTGGGGACCGCGAGACTCAAATAAAGCACATTCGCGACAACTGCACGCAGCTTGCCAACTGGGGAGTGGTGCCTGCTCTCGCTGCACCATTGACCCGATTCCTTACTGACTGCAGTGCCGAAGGTGCTGGCACCATTGATGACCGTGCTTCCAAGTACTACTTCAAGCTGCTCACGGTGGTTTATGTGGTGTGCTGTGTCGCAATTGAGCAGCACTCCTCAGCAGTGGCGCAGCTGCTTCGCAAGACTGGGCTCTTGGATGCACTTGTGGCAGTGATTGAGTGTTGGAAGCTATGGCCGTCTGGAGTGTATCGTGTGCGGAGCGTTATTCTTCTTATGCATAAGCTCGTGCTTCTTCAAATGGGTGATCTGGACATGGCCACATCTGTCGACAGCTTCCTCGTCAAGCTTCATGGCGTTGCAAATAAGGCAGGGTTCGACGTGCCCGAAAACCGTCTCACATGCTCACCATTGGACTTCTTCACCTTTCGCGAGGATCTCATCGACAAGTACCCACTTTTCAAGCCACCTAGTGGACTCACAAAAGATGCATACGACTTCTCGCATTTCCATCGTACGCTTCGTGAAGCGGGAGGTGAGTCGCCCTCTTCCATCACAGACAGCGACTCGCTCGAATCCAGCTACAAGCTCTTCATGTCTCTTAATACCCAATCCAAGTCGTTGTCCAATTTGATTGCCAATCCTCGTCCCAATCGATCACACACCGTTATAAGTCAGCTACCCACACAAACAGTTCATATAGCCACGCCAGTGCCCTCACCTTCGTCATCTCCCTCTGATTTTATGGCAGGGGGAGAAAAGGTGCGTAAGCTGTACCAGGTTAACCAAGGTATGCCTCTCATCTATCCAACAACGGATAACTTTGAGGTGCCTTATGCTATCAATGAGGCATATGAGATACTTGCCAGCTCGGTGTACAATAGCTACTCGAATAAGCGCTTGTGGGTGGAGCGGCTCAAATTCATGACTCAGGAGCGAGGATTTAAGAGCGAGTACGATGATCAGAACCTGCGCGAGTTTGATTACGATTTTAGCGATCTTAAACGAAAGCATCCCGACGAGGTAGCTGAAATTGAATGCCTTGAATACGTGGAGCAATTCTATTCCAATAACGTTACCCGGTTAACTGCGTTGGTCCAAGTCTTTATTGAGACGATAAAGTCTAACACGGGCGACTTTAACCTCAATTTCCCTGAACGAGAACTCAGTCCCGAATCCTCTTGCTTTGCGTCTGACGTTATAAAGCAAAACACGACGGGACTGGACAAAGCCAAGGTTGAAGAGTTGCTCAAGCATCAGCTCGAGGTGCAAAATGCCAAAGAGGTTACACTTAAGGCCATCAGCGGCACGGTGACGTTACTACTTCGGTGGTTTAAGCTCAGTCATGTGTTAAAGCACTACTACCTCACATCACTTTTGTTTGACCAGCAGTATTTCCAAGTGGTGATGAACTACCTCAATCGCAGCTTTAATAATCCCAACTTACAGGAGGCGCTAGACAAGGGTAGCGATACGACCAATGTGTTGCATCAGAACAGAATCATGAATCCTCAGATATATGTGCCGGACTATGACTTCTTCAACAACTGTCTCCAAAAGTTCCCCAGCGATTATTCGTTCGAGCTCATCAACAAAAAGCCCTTGGCCTCGTTTCTGACATCGTTAGACGATAACAAGGTGATGGTGCAAACCATTGACAAGATGAATGAAAACGCATGTCAAGTAATAGTGAACCTTCTCACCGTTATGAACAAGGTGATGATCAAGAACATGACGCAGCGCATTCTCACTATCAATGAGTTGAAACCAGCCGAAGTGTTGAAGATAATTCTCATCAATTTCGGCAACAGCGCGATGGACAAGCCCATTCTCAAAGTATGTAAGAAGCTTGTTCCGTATCAGGGGCGCAAGTGGAAGTCATTCAACATGGATCTCATCTCGCAAATATACTTGCATTGCCGCCTCTCCCTTCGGGATAACTGGCTCAGCGGGAAGGATCTCGAGCACGATTTCAACAATTCCTTTGACCAGGAGATTGCGCTCCGGGCGCTCTTGCAGTTCTACAATGTGCGCAATTACCCGCTGCAAATGCGCGATCTTGGCTACGAAGTGCACGAGAGTGGCGCCAACAGCATCAACCTCGAGGATGATATGGAGTAGGCGAACGACGACACGAATATATACCGCATCAGGGTCCCGTAGCGGACGGTGTCAGGATGGCCAGTACAGGTCGTGCACACTCCCAAAATGGTGATGAAAAATTTGAGAGCTAGCAACGAAACCGTCGTGACCGAACACACAAAAATGGTCAGATTGACGCAGATTGACGACGAAACGGCAAAGCAGTTTGACGAGGGCCGCCCTCAAGCTGGCGCGTACTACGAGAGCGACGACAGCGAGAGCGACAGCGAAATCGAGGACGACTTTGACGTCGAGAATGAGACCATCTACGACCGCATTGTTGCGTTGAAGGACGTCGTTCCGCCGCAGCAGCGTGCCCAGATCGCCAGTGTTGGTGACTGGTTGCGTGCGTCGACGTCGTTTGGCTTGCAGAAGGGCGGCAACTTGTTGTGGACATTGACGTCATCGGCGTTGCTCCTCGGTGTGCCCTTGTCGTTGGCCATCTTGGCTGAGACCCAGTTGCAGGAGATGGAGAAGGAGATGACGTTGCAGCAGTCTGCACAGGACGTGTTGGCTCCCGGCACGGAGGCGGCCATTGAGGAGAGAAAGTGATTGTACATAGCCAGCAAGCGAGGCGTGGCCTCCTATGAGCGGAGTCGCAGTTTATGTCAATGCCATGAGAGACTCACAGAATGTAGGCCAAAAGTCCAAGGTATGTATTCTATGTATATGGGGGACGCTCACGCGCGCTTGTGCTTGATGGACAAGGCGTATATGTCCAAGTAGGTGGTGATCTCGTAGATGATCTCGGCAATGAACATGGAGTGGGTGCCCAAGGTCAAGCCCAAGCCGCCCCAGCTGACGGCGCGCAACACGCTGTCGTAGTCATAGCCGTAGATGCCTATCAACACGTGGGCCACCACGAGCTGCAGCACAGGGAGGAACATGGGCACCTGGATCATGGGGAACTCCTGGAGGGTGAGGTGGGCCAAGATGATACGTCCGACGCAGAAGGCGATGGTCAAGCCGATGGAGATGGCCAAGGCGAAGCCGTAGTCGTACATCATCTCAGGGTACACAGTCACAAGCACAATAACGCCGGCGTAGTAGCAGAAGAAGGGGAGCAAGCCTTCCCACGCCTTGAGGGTCTCGGCGCGCACGCGCTGCGGGTTGTCGCTGTGCTTCTTCTGGTAGTGCTTGCGCACGTTGCTCATAGCCTGGGCAATGTTGAAGTACAACGAGCCGAGGCCGAGCACGACGTAGATGGCGCTGCCGGTGATGTCTGTGGAAAAGTCGAGTCCGAATGGGCTGAGGTCGACGGAGACGAGCTTTGCCTGGTAGATATCCGGACCAAAAATGCCGGTGATGATGTAGACGCCGCAGATCATGAGAATGCCCTCCACCGGACCACTGAACTGCAGCAAGAACAAGGTGTGGGTGTGGTATTCCTCCCACGTGGAGGAGTAGAAGTTGCAGACGGATGCAAACTGGGCCAAGAGGTAGAGCCTACCCCACCCCATCTTGAGCGCGGCGGCAAACACAATCGAGCCCAATGTGGTGTTGATGGCATCAATCAGGTGGTCAAAGAGCTCGCCCAACGGTCCCAGCTGGCCGGTGCGGCGGGCGTGGCAGCCGTCGCAACCGTCAAACGTCTGGTACATAAAGAGGCCGAACGCGTAGAAAAAGTACGTCCACTGGGGGGTGGTCTGGTTCAAGTAAGGGTCGTAGTAGAACACGACCGCCAAGTTCGCGAGCACGAAGAAGAGGCCGAGCAACGTCACCACGTTGGGGGCCATCCAGAGCGGGAAGATCTGCACAAAAAAGTTCCACCATCGCTTGAGCAAGTACCGCGAGATCAACAGGTGGTCCTCAGACAGGTACTTGTAGAGCTTGAGGTTTTCGAGCTTGTTGGCAGGAATAAAGAGACCCATGGCGCGCTCAATTGCAAGGTTACCGGTAAAGAAGAAAGATCAAGACCCTGCGCGCGATGGTACCCAAAACACTTTCAGTCACGTGAAAATGTCAAAGTCCATGCAGGCCGCTACTCCCACGGGGGTGCGGAGACGACAAGCAACATGTCGGCCACGAGCTGAAAATGTCATCACGAACGGGTTGGCTTGATATGGAAACGACCATCTTATCTTTGGTTGGTGGGCCTAGCGGAATCGCATGACTGACCTCGGGCACAAGCCAGGTGGGAACTTGCACGTTGGCGGGGTAGCGCGTCAGACGTCGCGAAGCAACGGTGCGGCATAGCAGGTGAGTTCTTACTTCTAAGTTTGTGAATGACCTCGCCGTTGGCAGTACCCTAACCACCAGCCTGCATGGTGACCAGATAATTGAAGCGACACTGCAGCGCGGCTTCCCCACCGCTTCGCTTACTGGTGCTGGCCGCGAGGCGCAGTGGCACTGCAGTGACGCGGCTGTACGTCAGTGTGCATGGCCGTGACACGCAAGCGACCTATCTGCAGGCCATGCATATGGAGCCACCCGCGATGCATAGATACGAATGCCCCAGTGCTCGGCGCGGTCTCACGAGCGTATTAATGATGCTCCAGGGTCTGCAGTACCTGCACTGCGCCAATTACTTCGCTCGTTAAGCCGACATTTTGTTACCATCAGCCCGGGCCGATCTACTGTGCCAATGCGGCTGCGTCACCGATGGACAAAGCGCACTTGGCGCCGGGCATCCTAACACCTCACAACATTATAAATAAGACCATCTGCCTCCCTGCCCGCAGCCATTGAGCACTAATTACGCCCAGAACCCCCACAATGACCGCAGATAATTTCGACGACGTCCAGTCCAGCCACTCCTTCACCAAACAGACGGTGACCAAGGAGCCCCAGTACAAGCCCGAGATGGTGATCAAGAACTTTGCTCGCGAGTATCCCACTCCGCCGTCCAACGGTTACCAGAAGTTCATCTCGCTGATGGGTAGCTGCTTTGGAACGTGTGGTATCTTCTGTTTCTTGTGCAGCAACCCCTACAAGGAGGTGTCGCAGGGTGAGGTGGGCTTGATCCAAACGTTTGGCGCTTTGCTGCGTACGGTCGAGCCTGGTCTTTCCTACGTCAACACCTGGTCCGAGACCTTGACGAAGGTGTCGGTGAAGATCAACATTCGCGAAATCCCCGCACAGTCATGCTTTACGCGTGATAATGTCTCGGTGATCATCACCTCGGTGGTCTACTACAATATTATCGACCCCCAGAAGGCTGTGTTCTCCATCGCCAACATCCACGAGGCCATTATCGAGAGGACGCAGACCACGCTTCGTGACGTCATTGGCTGCCGTGTGTTGCAGGACGTGGTTGAGAAGCGCGAGGAGATTGCCGAGCTGATTGAGAGCATCATTGCCAAGACCGCCTTTGACTGGGGTGTCAACATCGAGTCCATCCTCATCAAGGACTTGCAATTGCCTCCTCAGGTGCAGTCTTCCTTGTCCATGGCGGCAGAGGCCAAGAGAATCGGTGAGGGTAAGATTATCAACGCCAAGGCCGAGGTGGAGTCTGCCAAGTTGATGAGAAAGGCCGCCGACATTTTGGCCTCGAGACCGGCCATGCAGATCCGTTACCTCGACGCCATGCAGAACATGGCCAAGAGTGCTGGTGCCAAGGTGATTTTCATGCCCTCCGCAGGCGAGGTGGAGAAGATTGCAGGCAATGCGCTGGGTAACCGCTCCGGCGAGTACCCCGCAGAGGAGGAGGACGCCCTCCATCCCCAGGCCAGCGGCAATCGCTTTGTCGACACCATCTCGGCCCAGGAGGCGTTGAGATGAGTGCTAACCGCGCGCAAGTGTTACGACCTTATGCTGTCTAATTAATGTACTTTTATTTATGCTGCTAATATTTTATCACCCCCACCATGCGCCAGGCTAGGTCTGGTGCCGCTGCCAGTACCGCTCGCGGTAGGCAGCCAACTGTGTCTCTGTTACTTTTGGGCGCACAAACTCCCGTATGCGGCTGTAGAACCCCTTCTGCTCTGACAATGGCCGCGGCGCAGACTCGGGCCCGTGCTTCTCCCCACCGCCGGCAATGCCTGTGGCATGCGCCCGACTGCTTCGGTACGTCTCAGACTCAAATACCGGCACGCCGTCGCGCTGCAACGCCGCGACCTTTCTGTCGACTGCATCCTGCTTCGCCTGTTCCCGCTCCGCATCACGCACCTTCTTGGCTGCAATGAGCTTGTGTATATACTTGGGCTCCAGCAGGGGCGCGGCAGGGCTCGTTGTCTGCGGGTTCGCTTGGGGCTCCTCTTCCCAGTCGCTGTTCACCGGCTGCTGAGCAACCTTACGGGTCTTGGCCGCTACCGCCTTTTCAAAGTCGTCCTCAGACTCTGACTCAGAGTGCACCGCGGTCGGCTTCGCGGCCGGCTTGGCGGGCCGCTTGCGCTTGAGCGAAAACATGGGGTGCGCATCCGGGCACCGGCAGCACATCTCAGTGTATGCAGTCCATTTGTGTCAGAGGAGCTGCTGCCAGGCACGTCAGACGCACACCCCCCCCCCTCCGGCGGCCTGTCAGCGCCCACGTAGGCAATGCAGGGACCTGGTGCACCCCGTGTTGCACGGCAGCGCAGACCGACCACTTTGAAAAGTGCTTGTTCAAAGACGACGTAGCCGGCAGGCGGCCCCTGGCCGCGCCCAGCGCGGTGGGCGCACCACGCTCCGTCGCCGGGGCTTCGCCAGGACGCCGCCAAACGCGGTCGTGCGGCACCCAATCGGCGCCAGGAGCGCACACACCTTGCGTCTCCACATCCACCGCCACGAGGGCAATTGCGACAATCGAGGCGCAGGACGCTGATATTCCGCCACGGCGACCCCAAAGCACGCGCACTCGCTCTGCAACTGCTTTTGGACTCGATATCACCCAGTGGGAGGCCCCCACACCTGCCGCCCATGAACGGAACAGGCTTTGACTGGCTCAACGTGCATCTCGGCGTGCCCAGCGACGGCCACGGCGGCTCTGGCGCCCTGCTGCCGGCGCCGGCGGTGTCGTTTGGCGGCGTGGGCAACGGCCTGGCCGCGGAGCTCACGTCCACGCCATCGCCGGCATCGGCATTCTACGACAACCGCAGCGCCTACCCACACACGCTGGCCGACAACATTGTGCAGCTCAGCACGTCGGGCCTGAGCCACGGCGACGCGAGCGCAGAGGCGAGCCGCCACAGCCGCGCGCCGGCGCCAGTGCCGGGCCCCACCGCCAGCGCCGACGACAGCGAGTCGGTGCCGCTCTCGCTCACGGCGCACGAACTCACGCTCGAGGAGTCCAAGACATACATGCGGTGGTACAGCGACATTCTTGCGCGCACCAATGCCCGCACGGTGACGATGGCGGACGTGTACAACTTTCTCCACAATTTCCGGCTCACGGCGGAGATTAAGGACCAGATCAATCGCATTTTCCACAAGATCATCCAGCTGATCAACATCGGCGAGTTCTTCGCCTTGCTCCGCCTCATTGCGCACACCTTGAACGGCCGCGCGCCCAGCAGACGGCTCATCCGCGAGAAGGCGGCCGTGCCCACGCCGCCGTCTATTCTCTCCAAGAAGCGTCAGAACGACGACGACGACGACGAAGACGCCACCGACAGCAGCGACGCCCTGCAAGTGCCGCTGAAGCCGCTCGACCTCGACTCGTTCACCACGTTCATGCTTACCGGCGAACGCCCGGAGGACGCCCTGCGCAAGAAGAAGTCCAAAAAGCTCAAGTCGGTCAAGTTCTCGGACCAGGTCGACGTGCACGATCAGCTCACTCCCATGCGACCGTTGCTGCCCCAGCCGTTGGACTACTCCTTGCCCATGGACCAGCTCTTGATCCAGATGCAGCAGAAACAGGCGCGGCCCGACGAGGAGGAGCAGCAGATTCTCCGCGACATGGGGCCCCAGCTCGACCACTTCCACAACCTCCACTCTGTGGACACCGCATCCATCGGCGGCGTGCCCGCCTCCTTGCATCCCCACAGCTCCTCGGAGCAGTTCCTCAAGCCCAACATGACGGGCCCAGCGCAAATGGCCCGCATGTTCAGCCCGTCGCCCGACCCTGAGCCGCTGCCCGAGCACGAGCAGCTCAAGCCGAACATGACGGGACCCGCACAGATGTCGGCCATGGTGTCGTCAGGGCGCGTTACCCAAGACGATGCGGGCGACACTCCCTTTCTCAAGCCTAACGTCACAGGACCGGCGGACATGGCAAAAATCTTTTCGCCGCCACCGGGCCATGGCACAGAACAGCCGCTACCCAAGATCTCCTTGCAGAGCTTCACGGATCAGATGACGGCCAATACCGTTGCAAATACCATGGAAAACGCCCGGCTCCTGGGCGCGGTACTGCCTGGTCTGCCTGGCGATCGCAATCGGCCGCTCCCGCCTCCCCCTATCCCTACGTCGAGGCGAAGCCGCTCAATGTCGTCGCCGATGCCCCGCGTGTCGTCTCCGTTGGGAGGAGGACCGCTGCAGCCAGTGGGCCCAGGCTCCCATGATACCTATGCTCCTCCTGTGCCGCCGAGGTTCTCCAGTGTCAGCAACAGCTCGGCACGCGCACCGCCACCGCCTCCCCCATCTCGCCGCAAGGGCAGCTCCGTGCTGTCACCGCCGCCTTTGCCTCCCAAAGTGCCCAATCAGCCCCAGGCCGGGTTCTACAACCATGACGGCCGCAGCGACAGTACGTCCAACATCCTTGACGACTTGAAGGCGCTACAGGAGGAAGTCGACAAGATTAGAACAATGACAGGAGGGTTTTAGCAATGCACACGCACACAAGCACTGTAGACCGCTTAGAAGCGTCCCTGGAGCTTCGTTAGTTACGTCGCAGCTATGTGAGCCTGATTGCAACTTTATTTGTTGAAATTGGCTCCGCTAGCTCAGTTGGCAGAGCGTCAGTCTCATAGTTGTATAATTGTGTTATCTGAAGGTCGACAGTTCGAACCTGCCGCGGAGCAATTTCTTTTTTTTGTGTTGGTGTCACTTGTGGTCGTGCACGGACTATATTTACAGACGCGTGGATCCCGTAAACAACACCTCCATCTTTTGTCTCACAATAGCCGACACCAAGAAAACGGCTAATTTCTACTTCGCAGAGGCTTCTCTAGCGTTGTATCGTGCTTGCGCATAGTACAGGAAGTTTTGGTCCACCTTCTAGCCACGATTCCAAAGCGCGGCACCGTTGTCAATTTCATATCATCGCTCCTGGCTGTGCGTCCAGCCGCCCTCCGCTCCAACGGCGGTGTCCTCAGAGGTTGCCAAAATACACCCGTTCCATGAGATGTCGAGAGTGAGCCGAAAGCACCCCGTCGATGACGACAGGACGTACTTGCCGCCCGCACTCAGCTCATATAGTATCGCGCTTCTCAACCAAGAGCTGGAATCCAACGCAGGAGCGCAGGCAGAGGTGACCGGCATCTACGAGTTGGACTTTCCGCGCGTACGCTTCCTGGAGAGCAGGAACAACTCCGTGCACAGCGCCAACAACTCAGTCCACAGTCTATCCAACGATACCCAGAAAAACAACTCCTTCAGCATGTCTAACAGCAGCGTCTACCACAGCACATACAGTGGCGTTACGCACGACACCACAGGCGAATTCCGCGATGCCGATGACAACCTGGCACCCGCACCCGCTACCGACCCTATCGGTGGAGCGCTGCTCGTGAAGCGCTTTCGAGGCACCCGCCGGTTTGGTAAGATGCTTGGGCCTGCCAAGCGGGTCAGCATCACAGAGGCAGCGGAAACAGACAACCGGCCACTGAGCCCTCTGCATGCGTCACCGTCCCTTTCGCCATCGGCTGACAACAGCTATGGGCGCTCCAAGTTGGCCACTTTCCAGCCCAACTCAATCTTCCTGCGGTCGCTCGAGCGCTTGAAGACAGAGTCGCCGGGTGCTACGTCCAAATCCTTTGAACTTGCCACACCCGGGGCTCGGGAAGCGAAGGTCGAGACCCCCAAGTTCGACTGGGCCGGCCGCTTCACCGACGTTGTTGGCGCCCAACACGCCTATCATGGACCATCGAGCCCCGTCAAGGTCTATCACGACATTGACGTGCATACGCCAAACAATCATTTGCATGACAGCACTCCGCTGCAGAATCTCCACATTGGCGAAAGCCATTTGCATAGAGCCCACACTACCCCAAGGGCCCCCCTCGGCGACGTCCCTCATAATTCACTCAATATAGTCAGCGACATTGAGCACTTCCGCAAACCCAAGCTCCCACGCCTCCTGCCCTCAGTGGACATCAGAGAGACTAAACGTGCTGAGCAACCTTCCGTCATCGAGAGCTCAGATGAACAAGGTGCTCTAGAGGCAACATCAAAGAAGAACAAGCTTATCACCATCAATAACCATGTGTACCAAAAGTTGGAACTTATCGGCAAGGGAGGTACATCGAAAGTGTACCGGGTCAAGCTTGTCGAACACGATCAGATATTTGCCATGAAGGTTGTCAAATTTGACCAGTTTGATGATGCATGTATCGAAGGTTTTAAAGGAGAGATTGCAATGTTGCAAAAGTTGAAAGACTTCCCAAGGGTGGTCAAGCTTGGAAACTACAGAATCTCTCTGGGCAAAGTTTTTCTTGTTATGGAGTGTGGTGAAATTGACTTTGCTCACGTTTTGCAGAACAAGTTAAAGGCAGCCCACTTGGACTTGAGCTTTGTCCGGTTCCACGCCAAAGAAATCTTTGAGTGTGTCCAGTCAGTACACAAGGCTGATATTGTGCACAGCGACTTGAAGCCGGCTAATTTTCTTTTCGTCCAAGGCATATTGAAAATTATTGACTTTGGCATCGCTAATGCTGTCCCAGATCACACCGTCAATGTGTATCGCGAGTCTCAGATTGGCACTCCCAACTACATGGCTCCAGAGGCGCTTGTTGAAGTCAACCAAGGTTTTCCAGGTATGTCGGGCGACATGAAACTGCAAAAGAACACATGGAAAGTTGGCAAGCCGTCCGACGTGTGGTCATGTGGATGCATCATCTATCAAATGATATATGGCCGTGCTCCATACGGCCACTATTCTCTGAATCGCAGAATATTGGCCATCATGAACCCGCAAGTGAAGATTGACTACCCCGAGGAAGGACTTGGTGGGGTCAAGGTCCCGCAGTCAGCTATCGAGCTCTTGAAGAGCTGCCTCGCTAGAGATCCCAATGAAAGATGGTCGGTGGAACAGTGCTTGAATAGTGACTTTTTGAACCCAAAGGTGGTGAGTGATGTTTTTATCCGTGATCTAGTCCACCTGGCAGTGAACTTTGGGTACAACAATCGAGTCAACGGGAACGGATTGATATCCGCCGATGTGTATGACAAATTGGTTGGTACAGTGATTGACCAAATTAAGGACTTGAACTATGGATGACAAAAGGTTCGAATTGCATATTTGTACTATACTTAACGAAACAATCTACAAGGAAGATGTGTAAGCTTTTAGTGACACTATATCTGCTGTCTACCTGAAAGGGTTTTGATATTGTACAGAGGGGGCAGAGAGGCTAGCGGGGGCCAAGCTTTTCCAAGACTCTAGGGCCCTGTTCCTCCCACTCTTGCTTGGATACCCACATGTGGTCCTTGTCGGCCATGATGTTGGCTAACACAGCACCACCTATGAACACCATGTGTCTTCTTCTTGGGGGGTCTTCGATTCTGACCTTGAACTTGTCCAAGCGGGAGGGGTCATTGTGCAAAACTCTTGTGAGCCACAATTGCTTCAATTCCTTCTCCAAACGCGAGGGCAAGCCCGGGTACATGGACGAACCACCAGACAAGACGATAGCCTTGAAAAGGGATGCTCTAACGTCGACATCGGCGGCCTGGATGGTGTTGAACAAGGCCTCTCCGACGCCGGGCTGCTCCACGTCAACAAGGTGGGGCTGGAACAAGCACTCCGGGGCCTCGAAACGCTCGGAGCCGACCTTGATGACTCTGCCGTCGGGCAACTCGTAGGACTCGACCAAGGTGGTGGTCTCCTGGGAAAGCTTAGTGTCGAGGTTCAAGTCGTAGGAGACGTAGCACAACTTCTCCTTGATCTGGCGCACGGTCTCAAAGTCTGCGGTTCTGTTGAAGGCGTAGCCGCGGCGCAACAAGAGGTTGATCAAGTTGCGGGTGACGTCGCGGCCGGCCACGTTCAAGCGGCGGGTCAAGTGGTTCAACACCGTGCTCTCGTACACGGGCACAATGTGGGTGACACCGTCGCCCGAGTCCACCACCACACCCGAGCTCAAGCCCTGCGCGTACAACGCCAACACAGCCTGGATGGCCACGTAGACGCCGCCAAACTGGTACTTTTCAAACATCACGTCGCACATGGTCTCGCGGTTCTTGAGCGGGTTCATGGGCGGCTCCGTGAGCAACACCTTTTCGCCCTGCGTGGGCACCTTCATTTTCTCGTAGAAGGCGTAGTCCCAGAGGTGCTCCATGTCCTCCCAGTTCTTGATGATACCGTTTTCCATGGGGTAGCTGATCTGGAGCATCGACCGCACCTCGCTGGCCTCGCTGCCGCACATGATATCCTTGATCTCAATGTCGCTCGGCACGAGCGTGTTGCGCTCCTCGGCACGCAAGATCGGCCGACCCACGATCGAGGGGAACGTGTGGTCGGGGAAGTTGGTGCCGGCGCGGCCGATCTTCACGAAGCCGGTACCCTGGTCAAGCACTAGTTAGTACACTTTCTAAAGCGAGGGTTTTCGGGAGCGTGGCCGCCGTCCTGGCACGCCCGCCACGGTGCTGGGCGGAAGCGGCGGCGGGTGCTGGCGGCGGCGTTTTCTCCGCCAGCGCCGCCCACGTAAGCCATTGTCTTTTCTACCGCAGTCACGCTGCTGGAGACGACCTTCACGCACTGCGGCCCGAGCTCTATTTGCACATACCTATTGGCGTTCCGCTCATGGTGGTGGGTGTAGTGCGGTGCCTGGCGATCCTTGTTCCTATATGGTGGTGTGTGCACGACCTGGTGTGGGGCACTGCCTGGCGGCAGCATTGGTTCCGGGCATGGGATGAACGCGAGAATTTTGGCCGTTCCTCGGGCCGTGTTTGTAGTGGGCCGTGATTGTAGTGGGCGGTGCTGTCAGAGTGAAGGCTGTGGGCCAATTTTCTGTAGTGAGCTGGTCCTGGTTCGTGGTCTGCTGGTGAAATATCCGTAGATTCCAGGCTTCAGGGCTGTCTCTCGACACATTCTTGTCCGTTCCCACAGTCTGTCGGGCTGGTCGCCTTCGCATACGCCTCGCTCGCCCTCTGCCGGGGTCAGTTTACGTTGAGCCCGCCAAACCCTCTCTACTGCTGCCGTGTTGCACTGCTCTTGCAATATCTATGCTATGTCCGCTCCGGCACCAAGTACGCAAACGTCAAGTAACTCGTGTGGCTCTTGACGTCGGACTCCACCTTGGTCACGCTCGCCCAGCGGAAATTCTCGTCGCCCTCCTTGATGCGCATGCCCTTACCGAAGGGGTTGTAGCCCGTGCGCGGCAACTTGGCCCGCTCCTGCGACAGCTCCTCGCGCGGCCGTTTTTCTCTCTCCTGCCGACCACCGCTGCCCTGCCGGCTGACCTCGATGCCCACGGTCTTGCGCGCCAGAATCTCCCTGAGCCGGCCCACCACCTCCAGCACGTCCCGCACCATCTCCTTGCGGGCCTCCCAGCGGCGCCCTGCCACCTCCACCATCTCGATGTCGGTCCAGCCGTGCTCCTGCAACGCCTTTACTGTCTTCTCCACCTGCTCAATGCAGGGCAGGAAGCAGCAGATGCCCACACGGCGGTCCGGAGCCACCACCAGAGGCAAGTGGGGGATCGCCGTCCACGGAGAGGGCAAGTCAAGGAACACCACCTCTGCGTCAACACCCCTGCCAGCGTCAAAGCCGGCGGGAATGGTCTCGAGGCCAAACCCGTCCGTGCACACATCGCGGTGGGTGATGACGGTGTTGCGCAACTCATGGCCCTCCAACTCGGCTCTGGCCTCGAGGTACCGCGGCTCGTGGAACTCGTACGTGAACAAGCGGCCCTCTGCTGCCACCGTGCGGGCAAAGGCATGTGTGAAAGACGCCGAGCCCGTGCCAGCCTCGATCACTCGCGTGCCCGCCAACACGTTGAGCCTCTGCATGATGTACGCCAGATCGTGGGTGTACACGATCTGTGTGCGGTGCGGGAGCGAAAGCGTCCAAAGCTCCGGCGTGGGATGCAAAAGGTGGATGAAGCCAGCGCCCTTGGACCCCGGCATCTGCTCTCCATAGCGCATGCCCACCATGTCATCGTGCGCAAAAGTGCCGTACCGCGTGTTGAGCACCTCGCCCGCAGTCACCCGCACCGGCTTGAGCTGGCCCCGCAGCACAAACGCAAGCACGAGGTCCCCCGCCTCTATGGCGTCTTTGTAGGCGAAGAAGGACATGGAGAAGAGATGAGTTGCGATGAGCTGGTGCATATGGTGTGCATACAACATGCAGGCTGCGGCCGCCAGCCGCCGAGTCGACTACGCAATGGGAGGCAGAAACCACGGCGGGAGGGGTACCAAGCCAGCTGGGAGGGCCACAATACCAGTGCTGAGGGCCTGGCGTTAGCAGCAGCAAGTGCGGCAATGCGGTGCTGGAGAAGGTATGCTTCCTAATTCTGCTGCCACAACACTCGTCCTCGCAAAGCGACAAAGCCCACAAGACTTCACCGGCTACTCCGCTGCACGACGCCACCGCTCACAGGCAGCCGCCCGCCCAATGGCCCCCAAACGTCTCGGGCCCCACCTACCTGGCAGAGTCGTGCACAACCCAACAAAGTCTTCGCCGCGGCTCGAGCCAGCAGTTTCATTAACATGGCGGACGACAAGACCAACGCGGAGGACCTCTACCTCGAGTCGTACGCCTTCACGACGGCCGCCGCGCTCGTCGGACTGGTGGACCGCAAGATTTTCGTGCTTTTGCGCGACGGACGCCATCTTGTGGGCGTGCTCCGCACGTTTGACCAGTTCGCCAACCTCGTTCTCCAGGACGCGTGGGAGCGCATCTACCTCGGCCCCGAGGGCAGCGGTGACGTGCTGAAACCCACCCGCATTGCTGAGGCGCCGCGCGGCGTGTTCATGGTGCGCGGAGAGAACGTAGTCATGATGGGCGAGTTGAACATCGACACGGAAGACGACCACCTCGAATCGCTTCGCGTCGTGCCCTTTGACGAGGCGGAGAAGGAATTGAAGGCCATACACGCTGTGCGTGTCAAAGCCGAGCGGGCCAAGACCAAGAGCTTGTTGCTGCACGGGCTCATCAACGACTTTGTCAAGTCCGACTTGTACTAACGACGATACGAGTGTACTATAGAGCGTGCAGCTGCAGTCAGCAAACGCAGAACGGTATGACAATGGATGCATGTTCAAACACGTTGCGATTGTAGAGCCGCGGGACGCGAAAGGAGGCAGACCGCTTTGGCTATGGTATCTTCGCCCGGCAACCTGCCCGTCACCTGCTCCCCTCAATCTGCCACAATGAACCCACAGGGAAATCAATGCAGTAACAGACAAGGAAGGAGGCGTCAGGGGGACCATATCACAGAACCCTTGTCGTATCCTGCTACAAGCTTGCAAATGAATTCGATTACAATCTAGAAACGACCTTTCTCTGAGCCTCGAGCTTTTCAAAAAACTTGTCCACCTGACCAAAACCCTTGGCTGCCGTACGGCCCAACTGGTTCAAGTGTGCCTCGTCAGGTCCGTCGGCAATACGCAACGTTCTGCCGTGGGCCCACATACGGGCCAACGGAGTGTCCTGGGACACACCCTCGGCGCCGTACATCTGGACGCCCCAGTCGAGCACCTCGAGCACAGTGCGCGGGGTCTCGATCTTGGCCATGGCAATCTCCTGCTGCGCCGCCTTGGCATTGGAAATGTCAATCTTGTGGGCTGCGTTCAACACAAGCAAACGGCACCGTTGGAGGTTGATCTTGTGCTGGGCAAAGGCAGTAATGAAGCTCTCGCGCTCGGCTAACTTCTTGCCAAAGATGATGCGGTGGTTGGCGCGGTGCGCTGTGTGGAGCAAGGCAAACTCACCGGAGCCAATGGCACGCATGCAGTGGTGGATGCGGCCCGGACCGAGACGGCTCTGAATGAGCTCAAATCCCTTACCCTCGGAAGCCAACACGGAAAACTCCGAGTCTTCGGCGGGAACCTCGTAGTTGTTGAATTCAATCTCGCAGTGGCCGTGAGGAGCGTCATCGTAGCCGTAGACGTGCAACGGGCGAATCAAGCGGGCACGGCCGTCCTTGAGCGCCTTGTAGGCATCGAGAACAATGATGGTATGGTTGTGGTACGGGTCCTTGGAGCTGTCGGCGGTCTTGGCCATCACCAACCACACCGAGCAGCGCGGGTCGCCGGCGCCAGAGGCAAACCACTTGACACCATTGAGCACCCAGTTGCCGCGCTCGTTCTTGCGCGCCAGCACGGAGATGTTCAAGGCGTTGGACAGCGAGGTGCCCTTCTCCGTCATCAAGAAGGCCGAGCGAGTCTCACCGTCGAGCAACGGGCGCAAGAACTTCTTCTTCTGGAGGGGCGTGCCGTACTTGGCAAACAACTCCATGTTGCCGGTGTCGGGGGCACTGGTGTTGGTTGCCTCCGGCGCCACGAGCGAGCGGCCGAGGTAGCCTGCCATCAAACCGTACTCCACGTTGGTGAACTGGGGGCCCTCCTCGTAGTGCTTGGAGAGAAACATGTTCCAGAGGCCGATCTCGCGAGCCTTACGCTTGAGCGCCTCGGTGACGGCCGGCGTCTGCGCCCACCGCTTGGCGGGGTCTTGGCTGATCTGGGAGATGTACACCTCATCGGCGGGGATGCAGTAGTTCTCCACAAAGTCCTTTGTCTTCTGGATCGCCTCGAGCCCGCGCGGCAGGATCTTGTCGAGGAAAATGGCCGGGATCTCGTCTTTGGCCGACATGGTGGTTCTCGCGGAGGAGAAAAAATCGGGCAGGAATTGCGAGCATTTATATGCGCCTTCCCCACATTTCGGCTATACAAACGTGCCGAGGCGCGCAGTGGAGGGGGAGAACCACCACTCGTTCCGAGTTCCGTTATTGGGCCCCCGCAGGGGCCGAGCCGTTGTCTACACTTTGCACGATGCAATTGACTCGGTTGAACGTCTGTGGGCAACCTTAGTCGCTGCTGGGCAACCTGGTGGGGCTCCAACTGCATACAGCGGCGGATGCGCCAACGTCCGGACGAGGACCCTGAGCCCCTCACACACACGCAAAGCTGCCGGCGGATCCGCCAGCTACATTGCATACAGCGCCCGTTCCGCGTCCCGTTCTCGGACCTGCTGCCGTAACGGGGTTACATGAAATGGCCGAGGACCAGGGCCCTGTCCTGTGTGCAGTCGTGACGCATTGCTGCGAGCGTTGAAACAGCCCGTTTTAGTTCCGAGCGTCACCTGGTGCGCCATGCGGCAGCCGGCTGGGGGGCGCGAGTCACCGCCAGACCCCTCACCGCGCCGGGCAGGCCGTCCCACCCCTCCTGTCGGGACCGGCGACATTTGCCTGCGCACGCTCGCACGTGACCCTGTGCCTGATAGTGCGGGTTCTGGCGTCTTCGGAGGCAAACCATCATGGATTTCGAACTGGACGTGCCGAAGATCCCCGACTTCAGGCTCTCCGAAAAGGAGTTCCTCGTGTTGCACGATGACGGCGCGCAGCGTGGCGAGCTCATTGGCGAGCTTGTGGCCGCGGTGAAGGAGCACAACATGGCCCCCTACTACAAGCACCTAGCCGGCGCCGTGCCTGGCTTCCCGTACCTGGAGGACGTCTACAGCGAGCTTGTGGCGGCCAGCGACGCCACCGCGGCCGAGCTCAAGGCGAAAATCAAGGAGGCCGAGGAGGAGGACGAGACTGAGCTCGACGCGCTCGCGTGCACCCTCCGGCTCGCCGAGCACTACACGCGGATCGTGGACCGCAAGAACGCCAGCGAGACGTACCGCGCCGCGTTGGAGAAGCCGCAGAGCACGGGCCTGAAGATCGACATCCACCTTGCGTTGGCGAGGATCGACTTTTTCTTCAACGACCAGGCGGCGGTGGGCAAGCACCTCGCGGCGGTGCGGGCGTTGATCGACAAGGGCGGCGACTGGGAGCGGCGCAACCGGTACAAGACGTACCATGGCGTGCACTTGCTTGCGACGCGGCAGTTTGGCGAGGCGAGCCGGCTCTTGCTCGACAGCTTGGCCACGTTCACGTCCACGGAGCTCTGCCTGTACGAGCAGGTGGCGCAGTACGCGGTGGTGGCGGGCGTGGTGGCGTTGGACCGCGTGGATATCAAGCAGAAGGTGGTGGACCTGCCGGAGATCTTGCTGATCCACTCGCTGGCGCCGGCGGAGCTCGACCCCTTGGTGAGCTTGACCACGAGCTTGTACAAGTGCGAGTACGGCGTGTTCATGCTGCACTTGCTCGACAGCTACTACCGCGTGCTTCTCCGCAGCAAGTACTTGCGCCAGCACGGCAACTACTTTTTGCGCGAGATGCGGTGCAAGGCCTACGGCCAGATGTTGGACAGCTACAAGGCGTTGCTGGTACAGCTGATGGCGGCGTCCTTCAACATTGGCGAGGACTTCCTCGACGCCGACTTGTGCCGCTTCATTCCGAGCAAGAAGCTCAACTGCACCGTGGACAAGGTGCACGGCATCATCGAGACGAACCGCCCCGACAACAAAAACAGCCAGTACCACCACTTGATCAAGCAGGGCGACGGTCTCTTGACCAAGTTGCAGAAGTATGGCGCGGCGGTGAAGTTGAGCGGCGCCGAGCGCGTGGCCTAGCCACTCATAGAATGCACACACAATACGCTTTGGTAGGATCTAAGCCCAGGGCGCTGCCCGTGCCGCGCGGGCGCGCGCCGCTGCGCAGCGCCGGGCCTACACCGCGCTACGCTCGGCTATACTCGGAGCGTAGCGCGACCCTACTAAAGTTATGCTTGCTACACGATTAGCTCAGCACCAGCGACTAGGTAAAAGAGTCGCCACGCACTGCGTCCAGACACCGCCTGCGCCCGCCTACAGCGTGCGGTGGCGTGGCCGCGCAACAACCCCGCTGGCACCACTCCACCCACCAGCGGCCTGCACCGGGCGCCCCACAATTGGTGTCGGGGTGCGCACGATAAGGGCTGCGGCAACCTCACCACTTCTTCTTTTCTTCCAGCTGCCATGACTCTGCCGAAAAGACGCATCGAGAAAGATGTCATGGACCTCATGATGCTGGACCACGAGGTGGTACTTGTCGACGACCTGATACAGCAGTTTTTCGTGTTGTTCCACGGCCCTGCGGACACGGTGTACGCGGGGGGCACCTGGAAGGTGCGGGTGGAGCTCCCGGACCAGTATCCCATCAAGCTGCCGTCGATCGGCTTTACCAACAAGATCTACCACCCTAACATCGACGAGCAGCTGGGGCTGGTTTGCCTCGACGTGATCAACCAGACGTGGCTGCCGATGTTCGGTCTTCTTAACATCTTTGAGAACTTCCTCCCGCATCTTCTCCGCTACGCCAACCCACTGGACCCGCTCAACACGGAGGCGCTGAACCTCATGACGAAGGACCGCGCGCGGTACGACGAGGTGGTGCGGCTGTACGTGCAAAAGTATGCCACCAACGTGGCGGTGGAGGATGGCGCGGGCGCGGGCAGCGCCGCGGGCAGCGACGACGACGATGACTTGAGCGACGTGGGCAGCCTTCTGAGCGACGACGACGACGGCGAGGTGGCGGGCAGCATGGAGATGTGACGGCGGTCTAGCGGGGTGCCGGTGCTCGGCGCATAGCATTCCCAGCGCGGCGGGCGCGGCCCGGCTTGGGACGGTGGCATAGACACGGCGCGGTATGGCTGGAGCGGCCGCGACATAGTGATAGAAACTGGAACAAGGCGTAGAGGCTTGGCGAGGCTCAGGCTCCACGGCAGCGGGCTCGGACAGCACACAGGCACCCGACCAAGCGGCACCGGCCACAAGACACCGTGCCGGATGGTGGCAGGCTCCAGGGTTGTCGCGGATGCGTGTGGCAGGTCTCGCTTATCTACAATAGCATGTCGCCAGAACGGTGGACCCGTTTGATCCTGCAGGGCTTAGCGCGTGCCAGAATAGACAGGCGGAGCCGATGGCAGTACGCTCGACTTCGCAAAGCTGCTGGAACTCTTGTCGCTGCCAAGCGGGGACCTGGGTCTGGGCCTGCTACTTGATGCCCTCTAAGTTCCGGTCGCCAGCACCATTTCCGGGGGCCCATTTCCGACGGCTCATCGCTACCCCAGATTTCGACCTGCACATGGCCAAGCAACCTCGATGGAACCCGCATCCCGTCCGCCCCATATAAACCCAGCCACCCGCCCGTTTGCTCATTGACATGCTCAGACACGCGCGCAGCTACAGCAGGCTCACGTCGGTGCTCCGCAACACCGACCTCATCCGCACCCAGGCGTACCTCGATGGCCGCTGGACCGACGCCAGCGACGGGGCCACCTTTGCGGTGCACGATCCCGGTGCTCGCGGGCGTGGCGACAGCTACCTTGCCGACGTGGCCAGCATGCTGTCGTCTGACTATGACGCTGCGGTGGCGCTGGCGAGCACGGCATTTGCATCGTTCCGCCGCACCACCGGCCGCCAGCGGGCCCAGTTGCTTGCCGACGTGCACCGGTTGATGATTGACAATGTGCGTGATTTGGCCACGCTCATTGCCCTCGAGAACGGCAAGCCGTACGCGGACGCTGAGGGCGAGGTGCGGTACGCGGCGTCGTACTTCCAGTGGTTTTCCGAGGAGGCGGCGCACGTCACCGGCGACGTGATCCCGAGCGCCAACGCCGCCAACAAGATCATTGCTCTCCGCCAGCCGGTGGGTGTGTGTGGCGTGCTTACGCCTTGGAACTTCCCCAGTGCCATGATTGCGCGCAAGCTCGCGTGCCTCGTGGCCGCAGGGTGCACCGCGGTGGTTAAGCCAGCGAGCGAGACCCCTCTCAGTGCCCTTGCCTTGGCCCGCATCGTGGAGCAGGCAGGGTTCCCTCGCGGCGCCATCAATGTGCTTGCCAGCGCCGACGCGGCCAGCGTGGGCAAGCTCTTGTGCGAGCACCCGACGGTGAAGAAGATCTCGTTTACGGGCTCCACCGGTGTGGGCAAGTTGCTCGCGGGCCAGCTGGCCAGCACGCTCAAGAAGCTCTCGTTGGAGCTCGGCGGCAACGCGCCGTTCATTGTGTTCGAGGACGCCGACATTGACAAGGCGGTGGCTGGCCTCGTGGCGGCCAAGTTCCGCTCCAGCGGCCAGACATGCGTGTGTGTGAACCGCGTGCTTGTCCACGAGCAGGTGTACGACGAGTTTGCAGCCAAGCTTGTGGGGGCGTTGGGCAAGACCACGCTCGGCTACTCGTTGGACGAGGGCACCACCCACGGCCCGCTCATCCACGAGCGGTCCATGGGCAAGGTGCGGACGCATATTGAGGACGCAGTGGCCAAGGGCGCGGAGGTGCTTTTTGGCGGCAGCAGGCGCCCCGACGTGGGCGAGTTCTACCACGACCTCACGGTGTTGGGCAACGTCACCTCGGACATGGCCATCACCCAGGAGGAGACGTTTGGCCCCGTGTGCCCGCTCCAGAAGTTCTCTTCCGAGGAGGAGGCGGTGCGGTTGGCCAACGACACCGACGTGGGGTTGGCGGGATACTTTTTCCTGGACTCGGTGCGGCGGGTGTTCCGCGTGGCCCAGCAGCTCGAGGTGGGCATGGTGGGCGCCAACACGGGGTTGATTTCCGAGGCGGCGATGCCGTTTGGCGGTGTCAAGTACTCGGGCTACGGGCGCGAGGGCTCCAAGTTTGGCATTGACGACTACACCACGGTGCAGAGCATTGTGTTGGGCGAGGTGAACTGATAGATGGGGAACATATATTCTGCTGAGCTAGTGCGGCGGGTGGTGACAGGGATGCTGCTGCGGGCTGTCAGCGTAGGTGCCACCGTGCGAGGGGCGGCAATGCTCGAGCCACGGCCGAGAGGTGCGGCGAACGTGTGCTGGCCCCTGTGCCGTGGCATTGCCCGGCCGCTACACATGCCGGTGCTAATGTACATCCACTCAACTCGCCGCGTCCGCGTCGCTGGTGCGGCCTGCCTCGCTCGCCTGCTGCTCCTTCTTGCGGAGGCCCGCGTCGTACTCGGCGGCGTCCCAGCCCGCCACGTCCGCGGCCCGCGCGCCCTGCTCAAGCGCCACCGCGTGCGCCCGCACGCCGCGCAGCACCTCCACAAACGCCCCGGGATGGTCGCGGTTGTGGCTGTCGACAAGCTGGCGGCCGTACGCGGCCACAGGCTCGCCGGCGGCAAGCATGGACGTGAGCTGGGCGTTGAGCGTCTTGACGTCGGTGTCGAGCGCCGGCGGCGGCGGCAGCGCCGCCCGGAGCGCGTCCACGTCCGCACGCACGGCCGCGCGCGCGGCAACCGCGTCGTAGCCGTAGCTCACGCGCACGGGCTCGGCGGCGGACGGCACGAGCGCGCGCTTCACGAGCTCGAGCTGGTCGAGGTAGTCCGCGTAGCCGGCGCTCTTGAGCGTGCTCGTGGAGAGGCCGCCCTCCGCCAGCACTCCCGGTACGATCAGCAGGTACGCATGCCGGAACGCCTCGTCGGGGTGCGCAAACGCCGTCTTGGCCACGCCGGGCATTTGGGAGCACGAGCGCGCGCACCTGTCTTAGCGCGACACTGTGCGTGCGCGCACCGAGCGTGCCGCTACCGATGTCCTGTCAAGAGGGGTCCGGCCCGGCCACGCTGGCATCCGCCATGAGTATCCAAATGACGTTGGTGTTCGGCGCCTTGTGCGCCGAAATGGCGCTTCTCTTCGTGATGGTGTGCCCGCTCCCCCACGCCGTGCGCAAGCTGCTTGTGCAGGGCATGCTGGCGCTCTGGGCGCGCGCCAACTTCAAGGTGGGGCTCACCTTCTCGCTGGCGCTTCTTGGGTTGCAGTTTCTCGACTGCATCAACCGCTTGAAGAAGCTCGACGACTCCGACCCCTACTTCACGCTGTTCGGCGCCGGGCGCGGCGGCGGCGTGCTGTACGACCGCCTCGCGCTGAAGTTCTACTCCCAGCGCAACTTGTACATCACCGGCGCCGTGTTGTACCTCTTGGCCTCCGTGTTCACTGTGCACACCATCTTGCGCAAGCTCGTGCTCAAGGAGGACGCCTTCCGCGCCGCGGGCGCCGCGCCCACGGACCCCGCCGCCGAAACCGCCCGCTTGCGGGAGCAGCTCCGCAAGCGCCAGGTCGACACCGACGCGTTGCAGGCGCAGATCGCGGGCTTGCAGCGCCAGTACGACTCCTTGAACGCGGAGACGGTGCGCTCCAAGGACGACTAGGCCTCAGTGCGCTGGCCGCAGCGGGACTCCGTGATTGCGGCGCTGTGGTTCATATAGCTATTTATTTGCAGCATGTGTCCGAGTAGCCCTTCAGCCCCGCCCACGGCCCCGCCCACGGCCCCACCCATGGCCCCGCAGCCGCCGGGGGTGCGTCGACACCGCCCGTGAACCGCCCACGTCCGTTTGCCCTTACCGCGGGCACCCCACCCCGCTAGCTGCCTGCGCGAGCCCTGGCGCCCAGGGTCAATTAAGACCGCCGGAGGGTGCTGCGCCCACCTGCTGGTTTCCCAGCCACCACCACCACGCTATGGTTGGCGCCGAGGACCCTGCTTCCTGCTGGCATCGGCACATCTGTAGCTCGCTGCAGCTCAAGCCCGTTGCTGCAACTGCTGCAGCGTGCAGCGTTCTCTGGCATTTGCCTGCAGGCAGTTCGGCGCTGCGGTAGAGTGCTTGCCCGGCTGACAACGCACCGTGGCTTACATGGTTAGCTCCCCCTCTGCCGTCCGTAACCGCGTATCCCCCGCTCAAAACGGTCCAATAGCGTGTAGTCTCGTGTGCAAACAGCCGCCATTGCATTCCCCCCACTAGTCTGCCGGCACAGCCTGCCGTCTACGCAGGCGCTGCGGAGATTGCAGCAATGCGCCCCTGTGTACTGCCGCCACTAGTCCATGCTTGCTTTCGTAAACCTGCGACCCCAATGACTCAAGCTGCCCAAAGATAATAAAGGCTGCAACCATGCGGCATCCATCTCGCTTACAGATAATATCCCCCAGCGCTAGGCGCCGCCCCGTTCAGGTACCAGGGACGAGTGCCAGTTGGGGAACCCGTTCCTCAAAAGGGAGGGCCAATACAAATGCCCAACAAAACGCGAGCGGAGGACAAAGGCCCCTTCTCTGCGGCAGCCGCGAGCTCTTAATCCGGTAGCCTCGTCAACCCGCGGCGGCCGCCGGCAGGATAGTGGCACTGCACGGAGAAAACCTGATCGAGATGCAGACCTCTGTTATTGAAGGCTTCTCCCACAGAAACAATAAGATTTGCTGCGGGTTTTAATTAGGGTTGCGAGCAGCAGCAGATGGTAGGGCTAAAGCTACTCTAGTAATGCACCCGACGATAGCCCCATCCCGAGCGGTTGCCGAGCGCGTGCGCAGGGTCCTGCAAGCCCTCACAGTACGTCGCATGCGGTGCATGTGCAGACCGCAGCCTGTGCATGGACAATAGTGCAATGAGCTTTTTGCAACCTCGCCTACAAGGAGGTACAGCGGGGGGAATGCGGACACGAAGTACATCGTACATTACTAATACAATCAAGACGGAACGGTACAAATCTATAAAACATGCTTTTAGATATGGTACATCTATGGGCCTCACTTGTGCTTCTTGTCACCAAGCAGGGTGGCAGTGGTCGAGGCCAGGCCCAACCCCAGCTCACCCAGCTGCTGCGATCCCAACAGGTCTCCATGCACGGGGTTTGGGATCGCCTGGACATGAGCCTGAGGCGAAGAGTGGTGCTGTGCGGGCTGGCCTTGGCCAGGCTGGCCCTGGGCTTGCTGCAACGGCTGCAACGGCTGCTGGAGCATGCCTTGGCCATATCCGTAGCCCGAATACATAGTGGCAGCGCCACCTGGCTGCGCGCCAGTGTTGTAGCCCACGTAACCACCATTGTAAGGCTGGTAGTAAGGTGCGGACGCCGCTGCTGCTGCATAGTACGGCTGCTGGTAGTTATACTGGCCGCCAGCCTGAGATGCGCCGGGTTGACCCGATGGCTGACCCACCTGTTGCTGTTGCTGTTGCTGCTGCTGCTGCTGTTGTTGCTGTTGCTGCTGTTGCTGCTGTTGTTGCTGCTGGGATTGAAGCTGCTCCTGTTGCTGTTGAGGCAGCTGGTTCGCGCCACCCGAGGCAGCCTGGTTATTGTTGGCCGAGTACTGCGGGTAGTAAGGATATGACGAACCGCCAGCAGCACCAGCGCCGGTAGGGGTCAGCAGCTTGGGGGGAACGCCCGCAATGGAGGAGGCGGGCTGCTGGGGCGTGGGCTGTACGGTGCCAGGCTGGGCACCCGCAGCCTGAGAGCTGGGGGTCACGCCAGTCTGAATGACGCGCTTGATGTCGCGCACAAAGAGCGGGTAGAGAAGGTCGACAATGCCCTCGCGCTGGGCCATGGCGAGCGCCCTCTCAAAGGGGATCCACACGCCCTTGAGGTGCATTGAGCCAATCTTCACCACATGCCGCACCTTTTCCAGCTTGAGAATGCCGTCACGACGCCCACGCGTCATCTGCGCCACATTGAGGAGCTTGGTGCCGTTGATCATATTATTATCGGCACGCCTCACCACCAGCACATTATTTGCGTCGACCTGGTAACACAAAGTCTTCTCGTCTTCCCACATCGTGGTGGTCACCCGAGGGCGGATTCCGGGCGGCTGGTACTGGCCCACCAGCAGGCTCTTGGCGCCGACCCCTTCTTGGCGGCCGCCGCTGTAATTGTAGCCATTGTACATATTGTAGTTGCCATAGTACAGCGCACCACCGCCGGAGCGGTAGTAGTCCGCCTGCTGCTGGGCAGCCGCGGCGGGCTGCTGCTGGAGCTGTTGCAGGCCAGTGGGCTGTGCCGGCTGGGGTGTTTGTTGCTGGGCGGGTTGGCTCTGCTGCACCGGCTGGCTCTGCTGGGACGGGTTCTGGGGTATGTTCTGGCCAGGAACCATATAGTAGTAGCCTGCATTGCCCCCCGCAGCGTTCTTCGGCATGTCGTAGACATTGCGCTGCTGCTGGGGGTAGTAGTTGCGATAGTCGTTCTGGTCTATGTTAAACATGTCAGCGGATAAAACAAACAATTACGCGGACGATGGGTTCACGGGCAATACACGTCTCCTGGAAGCGTGGGAGCTAAGAGTGGACCCGATGGAGCGCCGTGGTATGGATGCTGAGGAATGAGCGCTGTTTTCACCAAGCTTTATTTAGGAGAGTGTATGCAGCTCCTACGGCAGCGGCTGTCACAATTCACAAAAAAACAGATTGTGTTCCTCAGGGACGCGGGAGTGTCCTATTTATACTGGTAGCAGTGGGGGTGCGTGCTGGGGGTGCACTCGCGGTGAGGTGGTGTTTGTGGTGCGTCAACAGCGCTGCGGGCCGACGGATGGTGGCGGGAGCTGGCGGACCTGGATTAGGGAGGCAGACAATTGGTCGCTTGCGCAAGGAAAAATGTGCCGCTCGCTTCGGGTCGCGCTTTGGCGGCTGTTGTTGCGGAAGATCGGAGAGAAAGAAGAACTGGCTCCTTTATAAAGCGCTGCCACGTCGAGAACACACAAAATCAACACAACATCGAAAATAAAAATGCCAGATGCATACAGCGCTATGCATAATGCAAGGCTTACTGCAAAAGTAGCAAAAGTATATATTGTATGCATGCTACGGGCTTTTTCATTCGAATAAGGAATTGCGAAAAATAAAAACTAGTGCAGCGAGAAAAAGAAAATATGCTTGTGGGACAAAAACCGTACGCAGCCCCGTACCTACACACACGGTGCTGTGAGTAAGCGCAACGATGCTAAACTCGGAACTTATGCAATTCTGGTGGCACGGCACCATGTGCCACTCCACCGGCGGCACTTTTAATTACTTCCGTCCCGCTTAGTCACTCTGTCATCAGTCACACCCATGGCATAGATTACCATTGCACGTTGGCCGTGGTGCCCCTCTGCAACGGTACCTGAGCTTGCGCATACTCCCACGCAGCCTGATGCTTAAACCATGTGCTGTTGCTTATCGCAGTACAGGTCCTGGCATGACAGTGACAACATGTCCCCAATGCAACACAGTGGTGCACCTGCATGTTCTCCAAGTGGACGAATTTTTTTCGCGGCGCAACTCGTAACCAAAGACAACGTCATTGCCCTAGCTTCGTGGCAGCGAATCCCTGCAGCAGGGCCGGTGTCAGCTGTCAGGGAACTCGCTGTTGTTTCGCGTCGTTTTTGCAAAATAAGTCTTGGCCGAGGCCGGGGTACGAAATTAAGCTCTTCTGGCCCTGGGTTTGTTGCTCGTCACGAATAATCCGGATACGAGGGGTGCCCTTGAAATGGGCAAGACACACATTACTCATCGCTACAGTGGTGGTCACGCGAAATCCACAGTTCCGCATCCAAAGTAGAGATAATCACATTAGTAGGCTATTGAGAGGAACACATCAATGGCATTTGCATAGCAGTTGAAGATCTTTAGGTCGGTTAATGATACGATGAACAAGGACTAGATTGACTATTCTTGTGATCATCTCATGCACTTTAATGCATGCATGCGTATTTCACGGAATGTGAGACGGCTATTCTTGACTCCGTTATTCTCAGTTCAAACGCTGCCCATATGGTCACTTTAGCCCATCTAGCAGGGGAGTATAATCCATTGAGGAGAATAGCAACTCATGCACCTGACTCACTTACTTGGACAGATACTTTCTCGAGTCCATTTCTCGGGCGCGATAAGCTGCCAGGGTTTGATCACAACAAAATGGCGCATGTGTATTCTTTCATCGCGAAGCTTGTTCCAGCACAACGGGCTATAGAATACTGCAGATGTATGCGTACGCATGCAGGCGCATTGCCACTTTCCAAAGGGGTACTCAAGAGCAGAGCTGTGTAGTATATTAGCACGGCACATAGTACTAGCTCACAAACCTTACTACGAGCGTTGGTCAATATTTCCGGTCGGTTAAAGATGGGAAAGCCCGGCGCCTGAACGATGCTGCAAGAATGGTGGTATATGCCTACAAACCTAGGGATGAAACAACGATTGATATGTGATTTGGTGTGCGACCACGGTATGCCCTTCAGCCTCGTTGATGGTCTCGTAGTCACAAGTTCTCATAGCGTTTCGGCACGCATCATGCAGTTTTGCGCGCACATCCGAAGTGGCTAAGGGAAAGGTGACTAACTCCGTGACTAACGTCGCACCCAAAATGAAAGTCGCTCAATTTGCGCGACCACATCCAATTATTTTCCGTCAGCTGTTAGGTCCCATAGCCCTTTGCTTCGCTTCCTGCGAGTTAGTCTTCGATGCGTCTATCCGCACTAGCGCAAGGGACACAGACGCACGAGCTGTCAGTGTATTTCTACTTACTTTTGCGCACCGGTATCGCCAATCCCTTCACGAAGTAGTCATCTCGGCACTTGAATCCGACCAAGAGACCATATAAGATAGATCGCCAACGTCCTCGAAAGATATATTACACCGGCTCATCGACACCTAAGCTGCAGACGCTCCGTGCCACAAACCAGCATGATTTAGGTGTTACTTCAATGTTCGAACATAAGGCAGCCGTAGTGGGAACGTCGAAGACGGTCTTTCACGGACGCTTCTAAGTAAATCTAGCAGCACTTGCGTGGTAGGAATCTTCACTTTTCTACACATCGAGTTTCTTCGCATCGTGCGTCAAGGTCCCCTAGTGCGCTTTATCGTATGCTATGCACATGCTAGCGCAGTGCGATTGCGTCCCACAAGTAAGCACAGAAGTAACCATACCGCTGTAGTTTACACAGCCGAAATACGGACGCAGGCTTTCGTGCATCTCGTATTATATGGTCAAGCTGATTGATTTGCAGCTTTGCAAAGTGGCCAAGGTATTAAGCTCCTCTCTCAGACATTGCATTTTTTTCGTTTTCATGCGTGGTCTAGTTCCTGAACGAACAAAGTCGCTGGCTGTGAGTGAAGAAAGTGTACCAAGCATCGACTAAGAATCCTAAACTTGAATGAATAATATTCCGCCTCATTTTTATCCTGTATATCCTATTATTGCATTTGTGCCGCCGAGTTATTTTCTGACCTGCGCTGTTTTCATGTTGTTCCTGTATGTACATTCCTCACCACGGAAACACTGACGCATCCGGGAAAAATATCTGCCGGCACGGTTCACTATTGTTCAACCAGATCGCAAATCCGTTGCAGATCAGGGTAGCTGCTATTACCGGGCAAGCACTTAAGAGTCGTCGTCGTCGTCGTCGTCGTCTACACAACTTCACTAAGCTCATTTTGACTACCCAGCGCAATTCTCACCTGTTTGTTGCGAGCCCCGACCTAATGGCACCTCTGCTAACGGGACACGTTGCATCGAATTTGATCGCTCGTCTACCCGATGATTTTTTTTTTTAATCTTCTGTGAGCGGTGCCAACGAAACGGGAGAACGCTTCAGTGTCGCCCCCCTTAGAGTGTGAGTATCTTCACTGATAAGAAATTAAAATAATTTCCGGTCAAATGCAATTAAATCCGATGCACTTGCGGGAAATTGTAGACTGCCCCAGTGATTTAATCTTCTTCAAAGAGAATTCAGTATTCGTCAATTGAAGGACTCAAGTATGAAGTAATCATATAGTGTAGAAATCGACACTCAGTCATAACATGGTTTGAAGTCCCATCCTGAAACCGGGCCTGTGCATTACATGTAGCCCTCCGTCCGAGTTCTAACTGGGGTTCATGCAGATGTCGAGAACTAACCCCGAAAGCATAATGGTCCAAAAAATATCCTGTTCTAGTTTTGCCCCAAATTCTCTTCTACCCACTCAGAGTGTTAGAAGCAACCAAAACATCTACTGGGAAACTCGCATTCACAGTGTCGCGAACTTCATTACAAACACTGGGTACACTAAAGTACAAATTTTTCATATTTGACAGCGCGCCAGTAGCTTGTTTGTCGCATAATTTTCAGACCTATTATTTGTTGTTTGTATTGGAACCTAATACATTGAATATTGTTTGTCATGCACAGTAACTGCGTTTCACCCGAGTTCGGGACCTCCGAGCATAATAAAACAAAATTTTGTTTCGTTTCCCTTTGACCACGCTTCCAAATTCTTTTTGTGTCAACGTTATACATCATGAATGCTGGGACAGAAAGAGTTGAAGACACATAAAGAAGAGCCTTCCTCACATTTTGCCTCAACTGCCATCATAGCTTGATGAAATGAGGGTTGCACGCGAAATTGTAAAAATGCTATGTGCCCAAAACTACTTTTGTTTAGCTACATGCTCAGCAGTTCTTAATCGAGCAGTATTTTTCGAACGATCATGCGATTACACAGACGGTTGCTGTACACTTGTAGCGGCAACAAAGACGTCTTTGGTCCGAGAAGGTTTCCATTGACGCGTGTCGGTGGGATTGAAGACTCCACAAACGCAAGCCTCTGCAAGACCACGTAGGACTAAACCTTATTTTGACTGGTCTTGATCTCGGCTGCATGCATATGCAGAGTCTATTCAAGCCCGACACAAGAAACTTAATGCACCATTCGCATAATGCTGGTCTTATGTTGCAGCATGCATATGTTCCGTGAAGGCTGGTATCGCCCATATGACGTATTCTGCCCAAGCATGAGGGAAAAATTGCGGAGAGGAGAAGGGGATCCCACCCAGTCGCGGTTCCAACTTTGCTCCAGATTATCACATTCGTAAATCCGCGAATTCATCCGTCATGAAAACTGCGCAAAGCTGCTGCAGACACGCAGTGCAAAAGCCACGAAAATCGTTTTAAAGGGCATAGCCCTACCGGATACAGTAGCAAGGTTTCGCCAAAAGTTCAGGTGCGTCGTATTCCGTGTTATAGTCTTCCTTGGGTATACACTGACGCAGTGGGCCTGGGCGTATTTTCTCGCTCAAATCCGCCTAAGCAGAGCAGTGAGAGAAGGCTGGTGTCTCCGCAACCAGTTGTAGGGTAACGCATGTGAGATTCCTACTGCACCATTGAGGACTGCTGCACCTGCTTTGAACGACGCATCCCCACATTATACTGCAAATTGAGGCACGAACCCTGATTAATGCGATGCTGTGTGTGCAGCTGTGCTATCAGGATGCGTTGACAACTGCGAGCTGCATGCACAAATCCGCTGGTGGCACGCACGGCTGTCCTCCGGCGCCAACGTACGCGGTGAATTGTTGAGACGCGCAGAGCTCGCATCCTGGCTATTATTCTCTATTATTGGGTCGATACAGGTGCGTTCTGCAGTGACGTGATGTGAAAACACAAGTGAAACACGCAACCTTGAATCCACGCCTCCGAGTGTTTGTGTAATTACGACGCATGATGCTGGCTCGTGCCTAGAAATGCTCTCCTGGTGCATTTCACTGCTCGACTTAGCGTGTTGCTGTTGACTCTAAAACGGTTAGGTGAGCAGAGTCAAACGTACGACTTGTGGCTGCGCTCACCTTATTTCATTGCACATCTCTTTTCAGAAGCAACTCCGAGCATCTTCTGGCTTTCGAGACACCAGGTAAGCGCCACGGCTCGCATCTTTGATTCGGAGTCCAGCTCGTCTCCGCCATAGGCGCAACGACGAAGCTAAATAAAAAAATAGACCACTGGCCGAGTATGGCCCATGAAACTGCGTCTGTAGCTGGCACGGGCCATTGCTGAGCGCAGAGCGTAGCGGACATACGGCACTGCCACTTCCTCGAGCCGGCAAAGGATACCGGTGCTTCAGGCCATACAATTGTCCAAGTCCAGAGCTGACAAAAGTGACGGAAAGCCCTAACCGACGGCCCGTACGGGACGTATTGTCACTCAATCCTTGTATATCGACATCCATATTGATTACAAAAGATCAATTGACATCGACACCTCGCTAAGTTCGGTGCAATTCTGTTATGATCCGTCCCTTTATCATTGTCTCCTCCACGATGCTCTGGACGTGCTCTGGGAATACCCTACCGTACCAAATCCGCTCTCCCACGGTGGGGTAGTAGAGCACATTTCCAGCGTAGACGTGGCCACCAACATGCGATATGAAGCCCACATCAACGTCCAATTTATGCCTCTTAAGCACTCGCTCAAATTCCTCGACCAAGAGTGGCCCAAGAAGTCCACAGCGAATATCGCGCTGCTTATGGCCACACACGAGTACCATCTCGCGTGTCATTGGGGTCTCTTTGAATTCCGCCGGCGGCTCAGTGGAGTGCTCCTGCTCGAACACCGTCTTGCTGGCGAATGGATTGAACACCTCCACCTTAGACGGCTCTTTGGGCACAAGGTACTTCTGGATGAAGGCACGGGTGTCCTTGGCATCGAACTCGACAAGAAGACGGTCGGGAAAGATCATCACTTGCTGCTTTCCGGTCGAGCTCGTACTGGGTCGACCCTGCAAGCTCACATTGCACACATTCACCGGGTGCTGCGGCAGGAAAAGGCGCCTCTTGTGCTGGGCGATGATCAGAGCAAGGCCATTGGGCATGAGTTCGATTTTCGAAGGCATGTCGGCGAAATCGTTAACTCCGTGAGTCAAAATCAACACCTGCTTCCACGATTGCGGAGCTGTTCCTGCAAGTGGCACATCAAAGTCAATGGGTTTGTCGGCGGGCAAGTCTGGACGGCAGTACGTGCAGCCAGTATCGAACTGTGGAGGTGGGCATCGCTCGATACTTCCGGTGATGCGAGAAAGACTGCGGTGAAGAATGGGGAGCACCAGTCCCTTGAGGCGCCTCTGAATCATTGGGACGAGCATTGGTATGTGAGCGACGCTTCAAAACATATGCTGCGCCTACGCCATGCGACCGTGAAGCTCATCGCGATACCGGCTAGACCCGGAATTACCGGTCCGGCTCCGGAATCGGCCGCGACTTTTCCAACCTTATTCGCACTGTCTACTGAGCAGGGTACACTGAACCACCACCAATGCCACCATATATTAGGCTGATTGCGGTTTCTAATTACTTTGTGACGCTTGCCATTTCTGTTTGTCGCAAATACTGACTTTCGACAAAACGCTGCAGGTGCGGTTCATTCATGCCTTCTTTCCTGTTTTGAAACGTACATGCAGTCTTGCAGGGTTTGTCACGCAACCGATGTACCTGATGCATGGCCCATACGCATACCAGGCTTCTATGTGTGGAAACATGCGCGGTGCGAATCCTGCGTCCATCTTGCGTCGCAGCGTTGTAGACTTCAGGGGCATCAATAAGCGGCTTCTTCTCCAACAGTCTTATACTCCTCTCTAAGCATCCAGCCTTTTCGCTTGCTATCCCACTCAGAGATTTCACGAAGCATTGACCGAATTAAAATTATCTCCCGCTCGCTCGTCATGTCAACTTTAACCTTACTCTCGCGCAATATCCTGTCAGACGTGCTAAAAGAGCCGGGCTGCTGCTGCAAGTATGCAATTAATTGTTCCATAACCTCGCGCTTACCTTGCAAGAGCTGGTCGTAATTCAGTGTTTTTTTCTGCCCATCGAAGACAGATTTCAATGTCTCCTTCTTCACGACACCTTCCTTCCTGGCTTTAAGCTCTCCTAGGATTGATGTGGAGGAAAGCTTCTTGTTGTTACTCTGACCTTTCAAACCAAACTTGCCTGCTAACCCAAATTTGCCTGTCCAGGTCGGAGTTCCGATTGTGTTCTTGCGCGCCATTTTTCGAGACTTTCTCAATGCCTCTGCCGCCTCATTGGCAATTTTAGACGCCTCTTTTTCGACCAACGACGATTCTTGGTCGCGTGAATCAATGATATCGTCATGCTGAAGAGTACTGTGTACACCACTGTTGGCGAAAATGCCTTCCATGATTCTTTTTTCGTCGCGATTATTGCCGTCGTCGTCCTTGTCACTTTCTCCTTCCTCGTAATTGTCAAGCTTTGAGACACCCATTATGCTTGCAACTTGTTGAAAGTCGTCGTCATTTTTATGCTTGGGTTTCGAAAATGTGCGCGATTTGCGTTGACGAGTGCCCCTGAACTTTGTTTCCGACCCGCTGAACAAGTCTCCCGTCTCCGTGCCCATTTCTTCCTGATCTCCCAAACTGAAAAGATCGTGCAAGTCGTTCATCTTAAAAAATCTTCTTTGTTTCGGGTCTTTCAAGATCTTATTAGTCAAAAATGTTTTGAATATTTGTCGATGATAAATCTTTTCCTCAATCGACCCGGCCGTCATAAGCCGATATATGGTGATATCTTTCTTCTGACCGAGTCTCCAGGCCCTTTCCCTTGCTTGAATATCGGTTGATGGATTCCAATCTGGGTCGAAAATAATGACACGGTCTGCGCCAGTCAAATTCACGCCGAGACCCCCTACCTTGGTGGTCAACAAGAAGACATCAAACGCCACGTTCAGGTTAAAGCTATCAACCAAGTCTTGCCGTTTGGCAATAGAGGTTGATCCATCCATCCGCAAATAGTTGAAGTACTCCAGTGTCTCCTTCCCTTCTTCGTCCAAAGTCGGTAAATTGCCAACAAATGCCTCCAATATGTCTAGCATCTGCTTTGTTTGGCAGAATAAGAGGGTTCTATGATTTTGCAGTTGCCAAAGCTGAAGCAAGTTCTTCAAAACTTGCATCTTGCCTGACTTTGCGGGTGCACCGTAGGGGTAACCTCGTTTACGCATGAGCACCTCTCTATTGACCAAGTCAGGGTGGTTACAGATCTTCCGTAAAATATCCACACCGGTCAAAACATTCCTTTTTCCCTTCATAATAGCGTTGACATCCTCGCTGTTGAGGAAATTTTCATAAAGGTCTTGCTGGTACTGCGTCAACTTGACAAAGAGTACCATCTCATTTTTTTTGGGTAAGTCTTGTGCCACATCCTTCTTGAGACGTCTCAAGAGGTAGGGTGCAATCAAGTCTCGTAGTATGACGGCGCATTTGTAGCCCGTTTGCACTTGGACGTTGGAGGCGTTGGCATAGCCACCCATGTTTATGGGAATGGAAAATTGCTGCTGAAAGACGGGGAGAGTCCCAAGTCGCCCGGGAAACACAAAATCGAAGAGAGACCACAACTCTATCAAATTGTTTTGGATCGGGGTACCCGAGAGGATTATCCTGTTGTAAGTTTTGATTTGCTTACAGGTGAGCGATATCACCAGGTCGGGATTGCGGATTTTGTGGCCCTCGTCCAACACCACATAGCCCCATTCGCGCGGGAGGATATACTTTGAGTAAATTCGCAAGCCAACGTAGGTGGTGACAAGAACATGTCCCTTTTCCATCACGGTATCGACTATTTGCTTCGCGTTGAGCTGATTTTGAAACGACTTCATTTTGCTGTCCACCCCTGTGGCGAACGGATCCACAGTCTCAAGGTAATGCTCCATGTTCTCTTCAGATAAGAGAGCCGACTTTGACATGCCGGCACCGATGCTATGCAAAATGGCGCACCTGAACGGCGGCCACCAGCGATGAAACTCATTCACCCATTGGTTCATGACGGTGGCGGGCACCACGACCAAAACCGGTTTGTCGAGGAGCCCCGAGTAATGGAGGCCGGCGAGGAATGCGATGATCTGGATGGTCTTGCCGAGGCCCATCTCGTCACCAATGATGCCGCCGGTTTTCTGGGAGTATAGCTCCCATAGCCACTGAACGCAGGTTTTTTGGTAGTCGAACAAGGACGGGTATATGTCACCGGGAAGCTTAAACTTAGCGTCTAGTGAGGCATCAGGGATGGTCGGGTGCGGCTTGTGCCATTCGTCGGCGGTGTCGTCGTCGTCGCCCCGGAGAGCCGACCGCTGCTTGATCCAGGCGGCAAGCCGCTGCTGGTACACGCTCTCGTCGCCGTCATCGATGTTCCTGGGGGCAGCCGGCTCCGGTGTAGCATCGGTGCCGCTTGCATTCGTCTCGTCGTTGTCGTAGTCCTCGTCGTGCACCTCTTCCGGCTCAGGGGTGGCGAGCGGCTGGTCGTCGGCGCCATGCGAGAAGTGGCTCTCGTTGCCGAAGGCGGTGATCTTCCCCGTCCGTATCAAAAACTCGCGCTCCGACTCGCCCGGAAGACGCTCGTTCGATCCCCCGGCCGGTCCCTGGCCCTCCTGGAGCTGGGCGTGGGTCTCGTCCATGCGCGCAGTGATCTCCGCCACCTCCTGCTGCAACGGTGCCACCTCGTGCTCCTGGAACCACAAAATCTCGTCCTGGATCAGCTTGCGCTGCGAGAGCTTCGTGCGCGGATTGGCGAACCGTCGCTCGAGGATCTCCACCTTGCTGCGAGCCTTGCGGAGCTGACCCTGGGCCTTTTCCAACCGCTTCTTGTCAAGCTCCACATCGCGCGCAAGCAACGCCGCGTTGGCTTTTTTGGTCAAGGACACCTCGAGATCATCCTGGTCGACCGCCTCGACGCATAGGCCGCGTATCTCGCTGTCCTCACTCATGGCGGAGAAAGAAGGGCTTGCTTTCTCAGCAGCCGCACTGGGCTCTGCATCCAAACACCTGGGTGCAAAAAGTGCGCGATGGGGCTGCTGCACACTACAGTGCCAAGTCGTAATCGTTACTCGTTTCCTGTGAGCGCCTGCTCCTGGAGGCCGGCCAACGCCGCCTCGTAGATACTCTCTGACTCGCCTACTAGCTCGCCGGCGTCGGGCTCCTCCTCGTGCACGTCGCCGCTGCGCGCCACCTCCCCAAGTAGCTTCTTGCACCACTTGAGCTCGCCGCGCCCAAACACAAACGTGTGCGCCGCGCCCGTCTGGTTGGCCCGCGCCGTGCGTCCCACGCGGTGCACGTACTCCCGCAGCGAGTTGGGGACGTTGTAGTTCACCACGTCGGTGATGCTGAGCAAGTCGATGCCTCGCGCAATCAAGTCGGTGGCCACAACGATGCCGAGGTCGCCGTCGGCGAACTTCTTGAGCACGCTCTTGCGGATGCTCAGCGTGTTGTTGGTGGCGTTCAAGAACCCAACCTGGACCTGTGGCATGCCGAGCCCGCTGAATATGTGCTGCAACAACCGCGAGAGCCGGAGCGACGCTTCGTTCGAACTCACAAACACCAACACGTTGGACAATTTGTCGTGCTTTGCCAAGTACTTGGCAAGTAGCAAGGGTTTGAGCAGCGACTTGGCAAACCCAAAATGCACGATGGTCTCGGTCAACGTCGGCGGCACCGTGAACATCTCGTTTACCATCTGCTCCTTGTCGTTGACAATGAGCAACCGCGGCTTGCGGAATTTGAGAAGAGAAAGCTTGCCGGCATCGGTGGTGAGCGTGGCCGAGAAGACGAGTTTTTGGACGCACAAGTGCCGCCGTGACAAGATGTTGCTGGGCTCGTGCTTCTCGATCTCCTCCACCAACACCTGGCACCAGTTCTGGAACAGCTGGTTCAACAAGCGATCTGCCTCGTCAATCACGAGAAAGCGGAGGTGCCTGAGGCTGACGGCGCCGTGCGTAATATGCTCAACAAGCCTACCAGGCGTAGACACCAAAATATCTGGCACATTGGCGCTTATCTTGCTGCCTTCCTCCTTGATCGAGAGCTCCGTTTTCAAGCTTACCACTGTCAAGCTGGTGCCCCGCGCGAGCAGCATCAACGTCAGACACACTTGGTTGACCAACGGCTTAGTGGGTACGAGGACAATAGCACGCACCGCAGGCACAACGCGGTCCGCAAGGGCCTCCACAATGGGGATCAGGTACGCGAGAGTCTTGCCCGAGCCTGTGGCGGCGTTGACAAGGAGATCGCCCATGAAGTCGGGACGCATGCGGTTGACAGCAATGTCGCCGAGTATGGTCTCAAGAACTGAGATCTGCACTGAAAAGGCGTCGTGGAAGCCGCTCGTGTGCAAGTTTTTGACCGTACTTTCCGAGAGTCCAAACAGCGAGAAGGGTTTGGACGCTGCGGTGGGGGCGTACTGGGCAGCCGCGAGCCAGTCCAAGCTATTGAGTTTGTTCACGTTAGGCGTGAGCTTTCTGTCCCGTGGAAGTGCAGGTTGAGGCATTGGACCAAGCTGTTGTGTTTCCACCTGCTCTTCTTCGCTGTCGGACGACACTTCATCATGCTGCTGGAGCTTGCGGAACCTCTTCTCGATGCTCTTGTGCTTTCCGAGATCGACTTGGTGCGAGGTTTCTTCAGCCATCAGCACGTCAGAGGCCCCTCCATCGTCTTCTGAGTCGGATTCAGCAGACATGTTATCACTGCTGTCGCTGGCTGAGGACTCCTCGGACGATTCCTCGTCGCTGGCGGACTGCTGTGGCGTGCTAATCGCACTGTCGTCGGCGTCCAGCAGATCCTCGTGCGCAAGGCCGGCGGCGCTGGAACTTCGCTTGCGCAGCAGCGGTGCCGCGCTCTCGTCATCGCTCAACGCAGCGGGGTCGAAACGGGCAGCGAACATTGGCGGGAAATCGGTGCGCTTCGCGATGAGCATCTCATCGCTAGGCACTAAATGGGCCGCGGCCCACTTTGGCAGGTCGTGCACCCTCCTGAAAAATTGACTCTCCGCCGGGCCGCTTCTTTCTTAGGCACCAATGAGACCAGCTTTCGTGCTCTTGCGTGGTCGCTCGGCGTGGAAAGGGCCGCACGTCGTGCCGCTTCCCATCGGTGAGGCGGTTAAGAAGGGCACGCCCATCCGCACCAACGCCCGCAGCTGCACCATTCTCCCGCAGTTTGTCGGCCTCAAGTTCCAGATCCATAACGGCCGGGAGTACGTTGAAGTGGAAGTCACGGATGACATGGTGGGCAGCAAGTTGGGCGAGTTCGCCGCGACACGCAAGCGCTTCACCTATAAGTACTCGAAGAACTAGCATCTTGTATATATTGAATCGACAATGACAGCAACCAACCTTAAGTACTCGACGATGAAGTGAAATCGAGTACTGTGATAGGCAATAATGCACGGCGGTGGCCACGGCGGTAACTCATTTGTGGTTGGGTCCGTTCGCCGGGTTCGTCAAATTATCGGCGCTGCGGCCCGCGTGATGTCTATAGCTCTATGTTCGATCGCGCGGGCTGTAGTCGTTCATGCGCTGCTGGCGCAAGGCCCCTGTGCGGTCCACCTGGGGCCAGTGCGCCCACCCTCCAAGCCGAATCACAAGGCATGTGGCGTTGTCGTCGCCGCCAATGTACTCGACAAACTTGACCACCTCCTCCGCACCGTGCTGCGGCGACGAGCGGGACCCGGACATGTTTACGTGCGCCATAACTATGTCGGCCACCTCCTGGTCGGTGATCTCGTTCGACACGCCGTCGGTGCATAGGATCAAAAACCGCTCGTCGCCGCCGGGGCCCACGGTGTAGTTCTTGACCTCGTCCGGGGTGAGGGTGGCATGGAGCACGGCGCGGTCGCCCACCACCAACTGGATCACGTCGGGTTCCGCCAGCACGCCCATCTCCTTGAACTTGAGGTCGCCAAACGCCCGCGTGTTGGCCAACAGCACAAACCGCTCCTCGCCAAACGAGTCGGTCATGAAAAAGTTGGCGGCGTACTTGCGCAATCGCAGCGCCTCCATCGGGTTCAGCGGGTGGTGGTCCTGGGTCAAGGCGTGCGCCTCGCCGGCGGCGTCCACAAGGATGGCCTTGGTGTCGCCAACGTGTGCCACGGTGAGCTTGGCGAGCACACCTGGATTGAAGTAGTACAGCTCCTCTGCGTTGGTGCTGTGTAGTGTCTCGAGAAACACCAGCGTGCACGTGGACCCCAGAGCATTGTCGTCCAGCTCAAAGAAATGATAGTCTGCGTTGAGGAACAGCAACGGCAACCGGAGCCGCCAATCGTCGTCTGACACAACCAGACCAAGCTTCATGTTGTAGTTCTTGTCACTCATGCGAGCAAAGTTGTCCTCGCGGTGCCGGTACCACCGTCGCCAGTACCCGCCAATGTCTTTCCAGTAGTTTTTCGCAAGTTGGTTGCGCGCGGCCGCCTTGGCCACGAGCTCGTCTGCAGACTCCACCTCCGTCGCGAGTCGCTCCGCAAGAAACTTTGAGCACTGCTCGCCGCCGTGGCCGTCAAAGATGTTGAAGTTGAACACCGTGCGGTCGCCGATGGTGAGCACTGCCGCCGAGTATTTGTCCTCGTTGTAAAGTCTGTTCACTCGCAGCGTGAAGTGGCCAAAGTGCAGCGGGCTCTTGAGGAGCGGCACGCGAAGGCGCCCCTTCTTGTTCACGCTGGGGAAGGTGATGGTGGTGGAGATCGCTCGACGCGGCACGTAGCGAAGCATGCTGGAGGCCACTTGCTGACGGAAGGGCCTTGTTCCCGGTCGTAGAACGTTGGTGTTCGGCTTGTGCGCCGTTTTCTCGGCGGTGGCTTAGCAATTGGCTCACTGCGATGAGGGTTCAAAAAGAAGTAGGCCCGTGGTTTCGCGGATTCCGGGGTACAGGTTATACGCAGGTGTGAACCCTTTATGCTCTATAAATGCTATGCAGTCACAACACAATGTCCTCGTTGGCATCGCTGTCGTAGGGGAAGTTGGTGGTGTCGTCGACGGCTTCCTCATTGGGGTCGTCGCGGTACCGCCGCTGGAATACGCTCCGCACGTTGGAGAGCGCGCTCTGCCAGAGGCTGCTCGCGGGCGCCGGCTCGGGCTCATGGTCGATGCGGTTAGCGACATTGCTGGCCAAGTAGTCGTGGAACGCTGCACGATTGCTGTCGTAGTTCGCGTTTGCTGCCTGTGCCAACGTGAGCGGGCGGAGATCGCGCTGCAGCTGGTTAGTGCGCTTGAACATCTCCCGGTTCACCACCCGCTTGGCCTCCACAATAAGCAAGTCGCGGCGCTTGTTGCTGGCGTTCTCGTGATCGGTGTCGTCCTCTTCGTCGTCAAAGGCCCATGAATCGTAAAAGTCTATGCCGAGACGCTTCTTTAGCCGGTCGTAAACGTTGAATGTGGTCAATATGACGGGTAAGAGCACGAGCCGCGGGATCCAGTTGTTCAACAACTCAAACACTCCGGTTAAGTGGATCGACTGGCCGAACCAGCTCTCGAACACTGACGAGCGCGACACAAACAACGTGATGAAGTTGTATGACAAGGGGATGGTCAACCGCGCGATGTAGGTAGCATAGAAACACGCACTCACGGGGTCCAGCCGATGTGGTACCAAGTGGTACATATTGAATATCTTGAGTGAGGTAAGCGAGGAGAGCGATGCAAAGAGCATGTAGGAGAAGGTAAGCACCGACACCACAAACATGCCGCCTGCCTTGCGCGGACGGATCACATTGATGAGGGAAAAGCGCGTCGAATGGAGAAACTCCGACTCAACAATGATGAATGACGCCGCAAATAGCGCCACCGCGAGGATTCGACTCGCCACCGGACGCGCATAGCAAGTGTAGAACAACTGGGCCCTAGGCGGGAGGTTAAAGCCGCGACGCGGAAGCCGAAATGATACCGAGCCACGCAACAGCGAGTCCTCGTTGGAGCGCGCTGCCAAGATATCTTCAAGGTCAACGATGCTGCAGAGTAAAGTGTCGAACTCAGCTTCGTGAGCGGTGCAACGGCGCAAGTTCAGCTGGAATGAGGCGGCAATGGATGTCATGAACTCGGCGGTGAGTTGGTCGCGAGAAATGGAGGAGTCCTGGAGATGCAGCCTCTCGAGCACATTGCGCAAGTCCTGAGGCACTTTGCGGTCAAGCTCGAGAATCCAGTCCCGGAAGCGGAAGTCCTCGGGGCGGTTGGAAGCGTAGCTGCGCGCAAGCACAAGAACCTTGAGGGCGTCCTCCTGGAGGGCGAGCTTCGCGTCTTCCCACGAGTCGACAAGCCGCGGTATCTTGACGTAGAGGCGGTTGAGCTCGCCAACGAGGGTACCGTTGGTCCAGAGTGTGCGCGGCACTGCCACGAGGCCATGGGCCATGAGGAAGAGGGCAATGGCAAGGGCGTAGACATGTGCGAGGGCAATCACCATCAACTTCATGTGCGTAAGCGAGAGCCCCGCCTCGAGCAAGAGATAGACGGCGCCAAGAATGCACACGCCAAGCATGACCGCCTGGAACCGGAGGTTGCGACGCACAGCATCGCGCACGCGGGCAATGGTGTCGTGCTCACCGGAGCGGAAGAACTCCTGGAGGAGCGGGAGCGCAAGCCAAGTTAGCGCGAATGTAGTCCAGTAATTGGCCTTCCAAAGTGCAAAGAGCGCCTTGTCGGAGGTGGTGAACCATCGGAGGCCGTCGGTGTTGTGGCTAACAAAGTCAACCGGAAGTAGCAACACAATCAGAAGCGGGCAGTACACTGCCAACACGAGCGGCACCAGGAGGTACCACGGTGCGCGGCGCACGCTTATGAAGTACAGCACGCTGGCCGTGCTGACGGCGAGGGCAACAGCAAACCAGAGAAGCACGGCGAGCATGGCGTCAGTTGAGCGGAGCAGCCGAGAGATAGTGGTGGTCACGTGACCAGTTAACCGTGTCAGTGGCAGTCAGCGGCGTATGGGAGGGTTGTGCTCCCGTGCGGTGCACCAGGTTGCTTAGCGAGAGCTCATGCCAATTGTGTTGCTATTGAACAAAAGAACGAGGGATGCTAAAAAGGAGACTACGACATGAGGGGCGGATTTATACTGTATTTATACTGCCGCGGCCGCAAAATGCTGCAAATATATGAACCACAAACGCAGCGAAAAGGAATGAAGAAATTACCAACCTCCTTCTTTCCTGCTTTCCACATTTTATCGGAGCTAAATTTCACTGAGGTATCCATTCGCTACCGAGTTACTTCGACGGGGTAAGCTTGAGAACAGCCACACACACCGTTTGAGCACTACAAAATTCGTTCTCGTTTGCACACCAGCACCAAGCTCTGCTGCACCCAGGACGGACTCTCTGGTGCCCTGGACACTGCCCTTAGCTGGTGGTAGTAATTTAGGTTGGCTGCAACCGGCACATTTTCGCGCGCACTGCATTCGCGCACCACCACTATTTGCACCCGCGGTACACCCGGAGCATCAGCGTTCCTTACCCACACCATGTCGAAGAAATCAGTGGGGTTCGCCCCGCCGCCGGAGGAACTCCAAGAACACCATGCCGAGCTTCGGGCCAAGGAGGAGGAGAAGATGAAGAGCCACCCGTTCCACAAGCTCCCGCCGGAGCTCTCCTACCTCGATAAGAAGGGTCCCGGCCCGAAGCCATTGCCCCGGCCCCCCGCGGCCAAAGCTGCTCGCCGCACGTCAGCGGAGTTGCGGGACTTGACCTACGTCAACGTCAAGGACTTTTCGGTGCAGAACAAGGAAACGGAGTTGAACTACTCGTACCCCGTGATCAAGCTTCCTATCCCCTCCAACAACATCATTGTCAACGTCAAGTACGCCGGCGTCAACTCATACGATCTTGCCAAGGTCCGCGAGTACGCCCTCAACGTGTCCAACACCAAGATCGGGCTCGGCTACGAGCTTGTGGGCGAGGTGCTGCACATCGGAAGCAGCGTGTCCAAGTTTGCGGTGGGCGACGCCGTGCTTGTGGTACTCAATCCCGACGAGAAGAAGGGCGCCCTTTCCTCGAGCGTGCTTGTCGACGCGCGCGACGTGGTGGTGCTTCTCGACGACGCTGCGCTTGCCCGCATTGCCGAGGTGGACCCCGTGCTCCACTTTCTGACCCAGTCGGACTTTGCCGTCAGCGACGACTCCAGCGACGACAACAACCCCCCTGCTAGCGAGCTTGCCCTCCCGCCCATGGCCAAGTACGCCGTGTTTCCTGTGCAATATTGCCGGGCGAAGCAGGCGCTCGCGCACGTTGGCCGCGACGCCAACATTTTGATCAACGGCGCCGACACCAATCTCGGGCTCACGTTGATGCAGCTTGTGCGCGACCTTGCGCGCAACCTCGTGCTCGTGGTGCGGGACAAGAACTACGTACGGATCGAGCGGTTCGCACGGAGTCTTGGCCTTGCCAGCTACCGCGTGGTGAGCTACGATTCTGCCAATGAGGACATTGTGTTGCCCGGAGAGAAGACACCCATCAACTACAAGAAGCCCGAGTTCTTTGCCGCGGAGGTGCTTGACGCGGTATTTGCAACGGCGCCGATGAAGTCGGTGAACCGCAGCAACGTGGACAGCCACCGCCTCGACTTGTTTGTGGACATTGTGGGCAGCAAGTTGTACTTTCAGCGCGGGATCAAGTACGACTTGATTGAGCAGCACCAGTTCCCGTTTGCCGACAAGCTTGAGTCTGGGCACAAGTTGTCTTCGATGGTGCCGCGCGAGCAGTTTCTCGTGGACTTGCTCAAGCCCAAGGCGCAGGGCCTGGCGGTGGCGCAGTTTTGCCGTTACACGTTGGCAGACCCCACGTACGAGCCCGAGCGCATGACGGAGGTGGCGCCGGCGTTGAGCCCGTGGAGCATGAAGTGGAGCAGCAGCATAGCCAACGGCTACTTCAGCAAGTACAACTACCACGACGAGCAACGGCTCCGGGTACGCAAGGAGTGGGTGATCGAGGGCGTTGCCGAGGTGGCAGCGGGCCGGGTCAAGTTTGCTGTGAACGAGTTCCTCGACTGGCGCAAGTTCAAGCCACGGACCAAGGAGTTGCGCCGCGGCGACTACAAGGTGGTGGTGGAGGTGGAGGACTTTTAGGCACGAGGACTACGACTACGACTACGATTTCAATATACGAGGTTTTGAGCACCCGCGGGGCCCACCGTGCAACCCTGAGCGCAGCGGCCCCACGACGCCCAGCTCGCCAGGACCCTGCCCGGTCTCGCCCTGGGAAGGTGCAGGAGGCAGCGATAACACCGCGCCGGTGCAGGCGCGCGCTGCCGCCCCGCTCGTGCCAGCCTGTGGCTAGCCACCGCGGCGGGCGTGGACCGGCCAGGCGCGCGCCCGTTGAGCACCATCTTCTTTGCTTCTCTCCGCACGCGCGATGGCCATGAGCGTGAGCTCCCTCATAGGGACAGACCAGGGGCCAGGCCCTGGCCCGGGCGAGCGCAGTGCGCCCGCGCTGCCCCCAGCGCCCGCACAGGAGCCGCCCGCAGCACCGCGGCCGCCCATCGACAAGGGTCTACTCGCGCTTCTCGGCACCGACATCGAGCACTTTCCTTTCCTGGAGACCGCGTTCGTCGAGGCGCTCCGCCTCCGCCTCGAGATGGAGCGCACAAAACAAGTATACTACCGTCTGGAGCACGCGGCAAAGAACCACGAGATCCTCCAGACTGCGATCCGCGCCAACGTGCCGCCGCAGCTCATCCCCCAGATGTTGGTGTCGCTGGACGACGCCGAGTGGACGGCACCCGTGCCGCCCGCACAGTTTCGCTTTGGCGGCGGGCCGCTGCGCGAGAGCCCCGGCTACCGAGCCGCGCCGGCGCCGCTGCCGGTGCCGCCGATGCTGCCCGGGCGAGACATGGCGGCGCCGCGGCGGCGGCACCAGCGGCACCTTCTGATGCCTGTGGAGGCGCTGCGTGGGCGGCCGCACGGCGCCACGGCGATGCAGGTGCGCCCACTGCCGGCGCAGCCTCTTAAGCGTCTGACACGTCTGAGCCAGCCGCCGTCGCAGGAGCTGATGACGTCGTTACAGCACATCATCCAGTTCCAGCACTGGACGCCGCGTGGCGAGCCGGGGCTGCCACACAAGCGCCACAAGTCCACCATGTCGGTGGACAAGGACAGCGACGACGACATGGGATAGGCGGGTGCCACAGCCTCTGGAGTCTGTTTATAGACAAACCCTCCCCCAATCCGCTCGCACCAGCAGCGGCCGCCGCCGTCGGCCACCGCTGTATACGCCCCGACATCGTCTCGAGTCATTGTTGCCCTGACTCGGACTATTGTTTGCCCCATCGGCCATTGTGTGGCAGCGACTGGCCGCTCCCGATTCGTTGCGCCAGCTACGCCATATCCACGCCGCCACCGCCCCACGGCCACGGTATCCGCCGCCCGTGATGACTCTACGTCTCATATCCGGAATGTAGCAATGCACATCCATTACCTCAGCTTGCCTGCGCCTGCTCCCGATACAGCTGCTCGGCCATGGCGTCCACATCCGCCAACGTCACCCGCGTAAACTCCTCGCCCTCGTCAACGACCTCGAACGCGATGCTGGAGGGCGTCACTGCCTCGTACGCGCGCTTCCACGAGTGCGCCATCTCGCGCACCTCCTCCTCTGTACGCTCCATCACCCATCCGCACATCTCCTTCATCCACACCTGGTCGTAGACGTAGTATATGTCGTGGAAGCGGAAGAGCTCACGTGCAGCAAGCACCAGCTGGAGCAACAGCCGCTTCCCGCCGCGAAGGTTATAATAGGCATCGCTCGCGGCCCGCTGGCACAAGTGGAAGTTTCTGTGGAGTGGGTAGCACATGGCCCGACGGAAAACGCTCTCTGCAACGCGAGCAAAGTAGTCGCCATTGTCAGCCTTCACTTCCGTGAGCTCACTGGTAGCCTCGCGTATGAGCACGCCAGTGGTTTTGGTCTCGGTCTGCTCAGGCTCCAAGGTGTCGAGAAATGCAAACTGGGGCGCAATCTTGCCCACCACCCATGCCGACTCGACGCCAAGGTCACCCTGCAGCGCGCGGAGCTCAAAGTGATATGCAAAGAGAACGGCAAATACCACGCCGATCGCCGACTGCCGCTGGTTGGGCGACAATACCTGCGCTCTCGGAAGCTCCATCATGCGCTCCTGCTCGCTCGACGTGAACTCCACCGGCAAATGCAGCTGCCGAAGCTCCGCCGTTACCTTCTGCTGCTTCTGGTGCCAGCGAAGAAATGCAACTGTACCAGGGTTTCTCCACTGGAGCGCCGCTTTGAGCATCTTGTCGTCTTCGCTGGAATCGAGGTACTTCTCCAAGATGTAGTCTGCGGCATAATATTCGGCGTCGAACTTCAAATTCTCGGCCACCTGCCTCTCTGCACTTCGACTGGCGGGCGTGCTGTTTTCGGGGTCACTCAATTCGTTGACGTCGTTGCCATTGGCGACAGAAATACCCACCAAACCGTCGTGGGCGTTGTTGAACCCGTACCGTCCCAGCGAGACTTGTACTTGCGGCGTTTGCTCCACCTCAACGTCTATCTCAGCATCGAGGGGGTCGGCGGGGGCACCGTCAGGCCCGATCTCCTGGATCAAGGGCCGCAGAGATGGGGCCTGTTGGGGCTGCTGGCGGGCCAAAAGCTTGGCCTGGAAGTCCAAGTCGGCAAAACACAAGCCTTTTTCAGCCTTGGGAAGCCGAATGCGAACCACCTCGGCTTTGGAGTCGTAGCTAGCTCCGGCACGCTCATCGTCGACCAAACTGTGGGGAAAACGCAACCGGAGGTAGTACGGTGCCAACGAGAAAACAAAGAGCTCCTCCTGCACCACCATCTCAAGCAGCGTCGCGTTGAAGCGGAGGTGCGGCACACGCACCTCCAACTCGATAAACTCGTCGTTCTGGGTGACGGCAAACTGCGGAGTAAGCATGGCGCCGAGCTCATCGCGGCCCGCGATGAGCATCGCACATAAATGGGAATCCGCCCACTTATTCTCCACTTCTTGTGCTCGGTCGGCCCATCTCGTTTCTTTCTTTACGGCAGATAAGCTCAGTTTCTCGCCACGATGGTGCGCTTCTCTGGCAAGAAGACGACTGAAGACGCTGGCCCCGGCGCGGTGGTGCGCACGGCGCGCCGCCATATAGGCCGCGCCAACATGATACCCGAAGACATCACCAACGACGCCGACTTGAACGCCGCCATCGGCCTTCTTCCGCTGAACTACAACTTCGAGATCCACAAGACGGTGTGGAACATCCGCAAGCATGGCGCGCGGCGTGTGGCCCTCCAGCTTCCGGAGGGGCTCTTGATCTACGCTTTGGTCATCAGCGACATTCTCGAGCAGTTCTGCAACGTGGAGACCGTGGTGATGGGCGACGTCACCTACGGCGCGTGCTGCATCGACGATTACACTGCACGGGCGCTTGACTGCGACTTTATTGTGCACTATGCCCACTCGTGCCTTGTGCCCATCGATGTTACCGCCATCAAGATCTTGTACATCTTTGTCACCATCAACATCGACGAGGCCCACCTTGTCAACACCTTGAAGCGCAACTTTGAGCGCGGCCTGCGTCTCGCCATGTTTGGCACCATTCAGTTCAACCCGACCATACACTCGGTCCTGCGCACCTTGAACAGCGACCCAGACAAGCCCTTGTTCGCTATACCCCCGCAAACCATGCCTCTCTCTAAGGGCGAGGTACTCGGTTGCACATCGGCCCGCCTAGACAAGGAAAACTTCGACGCCATGGTGTATGTTGGTGACGGCAGGTTCCATCTCGAAAGCGCCATGATCCACAACCCGGACGTGCCCGCATACCGCTACGACCCGTACTCTAGGAAGTTCACGCGGGAACTCTACGACCAGCAGCAGTTGATTGATGTGCGAGAGGATGCTGTCAAGACTGCTGCCAAGGCAAAGAAAATCGGCCTCATTCTCGGCGCGTTAGGGAGGCAGGGAAATCCCGGCACCTTGCAGCGCCTCGAGCAGAAACTCACCGCGAAAGGCATCATTGTCACAAAAATCGTTCTCAGTGAAATATTTCCCCAGAAGCTCGCTATGTTTGATGGCATCGATGCCTTTGTCCAGGTTGCGTGCCCGCGACTCTCTTTGGATTGGGGATATGCATTCGACAAGCCTCTTCTTACTCCCTACGAAGCCATGGTGATGCTTGAGGAAGATGAAAAGTGGTCCAAGGTCTCATATCCCATGGACTACTACGAAAAGAACGGTTACGGTAGAGGCAACGTCCCAATAAGGGGTGCCTAAATGCATTTATTTTGTCATGTCAACTTACTCGTCAACACCAAGGAGTGTAGCCACATCCTCTTCCTTCCATGGCAATACTTCTCCCAAGTACTCGTGTACAATAGCAGAGAACTTACCATAAAATCCCACAAACCCATGCAACGAGTCCTTGACAATATCGCCAGCAATAACAGGAGAATTCAACTTCAATAGTGACTGCTGCACATCCATCATAGCCGTGGGTAGAAACAATTGCATCGACTCTCTAATCTTCTGCATCTCTTCCTTGTTGAAAAGCTTGTTCTCCTTTATAGGCTCGTATATGGATATCTCGAAGAAATCGTCCGTGAAAGGACAGATCATGTTTATGATATTTGAAAAATCTGTAAGGTAGCATTCGTCCAAGATACTCACAAACTGTAAATGTGCTAATTCGGCACTTAGCTCGTGAATTTTCTCATTCGTTTCGATGACTTTATCGTTCAAGACGGAAAGGGGCATAATTTTGGATAAGATCAAATCTAGGGAATTCAACTTAAGGATTAATCTCTCCCGCTCATCGAACTTTACATTATTATTCACGTCGTCCATCAAGATCTCAGTGGGTGTATCCACAATAAAATTGAGCATTTTGGTATTATTTTCGGGGGGAAGGTTCATCACCGTACCGCTGGGTGAGTCCGCCAATGGAAGAACGTCATTATAGTAATCGATGATCCATTCTGGGGGTTGAAGGTCGTCATTAAGACTCAAGCGAGCCAGCGCGCTATTCTTAATTGTGCTGAGCCCATTCTCCACTATCGACATGGCCCGATTTTGGGCGGACGCCATCAATGCATCGACAACCGCCAAGATTGGCAGTTTTTGATTAAGAATCTTCCTGAACATCAATGAGTACAAGTCTAATAGCTGATACACAGAGTAAATGGTGCCCAATTTTGTCTCTGATGAAAGAATTTGCTCAATCCTTGACTTAATTGGCTTCCCTAGACTGCCAAGGATTTGGTCTCGGATATCGCTTTGGAGTCCCACAAACTCCTCTTGATCCTTTTTTGTGAATTTTATCTTCTCGTCGTCTCCACTTTGAGCAAGCTCACTGTCTTCAACGGAGAACACATTGTTGATTAGCTCGATCTCATTCGCAACAACAGAATGCACGTATGCCAACAAATCTCCAACAAATCGATTTGGATCATGAGCAGACAATGCTATAGGTCTCGATCCCTCACTCCCGACGGAGATTCGACGGCTATTCGATGCTCGTCTGGCCACAATTGTATCTGCACTTATCTGATTCAAAAACTCTTCCACGAGGACCGCTGCTCTCAGGTCAACAAATGTAGAAATCACCAGGTTGAAATAATTCATCTTGTTTTTCAAGAACTTGAGGCACTTGTGAAGTAGTACAAGCTTTGTCTTCGTGTTGAGAGCGTACAAGTTGCCAAGGGACCTTGTCGCGAAATTGACTAGCCTCTCAACAGCCTTGTTGATAAGTGAATTGACTTTTGACATGATTTTGAGACCCAATTGAGGGTTGTCAATCGAGAGCAAAAGAGAGCATCTTTCATTGATGTCCTCAGTGAACAAAAGGACGCGGAAAAACTCATCATTTATGTCACCAGAGAGTAAAACGTACTCCTCGTACTCATTGATTGTGAACATGGATCTGAAGCTCTCCAATAATCCCTTTTTAAGAATAGCCTCCTTTCTTTGCGCCTCCAACAGTTTGATTTTGTCGTTGAATTCCGCAGACTGTGCTGTGTGGTTGTTCAACAGCTCTTTGAACCCTCGATGCTGTGAGTACAAATTATCCAACTTCGATTCCAAGCTTCTTATCTGCTTGATGTAAGGAGCGTATTCACGTAGCATCAAGGACTGGTTGTGAATCATCTCTCCTTCAACATCGCTTCTGAGAGTCCGTCTCGCATTCAGGCCCACAACACCTGGCTCCACCAATTTGTCGACATCGGAAAGCTTAGGGTCTAGAGCTATGAAGACGTCTCGGATTACTGAGTCGGGTACCATGTAGTTCAAAACACGTGATAGTTGTACTGAGAGGTTGGATTTGTACTCACTCTCGGATTTCTCTGTATCGTCGGCCATCATATCAAGCGACGCCGAGGCCCATTTCTCAGCACGTCCACCGTGGTGAGGAGCAGACGTGAGTTCTTCGTTGGCACTTTCTGGGGCTCCCCCATCACTGAACAAGTTTCGTGTTAACTTAAAGCCCGAGATTTTCTTGCTCAAGTTTTCAATGTTGCCGATCGGCAACGAAAGCGCCGGCTTCGGCTGGGGAAGGTCCGCTTCACTGATGTCAAAGTCCACGAAGTCCATTGTTTAATAGACACAGCCAATGTCGTTGACAGGAAATCTTCCCCAGGAAGCCAATCGCTACCTAATGTGCAAAAACCACGGTGTGATAACCCACACACGTTAACCAAATAAGCTTCAATTTGTATGTGTGTTTGGATGTGTTAACATCTAAACACCACTACGATTTATATAGAGAACGTCATATAATGAGGTCATGAAGTCATAGCTATGTAGTGTATAATATTAAGTGTTTGTCGCCAGACCAATGACGTTGCTATACTAGTTGGCCTCCTGAGGTTCAGGTAAGCAAGTCATTGATTTTAAGCAGGGCTCGGCGAATTGAAGGCTCAGGAAGCTTTGGAGCGCTGCGTTCGTTGCCCGGAACACCCGCCGCCATTAGTATCGAGGAGATTCCAGATCCCTTTTCGGCTTCCAAGTGTGGTCTTGCAACTTCCTGCGATGGCGAATTCTGGAGAGAGTCGCTGCGAAGTGCTGCTGGTTGCGGTGTTGTCTTTGGCGGTCCTGAATATTGGTAGTTATCTGGCAGGGTAGTCGAGGCAACTGTATAGTTCGAGCCACTGGGCGAATCCATCCATGCTGGCCGCGGGAGTGTATTCATCTGGCCAACGGACAGTCGGTGCGCATTGCTGAAAGGTGCGCGAGGCTGATGCGACATGGGAGCCATATGTGGCTGAGGTAGCATCTGGACATAATTCATGCCTCCGTAGTGGTAGTTGGACGGCGCCCCAGACATATAGTACTCTCCATTGTAAACCATCGGATAGTAAGGAACCGGGAGAGGCATTGGACGCGCCATATTTTGTAGGCACTTGCCTGCATTGACAATGTCCATGTCAACATCCCCCTCCGAATTGGCACGCATGGGTTTTGCAAACATTGGCTGCGGCTGCATATGCCTGCTCACCATCTGCAGATGCTGAGGCGGGGGGAACTGGGAAGTGTGGGACTGCACAGGCGAAGTCAACTCATCGAGCTTCAACTCTCCAAAGCCTCTATCCGATGGCTTAAGACAGAAATCCGGAAAGTCCTGGCCGAAAATAGGAACAAGTAAGTATCGGATGGAGTAGCAGAATCGCCTGCATAACAATTTACACAAGTTATAGGGCATCCAGGTGCCCTGGATCTTGAGGAACCCACCTCTGATGCGCTTGATGAATTGGTGATATTCTTTAGGGGTGGAATCGAGTAGCTTCACAATGTCGGCTTTTATTTTGCTGGGTGTCGTGGCTTGATCGCTGAGAGAGGCTTTCCAAATACCCGTTAGATGCACCCAGCCCGTTTCGTAGTCCCAAATGACCCAATTGTTATTCACCGAGTATTCGAATACCGTAAGGTAGTTACGCATGGGATTTATGGCCAGCGTCGAGTACTTCTTCACTTCTATCCCCGAGTATACCTGCTTGAGGACATCCACCTCTTCCGGCGGAGCTGCTGGGAACGGATTTATCGGGAAGTTGATTTCGTTATACATTATGCAGACTGGATAAAAGGTTGCTTATAATCTGCGGGGCAAAAAATAATTGTATCGCGATGATCTGAAAAATGAGATAACACAACCGTCCCTCACTGCCAGGGAGCGTAGTCTTCTTGCAAGTTGCCACTCTCTGAAGGGCGAGGGAGGGCCTTATAGTATAATTGTGGTTTGGAGACGTTTCGAGGTCGGGGTGGCTTATTGTCCCTTGAACAGCAAATATCCTATTGTTCTTTCCTTATTGTACCTGAAAAGATGAATTTTGGCTGTATAATGGACAAACGCAGTTACAACTTCTATTGTGCGTGTGATTTGTGCTTCCTGCTTTCCCAAAAATAAGGCAAATCTGGGTCTGGCGTCTTTCGAAGCTGCTATTGTCCCGAGATTGTGCTGTTTGTCTCTATTGTTCTCAGCAGACGAGTGTGCGAGACTGACGCCCTTGGTGCGTTGTCGATGACTTGCGATCCAAATACGTGGCTATCGGCAAATAGGACCCTAAGTAATCGCCGTCCTTGTGCACCAAAGACTGTGGTCCGACAATAAGTATACCGTGAGTCGGGTACAATAGGAATTCAGGCTGCGAGTATCGGGGTGCTTGTCCACCGCCCACTATTGTGCAATGGAGTCGACAAGGAGAAGCTTTCTTTCAACCGCGTGGTGGGAATCCCAAGGTGCAGTTAGGTAGTTGGAAATATTGAAAATTGGAGCAATGAGCTGATTCGGGGCGCAGAGGGTGTTATATATATCACGGGCTTGGCTAAGAAAAAAAGGCTTTGCAGCCGCGCCGCCCTCGCAGTCCTCGAATGCCTTTCTCGGCCTGAGATGCAGAACAGCACAAGTAGCCCTACGCAAGTGCTCCGATGCTACAGCTGGGGTAGTCCCGAGCGGAATCAGCTACATAATGGGGCAGGGGGCCGGGTAAGAAGTGTAGTCACTCGTCGAGCTTTCTGGTGCGAGGGTCGGCTTCTTGGCCGGTCTTGGCTTCTAGGCCGAAAAATCAGTATGGATGCAGAATTACCTCGCCACCTTACTGGATAAGCCTTCGGGAACCTGGGCCCAGTGTGTCTGTTAGCCTTCAGTGATACCAACACGAGACATCCATTATGGGCCACGGTCGTCTCGGTATATGCCTCGATTAAGCTAACCCCGGTATATTATGAAGTCAACTGCACTACAATCGAGGTACATGTACGAGCAAAAAAAAAAAAAAGACTAGAGGAGCGTCACGATTCACAAAGAATAAACCTTGGGGGTACTGTTGTTGCTCGAATGATCATAATTTGTGCGTCACGAGGAGCGTTTAATAAAGAAACTACAGCATGGCTTAAGATTCCGCACGGAGTCGCTGGTGCGCGTGTTATTAACCATCCGTGCTCTCCGGTTGCTTTCGTTCACGGCCAACTCCAGGCCGATTGCATTGACAGTCAGCTAATATTTTGAGCGTGCTACATGAGGTCTCGGAGCTCACAGACGGCCGATGACGCTGCATTCCTGTTTGGGGTTATTGTGGCATCGCCGCTGCATAACCGGGCTTGACGGTGACGCGGTGGGGAGTAGCTTTTTAGCGCCCCCGAGCACTATTTTTCGGCTTGCATCAGATCGAGCCCGGCCAAGCCACCCCTCAATCCGACGCATGGCATATTCCGGAAACGAGGCTGAATGCTTGGGCTACATACTTCGAGCCTCCCGCTGGTCCATTCCAGCGATGTAACACGGCCCCATGCTCCAGGTTTTGTGTGGTTGCAGATTTTATTTTTTTGTAGCTGCATGATCATGCAAGTCATCGCGCTCCTGGCAGTTCGAGGCTACACCCTGACTCGGTCTCGACTCGCCGTAATTCCAGTCGTACTATAGATCAGAGATTGCCAGTGGTGCGTCATGGGGCTCAAGACTGCCTGATTGCATTCCACGTGTTCGATGTGCCTTGAGCCTCCTATCGATCTCGATGGATAAGGAAAGGACGACCGCATTGTAAGCCCATCGGTATTGTAGATAAGCAGCAGGTACTGATTGTTTTCCCCTGTTGTTGTTCTCATATAATTGGCAATGCCCCCGATTTTTGTATGCCAGCATTCTTGGCATCGGTTGGCGAGCGGTGCTACCATTGTGTCAAACGATAATACGTCGCGCGATGGTGCAAGTATGGGGACCGCATTCGACGAAAACAATGCGGAATTAAGCTGTGCGAGGCCTACGTCAATGAATAATGGCTTGCTGTGATTATACTTATCTATAAAGTACATTGAGTGTCTGTCGATTAAAGCAGGGATTGTTTGTCTGCTACTCTGAATGGCGGACGCGCCTGTCAAAGTTTCCTAAAGTAGATCGTAGATGACTACTGCCCAACGCTTTCTCATGAATCAATTGTAATTACAAAGGAAGCACCAACACTCGGTCCTTTATACACTCTCTACACAGTCTTGACCTTGTCGGCGACAGCGTCCAAGAACTCGGTGGTAGTAACATACAGCTCTCTGTCCGTTCTTCCACAGGCCAAGGCCAAGTCCTTTGTCATAATTCCATCCTCTTGAACAGTGTCGACGGTGGCCTGTTCCAATTTTTTGGCGTAGGCAACCACCTCCGGAGTGTCGTCCAAAGTGCCTCTCTGGATGAGACCCCTGGTCCAGGCAAAAATGGAAGCGATGGAGTTGGTTGACGTCTCCTTGCCCTGCTGGTGCTGTCTGAAGTGCCTGGTGACGGTTCCGTGGGCGGCCTCGGACTCGAAGGACTTGCCGTCGGGGGTCATGAGCTGCGAAGTCATCAAGCCCAAGGAGCCAAAGCCCTGAGCCACAATGTCGGACTGCACGTCACCGTCGTAGTTCTTGAGCGCCATGACGAAGCCGCCCTTGGACTTGATCATCTGAGCCACCATGTCATCGATGAGTCTGTGCTCATACCACAAGCTGGCGCCCTCGAAGGCGGACTTGTACTCGCTGTCATAGATCTCCTGGAAGATGTCCTTGAAGCGACCGTCGTACTTCTTGAGAATGGTATTCTTGGTCGACAAGTACAATGGGAGCTTCTTGGAGAGGGCCATCTTGAACGAGGCGTGGGCAAAGCCGCGGATCAGCTCGTCGGTGTTGTACATGGCCAAGCCCACGCCCGCACCCTTGTAGTCGTACACCGTCTTGGTGACGGGCTCGCCGTTCTGCGGGGTGAAGGTGAGCTCCAACTTGCCGGGCTCGGTGATGACGAGGTCGGTGGCCTTGTACTGGTCGCCATGGGCGTGTCTGCCAATGACAATGGGCTCTTTCCAGCCCTGCACCAAACGTGGGATCCGGGGAATGATAATCAGCTCCCGGAACACAGTGCCGCCCAAAATGTTGCGGATGGTGCCGTTGGGCGACAACCACATCTTCTTCAAGCCAAACTCCGCCACGCGCGCCTCGTCGGGCGTGATGGTGGCGCACTTGACACCCACGCCGTACTGCTTGATGGCATTGGCCGCGTCGATGGTGATCTGGTCGTTGGTCTTGTCCCGGGCAAGAATCCCAAGGTCGTAGTACTTGAGATCCACGTCGAGCCGCGGGAGAATCAACTTGTCCTTGATGATCTGCCAGATGATGCGGGTCATCTCGTCACCGTCGAGCTCCACGACGGGGTTCTTCACCTTGATCTTCTGGAGCAGGCTCAAGCGTCTTGCCTGAGTTCTGAACATTGCGGAGAGAGGACAAGGATGCTGCGTATAGAGGAAGTGTAGCTGAGCACGCTGACGACGGATTGAGCACGAACCACGCCAAGTGTGCAAACTGCTGGGCTGCAAGAAGAAAGAGAGAGCCCCGGATTTTTCGCGCTGACTCAGGCCGACAACGGGCCGGAACCGCACAAATTGACCCCGACAGAATTCGGCTGCAAAGGCGCCAGCACAAACATTGATCCATTCTGAATGCCGGGCCCGGGCCCGGAGGCCCCTAGACGGCGGTGGGGCCCAGCACCCACGGTATAGTGTGAGCGCACGTGAATGCGATCACGTGGTTTGTTCACGTGAGAATCTTAAATTTGGATCTGCTCGCGGCCAGCTTTCTTTGCGGCCATGAGCGACGACTTCAGCATCGAGTACTACCAGCATCTTCTCACGTCGCTCACAGTGCCGTCGCGTGCGCTCATCACTGAGCTCACGACCACGGCGGAGCGGCACGCGGACCACGCCAACGAGATTGTAGAATCCATCGAGGAGCGCATCCGCAAGTGCTTGCCGAAATACAAGCTCTTTGCCTTCTACCTTCTCGATAGCATCATCAAGAACGTCGGCAACCCATACAATATCATCTTCAGCCAGAACTTGTACCGTATTTTCACCGAGAGCTACTCCATCGTCACCGACCTGTGGGCGCGCCAGGACATGATCAACTTGTTCAAGACGTGGGTTGGCGGCAAGACAAACTCTGGCTTGGAGTTGTTTCCGTTGCCGCTCATCCAGAAGATCGAGAAGTTCATCATCCAGGCCACCAACATCCCCACCTCGGAGATCTCCGTCGACATGCTTCTCCGCGAATGCAACTATCTCCTCCAGTACGTCATCGCCTTGAACAAGGACCTCGACGCGGTGCCAAAGGTGCCCCAGGCGGACCAGAAGTTTGTCGACGACTGCCAGCACTTCCGCAACGACCTCATCTATAGAATCAACTCCATCCAGGATGTTGCCATGGCCAAGCGCGACTTGAAGCAGTGCCACCAGGACCTCCAAGAGATCCGTAAGAACCTCGACGACCAGAGCACCCAGCAGAAACTATTCCTTACAAGCCTAAAGCTGCCACAGAGAAACACCGAGGTTCGCATAGAGGTCAATTTGGTGCCGGACTCCAAGTTTTTGACCATGCTGGACGACGACTTGGTAAAATACGTTGAGAACTGGCCCAAGCCGGAGGCAAAGGTAGACTTTAGCTCTTTGGGCTTCAATTTATCCGAGGATTTGCTCAACGACACCATCCCTTACATGGCGGAGCCCTACATCCTGGCTGAACCGGCTGACAATGAAACCGACGAGCAAGTGCTGTCCTTGAAGCGCAGTGCGGCGGCGCGTCCGGGAGACAAGAAGAGGGTGAGGTTTTCTACAGAGGACCCTGAAGTGTACGAGCGAAGCGACACGGGTGTTGAGGATTAATCCCCACATAGACTCCTTCTCCGCGCACTACTCATACCCTGAGCGCTTTGCATCAGCATGCACCAACATTTTGCATCCCACTTTCCATTCTTGGAACCTGAATTGCAGCTGATGTTGGACTGTGTCGACTGCACACGGCTCGAGCCCTTCTAGAAGCTTGGAATCTTCCGGCAGTGCCACACGCGGCTTGTACCTTTTACTTTAGGGTAAACCTAATCATTTTCCGGAATGAGCCGTGAAGGTCAACAAGCTCACCAGGTAAACTCACCAGTGCGTCCCCTACACTCTATACTTGCGAGGGACAAATATTGCATACACGTCATATCCATCTGATTGTATTTAGGTAACTCCTCTGTAGGTTCATTCATTGATCTTTCAAGAGAGGTTGAGGAAGAAGTAAAATTGTGTAACCAGAACCATGTACAAAAATCACTGCAAGTTGTCATTATCATGCAACACTGCCATAACCATGAGATAACGTCACCGGGTGTGGCATACATTGATTGATTGTTTACTTGTCGATGAATAAACCAATCTTAGTGGACTTTGGGCTATTAATAGGCATTTGCCATAATTGAGGCGTGATGTGTTCCTCAAAACCCCAGCTGGTAATGTGGCGATAGACTCTGAAATAGCCATGGCATCAGGAATAACTTGCTGCGACTCTGGCAGCACACTTTAAATGATTCTACAACTTCCTCCGGAAGTATTGAATCCCTGATATGAATCTCGCAGCTCATGAAATCTTCTCTCGTAAAGAGACAACGAGCGAAAAAAAGTACTTGTCATCCGACTCCGAGAATTAATATATTGTATAGCTCTGGAGAAGGTAACTTTTTCCTCGAGATGTCTTCGTGAGAACAAACTTAAAAGTCTATTGTGCAGCGGAAACTGTGGTATGTACCAAGAATAAGCGCAGCCGCAATATCTAATCCGGCCTTGATCCTTATTCATGCGGTGCCACATAACTATCCCCGACGCATTGAGGCAGTGTATTCAGTACTGCTGGTTCAGATCTCTCTGAAATGAAACTATATAAAGCCTGGCATCTCCATGACTCAAGGTCCAACTCAACGCCAGAAACAATGGTAGTTTTGCAACTTGTACTATGTGTTTTCGCCGCTACACTTGCTGCATCGTTTCCTCTCGACAAAAGTGAAGCTAAATACCTTGCTTTAGATTTTGTGAAGAGGAATGGTTCCAAGCACTCCAATGGCCGTCAAGGAGCGAATGCAAATGCCAGAAGAGGAGTCCTTGATACAGAGCTATTTCGACAGGATTGGAAGGGCCATACCTTCTACACTGTTGACTTGTGGATCGGCACACCGAAACAGCATGTTCTAGTCGATTTGGACACTGGCTCTTCAGATTTGTGGGTCCCCGATATCAGCACCCGAGTACATAAGAAAGGAGACTGGTATTTTCAAGCCAATGCTTCGAGCACATGGAAACTGCTGAATACAAAATTCGGTATCCGCTATGCCGATGGCAGTGGAGCATTTGGAGCCTTTGGATCTGACGAGGTAACTATTGGTTCAGAGACTGGCCCTCAGATTAAATCTCAATTTGCAGTTTCATATCACAACAGCCCGGAAAGATGGGGTATTTTTGGAGTTGGATTCAAGTCCAATGAAGCGATCCCTGAGTATACTAATTTCCCGTACGCATTGAAAGAAGCAGGAATTATAGATAAGACAGCATACTCCGTATTTTTAAATAAGCACGAAGAGCCCTCCGGAAGTATCATTTTTGGGGGGATTGACCAGGAAAAGTACGAGGGTCCGTTAGTTAAACAGAATATAACTCTACCAGATGATTTGGCAATTGAATTGACGAACGTGAAAGCAGGAGGACAATGGCTCAATTTCCTGGAACCCTACGCCATTTTGGACACAGGCACCGAATTTGCCAACTTTAATCGCCCCAACTACTTGAAGATCTTGGCCGCCTACAACATCACGAAAGCCAATTACAACAAAACTGCTGGAGCCTATAATGTTCCCTGTGACTTGAGCGGTCCTGACTTTGAGCTCGCATTCAAAGGGGTCAATATAAAGGTTCCCGTCAGTGAATTAGTTGACCACTCAGAGAGCCCATCTTGCTTTTTTAATATTGGAGGTATCACGAAAGACGACAATTCCATCCTTTTGGGGGACGTTTTCTTGAGGTATTTTTACACGGTTTACGATCTCGACGACAGGACGATTTCCATCGCTCAAGCCAAGTTCACCAACGCTCTGAAGATCGTTCCTATCACTTGAGGTGGACTGCTTCGCGCATTGAACTCTGGCAGTACAGGGAGGCCGGCTGATGGTGAGTACCCTCTCGATGTTTAGCTACAGTGAGGGACCCGTTATGTTGTACGATAGCTTTGTACTCTTCGCTAATGCACGAGGTAGACTTCTGAACTGTAGACCATATACATGTGATACGCTCTCCTGCGTGCCACGGAAAAGGTAGAAACCGCTCTATTCCCAAGTACAAAACTTGTCCCGAGCATGCAGCGCGCCTCAAGGAAGCCACTGCGACTACACCGTCACTGCTTCGTTCAGCGTACCCTTCAGGGTTCTTGGGGAAACAGGAGACCACTTCAATGTAGCACCGTTCCGGAGCCACAAATGGTGTTGGTGCTGTCAGTTCTGGTCGCTGCGCACGCCAAACACAGGCTGGCGATGGGCCTACTGCAGTCCTCAAAAATTCATTGACTATTTAGATGGTGCCGGCCTTCTTCATGTGCCAGTAGGAGGCCAAGAAGGGGAAGGAGAAGAAGAAGCCAGTGACACCCCACCAGTAGACAGCAAAGGGCACGATTCTGGGCTTCTTGACGTCGAAGGGCAAGTTCGAGTAGACACCCTCCTTGGGCGAACCAAAGGTCTGGTTGAGTCTGCGCGTGGAGGAAGAAAAGTTTCTTCTGGCAACCTGTCTGCCAACCTGTCTGCCGATCATCTTGTTAGGAAAGAGCGCTGCTCCATTGGCTCTTGAACCCGCGCGTTCTGGGCTGACATTATCGGTTTGCACACGCACGTTTCGAAAAGTTTTATTGGCCGTGGTGCGACCACAGCTGGTATAGCACCGCCCGTGGAAGCTTTGTCAGGTACACCCGCCGCGCCCGACCGCCACCCAGCAGCACTCTCCGGACTCGCGGACCCCAATTGACCCGTTCTAGCAGTATGGCTATCGCTCCCATTACCGGCACTCTCCGGAGAAAGATCATCACCGACATCACCATTGGCTTTGCCTGCGGCTTTGTGATGGCCACCGGCTACTGGTACTACGAGCACAAGCCCTTGGTGCAGAAGAGAGAGGCTTACTACGCCAAGTTGAAGGCCCAGCAGGAGGTGGAAGACAGCGCTTGAATCGCTCTAGTTTAGAGAATACACACATCCGCCGTGAGCTGTAGGCGCAGTGTTTTTGCGTGGAGAGCAGAACGAGATAAGCGCCCCTCGAAAAGAAGCAAAATCGAGAAGATGGCTTCCAAGATTGGCGCGACGTAAGTTTACAAACGCAGCCCCTTCGCGCACCCGATTGGACTTCTACGGATCCGACCAGTCGGAAGCGACCGAAAAAAAGGCTGGTGGGTCCACGCTGTAATGTCCGCTCGGACAAATGTCTACGAAAAGCATTACGGAGACGTAGCATCTTGAGCGCTATCCTATGTGCGTAGAGTGGATGTAGACCGATAGGTAATGGATGCGTAGCTTCGGAGTTGGTTTTGACTGTCAACTCCATGCTTGGCGACGTATAAAGCATCAGCGTCGGATTTCGACCACCGGGAGCGGGTTTACTCTTGGGATAATGCGCGGTACAAGCTCAGGCAGTTCACCACGCCGCTCGTTATCACCACAATCTCCTTTCCCAATTGCTTCTCAAGGGCTCGCAAGCATGCAATCTCCGCTCGCAGGACGCCGCCAATTATCACCACGACCACGGTGTCGGGCGGCGCAGTGTCCTCCCCGCCGATGTCCACTGTCTTTCCCTTGAACATGCGGTCCAAGCCAAGTTGGTCCCAGTTTGCCCGCCGCTTTGTGTTGTTGACCGGCTTATACTTCAAGAACAGTCGACTGTACAATGCCTCTATAAGCCGCACAAGCAACGGCATTGTGTTTCCAGGAAGTGTCTGCACATCTTCCTCCGGATGGAGATTCCAGAACTTGTCGATGAGAGTGTAGTTGCTGCGATAAGAATTCAAGCCACCCGTGATGCCCACTTTTTCTGGTGCCTCGTAGTCGCCGTCGATAACCACAGGTGCATCAGATGCAGAAAAACTGGTGAGAGCGCCTAAGAGGTCCTGCTCGGCGCTGAATTTTATGAGCTCAAGATTTTCCGCGAGCTCAAGGACACGGAGAGTCTCCATTCCATAACTCTCGTGCATCTCCTTCTTAATCTGGGCGTAGTCTTTCTCACGAATGCCATCGTTTACGATGCTGACGAGAACAAGGACATTGAATGCAATCTGAGGCTTCACGTTCTGGCTGATGAAGCTGTGTATCTGCGCAACGTGGGTTTTGTAGTCCATCTCGAACAAGTTGTTTTGGAACTCGAGAAAGAGCTCGTACTGGTTGTACTTGTACTCGCCCTCTCCCCCGTTCTTGATTATGTCAAGGATTGTTTCGCTTATATGCGTATGCTTCTTTACGAGTTCCTGCTGTGACGTCAACGAACTGAGATTACTCACCAACTTTTTGACCTCCAGGAGATCATCGAGATTGTCTTTCTGTTTGAACTCGCTCTGAAGGTAACGAGCTAACTGGTTTAGCTTTGAGCCGATTACCAGGAAATTATAGTCGCGTAGGTCACGGAAGAGATCGTCATTTAGCTTCATGCGCTCTCGGTCAAGTTCGAGAAGATTCAAATTGAGGTTGAGGAAATCACCAATAAGGCCCTGGTAATTGAGCTGGTTGAAGGTGATAGCGGCCATGTCGAGGTTTCGTTCCAAAACCACCAAATCTGCATTTCCCCGAAGTACGTTCTGGTAGAAGTCGGCCTCAAGACGCGACACCAGGTTAAGGTACTCGGGGACCTTTGTGCTGTGCAACAAGGAAACAAGCAACCTGCTGGTGTCGCCCTTGCCGTACATGTTTTTGAACTTGATTGGGCGTGGCGAACGGCAGTGCCGAATGAGCCCCACAACAGCATCAGCGAGCTGGTCCACCTGCTTAAGCAGCAGGAAGAGGTAGGACAGGAGCCCGCCAGCGTCCATCTCGAGAGTCACCACAAAGTCGTCGAGCACGGTCGTAACCGGCCAGTTCAACACCCGCAAACCGCCCAACCGCACCGGGCGGTTCAAGTCTAGGGTGGAGATCTCACCAAAGGACAACTTCGCCTGCAATTGGTTCAACTGATACACCGCCAGGCGAGTGAGGTTCTTCACGATGACAGTACAAGGCAGTGCTTGCTTGGCGAGCGCGAGCACCAGCAGCACGGCCGGTTCGTCGACCAAGAACACCATGCCCTCTGCAGCGCTCGACCTGAGGTGCTCGGCCGCCTCGTCTAGCCACACCACTTCATTGAAGCGACCATGTTGCTTGAATGCCAGAAATGACGTCAAGAAGTTCACGAGCGGTGACAAGCGCCGCTCCAAAATAAGCGTGTGGCTGTCGCCGCGCACCAGGTGGAAAATTTCAAACAAGCGGTCAAGCGCTTCCTCGTTGGTGCCCGCGAGGAGCGGTTTCACGCCTGTCATGACGCTGGTTTGGACGGGTGGTGGTCCGAAGCTTAGCGAGTGTCCCCCACGCATTACTGGGTGTGCATATAGTATAGCGAGCTGCGGTGACGGGCGCAAATATGCAGCTACATGGGGTGCAGCTGCGGGCCCTGCTGCCGGCTGCAACCTACAATGTCGCGGGTTCTATGCATTAGAGCTTGGAGGTGTCGACACGGCTCTCTTGGAAGAAGGACATGACCTGCTGGTTCTCGTCGTTGTAGATCTCGCCCTCAAACAAGACGCGGCCGCCGGCCATACTGACGCCGTTGTACGCCACGGTCATCCAGCGCGTGGGGTCAAAGTCCACGTCGTGGAAGTATATGATGTGCTCCATCGTGGCGCCCGGGCACGCACGCAGCACAATGTTCTTGTAGCGGTCAACGCTTTCTATGCGCAACACGCGGTCGAGGCGGCCGAGATACACCCCGTACAGTAGCATCCCGAGGCCCACAAACTTGAAGTGCGGGTCGTCGTACTTGATGTCATTCCACTTGAGGAAGTAGTGGAGCCGGCGGTTGGTGGTGCCGAGGCGGTCCTCGCTCGTGGTGGATGTCAAGTCGGTCATCGACTGGGGGAACTTGGAGAGCACCGTGGGGACGCCCAGGGGCTGGAACAGCGTGGGCGCATCCTCTGGGGTGTCAGATACATCGAGAGGTCGCTGGAACCTGAACGGGCGCTGCTCAACATCGATGTCTTCGCGCTCGTCCTCCGACGCCGCCGCGTACTTCTCTTGGAACTTCTTGTACTTCTCCTCTAACACAGTGAACTTGTTGCGCTTGGTGAGACTGACGGCGGCGTAAAGCACCGTCTCCCCATGCTGGGTCGCCTTGACCCTGCGGTTGCAGAAGTTGTTTCCGTCGCTGATGATCTCCACCTCCCAGTCGATGGGGATGTCGTCACACGCAAGACGCAAGAAGTAGCTGTGGAACAGGTGCGGCAGGAATCCCTCCGGCAGCGAACGGAGGCTCACCAACAACGCTTGTCCCACCAAGTAGCCACCAAAGAGTCCCTCTGTCTGCGGCTCGCCCGATCTGGGCTGTTTTCTCGACCGGTACCGGGTCTCGTCCACCTTCTCAACACCATACTCTTCTTCTGCGCTGTAAACCATGATGCTGGGCGATGGGAATGGAAAGGAAAAGAGCGGACTATAAATGGCTAGTTTGGTTTTCAAGAGAACGTGATTCTCCAACCCCACTTTTAGACTTTAGTGTGCATAGAGCTTGTTCGGCCGACCGAGGGGTCAAAAATACGTGCGCTAGTGTATCCCAGGATGCTCGCACCAGGCCAGGTTCTACAGCACGGCGCATACGCTGCGCTGTTGCGTTTGTTGGGAGAGAATTGTAATTGTGGTGGTGGCTTACTTCCTAGGCGACAGAGTAGAGTCGCACGTGAGAATGGCTGCGAAATCTGGGGTATCGGCTGTAAGTCGGCACGACCTTTGGCGGGTCCGAGGACCGCAAGGTGGGCAAATGCAGCTCCACCGTGATGGACGTTCTGTGACTACGAGACGCTGTTCGTAATGGAGTACTGCTATTGTTACAATCTGTTATCCTCGAGGCGATGCTTCCAGTATCGTCAAAGTTTCGTCGCCACACCCACAGCCTTGTCCATGATCTTCTTGGGCACGTAAATGAGCGCCTCCTGGGCGACGCTGGCAACGAGCAGCCCCTTGGAGTTGTACACCTGGCACCGGCAAAGGACGCGGTTGTTGGCGAAGCGGGGAAAGCTGTACATCACAAAGAGCCATTCTGTCACATCAAAGTCGCTGTCGTGGATCCACACTGCATGGTCCAAGCTGACGCGGAAGAAGTTGGCGGTCTCCACCAGGATGGGCATGCCCAACGTGCGAGCGAGGGAGCCGAGGAATATGCTGTCTGAGAGAAACATGAGCTGTGCGTACTGCGTCTTGGGAGACGTTTGCAACGCCTTGTCATCATTGATGCGAGTGAAAAAGCCCATCACACGGTCTCCCGCGGCAGTCTTGACAAACGACTCGGGGTTGTGCTTCGAGAAGTACTCGGAGGGGTAAAACGTATGCACGTTGGTGTTGGTGTGCTCCAACATCGGAAGGGTGTCGAGCTTGTCGGCATACTTTTTGAAAAAGTACTGCGGCTTACTCTGGAACTCGTACGGGAACTTCTTGGGATCGGGGTCCTGCGCGTACTCCGCGCGCCGCTGAATAAGGCTGTTTTTGCGGGCAAAGCTTGCTGTGAGCACAAAAATGAGTACGTCGGTGTGGCTCTGGTAGCAGTCGACATGCACGTTGGCAAATGAGCGGCCCACGCTGTTCTTCCTCACCACATAGCGCACCGGCAGCTGCTGCGAACCCGCCTTGAGAAAGTACGCGTGCACGGAATTGGGCGTGAGCTCAGCGTCCTCGACTGCCTCCCACGCTGCCAACGTTGCCTGGGCCAAGATCTCTCCGCCGTATGTGCCTCGGTCTTCTTCGGAAAACTGCTCCAAGGGATACTTGCCCTCGAACACGCCGTCGCTCACGCGCGTGAGCGCAAACTTCTCCTCAAGGACGCTGATGTTCTCGGTGTCGTATACCTGCTCGAGAGACATTGGTGAATGCCAAATATTATTGCGGAGTTTCTATGCGATGAGGTGCGCTTTATATCCGCCGCACGCTGCAGGAACGTGCAGGACGGAATCCGGGGTTGCGTGTGATATTTACCGTGCGGCTGTCTCTAGGCAGTCTCTTTTAGAGAGACCGCGGTAGCAGCAACGAATTAGATGCACATCGTGATGGTCAGATGGTGTCCGCTAAAAAGCTTAGTTTTGGTATTACGACCCGCCGTAAACCCAGCGTCGGCTGAACCGCAAAAAGTGGTGTGGGCTCAGCGAATGTATCTACGAATGCCACACACGGTGTACCGGGAGGCTTTGTGCACACATTCTGTGCCGTGGCCTGTAGCAGACTGCCGGTCAGCATGTCCCAGGTGTAGCGGGAGATGTGTCCCGCAGATCTCGGGACATGCAAACTCTACTTCTGCCGAGCTGATGCAGGACGGTCTGCCCCAGGTGTGCGGGCCTGGTCCGAGCAGTGGATGTGGAACAGAAATCTCGATCTGGCCCGGAGCGAAATCTCGATCTAGCTTACGTGCTGGGACCTGCTGATACGAGATCCTGCTGAGCGCAAAAAAATGCTCGGCGCTGTGCATCTGCCCTGGCTTTTTCAGTGATGCGGTTCGCCAGAATGGCTGCGAAATGCGAGGACCCAATACTGCTCGACACGACCGCTGAAATGGCCCAGACTACATGAGTGTATGTAACACCTGAGAAACTTGACTTTTTTATGTAGACTTTAGAATAAACTTCGCTCGCTGCCTTGTGCCGCTGGCTGGAGTTGCTCTCGAAATAGAGTGCACAAATTCCCCTCTGGCTAGAGCTTTGACCACACCCCGATAGAATTGTCGATAAACTCTTGGGGAAGGCGAACGAGCGCCTCCTGGGATATGGTAGCAACAAGCAGCCCTTTGCGGTTGTACATCTGGCACCTGCAAAGAAGGCGATCATTGGACAAGCGAGGGAAGCTGAACTGGAGAAAAAGCCATTCTGTGGGCTCAAAGTCGGTGTCGTGGATCCAGACTGCGTGGTCCAAGCTGATATGGAAGTAGAGGTGACTATGCGCCAAAAGACGGCCACCTAAAATACGAGCAAGGCCCCCAATGAAGACGCTATCTGTGAGGAACATGAGCTGCGCGTATTTCGTTTTGGGCGATTTTTCAAACTTCTTGTTGCCATTGATGCGGGTAAAGAAGCCCAAAGTGCGATCCCCCGCAGCTTTTTTAATAAAAGCGTCCGTATTCTTGTCGGAGTAGATCTCGGGCGGGAAATACGTGTGCACGTTGTTGTTGGTGTGCTTCCACAACTGGAGCGTCTGAAGTCTTTGTGAATACTTCTCAAAGAAATCGTGCACAGCGCTTTGGAACTCGTGCGGGTACTTCTTAGGATCCGGGTTCTTCGCATACTCAACCTGGCGCTGCTGGAGGCTGTTCTTGCGGGTGAAGCTGACAGTATATGTAAAAATGAGTTCATTAGAGTGGGTCTGGAAGCACTCAACGTGCACATTGGCAAACGAGCGGCCCAGACTATTCCTTTTCACCACATAACGAATAGGCAGCTCGCGAGAACCCGCCTTCACAAAGTATCCGTGCACGGAGTGGGGAGTAAATTCTGGGTCCTCTACAGCCTCCCACGCCGCTAACGTGGCCTGCGCTAAAATTTCACCGCCATAGGTGCCTCTATCTTGCTCCATGAACAGCTCCAACGGGTACTTTCCCTCGTACACGCCATCGCTCACCCGCGTGAGCGCAAACTTCTCCTCGAGTACACTGATGTGCGCGTTGGCATAGATCTTTTTGAGAGACATTGCGAGTATTTAGAAATGTGCCTTGCTTGTTTGGAGCGAGTCTTGCGAGCGCCTATTTATATTTGCAGCAACCACCGCTTTGTCCGGAAAGGGCTTATAGCCGTCCCCAAGAGTGGAATTTCCATGCGCAAAACAGGGCTCAGTTTGACGATGAAATATGTCAAAAAGAGTGGCAGTGGGATGCTTGGTCTATATGTGGTTCTGGCTAGAATCTATACGTTTGTGCTTAGGTCACTCTGGGCTAGCCACCTGACCGTTAGTAAGAGCACAGATGTAAACAACTCTGGGAAAAGTAGTTTCAAGACAACCATACTAGTAAACCAAGCCCCAATTCTACATCAGTTTGTCAGCATCGTGGGGGTCTTGCAGCTCTTGCGGCACTTTCCAGGCTTATTCTGCAGTCGTGTTTCACGGCACAGGGACCTGAGAGGCTACTTTGTGGAAGCATCATTACTTCATTAGGTATTTACAATACTTACATTGTTCCTTTCTTCCGCTGACACAAGTTGCGCTTGAGCAGGTGCGTCCAACTTCACGCCTGGCTACACGCCTCGCTAAAGCTTGGACCACACACCGACAGCCTTTTCAACAAACTTCTGGGGAATGCGAACGAGCGCCTCCTGGGCGATGCTCGCAACAAGCAGTCCCTTGCTGTTGTACATCTGGCACCGACAAAGAACGCGATCATTAGACAAGCGGGGGAAGCTGAACAGGAGGAAAAGCCATTCTGTCGCATCAAAGTTATTGTCGTGGATCCACACCGCGTGGTCTAAACTGACGCGGAAGAAGGTGTGAGTATGTGGCAAGCCGGGTACACCCAACGTGCGAGGAAGGCATCCGAGGTATATGCTGTCTGTGAGATAAATGAGCTGCGTGAACTTGGTCTTGTATGACTTCTCAAACGCCTTGTTGCCGTTGATACGAGTGAAGAAACCGAAGACTCGATCACCAGCAGATGTCGTGATGAAGGACTCGGTGTTCTCGTCGGACAAGAACTCAGAGGGATAGAATGTTTGCACGTTAGTATTGGTGTGCTCTACCATGCGCATGTCGTTGAGCTTTCGAGCATATTTGTTGAAGAAGAAGTGCGGCTGGCTCTGGAACTCGTACGGGAAATTCTTGGGATCCGGATTCTTCGTGAACTCGACTCGCCGCTGCAGAAGACTGTTGTTGCGAGTAAAGCTTGCGGTGAAGACGAAAACGAGCACGTTCGAGTGGCTCTGGTAGCACTCAACGTGCACGTTGGCAAAGCTCCGGCCCAAGCTATGTTTTTTCACTGCGTACCGCATAGGCAGTTGGCGAGTTCCCACCTTGACAAAGTACGCATGCATTGAATGCGGCGTGAAGTTGGGGTCCTCTATCATTTCCCACGCTGCTAACAACGACTGCGCTAAAAGCTCAGCGCCATAAATGCCTCGTTCTTCTTCTGTGAACTGCTCCAATGGGTACTTCCCCTCGTACATGCCCTCTCCCACCCGTGTGAGCGCAAACTTCTCTTCGAACACACTAATGTTGGGGGTATTGTATATCTTCTGAAGTGTCATCTCGGCGGCTATGCAAGTGCTCCTTTCTGAAACTCACTGCCAAACGCTGCGCTTTATACCTCCAATGGACACGTTTGTTTCTCTGAATGAGATAAATGCCACAGCCCCGTTTTCAATGTTTTATACGTTTGATGGTCTCAATTTGAATTATGGCGGTGAAAATGAGACACGGCAGTGGCTAGCCTCGTTCAAAGACCAAAGGGCACTTTGACTTGGTCGCTTATATGATTCTGTAACAAGCCGTCAAAATGCACATTCGTGAACACGATGTTTCTTGTCTGTATAATAAGCCACTCCGGCGCTGGGGTCAAGGTGCGCTAAGCCCTGCTTCCGTTGCAGGATTGTGAACATTTCAAACGCGCTTTTTTTCCTCGCTCGGCATTGCCCAGCTTTGGTCCTACTCTGGACGAAATAGCAGCTTTTAAGTACGACGAGGCCCTGGCACCTGATGCCATGGTCATCATTTGCACTTAAAGCATCTTAGTTTACATATGTAATTTTGAGGTTACTATTTCTCGTATCTATACTTCAAGATTTGCGCCATGGCATCAGAGACAGTCTGCTCGAACGGGATGTATTCGATGCCAAGCGATGCCCTCGACTTCCTGTTGTCAATTGTTTGGTAGCCCTTAATCTCTGCAGGAGACGGGGCTGCCTCGACCGCCTCGTGGAACTTGGTCTTGTAGATGTCGATCACATCGTTGATGGTAAAGCCGGCATTGCTGCCGATGACCCTTTGTCCCGCGAGTTCAGCACTCTCAGCGCTAAGAACATGCACCTTGGCAATGTCCCGCACGTCGATTGAGAAGCCGCAAATAGGGCCCGGCAACTTGCCCTTCATGACGTTGTGGATCACCATTTCATTGGAGGGGTTGAGAACGTCCTTGACCTCGGAGTCAAAGCAGCGCGGGCCAAAGCACCACACCGGAAGCACGGTGGTCAACTGCCACGTCGGCTTCTCCTGCTTTACAAAGTCCCACGCCGCCTTCTCTGCAAGCAATTTGGACACACGGTAGCTGGTCATAAAGTTGTTGGGGTCGGCCACGTCGGTGCTCCAAGAGTCTTCCGACACCGACACCTCCGGATTCTGGGCATCTTTAACGTTGCCGCACGCCGTAGTCGAAGAAGTCACCACAACGCGCCGCACATTCCTGCCGGCGCTGGCAACAGCTTTCAATGCATTGACGGTGCTATCAACGGCGGGTTGTATGAGATCTCTCTGGAAATCCTTAACGCTCGGGCTCACGGGCGACGCCGTGTGGAAAAACACCTCGATATCTGCGTGCTTGTTCAAAGCACTCTCAAACCCTTCAGGAGAGCTAAAGTCCGCAACCACTTCGTATATGAAGTTTTTATTTCCGAACAAGCGGCCGATATGACGGCCCTTCTCCTCAGTGCGGACGCTGCCGACCACGGTGTAGCCCTTCTCCAAAAGTTGCTTTGTAATATACTGCGCAATGTAGCCCGATGCCCCGGAAACGAATGCTTTAGTCATGGTTCGGGATAGCGAAAGTGAAAGGATTTTCGGCGGCCCTCATTGGCATCTTATATACTTGTGTTGCTGCAATTATTTTTCAAGGTTCATGCATATTGCAGGTCTCGACTCTAGAGCCGAGTCCGCGGGGTCGGCAAAATTTCTCCTTCTGGAATAAAACCGAGATGACCGACAGCGGGGTGCGGCTGGCAAACAAGGAACCGGTGAACCGGTACGTAGCTCTAACATTGGTTACAGCCCTTCATCTAATAGCATGAAATTATTTATTCGAATAATTCACAGCAAGAATCTGGGCAATAGTCTGCGTAAATCTCTCAAGATCGATAAGCTCCATTCCTAATAAAGCCATGGCCCTTTTGATTTCAGCCTTGACAAAATCAGGCTGTTTGCTGGCTTCGGTGCACTGTGCGCTCTCTCTGGGAAGTTGCGCTTGTAGACTTCAAGAACCATATTGATGGTCAGATAGCCACTGGATGCAATCACTCTTTCATTAGCGAAGGAAGCTTTTTGGCACTGAGATGGAGCACCGTTGTAATATCTCTCACGTCAACTGCCGGAGCACCAGCAACCTGAACGGTGTCGTCTTTGCCTGGCTTAATCGCCAGATTGATATATTCGCACGATATGTTGAGCGTCTCTTTGACTTCACTAATCAAACGATTTGCGGCCCCAAACGTGGCCGGGAAGAACAGAAGTCAATTCCATAACGGCTTCTCTCGCTCAAAAAGGGCCCATGCCACCTTCTCTGCAAGCTTCTTCGACACACAGTACAAGGAGACACAGGGTGATCTCATCATCCAGGTCCTACTTCCTTCCTTGTAAATGGCATCGCCGTTGGCCGAGTCACTACTATAACAAGCTGCCGCACATGATGACGTCACCACCAATCTGGTGACTTCCTTGGCCACGTTATGCAATGCTCGCAATGCACTCAAAGTACTATTGATGGCTGGCTTAATACCATCAATTTGGACATTGGTTGCTCTCAAGACCTTAGGCAACGCAAGGTGGACAAGCCACTCGGTGTATGTATGCGCCGTAAACGCCCTCTCAAATTGGCTTTGCTCGGCAAGATCCGAGATGACGTCGTACTTCAAGTTCGGATTGTTGGCAAAAAGCTTCGCCACGTACTCTCCTTCAGGAGCTGTCCTCATAGAACCAACTACGGTGTATCCCACTTCCAAGAGCTACTTGATGAGATGAAGTGCAATGTAGTCAGCTGCTCCCGTAACGAAAACCGTCGTCATTTTGAAATGGCTACAGAAGAAATGCAATTTTCCCTACTTTAAATCTTCCGAGTGTATGGTTGTACTGGCCAGGCGCTGATGACAAATGCAATCCTTTTGCAATTTTTTTCTCTTCATTGGGTCGTGCTACTCCATAATGCACGAGAGCTTTCAACGTCCCAGATAGGAAGCTACTTCGGAAATGGAAATCTTCCGCTCACCATGGACAATAACGTGGCAATTCAATAGCTCCGCTTAACACAAACCTTCTCCATATTTTTTTTTTGCAGCACAGCTAGGAGTAGTAATATGTGCATATATTCATTTACAACTTATATTGCACTCCTGAAATTCGTTTTTGAAGTATTCTAGCTCGGAATGGATGCATTTCCGGAACCGAGACATGAAGAATACACTTATGCACCTTCTTGAAAATATACGCAACTGGTAGCAGCAAGCGTCATAGGAATTTTCATTATTAAAACTCGAATATCCTGCAATTTGTACGCTATTGACAAATGTGATGGATACGATTAGTACTTTTTCTCACTGAGTGATCAATGTAGTTATAGATTGATTGCAGGCGAACTTCCAAACTTTCATGGTGGGCATGGAGGTAGAATAAATGCAGTAAGCTAAAGAAGTCCAGCTTAGACCACTGATTGAATATTTTGTTCAGCCAAGCCATCTCTTACTTTTCGAACATTGCCTACACAAAAAATACTCAATCTCGTTTACTGAGAGTTTTTACTTTGAGAATCTGCGCAATGGTGTCGGTGACACTGCTTTCAAAATTGATAAACTCAAGTCCTAGCAAGTCTTTGGTCCTGCTGTTGTCTACCTTGACAAAATCAGGACTGTTTGCGGGACTGGGTGCATTATCGGCTCTCTCTGGAAAGTTGCGCTTGTAGATATCAAGGACCATATTGAGGCTCATAGTTCCATCTGCTGCCATCAAACGTTTCCCAGCAAGATCATCTCTCGTGGCAGCAACAATGAGAATCTTGGCTGCATCCCTAACGTCGACAAACGGGCCACCTGTAATTTGAATGGTTTCGCCCTTATGTTGCTTAACAACCAGATTGATGAACTCACATGAGGCATTGAGTGTCTCCTTCACCTCGCTGTCAAAGCACTGAGGGCCAAAAACGTAGCCGGGAAGCACAGTGGTCAATTTCCATGACGGCTTTTCCCGTTCAACAAAATCCCAGGCAGCCTTCTCCGCGAGTTTTTTGGACACGCAGTAACCAGTACGAGGTTCCTTGGTATTCTCGTCATCCAGATTCCAGCTATCCTCATTAATCACAGCATCACCGTTAGCGAAGTCAACAAAATTGCAAGCCGCTGCGCAGGATGAAATCACTACTACGCGTGCAACATTCTTACCCACAGATTGTACAGCCCTCAACGCGCTCAAGGTACCATTCACAGCAGGCTGGATGACCTCTTTCTGGACATCTTCCGGGTTCAAGAATACGGGGGATGCAAGGTGAAGGAACCACTCGGTGTCATGGTGGACCCTCAATGCCTCCTCAAACTCGTTCTGGTTTGCAAGGTCTGAGATAACAGTGTACTCGAAGTCCTTGTTGTTATCAAAGAGCTTTGCGACGTATTCGCCCTTCGCATCATTGCGAACAGAGCCCACAACAACGTGGCCCTTCGCCAAGAGCTGCTTGATGAGGTGGAGAGCAAGGTAACCAGTAGCACCAGTAACGAAAACTTTGACCATCTTTTTTTATATTTAGAAAAGCTACGGTAGACTGTGGTTATATAGGTTTATATAGGCGTAGCTCAAGTTTTCAATCTTCTTCTGGGGATTACAAATGTAAGCTATTCTAGTCTGACTGTTCCATTGAACGGCTCCTGCAAACGAAACTTTAGAAATGCCGCATACAAATATTCATGTTCGGAAGAGGCAATGTTCCGGTCACTGAAAATATTGAAATAGCTGAACCTCATGCTTTACATTTGTCTCTGTAGCTAATTTGTATCACAGCGTTATAGCGGAATGTTCATATATGGGTTCCGAACTCAATACCTTTCAAAAGATTGCTTGGAGCTGAATTCTTGGAACGGAATGTAGCAGCCTTCCGGCGGCTTGCAATACCGAAAGAGTCCACATGCAGCTACACGGGATATACACTACTTACTAAAACAAATTGAAGAATGCATTTCATTGTAGGAAATAGCAACAGAAATCCTGTTATGCCAATCCATGGGAATTTTTCGCAAACAGGTACGTGGTAAATTTGACTCAAAGATTGAAGTAAGCGTTATCATGATTTTTTGGTCTAAGAAGGGCTTATGGTTGTCTGCTACCTCTTATACCCGGATTACTAATTTTTATGGAGGCACAAATGATCAGTTCATTTGACATCCAATAAGTATGCTTCATCTCAGAACCGCATCCAAGTCAAATATCTACTTCATAAAAAAAAATGTTCCCTTTTGTTCACTAAGGATAATTCACCGTGAGAATCTGCTTAATTGTGTCAGTAACGCTGCTTTCAACGTCAATAAATTCGATTCCTAACAAAGCCTTGGTTCTGCTATTGTCTACCTTGACAAAGTCAGGGCTGTTTGCTTGCTTCGGTGCATTGTCGGCTCTCTCTGGAAAGTTGCGCTTGTAGATATCAAGAACCTCGTTGAGGTTCAGGGTTCCATCTGCGGCAATCAAACGTTTTCCAGCAAGGCTGTCGCTCTCTGCCGCGAGAATGAGGATCTTAGCAACATCCCTCACGTCGATGAACGGACTACCAGCGATCTGAACAGTGTCTTCCCTATCTTGCTTGATCACCAGGTTGATATACTCGCACGATGTGTTGAGTGTAGTCTTAACTTCACTATCAAAACATTGAGGGCCCCAGACGCAACCAGGAAGCACAGTAGATAATTTCCATGCTGGTTTCTCCCGTTCAACGAAGTCCCACGCAGCCTTTTCCGCGAGTTTTTTTGATACACAATAGCCAGCGATAGGGTCCAGTGTTTGTTCATCATCCAAGTTCCAGCTGTCTTCATTAATGATTGCGTCTCCATTGGTCATATCTCCACTGCTAAAGGCAGCAGCGCATGAAGACGCCACTACTACTCTGGTAATATTCTTGCCCGCACGCTGTATCGCAAGCAATGCACTCAGGGTACCGCTAATTGCAGGCTGAATCACATCATTCTGGACATCTTCCGGGTTCAACACTACTGGCGAGGCAAGGTGGATGAACCACTGTGAGTCAGAATGCGCACTCAAGGCATGCTCAAATTGGTCTTGCAGGCTAAGGTCTGAGATGACAACGTACTTGAAGTTCTTGTTGTGATCAAAGAGCTTTGCGACGTACTCGCCCTTCGCATCATTGCGCACAGAGCCCACAACAGCGTGGCCCTCCGCCAAGAGCTGCTTGATAAGGTGGAGAGCAATGTAACCAGTAGCGCCTGTGATGAAAATTTTTGCCATATGGTCTGTTAGATGCTTACAGCTACATTATGCCGTATTTATACTTTGCGGATGCGGCAACCTTGCTGTGGCCGACTTCCGATGGTAGGCGGAGAGGCAAACTTGGCTCTGCATATTGACTTGTCATTCTGTATGTTGCTGCAAGCGAAGCTCGGAGAATTCCCGTTTGGGAAATCTTAATCGGAAGCGGAAATGATTCGGCGCGAGAGAATATTGATGTTCAACGGTCGAAATAATAGAAAGGGGACTTTTTTCTCGCACGGGATTTCGAGCCAAAAGCGAGTTCCATCATTGCTATCCCAGGCTTCGGTGAAACTCTTGATCGCACACTTTAGTCAGCTGTCGGGCCCCCGGAAAAAGCCTATCCCGAGATTCAGTTACCCCAGATCTTTGCGTGCGGCTAGCTAAAGAGCCATAAAATAGAATGGTGCGGATTTAGCAAATGCCTTAATTTCATCAACTTAAATCCTACGGCTCTCATAAAGTGATTTATCCACGCTGTTAAATCGTACCGCCACGTCATCACGAAGTGTAGGTGCAACTCAAGTTGCAGATGTGTACCATCCGAACGCATGGCCAGCTTTAACCACATTCCAAAAAGCTAGAAATAGTGTTTTACGAATTACAGATAGAAACGGAAATAGATAGCAACGTTGTGTTTTATTCTTCTGGTCGCAAGTATAGAATCTTGTGTATCACGAGTGGTTCACACGAAGTACTTGGGAAATAACTTCGTTGACGCACCGCTCCACACCTACAAACTCAAAGCCCAACAAGCTCTTGGTCCTGCTGTTGTCGGTCTTGAAGAAGTTGAGATTTGAGGCGGGTTTGGGCGCGTTCGCGGCCCTCTCTGGGAAGTTGCGTTTGTAGATCTCGAGCACATCGTTGAGTGTCATGTAGCCACTCACTGCAAGTATGCGCTGGCCAGCAGTCTCCTCTTTCGCAGCCGAGAGAATGATACTCTTGACAGTGTCTCCAATGTAACAGAAGGGTCCACCGACGGGATTGACGGTGTCGTCCTTGTTCATCTTGACCACCAGGTTAACTGTCTCGCACGAGGTGTTGAGCGTCTCTTTCACTTCGCTGTCAAAGCACTGAGGGCCCCACGTGTATCCAGGAAGCACCGTGGTCAACTTCCACGACGGTTTCTCCTGCTCAACGAAATCCCATGCTGCCTTCTCCGCGAGTGTCTTTGACACGCAGTAACCAATAACCGGGTCCGTAGTGTTCACGTCATCCTGATTCCAGCTGTCTTCGTTGATAACTATGTCACCGTTGGACTGGTCGCTGAGAGTGCAAGCGGCAGCGATGGACGAGGCCACCACCACTCTCTTAACGTTCTTGCCCTCATTTTGCAACGCTCTCAAAACGCTCAAGGTTCCCTCGACAGCAGGCTTGAGCAAGTCATCCTTGACGTTTTTCATGTCTAACACCAAAGGCGACGCAAGGTGGAGGAACCACTCAGTGTCGGGGTGGGCTCTCAATGCCTTCTCGAACAGACTTTGGTCGGAAAGGTCGGGAACAGTAACAAACAGAAGGCTCTTGTTATTCTCAAATAGCTTGGCAACGTACTTTGCCTTGTCCTCATTACGCACAGAGCCTACCACTGTGTGGCCATCAGCCAAAAGCTGCTTGATAAGGTGGAGCGCGATATATCCGTTGGCACCGGTAACGAAAATCTTTGTCATAATTACTGACTATCTAGTTTCCACAGTTGGAGGTATTTATAGTCTACGGACGGAGCCCCATAGCTGAGTAAGGGCCCGAAATTTAAGCTCTTGTTATAGCCATTCCTGTATATCGGGATGTTCCGTTGCATCGTTTGTCCCCGAGGAGCGGCAACGTCCCATTTAGGAAGTCATCGGAACCTACAGTCTTCCGATCCTCCCCGCCAGTGGAGACCATCGACGGCGTTACTGCTTTTAGCCAGTATTTCATCGTGGTGCCTAGAGACGCCAAAGTAGTCTGATTGCGCTCGTTTGCACTTCGGTTCTTACCGACGTTTGTTTCTGATGCGGAACGGGGCCGCAGCCAGGTGCCGAGACCCGCCGCCTCGAGGGTGACAGAAATGCGGCTCAGACGTAGGCTCAGACTGAAGACAGCGATTCTCGTCACGTGAGAGTTGCGAGACGTAGCCAGTCATAATTAATCACATTTTATTAACCTAATTTCACGGTCCCCAACTCTGCCAACCGCAAACGATGCGTTGTATTTGTATGCACTTTGTATTATTTCTATTTGACCAAGGATAGTGATATGTGAAAAAGTCCACTATTGTTGGTGTAAGCAAATGATTCTACTATAATTAGATTTTCGCTGTGGTCAGGAAGTATGCGAAGAGGTCTCATCTGATGACTCCAAGTGTGCTTAACAGCTGATGTAGAAGGCATTTCTAATATTTTCCTCGAGAGTTTCAAATTTTTAATGGAAAGTATGGCGCCGAACATAATCCTACCCGTGCTAGCGATATGTTGTTTCATCAGGTACTGTACCGATTATTGTGCCTAACGTGTCACTCAAGCCAATTGAATTATTTACGGATACCTGCTAGATTCCAGTATCCACTAACGAGTATAGAATTGAAAAGAATACTCATTATTTGAGTGAAATTCCGCTGCAACACGAAACAATTACAGGAATCTACTATATTTAAACGGGGTGCTTCGTTCCAAAATATGTGCTATGTTCCAAAACAGCTAGCTTTGATAGTCATTTTTTTGGCGGACTAAAGGTTATGCTATGTGCTCTATTGATTCAAGATTTCAGCGAACTTGGAGACAAAAGGCACCATTGACTCCGAGAAGGTGACGTCTTGTCTCATGATCTCGTGAAGCCATCCCGGCTGTTCTTTATAGCATTGTGCACAATTAATATTCGGCTCCCATAATCACGAATGATTTACTTTGAGAATCTGTGAGATTGTTTCAGTGACACTCCGATCCATGCCAACGAACTCAAATCCCAACAAGCTCTTAGTCCTGCTGTTGTCAATTTTGTAAAAGTGGAGATTTGAGGCGGGTTTGGGCGCGTTCGCGGCCCTCTCTGGAAAGTTGCGTTTGTAGATCTCGAGCACATCGTTGAGTGTCATGGAACCACTCACTGCAAGTATGCGCTGGCCAGCAGTCTCCTCTTTCGCAGCCGAGAGAATGATACTTTTTACAGTGTCTCCAATGTAAACAAACGAACCGCCAATGGGATTGACAGTGTCGTCCTTGTTCATCTTGACCACCAGGTTAATTGTCTCGCACGAGGTGTTGAGCGTCTCTTTCACTTCGCTGTCAAAGCACTGAGGGCCCCACGTGTATCCAGGAAGCACCGTGGTCAACTTCCACGCCGGTTTCTCTTGCTCAACAAAATCCCATGCCGCCTTCTCTGCAAGCGCTTTGGAGACGCAGTAGCCCACTACTGGGTTCTCGGTATTCAAGTCATCCTGGTTCCAGCTGTTCTCATTGGCGACAAAATTGCTGTCGGTGCGGTCTCTGAAAGTGCAAATTGCGGCAACAGACGAGGCTACTACCACCCTCTTGACATTCTTGCCCTCATTTTGCAACGCTCTCAAAGCGCTCATTGTGCCCTCGATAGCAGGCTTGAGCAAGTCATCCTTAATGTTTTTCATGTTTAGCACCAAAGGCGACGCAAGGTGGAGGAACCACTCGGTGTCGGGGTGGGCTCTCAATGCCTTCTCGAACAGACTTTGGTCGGAAAGGTCGGGAACAGTAACAAACAGAAGGCTCTTGTTATTCTCAAATAGCTTGGCAACGTACTTTGCCTTGTCCTCATTACGCACAGAGCCTACCACAGTATGGCCGTCGGCCAAAAGCTGCTTGATAAGGTGGAGAGCGATATATCCGTTGGCACCGGTGACGAAAACTTTTGTCATAATTATTGGTGACGTGATGCTACGAGTGCTCTATTTATACTCTACAATTATAAAGAATCAGCACCAAGTAGTCATATTTAATCACTCATCTCTCCCGCATCGGCTCTCAGAAAATTTCGGCTGATTCCCCTTTAGGAAACCGCGTCGGAATGGTGTTCTTCTATGGTTCGCCGAAGCACCAATGCTGTGCGTAATTGTTCCTTAGAAGGGCACAGTGAATAACTCTTGCCGTTTTAGTGTACTGTAGCCTCGCACTACACGGAACCGGCTGAAACTTGCATTCAGAAGCGAAGCAACTTCACAAAAATGCATCTCCTTACTATTCTAGGCTCATTTATGACAGCTCATCACAAACAGATAGTCAGATGCATTTGAAGCTACAGTAGGTAGATAATGTTCACTGCAATATGCTCCGAATCCGTCCACATCATGAGTTGTGTTCGAATTGAACTCCTTTATAATTCCAAGGCTACTCGAATGAGCACAAGGCCTGGTGTATCAATAGCGATTGACTCTGAGCAGCTGCGTGATAAGCTCAGTAACGCAGCGCTCAAACCCAACGAACTCGAACCCCAATAAGGCTTTGGTCCTTGTGTTGTCAGCTTTGAAAAAAGCAAGGCTCTTGTCTGGCTTGGGCGCGTTGGCGGCTCTGTCCGGAAATTTGCGCTTATAGATGTCAAGTACATCGTTGAGTGTCATGTAGCCACCCACTGCAAGTATGCGCTGTCCGGCAGTCTCTTCCTTCGCAGCCGAGAGAATGATACTTTTGACAGTGTCTCCAATATAACAGAAAGGGCCACCTACGGGATTGACAGTGTCGTCCTTGTTCATCTTGACCACCAGGTTAACTGTCTCGCACGAGGTGTTGAGCGTCTCTTTCACTTCGCTATCAAAGCACTGAGGGCCTAAAGTGTAACCAGGAAGTACAGTAGTGAATTTCCATGACGGTTTCTCTTCCTTGACAAATTTCCACGCGGCCCTTTCTGCAATTGTCTTGGAAACACCATAGCCCAAGGTGGGGTTATCAGTGTTCTCATCGTCCTGGTTCCAGCTGTCTTCGTTCACGACCATGTCGCCTTTGCGTTGGTCGCTACGAGTGCAAGCCGCCGCAATCGACGATAGCACCACCACACTCTTGATATTCCGACCCTCCTTTTGAATCGCCCCCAACGCGCTCAAGGTTCCCTGCACTGCAGGCTTGAGAAAATCCTCCTTCACGTTTTGCAAGTTCAATATCAATGGGGATGCTAGGTGGAGGAACCACTCGGTGTCGGGGTGAGTTCTCAAAGCCTTCTCGAACTGGCTCTGGTCTGTGAGATCGGATACGATTTCAATGGTAAGGTTTGTGTTGTTTTCAAAGAGTTTTGTCACACGCTCAGCCTTGGCTTCAGTACGCACGGAGCCTATCACGGTGTGGCCCTCAGCCAAAAGCTGTTTGATGAGGTGGAGAGCAATGTATCCGTTGGCGCCTGTGACAAAAATTTTTGTCATAATTACTGATTAACTAGTGGCTACAGCTAGACGTATTTATACTAAGAATCGGAGCAGCACAGCAGTCTCATTGCCCGCAAATTTGTTTTCTCTTTACATATGTTCCTGTATAGTACTTCTTTATATGCATCGTATCTTGAAGATAATGCGGCAACTCCCGTTTAGGAAACTCTCGGATGCTAAGAACTTCCGGTATCCCGCCAGCCCGAAGGCACAACAGTATTTCTTCTTGCACCTGGTTTCCATTAACGGTGTGAGATACGAACTGCTAGATTCATTCGCCGTAGCTGGGGCCCCTCCCCCACTTTTATTAAGTGCGGAACGGTTTGCAACAAACTTCCAGTGTTCTTTGTCTCAGCGAGGAATTTGTTGAAGCTGGCGACGAATGTGGGTTAGTAGAAGTCGATTCTTATCACCCGTGATGTCCAGGTACATGTGCTTATATCATCTCGTTCATAAGGAATTTAGATTCGAGGCTCGAGCTTTGCGCCTTTCGAAACAGGTGGCTTCCTCCGTGCGCGTTTGATATTACTGTTTGACTAACAAATTAATGATGTTAAGACCCTGGCAGCCTTTTTGGGCATTGTTTGTACAGGTTTTCAGTAAACTTCTATACCACATAGTAGATTTATAGTAGACGCCTCAACGTCCCGTCCTCAGTAGTGGTATGGGAGTACTCAGTCGTATCGTCTTCGCATCCTCACAATTACAAAAATCAAGGCCTAGCAGTGAATTTTGCAACCACATCCTTCGTACTCATAATGGCTCAGGCGAGTTTGAGCTGAGCCGCAGTATATAGAAACAGTATAGCAGCACTTCGTTCCTCTCGCTATTGGAAACCAATATCTGATGCGAGATTTCAATGCGCCGTTGAATCGGACTTCAGCTGAGAAGGCAACGCGGCATAGACCTAATGATATGTATTCTCCAGCAAACTACGAATAGACAATGCAAGTAGCAGCCGGAACTATGCGAATATTTTGACGATGATAGACAACTATTCATACAATTAACCAGCAGTCTATGGCTGTCAACCGGCATGAAAGTGTTAGTTTTCTTAGAGAGAAATGCAAGCAACAAGTTTCGTTTTCAAATTCAGTGCCATGATCAAGTGCAGTACTAAGAAACCTCAAAAGATGCTAGACAAGCAGTTCCTATTGAACTGAGCCGCCTCGTCGATCCTCAGGCGCAAGGTCTATCATATCAATGTGGACTAAGGTTACCCTATGCAAGTTCTCTATCATTCAACTACTATCCAAGATCTATAATATGCGAATAGTGGCTACACAGCCGATTCCTTGCCCTCATAACTTAGCCTTCTCCGTTACGCCCTTTGCGAAAAAGACGAGTCCCTCCTGCACCACCGTGGCAGCGAGGCGGCCATCCGGAGTGTAGTAGCCGCCTCTCATCAACACTCTGTTGTTGGCGAGACGCGGCATCTGAAACGACGCATAGAGCCACGAGGTGGGGTCAAAGTTGTCGTCATGGAAGTAGATGCTATGGTCAAGTGACATGGACATGAAGCTGTCTTTGACCTCCCAGGGAATGCGGAGCACGCGGCGGAGGCCGTAGAAGAAGTAGCAGTCTGAAAGAGCGCCAAAGTGAGCGTAGCGAAACACTGCTGAGCGCTTCGGCTGGTCAGGTACGCGAATCCAGTACTGGAAGAAGCGGTCGCCGGGGGTCTGGGTCAGCTCCTCTTCCTCGTTGAGTGTCGGGTCGCGGAACTCGGGCGGTGTGCGTACATCAAACGCCTCCATCCGCAGCACTGCTGGAAGCTCGTCAGGGTTATACTTCTCAAAGTTCGGGCCAGGACTCGCCTGGTACTCGAACGGCGCCGGGTTTTTGGCAGGGTCCTGCTCGTGCAAACGGGAACCGTTGGCCAAAGAATTCCGCTTCGTAAGGGACAACACCACGATGTAGCACATCTGGTCGTGCTGAAACACACGAATGAGGCGGTTGCTGAAGTTGCGCCCATCCAGCACTCGCTCCACCTCATATCTGCACGGCACGTCGTCCGTGCCAGCCTTGACAAAATAGCTGTGCAACGAGTGCGGCACGAACCCATCCTCCACTGTCTCCATCGCCACCACAATGGCCTGAGCACAGAGATTGCCGCCAAACACGCCTCGCAGGAACTTGAACGGTTTGCTGAGAGGCTGCGTGCCCTCGTATAAGTTGTCGTTGATTTTGCGCACGGCAAACGCCGCATCGTAGCTCGTTTCGGGCTGAGCAGTCATGCTCGTTTGTACTTGCGATTCCATGGATGCCAAAGAAGGCGAATAGATGCTGTGGGTGGTGTGCAAAAGCTGCGATAAAAGGACGGTTACCCCAGATTTCGATTCGGCGCTGTAGTCCGGTAACGTGGCCAAAAGTAGCACGCTGCTGTTCGTGGTGGTGGGTTGAACGCGAATGCGGCTAAATATGGAGTGCACTTTGGCAGATGGTGAGCCTTTATAGTAAGCAGAGAAGATCTGATAAAGACCTCGGTCAAGAAACCTACCCCATGTGAAGGTACATCCTAACACCACTGGTAAAGTGGTTTGAACCCATCTTTGCTGCATTTCAATTGTCGCTTGCCGATGGAGCATAAGTAGCTGCTTTAGTCCAACAGCACAAGTAGACTGCTGTTGCTACGTCTCGAATAGTGCCTCGTTGTCGCTAACCCCCGCCCTCTCCGAACTTCTTCGGCTCGGCCGCGCGCAGGGTCCCTCGGTTGTCACTAAACATGCTCGGATCTGGCATCAAACACGGGCAAATAATTTAGAGCGGCTGAGTCAGCCAAACCTACGAAATTTAAAAATTACTATCTCGTAGTACTGTCGTGTTACTCTATAGCTTGGTGCCCTCGGGAAGATTCTTGAAGGACATTGTCAAGCCCTCTTGGATGACTGTGGCCACGCACTTGCCCTCTTTATTGAACATGCTGCCTCTGACAAGAGTGCGGTGGTTCGATAAGCGCTTTGCCTGGTACCGGAACAGTAACCAGTCCTTGGCGACGTCAAACGCGGAGAAGTTGTCAGTGTGGAAATAGATGTGATGGTCGAGCGACATGGCGTTGTAGTGGAACACGTGCAACGCGTTCAACGACACATTGAGCCACATCCGCCCATCCTTGTCCACATCGAGCTCTTCGAACGGGTTCGCTTCGGTGGGGTTCCACGGCGCGTGGAGAATCCGGGCAAGCGTCGTGAGCAACGCCAGGTCACTCAAATCGGCCAACCCCACAAAATTATACTTGGGCTCACGGAATGTCCTGGGATTGACGATGGCCAGGAACACCGTCACCCAGCGCTCGGCCGGGAACAATTTGTTCTCATACGGTGCCAACTTGAAGTCGACAAACTCGTCGGCGTAGGCATTGCGGATGTAGTCTGTATGCTCAAGGGTGTGGAGTTGATTCGTTGGGTCAGGATAGCGAAAGTGCTGCGGAGGCACCTCGGGCTGGAAGTCCAACGCCGAGGGTGTCGCTGCACCGGGACGCGTCAAAGACACCATAGCAGTGAAGCGCACCTTGCCCTTTTGTATTACCTTGATAGCGCGCTTGCAGTAGTCTTCAGAATCAAGAAGCCGAATCACCTCGTATTCCATCGGCACCGCGTTTGTTCCTGGACCAACGAAATACGAGTGGAACAGGTGAGGTACAAAGCCCGGTGCCAGCTCGATGGCCACGAGAAGAGTCTGTGCGCAGGTGTGGCCGCCATAGATGCCGCGTGCCAACTTCATTGGCAATCGCAATGGGTGAGCACCAACCCAATGGGTGTCGTCCACCTTCACCACGCGGAACGCTTCCTCGAAGTCTTCAATGGCATCGTCATTAATACCAACAGTACGCATGGCGACAGGAATCAGTATAGACGGCGAGCCCTAGTCTGGTGAATCGTGCAATGCAGTCGGCAAGGAAAAGTCGAGGAGCAGCTCTCTCTTTATGCTCGCTCCTGGTCTCTGGAGTCACTAAGGTTTTCCAGAACTGTGATGGAACAATCTAACGTCTCAGCGCTAAGACTATGCAGAGTGGGGTAGCGTGGGGGAGCGCTGACGGTGCAAGTCAAAGGGATGCTTGTGCGGCACCTGTTCGTGGGGCAGCTAGCTGGTGTGGATGATGAAGTGAAACGAGCCCGTATGCTAGGAAAAGTCCGCTATGATATACACAAACACGAACCGGCTCACATGTGTGTCCTGTGAAGATGTGCCCCCCGCAAAATCATGTGCAGAACTGCGTGCGGACGGGTACCACCCCCACCAACCGTGGAGGGCTCCTCATCAAGGGACATGGGATCGAATCACGATGCATAGAACACATAACTAGAAGCCCTCAGCGTGGTGTTGAAGAGCAGAATGGGGTCAACGCACCAAAGTGCTAACCAAGATGTCTTGCCAGTGGGTGCTTTTGCAGGTGCCAGCAGTCGCCTATATGCAGTAATTGGGTAACCCCGAGGGTCCGAGGGTATGGTGGGGTAAGGATTCTCACACCGCAGCGGAACCCAGGCCGTGCCCATGAAGCTCAGGCCTGGCGCCGGTCAGGCGTATGTAGTCAGTCGTTCTCGTCCCTGAAGCGCATGGAAAAGACGTTTTCGAAGCGCCGCTGCGTAGCTGGGTCAATGCTGCGCATTTGCACCGGCGGCGGCCTGGCTCTCAACCGGGCTGGCGCCGGCACCCGGTGAAGGCCGACGTCTGACTGGTTGGCGGCATCGATGGGGCGCCTTTGGACAGTGCTGACGTTGTAGCGCGTCGTCAGAAGATTCACAGTGCGGTACTTGGGGACGCGAAGGTCGCTGGCCGGCACGGCACGCGTTTGTAGGTCGAGACTGACATCGTCGTCCTCGACTTTGGGTCGCGGCTCGAGCCCGAGTAGCTGCCGCTGCCGGTCGCTCAAGGGCAAGTCCCAACACTGGTCGATGGGTCGCGCGAGCCGCACCACGGCGGTGACTGCCCTCAAGACCGCGAGCACGTACCACGCCAAGAACACCATCCACACTCGCCCTTCAGCACCGCTCCAGTAGCGGGTCACCACCGCTTCGGCCACCGCCTGCACGAGACGGGCCTTGAGGGCGCCGAGCATGACGCTGAGAAGCTTGCGGGCTCCGCCTTCGCGGCTGCGCTGGCGCATCATCGCCTGCCGCACCACCGGCAGCTCCCACTCGCCCGTGGGTGCCGCGCCCTCTGTATCTCTAGCTGCCACCGCGATGGGATGCTTGTTTGTCGTACTCGGAGCTTCCTGGACCGGTTTCGGAGCCTTGGCGAGCGCCGGAGGCCGGTAATAGACGGGTGCCGCGACTTCTGACCGGTCAAAGAGCAGCGCTGCCGGTTCGCGACGCTGCGCACGCGTCTGTAATAGACGATAGTCAACAGCCTTAAGCGGGGTGCCACCCAAAGACTCCTGATGGGCGGTCACAGGCCCGACAACGGCGGCAGGCTGTGGTACGGACTCGGTCCGCTTCCGGTCAGACACGTTTTCGAACGTCTCAGGGGCGTATTTTGGGTGCAACACGTCCACCTTTTGCGCGGGAAGACGCTTCAACGGCGTGTGGAACGTCTCGCCAAACGACGTGTCCATTGCGGGTGTGTGGAAAGAAGGGCGTGGAGAAGGCTGCAAATCAACGGTTCTGCGCCAAAGCATCTCGTGCGTGTGCAAGTCAATTATATCACGTGATTCGCCTATCCTGTATTGCGAGGTTCCCACAATCGCTGGTGCGGAGGCCAGCGGATATTGCTTATGTAAGCACTCGTCACACACTACATACAGGCTCCTGAGCTATGAGGACGCCATGTCGGTCAAGGACCGAAACCGCTATGAGAATGTGGTGCAAGAGTTTGGGCTGCTATTGAGCACACCATGGGTGCGCGACGGCGTAATTGAGCGCTTGAAAATAACGGTGCCCGTGGGGGCGCCGTTGCCCCCACCACGCACGCCAGACCCTGCGCTTGTGCGCGAAGTGGAGGCTCTGGTCCAGGCGCTCGGACTACGGGGCCTGGAGCAGGTGCTGCCGGCAGCTAGTGTGCATCTGCGGGAGGCGCCTCGTGCATTTGCCAGCCCGGAACCTCTGGGGGTGCCGACGGCTGGACCCCCACATTTACCAGACCACCGCGTCACCACTGCAGTGCCCCCCAATGCGGGAGCCCCCACGCTTCATACCCCCACCGCCGGGTCTCCTCAAAAATATCCTCCGCTCCCGCATGCTCCCAATTTGGCAATTTCGCCGCAGGGAGTGTCGGCGGTGACGTCGCAAACATCGCCCAACACCGACCTGTCGCCCGTACCCACAGCCGCGCCTCTGCACGCTGCCCCGACGGAACGGCACAATCGCACTCTCTCGTGGGCTCAAAAGACGTCAATTGCATCGACTGGCACTCTGGTAGTGCATGCATTGGCGACGACCGACGTGTCGGGAAAGCCTCGGCGTCCGTCGTTCAAAGAGAAGCTGAAGCAGTTCATCAACAACATCGCCCGCCGGTCCTCCAACGAGGCTGCGCCTCCTGCCGCACGTCGACTAAGTATGGTGGACACGGCGCTCCCGCCGTACATACGGAACCAACTTGTGGAAAAGGCTGAACTGAAGCCGCAGCCCTCGGAAGTGACAGCGTCGCCCCTCGGATCTCCTTTGCTGGCGGTGCGCAAGCTGCGGGCCCAGGTTCTTGAGGACTTGAGCCAGCTGTTGTATCTGAACCACGCGCCCAACGAGTCCTCGACGGACTACGAGGTCGAGGCGCTGGTGCTGGACGACGACGATAAGGAATACGTGCTGCCCAATCTGCTCACGCGCTACTATGCGGCCGATGCCGGCAAGCTGGACGACGAGTACATCCAGGTGGACGAGGACGACGACTACTTGTTCCGCCGGTGATAATATATACACTGATGACAGATAATGCATGGGCCAAATGTGGACACAATCGATGAATTGCGATAATGCGGACGGGTCACACCGGCCCTGAGCGGCGGTAGAAGTTGAGCGCGTACTCGTAGATGAAGATGGACAAGGCGCTGGTGGGAGCGGTCTTGAGCACGCTGATGCCAAACCCGCGGTAGAAGCCGAGGACACCGTCGGCGCGCAACGTCAGCTTAAATGCGCGCAAAGCGTTTCCGTCGAGGCTGAACCGCTCGTGCATTTGGAGCCGCTTGCGGAGAGTGTCTAGCGGGAACGTTATCCCCTTGGCGGTGGCGCCAGCAACAAAGCCACAGATGACCTCGACAAAAGGTACGTCCTTGCGCTTTCGCAGTACCTCGCGGGCCAACTCGTAGGTGTAGAACATGATGCCAGTGTTGGTGGCCACTGAGAGCATGGCCGGGCGGATGCCGTGGAAGAATCCCGCCGCGCCCTCGGCGGACCAGATCAGGGCCACCGTGCGGGACATCGACACAAAGTTCCGCTCGCTGTTGGCGCAGAGCCGCGTGCGGAGAAGATCAAACGGGTAGGTCACTAGCGTCAGAGTAACACCGGAGCACGCTCCCACAAGCAAGGAGTGGGAGCTCTTGAGCCCAAGACCGTCAAGGGCTCGGTTGAACACGGCGTACGACATGAATTGCGTAGCGCCGTAACACACGTACATGATCTCCGCAGGCACATTGCCCTTCCAAAGGGCCCGCACGCCCTCGTCCCGCACGATGTTGCGGAACACCCGAATTGCTCCCGCGGAGGAGCCGTGCTGCAGAAGCTGGAGGCGGATCTTGACGATGTCCAACGGCGCGGTCACGGCGCGAGACAAGGCTCCAGACACCAGACCCGCCACTGCCGCCTCCAACGGCGTAACCTTGGCGCCCTTTTCGAGATGGTCCTCTCTCATGAGAACCCTCGGAGTGGTATAAACAGAACCGGAGTACACCGCGATGATGTCCTGCAGGGTGCCCAGCAATGGCTGCAAATTGCGCTCTCCCCGCAGCGCACCGCAGGGCGATGCGAGTTTGACAGCCGCGCATGCATGGAAGCCTGGCTACCGAGGGTAACTATAACAACTCGATTACACGTTGGCGTATTTAACTGTAGCTAGCAAGCACCTCCTTGAGAATGTCGGGATACCACCGCTGGGCAACGTCCTGGTGCAGCTTGATGCGATTGCGGAACACGTACCAGCCAACGGGATGGGCTGCTGCCATATCCGGGGAGAACTGAAACCCAGTATCGACAGCCCAGTCTCGGATGGCGGCGTCGCGGCGTTGCGCGCGCTCAAGCACGTCGGCGGGAATGGCGTCCGACACGGCGGTGTGGGCGTCGAGGTCGATAGTGGAGAAGAAAGGAATCAGGATCCGGGTTCCAGTACCCGGCTTTGGCACCCGTACTTTGTGGATGGTGGCCTTGCAAACCCCGGCAGTGAGCGCCTCAAGCGTCTGGCCCACGTTCACGACGAGCGCGCCGGGCGCATTCGGCACCTCTACCCAGCGCCCCTCAAAGTTCTGAACGAGCAAGTCGCCTTTATGGTCCAGAGCCTGATAGATATAGGTGAGAAAGTCCGAGTCGCGGTGGGGACCGACGCCTTGGTCATCCGACGGCGTGGCGCCGGACCCGAGGTGTGCCGCATCGGGGTAGGCGATGAGTTTCATTTTGCACTGCTGGTTGGGTCCAAAGTACCGGTCGAGGTGGGCTGGGTCGAGGCCAATGGCCTCGCACGTGAGCCGGCGCATGGTGGCCAGGAGCCGGGTCATCGCGGCAATGTAGTGCTCGACAGTGGGCCGGAAGTCGGGTGCCGTGGCCGGGTCGGGCCACTCGTTGGGGCCCTCGATATTGCGGTACACTGGCAGGTCCGGGGGTGGAGCTGGAAGCTCGGTGGCTAGGTCGATCTGCTCGCGCCAGTCGGTGCGCCCCGAGGTGATCTCCTGGGCAAGACGGGTGTAGCCCAAGAAGTGCTTCAGGTTGAGCATGCTGCAGCCTTCCTTAGCATGTTGCGGGAGGGCAAAGAAGGAGCGGGCGACCTCGGCCACGGCGTGCTGTTCCGAGGGCAGCGGACCCTCGGATTCGTAATCGGTGAGAAGGAAGAATCCAACGTCAATGAGCGCCGAGCGAAGCGCGCCAAGAAACCCAGCACGCCTCGCGGGGTCGGCGGCGTCCGCAAGCAGAAGCGTCGGGATCTCAGTGAAGCTCATGTTGAGCAGCGGGGAGGAGCCACACTGACCACCTCTGACGCAACCGGTGGGCGCACTCCGGATGGGGTCCTGCAGGACCGCCCAGCCTTGTGGGGTACGTCGCGCCGCAGGGCGCCGGGCCTGCGCCGCGCTCGCGCCGGGCCCGCGCGATCGTCGGGCCTCTGTGCAGAGCTGTGCACCTAGCTGTGAATTTTTCTTGCTCCAAACCCACTCACAAACAGCCAGCCAGTCCCGCAAAAGTCGACCCAACGCCAAGCCGCCAACCTCGTCGCCGTCTCTGCGCCCCCCTCGCCGATTTGACTCCGTGCTGGCAGGCCGATTCACATTTGGTGCGCGCACGCTGACACTTTTCTGCGCGGCTTTGCCGTCGCCTTTTCTTTTCAACGCCATGCTTGTCGCCAACCCGCAGGTTGTGGACGCGCAGCTTCTCGTGCCGCGCGCCGTGTACGCGCGGCCGTACGTGTGGCCGTTCGTCGCGGTGTACCCCGTGTTTGCGCTGGTGTACTTCCAGCACTACGATAAGTACATTGGCGGCCTGGAATGGACGTTCTTGTACTCCGTGGCGGTGGTGTCGCTCAACCTCCTCTTCTGGCTCATGCCGCACTGGAGCATCGACATCGACGCGCGCTTCAACTACTCGCCGGCGGCGGACCTCGCGCACGCCACCCACATCAAGGTGGTGCCTGGCGCCAACGCCGGCGTGGGCCAGATCTGCGCCATTGTGCGCGAGACCTTCAGCGACGGCGAGAAGCAGACGTCGTTCGTGTACCAGAAGCGGCGCCACCTCTTCCACCCCGAGGCGGGCCACTTTGCGCCCCCGGCGTTCGTCGTGGACGAGGCGCCCGCGGTGGGCGTGTTCCAGCGCAACACGGGCCTCGCCGGTGACTTGACCAAGTTCGTGCGCAACTACGGCGAGAACCGCTTCGACATCCCGCTTCCCCTGTTCTTGGAGTTGTTCAAGGAGCACGCGGTGTCGCCGTTCTTTGTGTTCCAGGTGTTCTGCGTCGCCCTCTGGTTGATGGACGAGCAGTGGTACTACTCTCTCTTCTCCCTCTTTATGCTTGTGTCCTTCGAGATGACCACCGTGTTCCAGCGCAGAACCACCATGGCCGAGTTCCAGACCATGGGCATCAAGCCCTACCCCGTCTACACCCGCCGCGACGGCCGCTGGATTGAAGTTCAGACCTCCGACCTCCTCCCCGGTGACCTCATCTCCCTCAACCGCACCAGCGAGGACTCGGCACTTCCCTGTGACCTCCTTCTCGTCGACGGTTCCGTCATTGTCAATGAGGCCATGCTCTCTGGTGAGTCCACTCCGTTGTTGAAAGAGTCGCTCAAATTGCGCCCCGCCGACGACCTGTTGCAGCTCGACGGCCTCGACAAAAACTCCTTGTTGCATGGTGGTACCATGGCCTTGCAGGTCACCGCCCCAGAGTCCCCTTCCATTCCCCTTGCTCCCGACAGTGGTGTGTTGGCCGTTGTCACCAAGACCGGTTTCGAAACATCTCAGGGCTCCCTTGTGCGCACCATGATCTTCTCCTCTGAGAGAGTCGATGTGGGTAACAAGGAGGCCTTCTTTTTCATCTTGTTCCTCTTGGTGTTCGCCATCGCCGCCTCGTGGTACGTGTGGGTCGAGGGCACCCGCATGGGCAGAATTCAGTCCAAGTTGATTTTGGACTGTATTATCGTGGTCACCTCTGTCGTGCCCCCGGAGTTGCCCATGGAGTTGACCATGGCCGTCAACTCGTCCTTGTCAGCGTTGCAAAAGTACTACATCTATTGTACCGAGCCCTTCCGTATTCCCTTGGCTGGCCGCATCGACATTTGCTGCTTCGACAAGACTGGTACCTTGACCGCCGAGAACTTGGTGTTTGAAGGTTTGGCGGGATTCAAGAACGACGACATCCACCACTTGTATACCTGCGACGAGGCTCCCAATGTCACTCTGTTGGTGTTGGGTTCAGCCCACGCTTTAGTCAAGTTGGATGACGGCGAGGTGGTTGGTGACTCTATGGAACAAGCTACCTTGAAGGCAGCTCACTGGATTGTGGGCGAGAATGATACCGTGCACAAGTCTAAAAAGTCAGGTAAGAAGGATAAGATCAAGATTATGAGACGGTTCCAGTTTTCTTCCGCGTTGAAAAGATCCTCCTCCATCTCGTCCGTTAACACGCTTCAGGGCAAGAACTTGGTGTCAGTTAAGGGTGCTCCCGAGACCATCCGTTCCATGTTGGTTGACGCTCCGGCTCACTACGAGGACATCTACAAATCCTTCACTAGATCTGGTTCCCGTGTGTTGGCTTTAGGTTACAAGTACATCGACCTGAGCGTCAATGTCACCAAGGTTGGCAGAAAGGATATCGAGTCCAAGTTGAGCTTTGCTGGTTTCATTGTTTTCCATTGTCCATTGAAGGACGATGCTATCGAGACCATCAAGATGCTTAACGAGTCTGCTCACCGTTCAGTGATGATTACCGGTGATAACCCCTTGACTGCATGCCATGTGGCTAAGGAGGTGGCAATCACTACCAAGGATGTTTTGATATTGGACGCTCCCGAAGAGCATCACGAGATTTCTGGTGGCGAAGACTTGGTGTGGAGAAACGTGGACGAGTCCGTCATTATTCCCTTCAGTTCTTCGAGCAAAATCGACACTGGTTTGTTTGAGAAGCACGATATTTGTGTTACTGGTTATGCCCTCAACTACTTGACCGAGCACGAGCAATTGTTGGACTTGTTGAAGCACACTTGGGTTTACGCCAGAGTGTCGCCGGCGCAGAAGGAATCCATCTTGTCTACTTTGAAAGAAGCCGGCTACAGAACTTTGATGTGTGGTGACGGTACCAACGACGTTGGTGCCTTGAAACAAGCTCACATTGGTGTTGCCTTGTTGAACGGTACCGAGGCCGGCATGAAGAAGATGCTTGACGACAGAAAGATTTTGACCACCAAGAAGATTTACGACAAGCAATGTGAAATCTTTGCTCGTTGGAACAAGCCGCCTGCTCCTGTCCCTGATCTCATTGCTCACTTGTACCCCCCTGGTCCTTTCAACCCGAAGTACTTGGAAGCGATGGAGAAGAGGGGCGTTGAGATAACTGACGAATTGAAGAAGACTGTTGAGCTTGCCAATAAGACCGGCAAGGCTCCTGTGGTTCAAAGTGCCAGTGGTGGTCAAGTTTCCCTTGCTGACAGCTTGCTCAACGCCCTTGAGGCCGGCGAGAACCCTATGGAGGATGACACGCCCACCTTGAAGTTGGGCGATGCTTCTGTGGCTGCTCCCTTCACGTCCAAATTGTCCAACGTTTCTGCGGTTACCCACATCATTCGCCAGGGCCGTTGTGCTTTGGTGGCCACAATTCAGATGTACAAGATTTTGGCATTGAACTGTTTGATCTCGGCGTACTCCTTGTCAGTGTTGTACTTGGCGGGTATGAAGTTTGGAGACGGTCAGTCCACTGTGTCTGGAGTGTTGTTGTCCATTTGTTTCTTGTCTATCTCACGCGGTCGTCCTCTCGACAAATTGTCCAAGATGAGACCTCAGGATGGCATCTTCAACAAGTATATTATGGGCTCTATTTTGGGCCAGTTTGTGATTCACATTTCAGCGTTGCTCTATCTCACCCGTGAGATCTACATTTTGGAGCCCAGAGAGCCTCAAGTTGACTTGGAGAAGACCTTTTCTCCTTCTTTGTTGAACACTGCCATGTTCTTGTTGTCTTTGGCTCAGCACGTGTCCACTTTTGCTGTGAACTACCAGGGCTTACCTTTCAAGGAGAGCATCTCTGACAACAAGGGTATGTACTACGGTTTGCTTGGTGTCGCTGGATTGGCGTTTGCTGGCCTGACGGAGTTCTTCCCTGAGTTGAACGAGGCGATGCAGTTTGTGCCCATGTCGTCGGTATTCAAGACCAAGTTGACCGCCACAATCTTGGCCGACTTGGCCTTCACCTGGGGCATTGAGATCTTCTTCAAGTCCTTGTTCATGAAGTCCGATCCGGCCGACATTGCTCCAGACTTTTAATTATAGAGGTTGGTTCCAACCAGCAAGAATAGCACAGTACATACAATCTGCTATCGTATGACTACGTAGGGGGGCTCCGTGAAAATATGTCATTATTTTGAGTGCTCTTTGGCGCACTTATTGAGGCGCTCTATGTCGGCGTCTCTATGCAAAGTTTTGACCTTGACGGCGGTGATCCCGTTGCGGGTCACCACCTCGAAGCTCTCCGGGAGTACCTGCGCGATTCTCTGAAGGACCTCGGATGCCTCCTCCGTATCCACGGGGTACAGCAAGCTGTCCTGGACGATCTGCACAAGCTTCAGAAGCGGGTAGCTGGTGGCCCTCCCTCGGTGGTGTTGTTGGACTATGTTGTACACGGGCACGAGTTTCGAGTGCACGAACATGGCTCGGGGGTCTGGCGGCGGCACCTCCTGCTTGCGGAGCAGCTCCTTGTGGCGAATCCACTGCAAGAGCGAGTATCCCTCGGGTGGACCTTGTTTCTCAGTGAAGCGGAACCTCGACGGGTCGTTGCGAAGGTCGTTGAGCCGGGCGCGCTTCGTTGGCGATGTAGACTGCAGTCGCGTCTCTTTCTCTGCCACGTCCTCGAGGCTTGGCGGGCTCAAGAAGCCCTGTTGCTGGTGACTTGTGATCCACTCGTTCAACTTGGCGATGAACGCAGCCTTCCGATGGTCTGCCTTGTGAAGGGCCGGCACGTCAGGCACGGCGACGTAGTAGTCTCCCACCGCAGAGCGACGCACCTTGTATGCGGTCAGGTCGACCATGAGCACGCAGAGGAAGCCCGTCACGTTGATACGCCGCTGCTTGTGCAGCAGAGCATCATCCAACGTCTTGTACAAGAGCCGGTCGCCCGTGTGGCTGGCATAGTGGAGACTGAGAATGGAGTCGACCGCGCCGAAGTCACCGACGATCTTGTCAAATTGCTGCCGCGGTATGAGCTCGTGCCGCACGATTTCGTCGTTGGCCATCAATGCCACTTCTTCCTGGGCCCGCGAGGTATATGCATGTATGCAGGCTGATCAAATTGATAAGAACGGAGCCCTACACCCGCGACTAACGCCGAGAAGACGCCAAAGCGAAAGCTGCAGCTGCTGGTGGCACGGGAAGCGCTGTAAGGCGCTTTTCTGTTTTTTTTGGGTTTCACATAAATTTGCAAGATTAGCAGATACTGCACGAAATTTGTGTCACAGTCAGCCTGGAGTGTGCAGGGGCTTACAATGTAATAGGATAATTAATAAATAACATCGCTCACCGAACACAAACAAGTGCACAAGAAGCAGATGTTGGAGGAAGCAGAGGAGGAACCATAATTACTACACACTACCTCTATGCCTATGGTTTCTGGTGCTCAATTGATCATGTACCTCTTGACCGAAATACCCTCACACGATATGCGCGGCTAAACGCGTGTTTATGCATGTGCGCACCTCAACGCTAGTCAACGTCAATACTCCTCTGGTGTCTGGTGCCAGCCATTGATGGCAGCACCGCCCTCGCTCACACCAGAGCTTCGTTGCGACGCGCCGAGGCAGCACCAACGCGCTGCGTAGACACCAGCTCGGCTATCGAAGCAGATGCGAATACGTCACATTAAGTTTGACGTGCCAAATCAGGCACACTACGCTGCAATTAGGAAAAGACTAAATTGAAATCTAGCTAAGTTTACTTCTTCTTGTGGTCCTCCTGGTAACCCGAGTAGGCGGCCTTGGCCTTGTCCTCGAAGGAGCCCTCGGCCTTGCTGTAGTCAGAGTAGGCCTCCTTGGCGTCCTTCTCGTACTCCTTGCCCTTGTCGGAAGAGAGGAAGGTCTTGCCCTGGTTAACGATGTCGTCCAAACCCATTGTGTTTATTTAATAGTGTGTTCAATTACGGGAGAATTGAGGTGAAAAGGAAAACATTATCCCTGACATTCCCCGTATTTATACTGTGTTTCGGCATCACGTGCCAGATCTCCTTAAGCTTCCATTCTGCGGCTGTCTGCACTGTTCGGGCGTCGCGCGTACCAATTAGTGCATGGAAAGGACACTGCACTGCACACAAGTGGCTAATGATGTCATGAAGTATTCTCTATGCGCCGTGGGCTATTCCTGTTTCTCTATAGGGTACATGGCGGGGGGCCACGTCAGCTTTGTTGTTAGACGACTCATTGCTCCACTGCGCCGTATTGTCCTGACCATCCTCCGTTTTAGGTGGTCCAAAACGTGTGCATGTAGCGTCCAATAGGCGCCACAGACTCATGCATGAGATGCAGGCACTAATCGGCGCTGTTTCATCTCGCCCGATATACTTTCGCCTCGATTCACAGTTGGTCCTATTGTCTGCATATAATGCTCGCTATATCAAATTATCTACCTCTATCTACAACTTCAACTTCTCCAACACAGCAATGGTTTGCTCGTAGCCCTCGATCTCAGCAGCGTAGTTCTCTCTCCGCTTGTAAGCAGCCTCCTTCGCAGCCTCGTTGGTCTTGTCGGTGAATTTCTTGATGCTGTCATCAACCTTGGCCAGCAAGTCCTTAACGGTGGCCATCTTCTTGGTCACCTTGGCGATCTCCGCCTCCAAGTCAATCTGGCCCTTCACCAAAAGGTGAACGGTGACATCCTTGTTAACGGACTGCAAGGCGCAACCAGAGGGGACGGAGCTGGCACCATCCACAACCTCAACGTCCTCCACGCCCTTGATCAAGGAAACGATGGACTCCTTTTGGGAGCGAACCATCTCCTGGATCTCCTTGTTTCCACTCTCGATGTACACTTGACCATTCTTCAAAATGTTGTACTGAGAGAGAACAGATCTCACGCTCTTGGTAATCTCCAAGACCAATTCGTACGCCTCCAACGACTGCTTATCGTCGAATGAGGGCTCGTACTCAGGAATACGTGCAATAACGATTGACTTGGTGTCGTCACCAGCACGTCTGGGCAACCTCTGCCACATTTCCTCGGTCACGAAAGGCATAAAAGGGTGGATCAACTTCAAGGCGCTGTCGATACAGGTGTAAAGCGTGGCCTTGGCGGACTCCTGCTGTTCAGGAGTACCGTCTTGGATCAAAGATTTGGAGTTCTCAATGTAAACATCACACAAGTCGTACCAGAAGTTATAGATAGCATTGGTGGCCTCAAAGAAGTCACGGCTCTCCAAGCACTTGTTCACCTGGTCGGCAGCGTGCGTCAACTTGTGCAAGATCCATTTCTCCACGAGGGACTCGTGGCCACTCTTCAAGGCACTCTTGGGGGGCTTGTAGTCGTCGCCTAACTTGCCCAACACGAACTTGGTAGCCTGGTAAATCTTGTTGCAGAACTTTCTGTAGCCCTCTACTCTCAAGATGTCCAAGTTGATGTCCCTGCCTCCAGTACTGTACGCACACAATGCGAATCTTAAGGCATCGGTACCGCACTCAGGAATACCGTTGGGGTAAGACAATTTCTGGCCCTCAGTAGCCTTCTTCAACTCCTTAGGGTCCAAGTTACCAACAAGCAACTTGTCGTGCAACTTTTGCAAAGGAATACCCGTGATCACATCGGTTGGGTCAATAACATTACCCAAAGACTTGGACATCTTACGACCTTGGGCATCTCTGACCAAGGAGTGGCAGAAAACCTCCTTGAAGGGAGACTGACCAGTCAACTTGATGCCCAACAAGATCATTCTGGTGACCCAGAAGAACAAGATATCCCAGCCAGTCTCCAACAACGACATGGGGTAGAAGTCCTTCATGTCCTGAGAGTCCTTGGGCCACTTCAATGTGGCAAAGGGCCACAAACCGGAAGAAAACCAGGTGTCCAAGACATCCTCATCCTGCTCCAAAGTGAACTTGACATTCGGAAACCTCTCAGTTGCCTTCTTCTGAGCCTCTTCTTGAGTTCTACCGGCAATCCAGTAATTGTTGTCCAACCTAGAGTTGGTCTCACCTTCAATTTCCACAAAGTAGACGGGGCATCTGTGACCCCACCACAATTGTCTCGAGATACACCAATCTTGAACATCCTCCAACCAGCGGAAGTACTCAGCCTCCGAACCCTTGGGTGTGATGACGATGTCTCCCGACTTGACGGCTTTGATGGCGTCCTTGGCCATCTCTTGCTGACTAACCCACCACTGGGGCTTCAACAATGGCTCAATGACGTCTCCGGATCTAGAACAAATGGGTATAGACATCTCATTATCTTTCTGCTCGACGAACAATCCCTTAGTCTTCAATTCCTCGATGACCTTGTATCTTGCGTCGAATCTCTTCATACCCTTCCACTCTTCACCACAGTTCTCGTTCAACAAACCGTCATCAGTGTAGATGTTGATAACCTCCAAGTTGTTTCTCTTACCGGTACTGTAATCGTTCTGGTCATGGGCCGGGGTGATCTTGACGGCACCAGTACCAAACTCCATGTCGACAGCCTCCGAATCGGTAACAATAGGCAACTTTCTGGTTAAGAAAGGATGTTGAACAAACTTGCCGTGCAAGTGCTTGTAGCGTTCATCATTGGGGTGAACCGCAACACCGGTGTCACCAAAGATGGTCTCCGGTCTGGTGGTGGCCACGGTGATCTTCTCGTCAGAGCCGACAACAGGGTACGAGAAGGAAGTTAACACACCAAACTCGACCTTGGAGTCGTAACCGGGGACAGAGAGAAGCGTCTTGCCCGGGATAGACTTGTTGTCAACCTCCAAGTTGGAGATGGCGGTGTTCAATCTCACCGACCAGTTGACAAGGCGCGAAGCTCTGTAAATGGTACCATCATCGTGCAAGCGAACAAACGCTTCAATCACAGACTCAGAGTACTCGGGGCTCAAGGTGAAGGCCTCTCTGGACCAGTCGTAGGAAGCACCCAACTTCTGGAACTGGTTCTTGATTTTGGCGTGGTACTCCTCCTTCCACTCCCACACCTTCTCAACGAACTTCTCACGGCCAAAGTCGTGTCTGGTTTTCTGCTCCTTGGCCCAGATCTGCTTCTCCACGACAGACTGGGTGGCAATGCCGGCGTGGTCGAAGCCGGGCACAAAGAGCGTAGTGCGGCCCTTCATTCGGTTGAAGCGGATCAAAGTGTCCTGGATCGACACAGTCAAGGCGTGTCCAATATGCAACGCACCCGTGACATTTGGCGGCGGGGCGGGGATCACGAACTGGCCGTTGGCCTTCTTGGAGAGGTCCGGCTTGAAAAAGCCCTCCTTGCACCACCAGTCGTACCACGAGCTCTCGACGTTCTTGGGGTTGTACGCCTTGAATGCAGCATCCTCTAACGACACAATCACCTTCTTCTCGCCTGGCTTGGTGGTGTCGACAAACTCAGGTACAGACTCGACTGGCTTCTTCTCCTTCTTGGGCTTCTTGGGCTCGTTCTTGGCGCCAGCAGCAGCCTTCTCCTTGGCGGCCTGCTTGGCCGCAAACTTGGCGAGCTTCTCGGCCTTCTTGCGTTCCTTCTCGATCTCCTTGGCCGTCTTCTCCTTCTTCTCGGGCGCGGCCGCGTCGGCGGTCACGGCGGCAGCAACGGCCGTGGGCTCATTTTTCTCAGCACTCATGGCGTATCTCCGGACAATTGGCTGCTGAACTCTAAGGGAAACTATACTTCTGGTTACACCGCGGCAGAAGCTCCCTATGTTCATAAACCAGACCCGGAAGTAGCGTCTGGGGTCCAGGTTCCAAATTTTTCAGTCATAGCCCGGCGGGACACGACCGTATACCGGAATGTGCAGGACTGGGACCACCAGCCGGTTCGCCGTGGCTCTATCGTCTATTACTGTAGTGTACACTGCCGTCAGTCGGCTCGCTTGCGCTTCATGCCAGAGAGCCATCGGCTCTCCGGTGCTGGCAGCAGGGTCGTAGAAGTGCTGCCCGGAGTCGGGGCCTGGGTAGAGGCCGAGAGAATCAGCTCGATGCTCTGCTCCTCGAGCGCCTGGTGCCGCAGCTTGATTGCCGACAAACGCGACTGCATGCTCTTGGTCATCTTGGCACCGGTATTGGCATTGGTCGGGATCTTCTGATTCCTGCTCATGCCCAAACCCACCTCTTCGCCAAAGCCGTCCATCACCGTCTCTTCCTGCTTGCCAAACTCCATTTTGTTCTGGGCCCGCCGCAACTCGGAGGCCTGGAACCGCTCCTTCATCTTTCGAATGCGGCGACCGCCACGCTTTTTCGATTTGGTCTCCACAGGCACCGGAAGCGCTTTCGGGGCGGTGGACTCGGGCGGCGCCAAGAGCTTGTCGATCTTGTCAATCACCTCCGCTTTGTAGCGTTCGCCTAAGGAACCACTCTCGTCGCTGCGGGCTAGGTCCACGCGCGCGGCAAGGACAACCTTTCCGCTGACAATGCGCATCGCAGACCGCACAATCTCCGTCGGCACCGGGCGCACCAAGTCACAATGGTACAAGTAGCCTTGCAGCTGGACGTTGTTTTTCTTTGTGTGATGCTCCTTGTGGCCGAGTGACGGGATGTTGCACGCCGGCGTGGTGGCCAACAACTGGAGCAGCCCAGCGGCCACGAGCAATTGAGATGCGGTGGCCGCGCCCACCAACCGAGACAAGTTTGGCGCAAACGTAGCGAGCTTGGCGCTGACGAAGCTTGAGAGCTCGTGCCGGAAAGCATGGAGCTCGAGCACAACGACACAAGCCAGTACGATCTCGTCCATGTGCTGGTCGCTGAGCGCAAACAGCCGCTTGGAGTTGTGGTACGCTGACATCACTAGCATCAACACCTTCTCCAGGGGCAATAACTCGGCGAGTTTGTGCTCGTGGTCGCGGGCGCTGGCCAAGTCCTGCTTGAGCTCGAGCACCGTCTCGCAGTACTGTATTGGGTCCAAAACCAACGTCTCCAACTCGGGGAACACGACCCGATACTTGAACTTCACCGCAGCATGGAGCTGCGCTATCTCGCTGCTGATCACCGTCATTGCCCCGCTGACCTGTCCAAGGAACCGCTGCTCGGCGTCCGACCCCAGACCGTCCGCAGCAGCCACCAAGCGGTGGAAATCGGTACTGTCAGAGCCGGTAAACTGCTCAAGTCGCTGCCTGAACTCCGGCACAAGAGGCAATATCTTGGACACAGCTTCAAAGTCCGTGTCTACGCCAACATCCACGCGCAGCAATTGCTCCACCAGCGGTCCGGCCAGGTTGTCGGTGATGACTTTATTGAGACGGGCGTCAAAGCTCTCTGCGGGCGCATCCGCCACGCTATCGCCATTGTAGTCACCACCATCAACCTCAGCATCGCTGGCAACGTCCTCAAAGTCTGCGAGAAGGTGGTCCTCGAAATCTGCCATGCTGAAGGGGTGTTGCGAATCCGGGGAAGCGATGAGGTCGCGATGAGATCCTGTATACAAACCCACACTCGCTATAAAAGCGCGCGATCGCCGCAAACCAGCCAAGCATGGACGTCAAGCTCGGCACGCTCGAAAACGCGGACGGTTCTGCCGAGGTCGTGATCGGCGGGACCAAGGTGGCGGTGGCAGTGAGCGGCCCCATTGAGCCTCGCCCGCGCCAGGAGCTCCCGACGACGGCGGGACTCGAGATCGTCGTTCGCCCGGCCGTTGGCCTCGCCGCCACGCGCGAGAAGCTCCTTGAAGACCGTTTACGGCTGGTGTTGCAGGCTGTGATCGCGTTGCAACAGTACCCGCGCCAATTGGTCCAGGTGGTGGTGCAGGTGCTCGTCGCCGACGCCGACAGAGCCTACACCGCGCCCGAGCTCAATGCCGCCGTCAACGCCGCCTACTTTGGCTTGGTTGACGCTGGCGTCATGCTCCACCACTCCTTCGTGCTGGTGGTGGTAGCTGAGGATGGCAGCGGGCCCGTGGTAGGCCCCACGCTGGTGCAGCTCGCGCGCAGCGCCTCGCACCATGTCGTGTGCTACTCCATCGCCGACGGCGCCGTCGACAACGTGCTCTTTGTGGACTCCAAGGGCGACTTTTCCCAGGAGGAGTTGTTAGCCGCCATAGACGCTGCCGCAGACCGCTGCCAAGAGCTTCACCAGCAGCACCAGCGGCCTCCGCTCGAGCAGAAGGTGGCCGCCAACTTTGTGTTTCGGCAGTGATGCCGCTGGGCCCCCACGGGACCGTGTACCATACTCTTAATGCATAAACTATACTGTCCGATCCGCGGGCTCTCCCCGGGCGCCGGTACTACCTGATTCAAAAATCGTTTAGTATCATATTGGTCTTATCGTATGTCTATTAGTACAATGTCAGAAGCGGGTCCAAGCGCAGCGGGTTCAGCGGAAGCCCCAAGAGGTTGATCTCGCCATTGGCAAATTTGTTGTTGGGGTTGGCCTTGTGCTTGAACGTAAACCCGATAAAGTTCTTATTGTTGGCGATCTTCATCGACTTGGACAAGAGCTTCTCGTTGTACTCCTGGCGCGCAAACACCTCCTTGTACTTTTGCATGCTCTCCTCGTCGTCAAAGTCATCAAAGTAGCCCGCGTCCTCGTCGTTGTCCAACTGGGGAGTAAACGGCGGCACCTTGGACCGCAACAGATCCCAGTCATCGATGTCGCGGAAGTAGGGCTGCTGTTGGATCTGCTTAAAGTTCCGAAGACGAACCAGGGGCGACGCAATCAACTTGACAATCAAGTGCCATGTGCGGTCGGAGAACACGAAGCGGCCGTCCTTGGTTTGCGGGCGGCGCAACGACGTGCGCCAGTTTTTGAGGTTGAAGTAAGTCTCCTCCTGCTTGGAACCCGAGAATGGGGGGTAGCCGCAGAGGGCCTCGAAGAGCATGCAGCCAAGGGACCAGTAGTCGATGGTGTAGTCATAGTTCTTGCCTTCAAGCACCTCCAACGCCATGTAGTCAGGGGAGCCCACGATTGAGTTTGCGAGATTGGCGTGGCCCTGTTGGTACGACTTGAAGATCTTTTGACGCTCATTGAACACGTTGGAAGGCACCGGATAGTGGTGGTCAAGCAGGGAAAAGTTCTTGAGCTTGATGCGCATGGACTCGATACGTTCGTTCGAGACGGTTCCGGCAGCAAGCCCAAAGTCCGTAAGCTTAATGTGGCCCTTGGAGTCAATCAAGAAGTTCTCGGGCTTGAGGTCACGGTGGGTAAAACCAAGCTCGTGGAGCGAGTTGACGGCCAGGAACATCTCCGAGATGTAGAAGCGCGCGTGTGGAGGAATGAGGTAGCCAGTATTGTTGAGCAAAGTGCGGAAGTCGCCGCCCGGCACAAACTCCATCGCAAGGTACACTTTGTCCGGGTCCTGGAAGGCATAGAGAAGCTTGACGAGCCATTCAGAGCGCGTGTTGGTGAGGATGTCGCGCTCGGTGAGCACATGGCGCGTCTCGTCGAGCTTGACCAAGAGGTTCTTGTTGAGGATCTTGAGAGCGCAGATCTCCTTGGTGTCCTTCTTCTTGGCGAGAAACACTTGGCCGTACCCGCCCTGTCCCACCTGGGTGAGCATCTCAAAATCCTTGTGCTTGGGCTTGAGCCGCCGCTTGCGGAGAAACGCCCGCTCACGGCCAATGTACAGCCGCCACTCGGCGTTCTGCTGGCCTGCGTCGGCACGGAGAGCGGCGTCGCCCATGAGCTTCTGGTGCACAAGCCGCGTGCGCTCGCGCCGCAGAATCACATAGTCGAACATATCGCAATAGTAGTCGAGGAAGTAGAGCTGGCACACGTTGGCCAAGCGCTTCGTTTTGGCACTAGCACCAAGCGGCGGTGGTGCCCGGAGCGCCTCGGGGCGCCGCGGCAGCTGGAGCACCAGCTTGGCGGGCAGGCCCGCGGGCAGAATGTTTTCCTTGTAGTCCAGCATGGACACGTTCTCCATCAGCTGCGAGAGCAGCGAGATGTCCATGTCCATGGTAGGGTCTTTTGCAATATCGTGTTTAGCGGAGAGAAAGAAGGTTCCTGAGTTGCGACGTTTGCGGAAAAGATATAGGCTTTGTTTACAACAAACCCCAATCGGGAATAATATACATGCAGGCCGCGAAGATGATCATATACAGGAACATGGGCCACTGCCATTGTGACGAGCAGCGGCAGGCGCCCTTGCCATTGTCCGGGGCTAGCGAAGATCATCGATATGGCCGATTAGCGGCGGTAATTTATCGTCTAAAAAGAGTTGGGAGAGGCTGCGGGGCAGCTGTTTAGGAGAGCATTAGTGAGACCTAGTAGTCGATTACCGACGCCATTTCAGGCTGAAACTGCCGAATCTTGTCATCTGTAGGCCATGGTACAAAGGCCAGAGGGTTTTAATTATTCATTTGTTGTTTTCGAAAACGAGCTGGCGAACTGCAAACTAAAAGCGTACTCTTCTTGCACTAGTCCGTGAATATATGCGTGTGTGCTCTGGACACACCCGACAATGTTCTCCGTGGTGAACCACTGACCTCCAGCATGGTCAGACTATTTGAACAGTGTCTCTGAAGTAGCGGTGAATTTGCGTAGCGCAAGCTACATTAACCGGTGTGCTAAGGGTCCCACGGGACCTTTGCCCTGTTCATCCCAGCCCTTCTAGAGCCTCTCCGCTCTGTACTACTCCTCTCCAACTGCTCACAAGAGATTATAAGTGCACAGTTTGTGACCACCGATTAAACGTAGAAATATCCCCCTCGCAAGTATTATCCTCCCCTTCCCGAAACTGGCTTGGCGGTAATTGCATTAAATTGCATTTACAAGGCTTCAGGGTCGCCAAATTTACAGTCAACTTCCTTCTTACAGCTAGCATATCTACGGCCACAATTTCGCAGTGGCTGTGGAACACTCGCATTTAGAACCCAAGAATTACACGAGCCGGATTTTGATGGTGATCCTGCTCAGCAAGACGGCACGAAGACGGCATGTCGGGCCGACGCAAATGTCGCACGCATCAAAAATCGTTACACTGCGCCTTTTGCAACGACCCCAATGCTACGTTTTGTGGGCGTAGAGAGTTCTTGTCGGTCGAATGTGACACTGGCACCTCTTACTATTGGCTACTGTACCTGTTGGGTTCTTCCAAGCAATTCCTGCCTATCTCACCTTGGCCGCCGCAGTTAAGCAGCATCTAAGCCCGGACCGATATGCAGGTCTGGAGATAGGCCACCCTAGCGCCTGCCTTCCTTCTACGGTGCCAGTGTAGCTGCCACGACAAAGTCTACCGGCGAGCAACTTGTAAAATCCAGAAGGGATGGGGAGTAGCTCGCAAGTGGGCTCCATACGTGCGGCCGTCGTAGTCTATAGCCTCCCTTCGGTGAGAACTCAGAACCTGTTTTTGGCTTCCATGCATTGGCCTGAGCTTCCATGCGTTTCGGTCTTTACAGTGTAATGTCCGCAGTGTGGGGCCCCTCACACTGCTGCAATGTCAACCGCAGTAGTGTGGGGTGACGCGAGATATTTTCTCGTGCTGCAGCTCGAGCTACAAGTATAAATAATCTGCGCCGTCCAGGTAAGACCCCAGCATCATGTCTGAAGTCGAGAGCTACGATCCGCCAACCAAAAAGCTCAACCGAGTATACACAGAAGGGGATTATATCACTTTTGGCAATGAGCGGTATCTTCGCCTGGATCTTGTGTCTGCCTTTGGCGGTACGCTCAATCCCGGTCTCCTGCCACCACCGAAGCGGGCACTCGCCAACTCGGTGCCTTTGGGACTTCATCTGTTCGCTTTAACCACCTTCGTGCTTTCTCTCATCAACTGCAACGCTCGTGGTGTGACAATCAACAGCATCTTGATTGGGTTGTGCTTTTTCTACGCTGGCACCTGTCAGGCATTGGTGGCCATGTTCGAGTTGGCCGCCGGAAACACCTTCCCCGCCCTCGTGTTCGGGTCATACGGAGGCTTCTGGCTTCTGTATGGAGCCCTTCTCACGAAGCAATTTGGCATTGCTGCTGCCTACGGGACACACACCCAGCAATACGCGGATGCAGTGGGTCTTTATCTTGTGGGATGGGTGATCTTCACCTTCTTCATGTTGTTATTGACTCTCAAGGCCACGCTCGCATTCTTTAGCGTTTTCTTCTTGCTTGACCTCACTTTCTTGCTCTTGGCCATTGCCAATTTCACCGGCAAGCTTGCGGTGCAAAAGGCAGGTGGTGTTACCGGTCTTCTCACTGCCTTTGCCGCCTGGTATCTTGCGTGGTGTGGTATGGTGAACGAAGGAAACTCATACTTCCTCGCAAAGGACATCGCCTTCCCTGACTTGCAGGACAAGAGACGGAAGAGGATCGATGATGAGGAGGTCTAGACTTGCCTATAACCGGCTTATGCACACGCTAAATTCAAGTATAATATATATCTACGATCACAACTACGATGTTTCTCTTAGCTCCGGTGCTCTTGCGAATTTCCTTGCAAATGCCGGCTGTACTGGACGCAGTTTTATGACTCTCGCGTACTTTGTTTCGGTGCAACTGAGCTTACTATTAGCACCAGGATACGGCGAAAGAAATACTATCTTTACGATCAATTGATCACATCAGGCCCTCCCAAGTCCGGGAGCTGCTCAACTGGGCCATAGGAGTTCTGGACGGCTCGTTACTGCATAAGATGCCGACTGCTTCTCATTCACTTGAGCTAGAATCGACTTGAAAACGCATGTTTTCGCGCAGTCTCGAGCTATCTCCGAAATGCGGGTCGACCCCTCATCGGCCTTACCTCGGCCCGCAGAAACTAATGCCTTGAATACAAGCCTGCTTCAAATGCATAATCATCAATTATAGTACATACAATGTCGACACGTTAGAAGAGCCAGCCAATAGTGTGCTCATACCACCACTCGCGGTCTCTAGGGTTGCCTTGGGCCTCGCGGAAAGCCTCCTTCTCAGCAGCCTCAGTAGCGAAGGCCTCTTCCTCGGACTCGATGACATCTCTGTAAGTGTCAAGGTCCGCTTGGGTTGCAGGAATCCACTTGGTCTTGTAAAAGATCTTGAATCCTAACCACATGATAACAAAAACGGGCAACACGATATAGCCGGTAATGAAATCATTTTTACCGAACGGCTTGCCCAAGAACACAGTGAAGTTCTTGATGAACACGATGATGACGCAAAGCGTGAGGGCAATGTAGGAGCCATAAGGCTGCAACGGCGAGCGGTATGCCAAATCTCTGTTTCTGTCGATGCCCTGGGCCTTGCAAGCGCGCATAAACTGGATGTGGATCATCAAAATGCATGTCCACGCAAGCAAGCCGCACAAGGACACCACATTGACAAAGTAGCCAAAGATCTCGGCGGAGGAAGACTTTACACACATGAAGGCCAACAAGCAGAAGAGGAACGACAACAAAATGCCATAGTAAGGTACACCTCTGCTGTTGGTTTTGGAAAAGAACTTGGGGGCGTATCCAGCCACAGACAAGCCGTAAATGGTTCTGGAACAAATGTACATGTCTGAGTTGGCGGCAGAAATGACGAACAACAAAATGCAGGCGTTGATGACGTGGTCCAAGCCCTTAATCTTGGCGTTTTTGATAGCAATGACGAATGGAGAGGCACCAGCGTTAGTGCCGGAGGCCCCGATCAACAAGGGGTCGGTGGGAGACACGCACATGCCCAAGAAAAAGATGGACATGAGGTAAAAGATGACGATACGGTAGAAGGTCAACTTAATGGCTCTGGGAATGGCCCGTCTGGGTCTCTGGCACTCAGCAAAGGTAATACCAACCAACTCCGTACCCAAGAACGCAAACACGGCGGTGACCAAGGTGGAGACAAAGGCAACAAAACGGCCCAAAGAGCCATCCACCTTCAAGGGGTTGGAGTTGTGCATCGAGTGGTGGGAGCCGTCTTTGTAAATCAAGAAAGCACCCGGCTTATGCCAGTAGCGGAAGCCAATTCTATCGTGGGAAGGACCACCACCAAGAGCAATAACCCAAAGAAGAAGAATCAAACCCACACAGGTTATAACTTTCAACACCGACATCCAAAACTCAATCTCGCCAAAGAAGCGCACACCAAGAATATTGATTGCGGTGATCACCAACAAAAAGATGGTAATCCACACACCTGGGTTGAGCTTTTCCGTCGACACCCAGTATTGAACCGTGAGGGAGCCTGCCACCAACTGGTTGGCGGGGATGATGAGATATTTGAAGAGGTAAACATAGCCACAGGCAAAACCCACAGCGGGGTCGACATAACGGTTACAGTAGCCAGTGAAACCGTCCGCAAGTGGGATGAAGGCAGCCACCTCACCCAAGCCAGTCATCACCATAAACACGACGAAACCAACGGCAGCGTAGGCGGTCAAAACAGAGCCGGGGCCAGCCACCTTGAGCGCCTTACCGGTACCAATAAGCAAACCTGTGCCGAGGGCACCACCAAGGGCAATCATGGAAACATGGCGGGCTTGAAGACCCTTCTTCAACTCGTGGCCATGCTCGAGGGCAAGGTTCAGGGCAGGGTTGGAGCGAGCCACCGCCAAGTGGTACTCGTCCGTGTGGCGCAGAAGCACCAGCAGAATATCACCGGAGTACTTCTCGTCCTTGGGCATAACGGTGGAGTGAAAGGAAGGAAGAAGAGCCCCGGAAAAAGTGCAATGAGATGACGCTTCGGTGCAGATGCGGCAAATTTATAGTTTTTGCGCGATCGTTGTGCCCAAATTGTGCTGCTGGACGTGGGAAAAAATAATCTGCGGCAGAACCCTGTGTGAAGCCTATGGACAGCGGGACGAAGCAGTTGGTGGCCGTTTGCGCGGCGACGGAGCTATTTATACTCGGGGCCTGATAAGGCTCTTCCGCTAAACTTCGCTTGGCAAAGATAAGGTATGGATATGTGCAGACAGAACTGGCGCCTTGCATGGGGTCCACCGTCATAAGATATGTGCGCAGAAAAATATGCAGGGTATAATGACAGAAAGGGCCCTGGCGGAGTGCGTAGAGTCTTGAATACGGCGCATTGCCGGCACCCAGGACTCACGCTGTGGCTGAGGGAGCAATCCGGGTCGTTCTGCGGGGGTTAAGCCCCCTAGCAGGATGGGGCGCTCCTGTGGTCGCTCTGAGTTCCGTAAAATTTACTCTATGCGGGGCATCAACCGATATGCTTGGCACTTCCTCGGCGTGCAGTGCCTTAGTTCCAGCACGAGGCGGGGGATTCTACACGGCGTTCACCAGCGTGCCCGCACCAGCTTCCTGGAGGATGCCAAGAAATCCTTCCGTCAGACTCCGACGCTTGCCGCGCGGCGGGGCTGCTGCGGGCCTGCTGTACGGCGACCTACGGTCCCCCCTCCGCGTTTCAATCGCGCACGACTGCATCGCCCCGGTTATGCTGGCAATACCCGAACACCACCCCTCCCACCAGTCACAGCCGCGTTGCCTTGCGTGTTTCTAAAACGGCACTCTGTCCGCTTTTCTGCACTCCAGCGGACCGCATAAAAGTGCCGTCCAACTCCGAAACTTGGCACTTGTACGTAAGCGAAAACAGATCTGCGTTCGCCGCCGGCAGACAGCCCAGTGCCCATACGCCCTTGTAGTGCACCTAGCCAATTGGTGCGGTTGCAGATATCGCAATTACTTGTGCGGTGGCTTTGGCAGTGCTCCCAACAACCAAGATGGACCACGTCAACAGCCTGGGGAAACATCCAAACACCAGCTCATCGCGATGCGATGAGCATGATCTCAACGTGACCATACCATGACGCTGCCAGGCGAGATACGCGTCAGTCCCCTTTTCGACGTGCGCCCGACGCACTACGGGGGGGATGGGTGCTTCAGTGTGGGGCATATTTCTGCCGGAACCACGATACATCGCTGCGTCCCCCTCAGCAGCACTATCTGCCGGCCGTTCAAGAAAGAGGTGTGCAATTGGTGCTTCCATTACAACAATGGCAAGTCAATGGCCATACGATCTACGCTACCTGCATTCAAAAATTGTTTCTTGTACTTCTGCAGTGACGAGTGTGCTCTGAGGTTCGGGGCGCAAGACGGTGACAATGAGCTCTTGAGTGCCCTCTTGGCTGTGGAAAAGGCATACAGCACGGGCCTTAAGCTCCCCGAGACAGAATACGAGGACCCTCCCGTGAAGAATGAGGCGCTACTTGAACTCATGGACCGTGAGTGGCGACTGCTAGACGCCTGGAGCGAGCTGCTCGACCGCATAAAGAAGTCGACGTGGGCTAGTCTAGTCCCACGCATCAACGAGTCGGAATACCTTGAGATCAAATACGTCATAGGCGTGCTATTTGTGATGCGCGCCAGGTCGCAGCTGCCAGAATCGATCCTGGAATGCTACAAAAACCAGGTGACCGAGTTGCACTTCTTCGACCATTTGCAGTCGAGCGAACGGGATAAGGTTCTTCGGTTTCCGTACCTCTTATATTCCTACATGACAATATTCCGTTTCATCAGGCTCGTTGCACCAGACATTCTCCAGCCTTTCGTCTCGACTTCGAGCGTAAGAACCATCATAGGACGAAACTTGTCCAATGCATTCGGCATCTGGTCTGAGACCACTGCCCCCACCGAAGACAAGGAGTTTTTTGGCTTCGCTGTATATCCCTCTGCATCGTTTTTCAATCATTCCTGCCGCCCTAATCTCGTCAAGAAGCGAAACCGCGATGAAATTAGATTTGAGACTCTTCGCGACATTCAGCCTGGAGATGAGCTTTGCATTGACTATGGCAATTATTTAGATGAGCCTGTTGCAACGCGTCGGCAAGAGCTTCAAGAGTGGTTTTTCATTTGCCAGTGCTTGCGCTGTATCGAAGAATCTACTTCGTGAAGTCATACTCCTTGAAAAACTGTTTGAACGCTTCACATTGCTGCTGCTCAATATGTGGAGGCTGCTTGCATTTGTTCCAGTACGTTCTCTTGGGGCTTCGCAAAAGATAGGCCAAAACACGCCGCGGAAACTGAAGATCCACCAGCTCCTCGGGATTCGTAAGTGTACACTCATAGATATCATACTCTTTATCACTCTTGTAGACCTTGAATCTAATGAAATTACCGTCGTTTGTCTCGTTGTCGACCTTAGTAAACTTGAGTCTCTGATTGCGCGTGAATCTCTCGTTGTTATCTCTCACCTTCTCGTCCAATGCATCTTCAAATTTGACGACCAAATCAGCGCTCACTGGCAAGAACTGAATATGATGATGCACGTTTATGTCTCTATTAATCTCGAAAAAAATAAGTCGTAAGTCAGGGGCGTTTCTATGAAACGCTGCGACGAGTGATTTCTCGTATTTTGTTAGCTCAGCCAATAAATCTGTCTTGTCAGAGCTGAGTGAGGGTGTATGCTCGATCGGGATGATTATTCCATGCCCAGAGAAAGAAAGTCCACGTGGACGGCTCAATGGACCCTTTGCAACGGTCAAATAAGCCTTTGCACCAATAGAAACAATCATATGATACTCGATGTTAGGGTTCGCAAGGCAGAAGAAGCAGCCATCAGGTCCTACTTTTATCTTCTTCGCAGGTACTATATCATCGTCCACCGCTCGCTTCTGACCCTGCACTTGTGCATCTCCACTGTCAGTATTAGACTCGGCGCTTTTCTGTTGCCCTTCCTTCCCGCTTTCGATGTTGTTGGTCTCATCATACGGGTTTGCAGTCGTGTTCACGTCGCTTGATCCTTCTTTGGAAATGCTAAATGCATAATGCCACTTGTCTCCACTGTTCTCTTGGCCCAAACTGATGAAGCGCAGTACACGGCCATTGCCTCCTTTGAAGGGATGAGTCTCATAATAACGACCGGCTTCACTGCCGACCGCGAAGTGATACTGGGGGCGCAATTGCCGAGCAATATTGTCCATTTTCTCGCTTCCCTCCACGAGCTTGAGTTTTTGCATCTTTGCAATAGCCTGGGGCCAATCGAATGTGACAAGGATATCAACCTCCTCCTGTTCTGGTGTCATTTGTGTCTCTGCGTCAGCGAATGCAATGTCCAAACCACTTTCGAGCCGCACTTTCGAGCCAGGTGCAACGTAGTGAAAGTTAGATGATTTTAGCCCGTCGTCAACATTCTCGAGCACCTCTTTTGGAATCGGTTTGCCTCCACTGCTAAAATATATTGGTACTTTGGGTGAAATCTGGGGTAAGGTCGCAGACTCGGGGACGACGTCTCCAATCAAAAGCACCGCTTCAAATGGACCACTTTTCTCATGCTGTACCATTGCCTTGCGAACCACCGCATCCAAGTGTTCAGGGTCGGGGTTTAGTACAAGGATCTTGGTCTTGCTCATAGTAGCACTTCGCAGTAGTCGCGCTTCGCAGAAGTTCGGCGGTTCGAATTTTTCTCTCCTTTGCAGTAAACTACCGTCAGGCAACTATTGTAAAGCTTATGTGAGATCCAACGTGATCTTCGGAGATGGTGCCCACACAAGTCTGCGGTGGGACTCAAGGCATCAATATAGGGTTGTAGCCCTACTGTGTCAAGTTCACGTGACTGAAATTTGGTTTGGCGCGACCTGAAAATTTTACCTAGACCTTAACGCGATAATCAAGACTTTGCAGGAAGAAACCGACGAGGTAATACACAGCAAAAATGGGTAAATCGCACGGTTACAGATCGCGTACGCGTTACATGTTCGCTAGGGACTTCAAGAAGCATGGAGCTATCCCCTTGTCCACTTACTTGAAGATCTACAAGGTCGGTGACATTGTCGACATCAAGGCCAACGGTTCCATCCAGAAGGGTATGCCCCACAAGTTCTACCACGGTAAGACTGGTATCGTCTACAACGTCACCAAGTCCTCCGTCGGTGTCATTGTCAACAAGGTTGTTGGTAACAGATACATCGAGAAGAGAGTCAACTTGAGAGTCGAGCATGTCAAGCACTCTGCTTGCAGACAGGAGTTCTTGAACAGAGTTAAGGCCAACGCCGCCTTGAAGAGAGAGGCCAAGGAGAAGGGTGAGAGAGTCCACTTGAAGAGACAGCCCGCCAAGCCCAGAGGTGCCAGAGTCGTTTCTGCCGAGACCAACGTGCCCCAGACCTTGGCCCCTGTTCCGTACGAAACCTTCATCTAATCTCACGACTGTATAATTAGGATATACAAAAGACGTCAGCATCGTAGACTCTTGAGCAAGGTGCAATGCTCCTTAGCGGAAGGTGACGTACCAATTTATTCCAGTATGCACCAGAAATTGACATTGCATACTTTAGGTTGTGTCGGCAGCTCCTGGTCCTGGCAAAGAGTACGAGTCGGACACATACCCCCAAGAACAAAGCTGGTTCAACGCTACCCCGCATGAGTAAGGAAGTAATCTACAGTTACAGTGGTATGGCCTTGGGGTCAGATTTCTCATGGCGTCTGTTTGTTTTGTAACAAGAATTGGTGCGCCAAACGCCTTCACCACGCGAACCCATCTGGACCGTAAGGCCCAGCACTTCTAGAGGAATTTGCTCCGAAGAGAAAACTCAACCCCAGGGGCTCTGTCATGTCGAAACACGCGAGAACTTCATCATAAAGTATAAAACTTGGAAGGTCATACAAAGAACGAGTGCGGGAAGCGCGCGCCTTATATATAGCTAGCGAAGTCGGGTAACCTCATCGCAGGTTGTGTCTCTATGCAGGTTGTAGCATAGTCTTTGACTTGGCAAGTCGCATAGATTCCTATTCACCTTTCCACAATGGCAAAGCGGAAAACTGCTTTAAAGGCTGCTGAGCCGAAGCGGACGAAGCTCGCTCCACTCACTAAAGATAAGATCTCGCTGCTCGCTGAAGAGACCAAAAGCCAGAAGTATAACAACTTGGTTGTGCTCTTGGAGCAGTATCGCCAAATCGAGCAAGTGTTGCTGGTGCGTGAAGATGCTGAGGTTGAACTCACTGGGCGCCACTTGACGGTGGAGATGTATGGCTGTTTCCAGTTCCTTTTCCGTGAGGGATTGTTGCACATCAAAAAGAGCTACACTGACAAGAAGCTCACGGTGGTGAAATGGCTCTTGGAGAGGTATGAGGCTTTCAAGGAGAAGCTCTTACAGCTCATCAGAGAGCCATTGGCATTCAAATCTTCTTTGCAGGTGGACGCGTTGCAGGTATTGCTTAAGCTTCTCCGTCTCGAGGCTGAGTTCCAATCGAGCAGCGACCACTACTTCCCTGCCGAGACATACGAGGCCATGATTAGGGCCCTCGTGACCCTGCAGAACGGCACCATACTTGCCGACGGCTCCAGCGATAATTTCATTGTTCTCGATTTCGAGGAATCGTTTGCTCGGAACTGGGATCTCCAGTACTACCTTGTGCAAATCATTAGCGAGATAATTTCTGAGTATGCTGGAGTTGAGACACAGAGATTGGTGTTTTCCAACTTGATCACGATCCTCCGCACTCCGCTCTTGTTTACGCTGGACGTGGACAAGTTGAAGGAGGCACATTGCTACACGAGAAGCGCACCCCTGTCGACTTTCAAGCCTAAGACATTCAAGACCAACTTTCAAAAAGCCATTATTGCACTCTTTGAATTTGACTTGACCCTTGAACAATACAAGCTCGTGTTGACGGTATTGCATAAGCGCATCATCCCCTACATGTCTAACCCTGCCCAGTTGATGGACTTCTTGACGGACTGCTACGACATGCATGGAGACGTCATCGTGCCAATCTTGGCATTGAACTCTTTGTATGAGTTGATGAAGCTGTACAACTTGGAGTATCCCGACTTCTACAAGAAGTTGTACTCTTTGGTGACTGCAGAAATGCTCAACTCGAGGTACAAGTCTCGGTTTTTCCGCCTATGTGACCTCTTCTTGTCCTCAACTCACTTGTCTGGTGCCCTTGTGGCATCTTTCATCAAGCGCTTGTCGAAACTTGCGCTCACAGCAAACGCTTCAAGTGTGGTGATCATCATCCCATTCATTTACAACTTGCTCAAGAGACACCCAACATGCATGATCATGATACACAACCCGGATGGTGCGCGGCTCGAGAGTGATCCATTCAACGCCACGGAGACGGACCCGCTCAAAACAGGCGCGATGCAGTCGTCACTCTGGGAAATGGAGGCGCTCATGACACATTATCATCCCAATGTGGCCACCCTAGCCAAGATTTTCCGCGAGCCGTTCCGCAAGCCGAGCTATAACTTGGAAGATTTCCTCGACTGGAGCTACATCACTTTGTTGGACAGTGAGAAGATAAGAAAGATCAAAGGAGCGGCTTTGGAATTTGAGGACTTTGGCCTGTTGAACGAGTACCTTCCAGGTTGGACCGTATAGACTGAGATATGGCTGCTACAGTCTCTCACACCTTGCATATAGAACAATCATCCAGCGTATAGTTCAGCGTAGGCCACACATCGGCGAAGAAGGAGGTATTGCGCTCTCTATTATGGATTGGGCTCTCCTTGCTTTTGCTTTCACACAAGCTGAGGTTTGCATTATTTTTGACTATCAGGCTTGATACTACGACGCTTCATGTTTTACGGTGCAACGTTTTATTAGTCCCACAACGTGCCTCGAGTCAGAGTTTAAATTGCATAATCGGATTGAAGCCTCACTACACCGATACCCTCAAATACACTAAATTGTCAACATAGAGCACCCCTCAAAGTTAACACCGCCAGTCTTAGACACCGGCATTAGTCGCAGCACAGATCTCTCGGTTGCGAGCCCGCACTCGTATCCGGAAGTTATGGATGATCGCGTGACTTGCACGTGACGGAAAATTCTCGAACTTTTTCATCCAGTATAAAGCCTTTTCATCCGCGTCCAACACGGCAAACACTATCACAAGATGTTGAGAAGAAGCGCGGCGTCGCAATTGAGGTTGGCCAGAAACCTCTCCCACAAGGAACTCAAGTTCGGTGTCGAGGGCCGTGCGGCGCTCCTCAAGGGCGTCAACACCTTGGCCGACGCTGTGTCGGTGACCTTGGGTCCCAAGGGCCGTAACGTCTTGATTGAGCAGCAGTTTGGCTCTCCCAAGATCACCAAGGATGGTGTCACCGTTGCCAAGCTGATCACGTTGCAGGACAAGTTCGAGGACCTCGGCGCCAAGCTCCTCCAGGAGGTGGCGTCCAAGACCAACGAGCTGGCCGGCGACGGTACGACTTCTGCCACCGTGTTGGGCCGCTCCATTTTCACGGAGTCGGTCAAGAACGTGGCCGCCGGCTGCAACCCGATGGACTTGCGCCGTGGATCGCAGGCCGCTGTCGAGGCTGTGGTGGAGTTCTTACAGCAGAACAAGAAGGAGATCACCACCCTGGAGGAGATCGCCCAGGTCGCCACCATCTCCGCCAACGGTGACGCGCACATTGGTAACTTGCTCGCTCTGGCCATGGAGAAGGTGGGCAAGGAGGGTGTCATCACCGTTAAGGAGGGCAAGACTCTTGAGGACGAGCTTGAGGTCACCGAGGGCATGCGTTTCGACCGTGGATTCATCTCCCCTTACTTCATCACCAACACCAAGTCCGGCAAGGTGGACTTTGAGAACCCCCTCGTGTTGTTGCTGGAGAAGAAGATCTCGTCCATCCAGGACATCCTTCCTTCTCTCGAGCTCTCCAACCAGACGAGAAGACCGTTGCTCATCTTGGCTGAGGATATTGACGGTGAGGCCCTTGCTGCCTGCATCCTCAACAAGTTGCGTGGCCAAGTCCAGGTCTGCTGCGTCAAGGCCCCGGGCTTTGGCGACAACAGAAAGAACACCCTCGGCGACATTGCCATCTTGTCCGGTGGTACCGTCTTCACGGAGGAGTTGGACTTGAAGCCCGAGAACGCCACCATTGACCTTCTCGGCTCTTGCGGCTCCGTCACCATCACCAAGGAGGACACTGTCATCCTTAACGGTGAGGGCTCGAAGGACAACATCCAGCAGAGATGCGAGCAGATCCGTGCTGCCATGGACGACGCTGCCACCACCGAGTACGAGAAGGAGAAGCTCCAGGAGCGTTTGGCCAAGTTGTCTGGCGGTGTTGCCGTCGTCAAGGTCGGCGGCGCCTCCGAGGTTGAGGTGGGCGAGAAGAAGGACCGTTACGACGATGCCTTGAACGCCACCAGAGCTGCCGTGCAGGAGGGTATCTTGCCTGGTGGTGGTACCGCTTTGATCAAGGCCTCGAGAGTTTTGGACGAGGTCAAGGCCAAGGCTGCCAACTTTGACCAGAAGCTTGGTGTTGACATCATCAAGGCTGCCATTACCAAGCCCGCGAAGCGCATCATTGAGAACGCTGGCGAGGAGGCCGCTGTTATTGTCGGTAAGATCTACGAGGAGCCCGATTTCAACAAGGGCTACGACTCTGCCAAGGGCGAGTTCACCGACATGATTTCCGCCGGTATCATTGACCCCTTCAAGGTTGTCAAGAACGGTTTGGTGGACGCTAGCGGTGTTGCCTCGTTGTTGGCCACCACTGAGTGCGCTATTGTCGACGCTCCCGAGCCTAAGGGTGCCGCTCCTGCTGCTCCCCCTATGGGCGGCATGGGAGGCATGCCTGGTATGGGCTTCTAAGCGCCAATCTGTAAATAGTAAAATTCCTTGTGTATACGGATTTTTGTTCACTATGTAGAGCTCTCGCGTATATGCAGTGCCTTGGGTATGAGATGCGCATCGCTTGGAATCGCACACCGCAAACCACACACCAGAAGGTCGATAATGCCTTAGCAGGATGTTCGAGGATTTCTACGTGGACCCAAAGAGGGACGTGGAACTACAAAGGCTCGTGGAGAGCTATGAGGATGAACAGCGATTCAAGGACTTGGTCTCTAAGAGTGATGCTGAAACCCGCAAGCGGCTCAAGAGGAACAAACCCGTCGCGCTCAAGTCATTGCGACGCAACAGGAGGTCGCAACCACAAAATGCCTTTGAGATCTGGTTTCCAGAGGAAACTGATTTGTCTACGGCGCTTACGGGGGCTGATGACAATGCAGCAGAAGACGCCGACCAGGACACCGATGACAACGACGAAGCCAACTCCTCCTCAGCACAATGCAGGCTGCTTTCACAGCAGAAGTTTTTGGTAAAGCTCAGTGGACACGAAGTGCTTCCAACACAGAACAATGTGGGATCGACCAAGTACCATTTGCACAATTTGAAGGTTTTATTGCATGTCAGCATGATGAAAAAGAACTGGAACTTGGCGTATAAGGTGCTCTGCCTAATCGTGCGCATTCCACGAGTTGATCTTCGATCTGTCTGGCCCTTGGCAGTTGAAATCCTCCGCAATACCTCGTCAAGAGTGCATGACGAACGGTTCTTTTCCTGGTTGGAGTCTTTCTATGGAATCAATACTAGAGCGTCCCATGCCAAGCACAGCACAGCAGCTCCGTTGTGGAGAATTGGCACACGAACGAGAGCACCATTGTACGTCGTCACTGCATTATGGAACTTGCTTGCAAAGGAGGACTACGTGAGCGTGGAGGAAAAAGTCCTTGAACTAGTCCTTGAACCGCCATATAGCAGCGAGGGCGTACTATATTACATACTCGCAATGGCTAGTGTGATGCAGGCCTCAGAGTTAGCGCAGGCATATTACGCTGACCATGATAATTTCAACAAGATCTCGGGCCACCTAAAGAGGATGGAAAAGCACTTGGACAAGTGCAAGGAACTACTGTTTGAATACCCAGCCCCGATCATTGACAACAAAGTCAAATCGATCTTGACCAAAATAGCTGATGCAGATGGTAGCTCAAGGAGCTCTAATGAGGAGGATAACGACGATGATGATGATAATGACGACAACAACAACAACAACAACAACAACAACAACGACATTGATGACAATCACGATAACATTGGTAAATACGATGACGAACCTAACGGCTACGTGAAGATGGAGTTCTCTGACAGAGAAGAAAGTGGCACTGAGCTGCTTGGACTGGTACCTGATGCCCAGATTAAGCAGGACAGCCTTCCTGAATTGGAATTTGATTTTGATATAGATTAATAGATATTGCATGCATTCATTATTCATTATCGAGCAAAGGAATGAATTCCAAGCTGCTTCCTTGTTGCTTGTCCTTGACCTTCAATGTGCCTCTGTATGTCTCGGAGAAGTGTACTTCGTAGTCCCCCTCCCCTCTTTTCGTCAAAGGGAGCACCGTCCAGTTGGGAGGAATCAATGCCGTCTGTGGGAGTTCGATGCGCTGGTATCCTTCGTCTCCGCCGCGAACTTCGGTGTTGTGCTGCTCCTCTAATCGCCGCGAAAACTCCTCCAAGTTTGCCTCGAGGTTTTCAGGAGGATGATGGAATGGTGGCGGGGGTTGTTGCGGCGGTGCCGGCGGTTCCTGGGAGCCTGCATCTGCACGCGCCGTGGTGGTCATGTTGAAAACCTTCCTGCGGCACAAGGGGCAATTCTCTGACCGCTCAAGCCATGACTTCAAACAACCCATGTGAAGGATATGGGAGCAGGGTAACTTTTTGGGGTGGCGCCGCAAAGGCAAGGACTTGCTGTGCTGTTGTTCATATGCTTCCGGAGCATGCATGTCCTCGCGACAAATGATGCACAAATTGTCGGTTTCTGCAAGCTCGTCTTCCGTGGCAGATGGTAGCAGCCGATCGAGCTTTTTAGACAGCTCGAGGAAGCGAAGAAGCTGGTTGAAGTCCTTGTACGTCTGAGACAAGGCAAACGCGGTATCTTGCAACAAGGAGAGGTGCAATCCCGAGTTTGCATGCATCATTAAAAGGTAATCGAAGCCCAAGAGCACGAGCGCCTTCAACACAGAGGAAGCAACATCGATCACCATGGTATATAAACCCTTGTTCTCCCACACCTTGTCCTGGTCGTCCTCCTCTTCGTCGTCGCTATCCAAAGATATTTCCTCATTGCGGAACGCGACCAACTCGTAGACGTTGAGCAGGTACTTGAGAATGTACGTAATTGCGTCCATCGCCAGGAGTGCGAATCGGAAGCCGAAAAGAAGACAAGTGACGGAGTTGATACCCGGAAACACGTCGTGGAACATGAACTTGGCGATGGCGATGTCAAGCACAACAAACATAGAAAAGTACCACACGGGCCCGCAGCGGGCAAAGTGTAGGATCACCTCGAGCGCTGAGTGCACGCCCTCGGAGCATGTGTTGGCAGTGCGCGTAAATATGTAGTCCAAGCGATCGAAGAGTATGATGTGGAGAACCTTCAGGATCGAGCTCACGGCCAAAAGTATGATCTTGAGAAGGAGGTTGCTGTCCTCTGTCGCGAGATTGATAATCATCATGCCGAGAAATGAGGGAAGACGCTGGATCAAGTGCTCGCGCTCGATGAGACGAAGCTCTCCAAACATCATCCTCTGCAACGCGTAGCCGATGGCAACCACACAGAGCACCACTGCGTTGACGACGATTCCAAGCTTCCACCCGTCGGTCAACTCAGCCACAAACACAAGATAGTTGGCGGCCAACCCAAGCAGGTCGTACACCGCCCATCCTAGGAGCCCCAACAGGACAAGGGCGTAGCCTAAAGCATGACGCGTGCTGCTCTCCATTGCGGGCGCTTGGAGAAGTGTGGAGTGCCAGGTGTCGCGACTATGGTGCTATTTCTGGTGAGCGCACGCAGAGATATCTAGTGTACATCTATTAGTCTTTCTATGGTACATTAGCTACCGCGGTGCGGCGGCGTTTGGCGTCGTGGGGCTCGACACTGGCGTCGCTCCGGGCCCGCGTAAGCGACGGTGTGCTGCCTAGCTTGACAGGGGACCTCAACAGCGGGATCCGACTCAAGTTGGTGATGTTGCGAATGGGACTGGAAGCATGCAGGTGCCGCTCAGGTGCTGCTTCCGGAGACACTGGTGCTGACGGCATGCGCAACTCTTGCATGGCCTGGAAGTTGCCCCCGAGTTGGTCGATGCCGGATTTCACCGCAACTGCTTGGTCCCGTATGGCCAGGGCGCCCTTTTGCACGTCGCTGGTGCCAATTTCTGTCTGTGCTAGCTGCTCCAAGTCGGCAGTGGCAATGGCTTTAATGCTGCGTGTCATGCTGTCGGAAATTTCGTCTATGCGCTTGTTGCACTCCTGTAGATTGATGCAGCCAAGCTTGGCCACGGCCTTACTTGTTCTCGTGTTCCACTCATTTTGATGCTTGTTGAGCTCGCTAGTCTCGCGAGTTGCGATCTCACTTGATAGCCTGCTCATTGAAGTAGAGAGTACCCCCTCATACTTGGTTACGGATTCCCGGACAAGCTTCTCGTTCTGCCTGACGAGGTCCGCGCCAATGTTGGCAACTTCAGTCCGAAACTTCGCCTGTAACTCTCTGGTAATGGCCGCCACGGTATCTTGACTGAGATGATCGTTTGTCAAGAACCGAGAGAACTCCTCGTTGGCTGCGTTTACGGTATTTGCATGCACGCGATTCTTGGTCACCGCGGCTTCTAGCGCGCGGGTCAATTGCTCCAAGTGAGATGGGATTTGGTTCAAGGAATTGTCAACGGCCAGGTTCAACGCGTTCGCCTTTGCTATCAAATCCTGCTTCAAAGACGCGATAGCTTGGTCTGCCAGTTTAGCACTGTTCTCGAGCTCATGTGACGTGTGCATGATGCGGCTGATTTTGGGAAGAGCAGTATCGATTAGGGATATCGAGTCAGTCACAGACGACTGCATCCTTTCGGAAATGATACTGCTTGAGGTTTTAAAGGACTCGGTGAGGGAGCTCACTTTCAGCTTCAAGTGGGCAAGTTTACTATTGAGAGCCAGCTCAGTTTTATGGTGTTGGGCAATTAATTGTTGTTGCTCGTCAAGGCGAGCACGATCAGCTTGTTGCTGCTGCTCAATTTCCTGCTGATGATCGCGAGCTGATGCGAGTTTGGAGGTCATGGAGGCCACCTGAGCCTTGAGTTCCTGTATCTCGAACTTCATGGACTCATTGGATGCGCGCAAGTCATTGTAGTTAGCTTCGTCCATGTAGATCCCAGACTTGCGGCGGGTGGCGCTGAGGTCGTTGGTGAGCTTGATGATCTCGGTGGACATGTCTTTGACGAGGATCTTTTTCATGATGAGGGCAAAGTCTTGTGACGTCTGGGGTTTGTTTTCTATGGACTTGACTTTGAGGGCGTATTCTAGCGTGGAAATAGTCTCCTCCGCACTGACCTTTGCCGGAGAGATTGTGGCAATCAAGGCGGTTTTGGTGCGGCCGCCGATGGAGTCCTGAAGAAGACGGGTCAACTTGGACTCACGGTAGGGGATGTGAGTGGGCGTGGCTTGTGCAGCCGAGGATTGTGGCCGCTCTGAAAGCGATGTGATAACACGGCCGAGAGTGAGCAAGCTCTGGTTGATGGCCCCCGCTTCTTTGGCGCGAGCAGCCACGGACCCCAGCTTGGTGATGTTCTCCGACCCCGCGAGATCGACAAGGTTGAGCTTGGACACGCGGAACGCATCCTGCGTGGCGCCCCCGCGGTATAGCAGTACGGTGAACACGGTGTGCGACCGCGACAGCTGGTCGTTGAGCTTGGTGGCAGCGGTGCGCCGGCGGTCAAGCCCGCGGCGAAGAAGGCGAAACGCGTCCTCGGCGCGCGCCACCGGCACCTCCTGGAGGTTCTGCACCACAGTAGTGCGGTTGGCACCCTCGAAAAGACGGAGCCGCTGGTCGTCGTCGGCGAGAAGATCGCGGAGCTCCTCGTTGTAGAGCTCCACAAACAGGCACCGGACCATGTGGTCGGTGTCGGCGCGCCGCATGGCCGTAAAGAGCTCGCAGAGCACGCGCGGAACTATGCCCAGCCCCTCGTGGAGCGGGGCGTCGGGGCGGTCGCCGTACATGGTGTAGGTCTTGCCGGTGCCAGTCTGACCGTACGCAAGCACGGCGGCGTTGCAGCCAGCGAGAAAGTCGTGGAAAAGCGGGAGTACCGTGCGCTCAAACACAAGCCGCTGCTCAGCCTGGGCGCCGTACACGCAGTCATAGGCGTAGGTGCGCGAATGGATCTTGAAGTCGGAGTACGCGTGCTGGGCAACATTCACCGTCACGGTCGCGTCGCGCATCTCGCACGCATCAGGCACGTCCACCACCACCGGCAGCTTCGCGGCAACCTCGCGGCCACTGCGTCCGCGGCACCGCACCGCGACCTGGATGTTGGTGCGCTCCATGGCCTAATGTAAACAACGCGAGCAGCCATGTTGATGTGTGCGACATGGTCGTGCGCAGGCGTGTCGCGTGTCGTGGGGACCGCCGGCGCCAGCACCGCTGTTTTCCCTCCCGCCGGCACCGAAGTGTCCCAGAGCTGGCACGGGGCCCCGGTCTGCCACTGCTGCGTGTGTTTGGGCTTTTTTTTTTGTAGTTTTCTGGCCGTGCGCTTCATGATCTCTACCGTATCATTACTGTCGTCTCTTTTGGTCTCTAGGTACTCTAGCCTGTCGACCCCGCAAGGGGCCGCTGCACTCTCTGTTTGCCCCGCCTAGTCGAAGAAGTCGTCCTCGTCGTCGCTGGCAGTCTCGCGCCGGTTGAACACGATCGAGGTCTGCGTCTTCTTCTCGTCGCGCAGCAAGCTGTCCAAAATGTCCACAATGTCCTTCTCCTGGAGCTTGCGGTTGAGGCTGCCGCTCTGCACCATCCTCACCAAGTACAGCTCCACCGCCTCGGCACGGTCGGGCCGCACGATGCGCACACGAGCAAGCCGCTCCCGTGCGCTGGCCTCGAGCACCTGGTTCATCATGGAGACCTTTATCTCGTCCTGCTTGGTGGGCTCCTTCTTGGGGCCCTGGAGCTCGCGGAGCCGCGCCGCGCGGATGGCGTTCAACTCGGCATCGTCCATGGCTGCTGAGGTGTGAAGAAGAGACCTACGCAAAAAAGTCGTTGTGTTTGGGTGCAGGATGGCCATCCTGATCCAGCCGGATCCCAGCAGTTTTGAAGCTCGTGCGGGAGGCAGCGGCGTCTGTGGCAGCAGACTAGCACTGTCGGGTTGGCAGGAGGTTTCTGGCTTTATTTCTGATTTATTTGAGTTTTGTATGACTCCTGGCTTGTGTCTACAGAATGCGCCTTGAGAAGCGAAAGTGCAAGATGGCTGCGAAAATATGAATATTTTCTCACACCAAAAAAGGAAACAAACACAGCGCTCAGAGGAGCTCAGGCAACAGCTGGCCGCGAGCTCCTTCGTATCGGTGGCGCTCGAGGGCTCACAGAGCCAGCCGCGAGCGATGATGTACCTCGTCACCCTCGACTACAGCCTCAGCGCGAATCGAAGCCAACCCTACCATGCAGTGCCTGGATCGGTGCCGCGCCGAGCCTAGCGGCTGCGAATGCCCACGAACCCCGGCACCAGCACCGCCGCGTGTAAGTGGGAGAAACCCGGGCTCCGCAGTCCTGCAGCTGGGAGGAGCCGGGCAGAGACCGCGGCCTGCAGGAGCACACTACCTGATTGAGCGCGGACGGAGAAGAGGTCAGCACCATGGACAAGAGCAACATTCTCAAGAAGTACAAGGTGGTGTTCCTTGGGGACCAGGGCGTGGGCAAGACGCTGCTCATCACGCGGTTCATGTACGACACCTTCAACGACCAGTACGCGGCGACGATCGGCATCGACTTTCTCTCCACGACGATGTACCTCGAGGACAACACCACGGTGCGGCTCCAGCTCTGGGACACCGCGGGGCAGGAGCGGTTCCGGCTGCTCATTCCTCTGTACATCCGCGACCTGAACGTGGCGGTGGTGTGCTACGACATCACGCTGCAGAAGCTGTTCAAGAGCGTGGAGAAGTGGGTATCGGAGGTGAAGATGGAGCGCGGCGACAACGTGCTCGTGGTGCTTGTTGGCAACAAGCTGGACCTCGGCAGCAAGCGGCAGGTTACGCTCGATGAGGCGGCAGAGTTGCACCGCAAGATCGGGGCCCAGTTCTACATCGAGACCTCGACCAAGAGCAACCACAACGTGCTGGTGCTCTTCAAGAAGATCGCCAAGCATCTTCCGGGCTACGACAAGTCCGACGAGGCCCGCGAGGAGCCCGAGACGGTGGACATCGCCATAGATAACACGCCGCCGGCGCTGCTGTGCTGTTAGTCCGCCAGCGGGGAGCAGCCGCACGATGCGCTCTCGGGACCGGCACCCGCTGCCCTCCCGCCCACGGGTTGATCCCGTGCTGCCCCGTGCTGCCCCACGCGGCCGCACCGCACCACCCTTGGGACCGTGCTGCGTCCTTGCCTGTGGGGTGTGCCTCATCCAATACACTAGCATCCGACATCTGTGTAGCGCCGCCTTGTTCGCGGTAGCTTCGTCTCAGCGCAACGCAAGCAGGACGCCGCAAGCCGGCCACGAGCCAAACGGGCCCATCATGCGCTATGTGAACCGACGTAGCGGCCTTAAGTAAGCACGAATGGGTCGCCAATGCACATGTCAGGCACTGCTGCAGCCGCCGTAATAGCGCACGCGCCTGCATTCGAGCGGCAGGGCTAGCGGGAGAAGCTGCGAAGGGGAATCCCCAGGATCCGCCGGAAGCAGCGAGTCTCAAGCACAGCGCAGGAGAGTTGCACGCGGCACGCGTGGAGCTGCCGTGCCAGAAGTGAGGCATTTTTCCCGGTATCCTGTTCGTTCTTATCTTTCGAACGTCCTCGGCATGTTGACTGGTGTCATACACGTTGCTGTCGTGCCGCTCGGCTTCACCTGCTGAGCTACCGCAACGTGGAAGTATACTTGATCCTACGCCTTTCTACGGTCCCACTGTTGCAACAACCACCAAAGGCGCAGGCCGGCGGCAGCCGCGTGGACGCATGCCAACAAACATGATGCACTGCAGCGCTTCCAGCACGCCTGCGCAGCCAACTTGCAGGGCAACCGACGGCTTTTGCATTAAAGTTGACGCTGAGATGCTCACAATAGGCGCCAATGACGCATGTAGCCATCGCTGAAGCATCCTCGGCCACAATCAGACATCTGTGGCGGTCAGCTACGCCTTGACATTTACTCTTTAGACATCTGGAATGGGGCCCAGCCTGATTAGGTTGGCGTGGGCAAAAAATAAGAAAGGTTTACCCACACATGGAAAAGAAGCTGCATACGTTCCATGCATCAAGTCAGGTGGGCCTGATGCACCTTGCGCGCACAACGCTTCGCGAAGGACATCGGTGCCTGCACTGAATCAGACATGAAACACGGTTAAATCCCCAATTCCAGCATGCTTCGAAGGCGATCGTGAAACAAAGACTGGCTATATCTGCGTAGGGTGTTCAAACTTGTACGCTGCGGGGAGCGAAATTAATGGTTATTGGCCCGCTCGTGTATTTCCCCGTCCATTAAGAAGGAACGCGAACATGTCTGCCAGAGTGCAGGAAGGAATTATTTTCATGCGCACCGCGCATCGCGTGGATTAGGGTGAATAGAATAACACCAAAAAACGCCGTGGGTCCTACAAGAACAATACAAACACTGCGCGGAAAGAAGAAAAATAAGGGAAATACGGGGCAACTTTCCACCTATTACAAAGCCTTTCTCAACCTCACCTGAGCGACAACGGCCACATAATTGTACTGCTTGCCGATATCATGCTCAAAGTGACAGTATACGGGACCGACAATAGCACTACGTATTGTTCATTACGAGAAATAAATCTAAGGCAACCGTAGTATCACATTATCACTCAACAGAATGTTCTATTATGGCTTCCAGACAGTGTGTTTTTGAGCTTAATGGTCGTTTTCTGTGAAATTAGCTTTTCCATCTTCGGGTTAATCCTTTGCACAGTGCGTGCGAACGCGGGATTCTAAAATTAAAGTTTGTGACTCGCTGTCAGGGCCGGCCACGGTGAGATCAAGATGACGCTCCGCACCAGACAACAGTAAAAATTTTGACAGGGGCAAGGCACACCGGCAGTCTGGGCCTAATGTTACTAAGATATTAAACAGTGCTTCACTGCAATGCTAATCCCGCTGCAGTGCCGGCCAGGAGCGCTGTTGATGACGCAATAGGATACGATTCCGCTACCGGCGCCTGTTTAAGTGGTTTCACTGTTCAACAGGCCGCGTGGACATATGGCAGGATGTTCGGCATGTAGCTATCTGGCGCCTATCTCATCCCAATTATACCGAGCGCGGCGCGCCCGGAGTAGTCTGACCGACGCGCAGAGGGCTGCCTTGACGCCTTTTCCTGCATTGGTGCTGTGCCCCGGTTCGGATGTCGGAACTGTGCCGAAACAATAGCCCCAACTTACGAGCCATCAGGCCGCTCACCACTGACGCACGTCGTATAATTGGGTAGCGCAAACAGTCAGGTATGGCTGGGTCCATTCTGCTGCGACAGTAGTCTACCACCGAGGCTCATCATCAAGGTGTTAAATAGGGTTATGCGTCATGCATCTGTATCCTGTCGGGCATGCTAACCCTGCGTAGGCGCTATGCTCCTGTAGGACCGCAGTAGCCACCTACCTACTCGAGATGCAGAAGCAGGCACCGAGATCGTCGTCAGCTTGTCACCACGAAGTCCTAGCTGTATTCGTAGAGTCTACGGTTACAGAGTCGAAAAGATTCAGCCCGGGCACAATTTGCCACCTTTTATGAAGGAAGCTCTGCGTTTATGCTTGATATAAAACGACAGCGCTGCGTTGCGAAAACCAAACAAACGCACTAGGTTTTAGATCGGGCCGGGCCCGAAATGGCAGGAAGGGTTTCAAGACTCGAGGGTCGAAGCTCAACCGCGGCGGTGTGCTGCGACGCTGCTTATCATACATCGTTCCAGCAAAGGGGCTCTGCGAGTGGTGGGGGACAGGACCGCGGAAAAAGAAATATGAGCCACGTTAGTCCAAGAATTCTACTTTGGTGCACTCATACTGTATAGACGCACGCGGTATTAAATGTAAATTAGTCTTTTTTTTTTGTCTTTATTATTCCAATCTCCAATATTTTGTGCCTGAGTAAAAAGGTGGTACTGGGAGTTTATATGCGCTTCGTTTCACCGAATCTTGTCGCCACGCTTTTATATACTACCGGTAATCGCTGTCAGTGAATTCTCATTTCCTGACGTCCCGGTTCCATCTCCTCACTTCACACTGCCGGCGGTCCTCGTCGCAGAATTACCCCGTTTTACACAATAGTGCGCTGCGTGCGTTTACGTGTGTGCAGACCATCACACTCTGCAACTTTCATAAAAGGGCTTTCCATAGCGTCACAGCGAACGCACGAGCAGCGTTCCAAGCGTCTGCTTATCCAAGGGCCACTTTTCGACTGGCCCCTGTCTTTTTTGGCGAGTGCCTGCAAATCTGGTGCCCCTTGCCGGTACCTGACGTCCTCCCAAACGGTGCTGCACCTGCATATTATTGTATATAAGGTGAGAACTGCTCCCAATTTTTTTACTCCCGCAACTTCTCCGCCACGAAGAGTATACGAACTGCAGTCCCAGTCCACCCCACAATTTTAGCTGCTGCGGACCTCTTTTTCCATTTTCCAGCCACACAAGTGGCCCAATCCTCAACCCCCCTTCAAGACGACTCTGCCTGCCCTCCTTGCCCCTGCCCCGGGCCTTCCTGGCGACATCATGACGGCAGATAAAAAGAGATCCAAGGGACGGGTCTTCCAGTGTACTGGGTATCCAGACTGCAACATGCTGTTCACGCGCCTGGAGCATTTGGCTCGGCATAAGCGCAAGCACACTGGCGAGCGACCCTTCACTTGTCCTCACTGTGCAAAGAACTTTTCGCGTCTCGACAACCTCCGCCAACACAAACAAACTGTGCATGCGTACGAAAACTTTGTACTCAAGGAAAAGGAGCAGCATCCGCAGCCTCAGCCTCCCCAATTCACCCCACAACCCATCCAGCATCAGCATCAGCATCAACACCAGCATCAACATCAACAACATCATCATCCAGTCCAGCACCACCCCCAGCATCAAGTTCAGCACCTCCACCACCAGCTCCAGCAGCCCATGCAAGTACCACCTCCCCAGTTGCTTCAGCACCAACACACGGCTGCGGTGCATGCGTCTCCAGCAGTGGCGCCTCAGCACGGGCAGCTGCTTAAGCTTCCAAAGCATGAGTTCAAACCGAAACGGAGACCGCGCCCGCTTTCTCTCCAAAACTCCTTCACCATCAGTTCCGACAAGCTCGTCAGCTCGCCGGGTCTTGGTTTTGCCGGCGTTCAAAAGAGTGGACTCAGGTCTGCTCCGCCGGTGCCAAATTACTCACTTCACTACTCCAAGTTTAATTTTCCGAAGCTGGCACTGCTCACACCAAGCATTGTGTCACCGCTCTCTCCTCTTTTCCACCAGACGTTCAATCAGACTTACGCTCAGCCGCCGTCCAGTGACACATCTGGGCTGCCATTCCCTATTCCCAATACACCGCAGTCCTCTTCTGCCAACACAACGACTGTTTCCTCTTCCACGCGCTCCCTTCATAGACACACAAGCTCTCTTAATAGTTTGCTCAACGAGGGTGACTCCAGTGTGCATCTGACCCCTGCTCTGTCCGTCAACCTGGCCAAGGGTAAAAATGACATGAAAGACTGGCTCAAGGGTGTATTGAATAACAGCAACAAAACAAACGGTACTGTGCTGGCTGCTCTGGGTCCTAGCGACCCTGCAAAGGCAACGACCAAGTCGATTGATGACGACAAAGAAAAGCATCTCAGCAAGAAGCCTACTATAAACAGCCTTTTGTCGCCCTACAGCGAAGAGTTTTCCAAATGATTTTCTATCACTGTACCAACCATGTACCATATCCCCTTTAGAGACGAGATAGGCGGCTGAGCGCAGGCACCAATAGTGTGACACATTCTCGTGCCCATGATCCCCGCTATGCACGAGCTTTCTAATCTTGTAACAATACGATTTTTTACGGTGAATTGTGTAGTCTTTCATAAGTACAATAACTATGCTGATAAGGGAAGATCATTGGAAAACGGTAGGGGCTGGCTGCCTGCAACGAGCACCCATTCGAGGCCAATTCCTTCAGACGTCATGTTGCAGCCCTTCGCCACAATATGGAGAGCAATGTGCAACTAGATTTGGTCAGCCAAAGAGGCATAATAGCTAATTCAATCCACTGCTCGTAGTTGACGAGTTCGAAAGCAGTTACTGCCCTTGGGGTAGCAGTTCTTGAAGGGCCACAACTTGCCCCATCATTCCATCAATCTCAAGGGACGGGTGAAGTTCCAGTAGGAGTGAAAGTACCGTTTTTATTCGGTTTAAGAACTCGAGATATTGAATGTACTTTCCCCAGACCTTCTCCTCCTCTTGGAACTTAGTGCTCACCACCTCATGAAGGCGTTTGGAGTTTTGTTCATTGTCAGATTCGAAATCCAACCTAAGAGCCGGCAATAGGATGCCCATCAAGAAGTGCTCGTAGTCGTGAACAATAGCCAAAAGAGCCCTATTTCTTAGCGTGTTCGTTCTTTTCAAGTTTTGTAGCTTATATACTTGAGAAGCCAATGTTCGAACTTTAGGATTCTCAATCTGGTCAACATTAGGGGGATCAGGAAGCAGAGAAAGCTTATACTTGTTCTCCAACAAATTAACTAATGTGTCGGGTTCCGTTTCATTTGCGCTCATTGAGAGCTGCTCTCTGCCCTCAAGGTGTGGGTATCGAACACCATCCAACTGCTGTGTTAGCTTGTCGATTAGGTTACCATTTTCTTGGATCACGCGATCCAATTGGTCAACAAGTTGGAGAAGTGGTCGATTATTCTCTGTTTGTAAGAGAAAGTAGTACGCATTCTCGTTGAATAGCATACTACGTCAAGCATGGAGCTTTGAATGGAAACTCATAATATTATATGTGTGTTCTACACGACCATAAATGAAAGTAAAGAAGCCCACCACCACGAGGTCATTCCCAACTCGAAATATCTACACGGTTGTTCATGCTATCAATTGACGTAAAAAATAATTATTCATTGAATATGACATATTGTGTCGCATTCGTGTTGTGTGTGTGCACATTGCGTGCCGCAACTCATGTGAGGATCGATACCAAGGCTTCCTTGTAATAAGCGGCGGTCCTCTGGTTATGCCGGCATCAGCTCAAAATCCATCCTAGGGCTTTGGTTGAGCATTTCTGCGCTCATTCTTCCCTTTCTTCATCACTTGTTTTAAAGCGACGCTGTCTAATGGGTCGAGAAGTTCGAACGAGCAGAGCAACTCTTCTGAAACGCTCATCACCGCACCCCAGTTATCGAACTCGCCACAGTAGTTAGGTGCTGAAAATACAGTTACCAACGTCCGATCGTTGAAGAACTCATATCCATCTTCAACAACCATATGCGCGCGACATACCAAGTCAAAGCCAAACTTCAGCAAAAACTTATTTATAGCGACCTTAGAAAACACGTACGATACTCCTCGCTCGTTGTCCTCCCATTCATTCATAGTATCCGCTGGATCTGACCAAAGGAGATCGTTTAAGAGGCCAAAATCGGGAACATCTGTCGGACGAGCTATGTTGCGGATCTCGTCCATGCTGTTTAGGACAGGAGAAAGGCCACCATGAACACAGAAAATTTTGCCAGCAACGATAGCAGCAATCGGAAGGGTGTTAAAGGTGTCAATAAATAATTTCCATATTTTGATGGAGCAACGACGTTTGCATTCATCGTAGAATCCGTAGACTCGAGTCACATTGGCGCATTCGTGATTGCCGCGAAGGAGGAAGAAGTTTTCGGGATACTTGATCTTGTAGCATAATAGAAGCAAGATAGTTTCTAATGACTGCTTTCCTCGGTCAACGTAATCTCCAAGAAAGAGATAGTTTGTCAGTGGAGGGAATCCACATTTCGTGAATATTCTGATCAAGTCTCCATATTGGCCGTGTACATCCCCGACAACTTTGACAGGTGGGCTCAATTCAAGGAGTGGAGGTTGCAGCAAAAAGATCTCCCGAGACTTCGCACAAATAAGCTGAATTTCACTCGTCTTGAGACACACATTCTTGGTACGCTTTCCACTATAGCCCGAGTCCAATAGGCGCTGAATAAGATTTTCAATGTCAATGGTCTGGTTGGACGGTGTCTTTGACAACGAGTTAGAATTTATTTTGGATATTGAAGTTGACTTGGAAAGGGTTTTGGAAAGTGAGAGGTTTGAGTAGTTGGAAGGTTCAAGAGAGCCGTCAAGTGATGCGGAGGGCACCAGCGATCCGAGCCCATTGGCCGACATATTGGTGGATGTGCGTGAAAGGTCGTCCGTGGAGTACTTCGGGGATGAGGCGTACCTGCGTGGTGACGGCAGCGTGGCAATAGCAGAGTTGCCACTTTGCATGGAAGCACTTGTGTTCCTTCTGATGAGAATTGGGTCCTTTGCCTCCGGCGACATCATGGACGCCGGCACCGGCAGCGACAGCGAGTTGGAACGAATGCTTAAATTGGAGAAGGACAGCGCAAGTTGCGGCCCTCCATCAGCCAGCAGCAGTGAATTCTTGCGCAGCACCCGTGGCAGTTTCTCGTGGTCGACATTGCTGGTGGATAGACGCAGCCGCACCGATCGCGACGAGCGATTGGAATTGCCTGTGTCTGTGCGAGAAAGGGGCGGGGCGCGGAGATCTTTGGAGGGATTGTTACCCATGGCTGGTTGACAAGAAATGTGGGGGCTCAGGTGAGTGGCGTTTGTAATGCACTAGACGCTGGGTGAGAACCGTGGGTTACTAAAGATAGTGCTGTTGATAACGTTTGTGGGACGCAGGGCACGCAGATCGGGCCACAGACCGGTCGGCGGCACTAGAAACACAGGTTGTTGTCCGCAAGAAGCAGCGATGCAACGGTGAGGGTGCTCACGTAACGGTGGGTCGATGGCCAGGTGTCAGATGGCGCGTGAGGGGGGACGAACTGCGGACACAAACGGTACGACACAAGCACACGCTAACCAGGAAGATGCGTGCAAGACGAGGCACAAGAGTAATATCCGTGCGCGCTTGTGGTGATGCGCGGCGAAATGGCAGAACGGAGTTACGTTAGCTAAAGCTCCACTCGCTCCGAGTCCGTTTTCTCATTAATGCGATAATTGTTGGCCTGCACTCTATCGTGTTATTATGCAGGTACAAAATTCACTGCTGTCCCTGGTCCAACCTCGCGGGGCCTCGGCCAGCCAGGGCCACGCGCGCCTTGTGTGCGCTCCGGCCCGCCCCAGCCTGCCTCTAGTCCCTCCGCCTCTTGGCACCAACGAAAAGGCAATCTGCAGTCTTCAAGTTTGCCTACAACAGGACAAATGCGGCTTCGTGTAGGCTACTGGCAGTCCCACACGCCACACCCTCATGAGCCGCTTCCATCCCCTACAATCTTTACTGGGTGGTTCCCAAACCTCTAGCTGTCTGCATATAGATCAAACTGTGAGTGTGGGTCACCGCGCGCGAAGGTGATTATGTGAGCAGCCACGAATTCTCAGGGCCAGACGTGTGCGCCGCGGTAAACGAAGCTGCGAACACGTCACTTCCTATTGGGGCGCCGTAGTGGGAGGTTATCATTCGGTAAGCGGACGACTTGTGGTGCTTGCGCCTTCGGGAACCCACTTGTGATTATGCAGGCAGCTTCGGTCACTGGCCATCCGCAGCACGTTTCTTTTTCGCACCTTGCTTTATCGTTACCTCGACAATTATGGTAATGCGAAAGTGCGTGCGAAGACCATAGTCACCATCAGTGTTGTTTATTTCACTTTTCAGGCAAACCGTTGCTAATTTGACATCATTTATACCATTCAATCGATAGCAGTCGCTGACGCGCACAACCAGCTACCAAATTCTCTCACTTTTGCTGGAAGAATTCGTTCCAGTGCCAATTCTACGAAATCGTCGCATGTCACCTGCACTGAAGAGATAGTGGAGCTTATATGCCGTATAGGAGGCTCTGGGACTCGCTTTCCGTCGACGCACTGCATTGGTGGCGGAATCATGCGGGGCCCCCAGTTACTTTGCAGGTTATTATCTAATTTGCCACGGAACGACACAGTTAATTTTGCAATTTTGCAGGTTAGACCGCTCGATCTCACCTGCCTTTTTCGTCGGGGTAAACCTTCGATTGTTATCTTACACAAAGTCATTCCGTGGTTTATTTAAACCCCCTCCGTTTATCGCTGCGAACGGTTAGGTGTTATTTTACGCCACACGACTCCTGCCCGCTCCGTTCATTTAGTAACTTTATCGATCATGTTTGCCATAGCTGATGAAGGTAACGAAGCATCGAATAGAGGTAAGCCACGACTGCCTGGGTCCCAGGGGGTTAGCGTAACTACTGTTGAAGCAAGCCGCGGCGGTTCTAAATCTTTGTCTGTCTCCTCAGCTTCTTCCGACTCGACTTCGAGTTTGGAACTGAACCCTGTTGGTAGAAGAAGAAACTCTCGTCGCTCAAGCTCCAGCAGTTCTACCTTCCTCGACGCTCTCTCCCTGGGACTGTTCATCCAAAAACTTTCTAATGACTTGACGATTCTGATTGAACAGGTTTCAGTCAAGGACTACAAACGAGTGGCTCGAACTCTCCTGTTGGCTTTTGAAGAAGATCCTTTTGTCAACTACACTTTGAATACCATGCCCCAGCTCAATGTTACTGATTTCACTTCTGAGAAGAAGTATCAAAGAAAATTGAAGAAGAAGAGAGATTTAATCTACTCCTTCTTTGAGTACTCTGTATGTGAATACTTCTCGTATGGCGGTATCATTGTGGTCATCAAGGATGTTAAGTTAGAGGAAGATATCAAGCGTAATGGCTTGAGTGCCTCTAAGATTCCTTTTTTGGCCGCTGCATGCTGGAATCATATGTTGTTTGACAACACCTTTGAGTTGGACTACAACTACGAAAACTCGAAGCTCACCCCTCCCAAGTTTTCTTACTCTTTTTTGAAATATAATTTCCACGCTCTTAGAAACGGATGCCGTGAAAGAGTTAATGAGAAGATTCCCCTCTTGAACAACGTGAGAAACTCCGTTTTGGTTAATTTGAAGTTACTGTTGAATTTCTCCAATAGGTTCGATTCGTTGTGGTATTTGAGCGACGTTGGTGTCTTACCAACAATGAGAGGCAAGGGTTTGGCCAAGTTGATAATCAATCATTGTTTAACAAACTTGGTCAAGGACTCTTGGGTTTACTTGGAGAGCTCAAACATCAAGAATCGTGGATTCTATGAGAAGTTGGGCTTTACCACTGCAAATTCGTTCCCCATCAATGAAGATGAAGTGAACCTGGAGTTAGAGTTGATCCTTCTCGATGCTATGTACAAGGAGCCACCGCACTGTGTCCAATAATGATTCAGTTTCACCCATGGCAATTAACTGAATCTCTCAGTTGAATTTTTTCTTGATTGTTTTGATAATTCCACACATTATCACTCAGTTAAAAAGGGGTTCAATTGAAAGATTTCTTTAATTGCGTTTGATTTTCTAGTTTAGTTGTATAGTTAAGGTACACATAAATTCTCTTGATCGCACGACTTCCTCTCACTGTTTACTGGAAGTAAGTATCACGTGATCGTGGACTAGTGTGAGGGTTTCGTGGTAGGTAGGTACACATGCGACAAGGTCGGTTGGTCTGCAATGCGTCTCGGCTTTGGCGTATTCTGATGCGCCACAAGCATGAGAAGTCACTGCCATACCATGACAAGGAGTTCTTGAAAGCAACAGAGATCATTAAGGGCCAAATCAACAAATTGGAGAAAGATATAAAAGGCGACATACATGTACGTGAAAATTTGGACAGGATGACGAGTTACCCATTGCATACTCGCAAGAAACCACGTGTGGACAACTTGCCTACTTTGTTCGAAGAAACGATCAAGACTATGGGTCCAATTCCACTTCTGGCTTTCATGAGACAATGTTTAACGCATCCCGAATTCGGTTATTATACTACTCGCAATCCTCTTGATTCTGCTTCAGGTGATTTTGTGACTTCACCGGAGATATCCTCGATGTTCGGTGAGATGATTGGAATTTGGCTTTTTTCAGTCTGGAATAAACAAGCTAGACCAAGTCCAATGAACGTGGTGGAGTTTGGTCCTGGTAAAGGAACTCTAATGTTAGATGTTATTAAGACCTTCAATAAGTTAAGTAAAGGGGCCCCTGAGATAAAAGTGACTTTGATTGAAGCGTCAAAAGTACTTCGCGAAGAGCAACGTCGCTTATTATGTGGTGATGGTGCGCCATTTGAAGAAACATCTGAAGGCTTCTTAAAGTCAACCACAAGGTGGGGCAATGAAGTTGTTTGGGTGTATAATGAGAAAGATGTTGATTCTGACGTTGCGAACTACGTTCTCGCACATGAATTCTTCGATGCTCTCCCAATCAAAGGATTCGAAAAAACCGCACATGGCTGGAGGGAATTTATGGTAGAGCACACCCCAAGTACTCATAACAAGCAGAATGCATTACCGCCATCTGAAAGTGATAAGTCAGAGGTGGACACGCAGACATTAGCAACATTAGAAACAGAATTCCATCTTACGTTATCGACACGCGAAACGCCATCTTCAGCTATACCGAACGCCTTGTCTAGAGTTAAAGATTTGCCGGTTGGGAGAAGAATTGAAGTTTGTCCTGATGCTGAGCTCTTCCTTGCAAAAATGGTTTCTTTGACCAATACGAAAGGGGCTGTCTTAATAATAGACTATGGTGTATCTGACGACGTACCCGAAAACACCTTAAGAGGCATCTACAAACATAAATTTGTATCTCCCTTTTTTAAGCCGGGTGAGGTTGACTTATCTATTGATGTCGACTTTGGTCACTTGAAACAGCTAGCTCAGAATACGATGGATGTTTATGGTCCCGTCGAACAGGGGGACTGGCTACATGAATTAGGGATTGGTCATAGGGCCGATCAACTAATCAAGTCAAATTCGACTGATCTAATGAAGCAGGAGAAGATTTTCGAGTCCTATAGTAGATTGACGAGCAAGGATGATAAAGGCATGGGAAAGATCTATAAATTTTTGGCTTTGCTACCAAAAGACTCTGACCGTCCTGTTGGTTTTGGTGGCGTAGTGTAAATAGTACAATCCATGAAATGACCGATATATGACCCCCAATATAAGCTATGAGTCTCTTCTATTTTCACTAATATTTGAACTCTCAACTTCCTGAATTCCACGGGGCAACAATTTATTAAGTGATAAGAAATAGTATTTCACATCCCCAATTCAAGAAAAATCAATTCTTATTTCGTGACCACATCATGTCGACGTTCGGTAGCGTTGGTCTGGATAATTGAGGATCAAGAATATTACACGGACAGCCAATTACCTCTTTCCAACGGTAGTGAGAACTGTTCAAATTGCAACAACGTATAGACTTTCTTCAGAGTAGATATTTCTGTAAATATGATAGTTACCTTATTGTCCACTGAAAGGAATCTATAAAACCAAACTTAGAATCAGTCAGCTTAGCCTCAGCGTAACATAAGCAGTAGTGGTCATATAGCAACCTAAGTTCTTCCACCTCATCTATCCACTCTAGCCTGTTGATTCTCAGTATTTCTTTCGCGTTAATCCAACCGTCTCCTTTTAAGCCTGCAACTGTAGTTATGTCAACAAGCTTTAAATTGTCTAGATCACATGTCTCCCGTAGAAAACGGAACCTTGCCTCTAAATTCAGAAACTCGTTGAAAGTAAGAAGATCTATACCTCTTCTTGACAAGTTTTTGGCCATTGTATCTCCGAATGCATCATGTAAGGACATTGGCTCATACACCAAGAATGAGACGAACTCCTTCTTTCGGCGAAAAAATTCAGACCATGTTGTTATTACTCGTCTATTGTCCTCTGGAGTCAAATAACAGAGAACACACTCGCTGAGTATCATTGTTGGGAGATTCCTGATGTGAGCCCAGCGGCTGACCGTCTCTAGAGATAGGTCCCTTAGATCATAGCCAATCAAACTATAGTTATCCGATATGAAATCGCCATCGAATGCTTCGAAGTCCGCTTTACTCTCGACGCTTACCCTTGCTCTTTCTTCGCCACACTTCACTATGACCGCGAGGTCATCGTTGTTAAGAACCCCTAGCTTCTTGAGTTTCACTGACTCAGGGAAATCAATTTCGTGATACACTAAGCCCGGATATCGTTTTAGAAAATTGAAACACCTTGTGTCAGAACCACTGCCTAGGGAGATTATTTGGCAGTCTTTGAAATGACATACAAATTTTCTTAGGATTTGGTCGATCAGTTCGGAGCGTAAGTAAGTCCCACGATTGATGATAGGTAACTTCTTCTCGTTGAACGCAGCTCTTAGTGTTCTCCCGGCGGACAAACTGGAATATCCTTGACAGTACTGGAGATTCTTGTAATAAGAGTCGATCAATATCGGAATGTATGGATCATGTAAGTAACCTTTTCGCGTGGCACTTGAGCGGCAAGAAAGTGCGTCTAAATCGGTGGCACGTATTGTTTTGTCTTGCTTTTCCTCTTGAGAAAGTGATGTAAAATTCAGTATACTCATTTAAAGTAGCCGTAGAATGCATCTAGTCTAATTTTGCATCACTGATACATTTTGGAAGGAATTGTACAGTTTCGCGTGTGAAGGCACGACCATATTTGCTACTGCCCATTGAGTTCACAACTAGGCTTACAACCCAGTAACAAATGCTTGCTCTTGTTGCGTACTCTCTGATGTTAACTACTTGGATGCCATCATTAGTCCTTTTTTACTATGACCCACCAATTGTCCTTTTCGTACCCTTGATCCACAATCGAGCAATTTCCCGCTGCTCGAGCATTTTCAGCTAGCTCACCGTCTCTATATAGATGATAGTATCTGTATTTTGTCGATGGAGCCTCCAGATGTAAACCAGTCGAAGCAACTTCTTCATTACCCTTGCCACCATCGCGTTTTGAGGTTGGTGTAGTTGCTACTTTCTTTGGACTTCGAGCCGTTTTCTTTTTGTTCTGAAGTACCCAAGGTACAAGAACATCTTGGTTATCTCCTTCTTTGTAGCCTCTTCGTGACGTTTCTTGTTCAAGAGCCCAACAGTAAATCAAGAGCTCTCCGCCACTCCTCAATTTTGTAAGTGCATGCGCTATAGCTTCTATTCTTCTATCTTCTGTTGCAAAATGGTGTATAACAGCAATACTGATAGCAAAGTCGAATGTTCCGGAAGGGTGTGGTAAGCACAATCCATCAGCAACGCCAACGTCGTAGGCATTATGGGAGATAGCCTTAGCGCACTCGACGAGGCCCACCGATCTATCCGTTCCAATAATGTAGACGTTCTTGTTCACGCCTAGATACTTTCCGTTTCCTGTCCCAATATCTAACCCAATACTAAAATGGGGTCGACTCGTGAGAAACTTCTCCACTATCGGCCATGGCTTGTACCTCGTTTGGGAAAAATGCGAAGCAATCAGGTTGTAAACATCGTGAACGAATTCCTGCTCTTGATCAGCCGCGTCTATAGTGTCTGGTAACGTGGGGATACTCATGTCACCACCTGTTCTTAAATTCATGTCCAGGACGTGGACGTAGCGATGTGGCATGTACGTGAGTGCGCGAAATTTTGACAAAAAAAATCTAACGTTTCTGTGGAGTACGACGACGCCAACGACGACGGCATGTCTCCCTGGTTTAGATTTTCATTAGTCCTTGCAGGCTTAGCTGTAATTATACCGTTTACTGTGGACAAGGTCAGAACTCTTTTCGAGACTACACCATTGAGCGAAGCGAATGATTTACTTAACACTCTCCGACTCAGAGTTCCAGTCTATGTTACCTTTGGTGATAAAGGATTCAAATTCCCAGATTTGGTAGAAGCGACCCAACCTCAGTTGAGCTTCTACTTGGCCTCTCACATGCTTTGGCAAGTTGACATTCAGTTGATTGAAGCATACAATCAGACGACGATCCCCGAATCAGCCCATGTGGTGGAATTAATATTAGCCAACGAAAATAGCCTAGCAATTGACCCAGATTCATTGAGAGCGTTTGTTTATTACAATCTTGAATCTATCGATGCAAACGATTTACCTTACTTGCTAATTCAGACTCTAATTGAGCACTTAATTCACCCTATCATCGAAGCAAAAAGGTCGAATACTGCGGACAAATCAAATTTGGATGTCCGCATTCTATCTTATCCTTCCGAGGGATACGACTCAGGCTTTCAGGCGTCTTTGGAGCAAGCTTTGAACGAGTACGCGAGGTCAATCCAGAACTACACAGAAATGACGACGAACCTCCTTGCAGTTCAGAACTTAGAGTCTGCTCTTGAAGGGTATGCGAGTTCAAACATTTTCAATCTAGTACTCGCTAATGTCTCTCATTGTGCGGAAGCTAGAAATATCTCCTCCCCAAACTATGGGGTTACATGCATGTCTTTGAGCGAGCAGTCTGATGCAATCGCAATGGAGACCGCAAAAGAAGCCATAAGATTTTTCAATTACTACCTTGGCATTTCAGAGAAACCCGATAACAATATGCCTCTCAGAATAGACGCCTTACAGAGAATTAACTCTTGGAAATTACTCCTGGATGTGAGAGACATACTCATGGCATCAGGCAGTACGGATGAAACCATGAGTGTTTTGCTACTTAAATTAACCAAGGAACTAAAAGAGGGAAACATCAGCAACTGGGCCCGATTTTTGGCTCAACTGAGAGAGTTAAGTCAAAGTGTGGAATCATTCAGGGAATAGGAAGAACCTAGTGAACAGGAACAATTAGTTACAGTAATCACGTGACATTACTTTCGTTTCTGTAGTAGTAACATTTCGTATAAAGATTTCTCTAACTCATGTCTGACGCTGAAACGGGTGATGATTCATTAAGCGATATCAGTTTGGATGAAGAAGATGAGGAGTTGATATGGAGGGTGTTCTTCGATTCGTTTGATAGTGGAAATGATATGGTTAATGATTTGGACAAAGGAGACTACGAGGAGGATATTAGTGATTTGTCTGATATTGATGACCCTGACCTCGTCCAGCGTTACCGTACCCTCAAGGAGGACAATGGTGGGGAATCCATGAGCGAAGAAGAGAGAAGGAGACTAATCTTATCACAATTTTCCAATGATCAAATGGACCGCTTCGAAGAATATCGAAGAATGAAGGTTAATAAGCCTGGAGTTAAAAAAGTGTGCAACTCTGTATGGGGACACTCAGTACCCCAGAATGTTGCTATGGTGCTAGCTGGCATATCGAAGACATTCCTTGGTGAGATAATAACGAAAGCCTTCGAAGTGCAAGAAAAGTACAATAAAGCACAATTGAAGACAGATGTGGAAGCTAAAAAGAGACGCAAAAAGGAAATAATGAGAAGATTGGAAAATGAACAAGATGTGATGCCATTAGAAGAGAGGAAACTAAGCTATCGTGGAGATGTGCTCCATCCGCTACTTCCCGAACATATTCGCGAAGCTTGGAGACTATATCAGTTAGAAAACAGTTCGCCTATAAACGAAAACTGGAGATCCCAGGGGGATTCTGACGGTAAGTTTTTCAGGTGATTCAAGATATGGAAGGAATGGAGGACCATATTAAGGTGGGGCCCATTGATGTTGAGGGGATACGGTTGAAGATGAGCGCATACTGAAGTGGCCCCATGATGACTGGAGTACAAAGTGGGGCGTTGTGGTAACAAGGGTAAGCAACTCTACTAACATGCTAAGGACAAATTATTGCGCTCCATATATATTTATACAAAAATTCATAATTCCTGTCGTGTAAGAACATGCAAACACAAAATAAGTACACACAAGTGTATTCTATATGTAAATAAATAAAATCTAAAGAAAAGAAAAATATTATAATAAATATAATACAATATAAACATTTAATTATTAAACATTTACTTGAAATGATGAAAACATTCTTTCCATTTTTTTATATTTATTAATCCTTAAAAATTGAATATATTTGATTATCCGAATTCTTTAAATTTAAGCACACATTTAAATTTATTACTCTGTAATTCTCTCATACATTTATTGAATGCGTGCTCTGTATTTATCTAAAACCTCCAAGAGCCTTCTAGCTCATCGAATCTTCGCCTATTGATGTTGCGCCTTTTATTGAAGCTCAAGTCATCAACATCCCGCCTCATGTTTTCTCTCTTCAAGCGCCTTATATTTCTTTCGCGTTCAATTTCTCGTTTTTCGATCTCCCACGGTGTGAGAATCTCAACTATAGGCTCCCAATGATCAGTACCATTGTGAACACTACTTTCAGTTGCAATGCGAATTCCACATTCAAATATCAAACCATTAGTCTGCTGATACTTGTGAAGTTCGTGATTATAAGTTCCGTCTGCGATCTCTTTTTTCATTCTCAATAGCACTTCATGGAGAGAATGCGAAATTGCAGGTTTAAACTCGAGAGACAAGCCCAAATCGCCAACAACAATGTCCGCAAATAACTCAGGCGTCACTTCAGTCTGGCTTAAATCCCATTCGAACTTATCCTGGTAGAGCTTTTGTCCTAAACTTACAGCTAGGTCAATAATAACATGAAAAGACACGTTAGAAGGTAGCTGAAGTGAGTTCACGAAGGTGTAGTCTTCGATTTGTTTGGTGATGGATTCGGCGATATCTTGTCGTAACTGAGGAGGCAAACTCAAATCCTGACAAAGGATGAGAGCGAATTCATCGGGAGTGATGAGTGTTTCATTGATATTCCACATGAAAAAGTCGATGAGCTTGGAAGATGAATGATTATACTCAATATTGAGCCGAATAGGAATTAGTATATCACTAGGTTTGTGCGCGGACTCTTGAATTTTCATCTCATTTGCAATATCACGAGGATAAGCAGTCCTGTTCGCTTTTTTCAAGATAATCTTTGGCTGCTGCGTCTGATTCAAGCTGTTGGAATTGTTACCTGCATTTGATGAAGAATCTTCAAAATCTTCATCTAGATTTTCGATCTCTGCATAATTTATCTGTCGCTTGGATCTTCCTTGAGGAACAGAATTGTGAATCAAAGCATTATTATTGTCCTTGCTTATTCTTGACTGAATTCCAGAAGCAAGTGCCTGCGGGTAGAATGTCTTGCTTTGGAAAGATAACGAGTTCATGCTTGACTTGAAGTATCCGTGTCGTTGCTAGAGAAATAGCTGTCGCGATGAAATGAGGTACGTGCACTACCACGGTATTGGCGCGCAGAGAAGTAGGCATGGAATATTCAGACGCGTAGCATGGACACGATAACCATTCTTGAGACATTTCTTCTATCAAAGTCTGTATTGGAGGGAATCGTACCCTTCGAGAAGTTTGTGAGTCTATTTCCCGAGGTTCGCGACACAGAATTTCTCGCGTCGCTTTATGATGCCTTATCAAAGCAGCGATCGAACTTGTTAAGCGATATACGTGACACCATCCAGAGCGATTTTGATGCACCAGTTGCGGAATTTATGGATGAGTCATCAAGATTTATATCGCCACTCAGGGAGAAGAAGTCCATAGAGGCAGTTATACTGCAACTCGAAAATCTTTCCGGAGTGGCCCGCAATCGAGAAATAGCCCTCGATGGCGATATTGCAGAACAATTGAAAGCATTGAAGACCCAAGTGACCCATTTACTGCGTAATGACATAGCCAGAAACTTCGACAATATTCCTGACGCTGTTGATAGTGTCAAGAAGGCGCACAACCTATTGGCCAAGACAAGGTGACGCTTGATGCGATAATTTGTAATATTCAGGTACGAAAATAGATCGATTAATGAATGAATGAATGCATTGACGTCTACGCTGATACAATATACACAAGTTTCCCCACTCACGCATTTATGTGCATTACGTCTGTGATAAACCCCTTCTCTAACTCCTCTAACATCCTTATCTCATCCTCACCAACCCATTTCCATATTTCAAAACTCCAATTCAATCCGGGCCGATCCCCAATTTGATAATTACTTTCGAGGCCCCCAGTGGGCGGAAGGTCCTTCATGTACACGATTCTTCGTACTCTTGAATGCACTAATGCCATACAACACATGACGCAGGGCTCATGAGTAGTATAAACAATTAAATCCTGACACAAATAATTCTGGGGAGTTTCATTATTTCCAGGTCGTGCTCGGCTTTCGTTTTCAAGTTCTGCCACTCTCTTTATGGCAGCCATAATGCTGTGCTGAAGAGGATGGTCTCTTCTGTTGTCATGTTCTATGGTGATTATCTCGCTTGTAAACCTGTCTTCATTAGGACGAGTAATAATTGTTACCGTCGGACACTGACGAGAATCGTTCTCTATAAGGCTCTTCAAAGCACCGAGTAGTTTATAGATCATGCTCTGTTCGTGCTCGATGTCAAAAACTGTATTTTTCAACACTTGGTGGTTAGGATTTCCCTTCCACGACATCGGCCAATACTTAGAACTCCATTCTTGAGCCAATTCCTTCGTTGGGGGACATACAGATGGAATTTCCACTTGCGAAATGGAGAACTCCATCGGTTTTTCAAAATAATTGACATCTGCTAGCAATCTCTTGATACTGTCCTGGCTTTCAAACATAGATGAGGAACATAGAATTGTTTTGATAAGGGCACCTTCCTTTCGGAATCTTTTGAGATGAATGAATGATTGAGGATCAAGCGGAGTAAGATGCTCCCTTATGAAGCAAATCATATCTTTAGTATAACTAGGTGGTATTGAACAAGTCCAAACTGAGGTTAGCCTTGGCTCTGAGATGTCTTGATAGTGTCTAACCTGTTTGAGTTTGCCTTGGATTATCCCGTTCTCATAATCGATGACCTTACTCTCCGCTCCATTCTGACGGCTCTTCATTGTCCGGGCAGTACGTGCGGTAAGGCGAATTATGGTGAATATGTCGTCTCGTAACTTATGAAAAATAGACATACGCATGCGAAGATTGAGCTATCGGCACGAACTTGGCACCAAAAAGTAAGACTGTACACGAAAACAATTATATGATTCGATCACTTGAGGATTATATTGGTTATCACTATGCAATAGATTTGCGGAATAAGATTTCTCGGTTCTTGGAAGATGATGTCAAATGTCTCGTGGCAGAAACAATTCAAAACTCTATTGCTCGTCCATCCTCGGTAGTTCAAGATCTAGACGCGATAGCGCGTTCAATCCTCGAAATCATAGTTACCCCTAGCTACATCGACTTTATCGATGCCCTCATTGCTCAGATCATCTATCGCAAGCTCCCGAATGTTCTCGTATATGGATATGTCGAAAACGAGCAATCGTCACATTGGAACCCAAATACTAGCTTCCAAGTGACTCTTCTCAAGGGCAAGGCTTGGGAAAGGTTGGCAAATATTCTAGGGTGGAAAATATTCATTGAACTTGTCATTGGTACGAGATGTTTCGTTAAGTCTAATGAGCGTATGATGCAACTCTTTGGTCCCCCAAGCGATGCTCAACGGCACTATAAAGCACGCGAAGTATCATATCATTGCAATGAGTTATTTCCGACTAGCGCAGAAGCATTATTCGAATTAATCTTTAATTACCACATCCAAAGATGTCCAAAGAGCTACAGACCCATAAGAATCTTTTGCAATGAGATCTTCAATAGACATAAGCGTTGTTCTTATACAGCTATATTTTTAGAAATAGTGGAACCTGCGTGTTTATCGCTACAGAATCTCACTATTATTCCATTTCAAAAAATCGTGAGGTTCGTGTTGCTGATTGTCGGCCGTGTCTTACCACTTCGAAGCTGGGGTACCCAGAGAAATAAGCGGATTCTATTCAAAGGCGTAACATCTTTCTTGAAAACAGGCCGCATTCCGGTCAATTTGCCAATGAAACTAACAGAAATACCATGGTTCGGTAAAACAACGAAGTTTTCATCGAGGCATGATAAAGAAGGAAGGCAAATCAAGCTACAAGCGTTCCTCCAGTGGATTTTCAAGTCCTACCTCCCCATACTAACTGGGAACTTCTTTCATGTGATCCAAGAGTCAAAAGAGGGCGGAAGCACCAGAAAGTATTATTCCAAGCGTTCCTGGTCGAGGATTCTGCAACGATTCATTAATGAATATCAAATGAACTATCTCGAGGTCGCGAAAGACAGTGACTTGCCAAGTGATCTAAACTTTAGGAATGCTGGAGTCATGAGAATTGTTCCTAAACTGAGCGGTTTTAGATTTCTATGCATACCTTTGAGATCATTTCCGGGAACAAGTAATGAAGCTGCTCTGAACATAGGTTACTACAATTATCAGATGTCCCTAATAAAACCAGTTCACAGAATACTTCTTGCTTTGTACAAGGAGCAATTTTCTCGTAATCATACATTCCATCCACGCTGTAACTCGATTGGCGAGGTTGCATTTCAATTATCAGCATTTATTACCAGACTAAGGAGAAATGGGGGTTCAGCGAACTTCAATGTGAAGGTTTTTGACATGAAGCTGTGTTATGATAACCTAAATCAAGCTAAAGTACTCTCCAGTGTTGAAAAGTTGTTACAAATATCCAAAGGTGAGTTCTTTGTAAGGCACTTCGAGGAGATCGCATATAGCCAACTGGAGCAGAAACAATACAAACCTGTTATCCGTTCCTCTAAACATACAGCCGAGTTTGACTTTTGTCGTGGCTATTACTCCGAAGGATCTCGTCCCCTCCTAGATCGGAGTAGAACAGTAAAGTTAACAAAATCAGATATAATCGAGGTGGTACAGCTGCATTCATTGCGTTCAACGGTATACGTCCCTGGTCGAAATGCTTTCTTTAGAAGGAAGGATGGAATCTTTCAAGGATTGCCACTTCTGTCGATTCTCTGCGATATAACATATAGCTCACTAGTTGAAGAAGCTTTTGCAAATTTTGAGAAGAAAAACTCGCTTCTTCTCAGGTTAGCGGATGATTTTCTCTTTGTGACAACGGAGAATAACACTAATCAATTGGATCTTATCATTAATGGTGACTTATTCAGGCAGTATGGGGCTATAGTGAATGATGCCAAGTCTCATCTATGCTTGACGAATGCAAACCCATCATCAATTCCATTCGTCGGCTTGGCAATCAATTCTCATACTTTACATATAGGGATGGACCTCTCGAAAGTCGCTGAAATCGACGATACGAGACAGAAGTCTGTCAAGGCGCTATTGAAATATTTGATTTGGTGTTATAGAGTCCGTATGAAGGACTGCTATTTACACAAAAGATTCTGCGGAATTGAAATGATCTTGGAAAACATAAGAAGTGTGTTCTCGATGGTATTGAAGTCGGTGTGCAGAAAAATTCGCACTTATAACCGGGAGTCAGCGGATGAATACTTGATAGACTTGAAGATCTTCATGCTAACCTTGATTCACCTTACCGTGGATCGATTTTGCCGAGTCAATAACTGCTTTGCTGGGCAGGCTAGAATCCTACAAGCGATGAAAAGTTGTGCGAGTACGGTTTTCAGAAATCGTTCTGCGTATCAGGGTCTTACAGCCTGGATTGATAGTATATAGCTAGTTCACATGACTCCGAATGAGCTCTTGATGTTTTCGGAGTCTTTTAGCCGCCTCATCTTCTCAAGTTCTTCAATGCCCCCTGATTTCTTTAGCTTATCGCCATCCACGTAGCCTCCAAGTTCTTCTTGAAATTGATTCATTCGCATGATCTCCCTCTCTCGCTCACGCATCTTCTCAGCCTTATTGATAGCGTCAATCCTGCTTTCATGATCTGGCTTAATACTGAGAAGATCGTTTAAGACGGCATCTTTAACGTTTTCCAAGGACTCGCCAGGACCAAGTATAGGCAAATTGGCTGCAATCTTGTTTCTTCGAGTTGCAGACTGTTTAGACTGCTCTAATGAACACTGCTCTATCAACTCAAAGGTCTCTTGAATTTTTTTAATATCCTCTTCCAAATCTTTCGTTAAGTCATCTTGGAGATTGAAAAACTGTTGTTCTTCACAAACCTTATCGAGTTCTGACTCCCAAATCTTCTTCCATACCGTCTTTTCTCGTGTTATAAATCCTGACATTTCGGCTAGTGTTGCCTTGGCTTCCGATATTTCTCGTTGAGTGGCAGTAAGCTGTTGTTCGCTGACTCGGACACCTCTTTGAGCAACGTCTTTTCTCAAGGCTTCCATGATGTCCTGCAAGTCATCAACTCTTGTTAAAAGCATGTCTGATTCTTCAGATAGTCTTGAATGACAGTTTTCCATATAAGTTCTACTCGATGCACCTGAGGAAGATACGTCAAACTCCTGTAATTCCTGGATTTTTCTGGCAGATACCTCGATGAACTCTTGTATTTCATGGCTCTTTCTCGATTGCAATTGTTTGATAATTTTGATATCACGTTCCATAGTGGAGAGCTCTTGTGATTGTTCTTTTGAGAGACCTTTTGGACTTTGTTGTCCTTTATTGAGTTCTAAATCGTTCGGAGGGCTATGTGGAATCTTAGATGTGGGGCTGTGCAATTGTAACGTTATTTTGCTCTCCATAGACGTTATAGCTTCTTGTAGACTCTTCTCTATGAAGCTTTGTATGCCTTGTAACAGTGCAGCCAAGTCTCCAATTTTTGATTCAATATCTTGGAGCTTATCTTCACCCATCTCCTGTTCTTTGAGTCGAAGTAGGGTTCCGTCCTTGACATCCAGTTCAATAAGGTGCTCCTCCAACTCATAGGATATTTCAGACTTCGGATCGAACACATAGATTGTGGGGAATGTAGTTGTGCCAGGTGAGTAGGCAAACTTTTCCACGAACAAAAGTCGTAAGGAAGCTGAAGTTAATGGAAGGCGCACCTGTACTTTCTTGGTCACGTCTTTGATCTGTAAATAAATACTTGAGATATCACTAGTAGAATTAGCTGGCAGATGGGGGCTGATTTCAGTATCAGCCATTGCTCTTTGGACGGCATCAACCTCCTGCTTGTTAACTGTCAGAGATGAGGAGAGACGAGATAAGCTGGTATTTCCAGGAGTAATGTTTTGAAGTTTCGAGTACTGGTATGCACTGAACCTCTTGGAGGCTCTTCTCTGAAGGAAATTACCTTTCTGCAATTGGCTTAGGGCATCATTCTGAGCCGAAGCACCATGCGATGGATGCAAATTCCCTGAAGATTCAACATCTGTATCTGTCACGTTCGCACTGGGCTTTGGCTGATGTTTATCCTTTCGGTCTGGACTCCTTCCTGGAGCCCTGGTTTTAGTGACACTCAAAATGGGCGGCGGCGGATGCTGTTGACTAGTTTGAGGCACCTCTCCCTTCTTTTCTGCATGAAGCAATTTAACCTTCTCCTGCTTGCTTTTCAAATTATTCAAAAGCGTTAATATGATATTTCTTATGTTGGGAAGGAATCGATCTAAGTTCTCTTGACTTGGTGTTTCACTTAGAGCCGCTTCAAGAATGATCCTGAGGGCTTGTGGTACATCTCCGATATCCGAGATATCAACTCCGGCATGATTGAACGCCCTACTGGCAGCACGGAAGTCATTACCAAGCTTGACGTAAGCATCACTGACGTATCTGTCGTCTGCCTCTTGTTTAGCCCATTGTGTCAAACTTTCTAGTAGATGCTTTGTTGACACTAATAACCTCGTGACGCTCGATTCAATGGTATTTGTTGACAATCTTTTCTCTTTTGACCTACTGCCTGACATGTTCCTTTGTCACTTTCCGGTTGGCTTGTTTCGATCCAGATACCTTTTGCTCTGAATTTACTTCAGAAAGCGTCACCTTACTTCAATAAGAGTATGGCTTGAATAGGGAATTGTCTGACTGTAGGTAAAATATGGATATGGAGAAAGGAACGGAGTCCTGAAGTTCGTATTTGGTATTTTCTCGTATTATATACAGGATGGTGTCTTTACTCGAACAGCTACGATGCCCTTAATAAAGAAAGGAGGACTTTGAGATTATGCTATGTGGTAAATACTGTAAAACGTGCGTTCGTGATGTAAAAGGGAGGTAAACAATAAAACCTCCAGTTGAAATCTCCATCTCAGGAAAAATATGTCTTAATGACTTCAATTTCATTCGCACCCGAGTACTTGGTTAAAATAGAAACTGCCTGATCACGGGGCATGTTACCCAAGATTCCCTTGACTGCTTCAGCGGACTTGTTCGCAATTTGTCCAGCAATAGCACCGTGTGCCAACGCAGTAATGACCGAGTCCACAACTTTTGGTACATTACCGGAGATCGCAGGATGATGATTCTTGATAAGTTCTGTCAAGAAACTGTAGACAAACGCAGCTGCTTCTTCATCCTGAACAACTGGTAACAACCCAATCCACAGTTGGATTATACCTTCCAAGTTTGGAACCTTTGATCCATAGGCCTGGCAAACTTTTGCAATCGCCGCAATGCTATGCTCTGTAGCGTGAACGTTCTCATCCGCTCTGGCGTCAGGTACAGACACTAACTTGAACATTGGTTCTAAGCATGAGAGACAAAACTGGTCATATGTCGGACCACCATTCTGAGCAGCAACGCCGATGGAGTAAGATGCAATTTGCCGAATTGTGGCATGCGAAGAGACCACAGAATCCCTTAAAATATTGGTAAACATGTCTCTATAGTTGATCGAATCCGGACCGCAAAATTCTATTAAATCGCTGACAATGTTCAAGCCACACAATTTTATACTTGTATTGTCGTCCACGATGAATGATGCAACAGTTGGAGCCAATATCTCGAAAGCTGCCAAAAAGGCGGACTTTGCGTTTGTGAAGACGGATGAAATAGCTTTGTTGATCTCGTCTAACAACTCTTCATCGGTGTACTCTTCTATGTCATCCTCGACATCCTCGGTGTACTCGTCGTCATCATTATCTCTGCTCTTTATTCTCTCGTATAACTGAGTCAAGTTGGAATTGATTGACTTCGCGAGAGCCGTCAACTGTCCTGTCGACAATGAATTTGGGCCTAGCACGGCGATACATTCTCCCAATGCTGCATAATATGCCACTAGTAACTCCGGCACAGGTTCATTAGTCAAGACTTCAACAAGCTTGCTAGAAATTTTGGCCCACAACTCCAAGGTTTCGTTAGAGTTGTTTCCTGTGGCAGCAGCAGAGCACTTCAACAAGGCTGACAAGGTCAAAGCGGCAGATGCTCTCACTCCATCGTGCAAGTAAAAGTCTAAAGCATCAATACCAATATCCTGGACGATTTGTGGCACCCAAGGAAAAAAGTCTCCCCTGAGTTGCATAGCGTATGTTCTTAATAAATCCATGGCTGACACCTTGTGATCAAGCGATGCTGTGTTAACAGCTATGTGCTTTCCAGCAACTTCTATTACATCCCATTCATCGTTCTGGGTATACTCCTCGGCCTCATCTTCCTCGAGCAATGAGATGTCTTGAGTGGTCTTCGCAACTTCCAAAAGTGGAGGTAAAACATGAGGCAAATAAGGGAGGAAGTCCTTGCCCAAAATACGACAAATTCTCGACCAACCTTGTTCTAAATGTTGTTTGATGGGATCATCTTCATCCACGCAGGTCTCTTGTAAACCGCCAAAGAGATTAATGATTTCTTGACTATGAATTGAAAACTTCTCTTTCCCAACAGCCAACGCGATTAAGGTTGAACACTCAACGCACTTTGCTTTCAAAGACCGATTCTCATTCCCTGTGTCTGCTTTTAAAACGTTGATTAACATTGGCATCAAGGTGTCATAATACTTGATGAACTTAGATTCAGCAGCATCAGCAATAATTGCAACAGTCATCAAAACTTGCTCCTGGACATATCTTTTCGGAGAATTGAGGAGATTCAATAAATTGGAAAGTAAATCGTCCAAATAGGGTTCCAAAATTTCCTTAGAAGCCGCCTCAGAGAAGTTGACCAACGCTGCTGCAGCATGAGACTGTACTCTTGGTACGTACCGATTGTTGAGCATGGAGATGAGTGCAGGAAGAATTCTGTCACCAGAGTTTCTTTGTATAACATCGGCAAAGTCTGTCGACATTTGTCCCAATGCATTACAACAAGCATACTGCACTCTTGGGTGGTTATCATGCAAAGTGGGCAAAATAAGATCGAGTATCTTAGGAATTTCAGTAATGAGAACATCTGAACAACCTTCCGCTGCTGATGACAAGGCCATCAACGCAGCCTGGCGGTCTCTCCAACTTGAAGAACTAATCATATCGGGCAAATACTGAAACAATGGTGCGGCCATGGCCTGCCCATTCAATCTGAGGGACACTCTATCCAACGCTTGACGAGCTGCATCATGCTCGACTTCTTCATCTTCATCGTCGTCCTCGTCATTATTGTTCCACTCAGCTGCATCATCATCGTCAATGCACACCTCAGTTAGCATGGAAAGAGTAAGAGTTACCATCGTTGAGGTGTAGCTTGGAGTGCGTTTACACATTGAAGGCGACACTTCTGCAAAAGTAGTCAATAGTTCAAGAGCAGCCAACCGAGTGTTCAGCTCGGAATCTTTATTTTTTGCAACTATGCCGCAGAACTCAGTGATGGTAGGGAACATGTCTTTGAACATCTTAGGTGCAAGTTCCACTAAATCAATCAATGCTTCGAGAACGGAAGCCAATGCATGATCTTGTCCGTTTTGCATAAACCTGGGTAATGAATTCAACAAATTGGGAAGTAAAGGGATCAATGCTTGCCACACTTTGCGTGGCAACTCTCTAAAGAAAGCAACAAAAGCAGTACACGCCGCTATCCTCACGTCATCGCTAATATCTTCGAATCCAGCGTTATAGATTGGAAGCATATCGTTAATGTAGGATTTGTCAATTAGCTCAGGGGCGGACGAAAACACGCGAAATGCAGATTCTCTCATACTTGCATCATTACTCCTTGTGGCTTCATATAACGCTGGCAAAAGTTCTGTCCACGTTCCCAGAGGCAGTGCATGATCTCTAGCAACTTCAGAAATGGCGTCTGAGAGTTTGTGGCGAACTTGGTTAGACTGCGGTTGGGTAAAGCCGTGTAACAAGATGCTCCTAATCTGTTGTCTTGTTGGTTCAGATATAACACCAATCTGTCGGTCTGTAACTGAGCTGAGCTCACGTGGAGACTTTATCGCCATGCGTCTAAATAAGACTGCGGCAAATGCTTGAATGGTTTCATTGGAGCCCGAAGTAGCTTGTTCAGCAAGGAAGACAAGCAACATTTCCACGTTTTCTGTTGCAGTCCAAACCGTCTCCAACTGCTTCTCCGCCGATGAACGAGTCGTATTGTTGCTCGAAGTTAACTCATCCAAAAGTTGAGTTAGAGCAGCATGGGCTTCTGGAGGAAGCACTGTTGTGGTCATCTTGTTGGATAAATGGTGCCTGGCGGGATGATTGGAATTCAACCCTCAAGATACACTTCAGATTAACTGAAGTGCGCCAGTTCTATGGATAGTGGACGGTGGCACTCGAAATGAGTACTTCCAATTGCAATCAGATCGCCTACCAAACTCAATGCCTTCACTATTCAATGCTCGCGCACATACCGAAAATTTTTCTGGTAGCGCTTGGTAGCGCCTCGAAATGATTTTATCGGTCGCTGCATTGGTGTACATCGTGAGAATAACCTTAGTAGTCAGCCTTTCCTCGTCTAGGATCTGGCGTTATACTTTCGAGATGTTGAAGCTAGCTAATATTTCTTAAGCTGAGATCATTTTTGATATAGAAATGACGAAACACACTAATGCAACCTAAAGGGCCAAACAAGGACACAATATTACAGAATGTCGCCCGCTTTTTCAATTAAATGCAAAATGCTATAAATAATTCTATATAATCATCTCACTGAGTGATATAGGACATAGCAATTGCCCCACTCCTTTAGCGGGTGTACCGTTCCAAGATTAACATATTGGGCTCATTTTCGGACACAGATCATTTTTGATATATTCACGATTGCTGCAACTTCTGTGGGAGCTATGCTGACATTACTTCTTGAGGATTGTGATGACATCTTCATCTTGCAAGACATGATTCAAACCGACTATCTGCGGCGAGTGCTTACAAGAACGGCCGTATACCAATGCACTTCTGAAATCGTCCACCAACGATTTATGAATTGAGTTGCAGAAATCCTCCACAGTGCATCTATCATTGCGAAGCACAACTGGCTCGCTAAAGTCAGGCAACTTTCCCTTGGGCTTCGTGTAAACTCTGACCAACCTCAAGCGGTCCCACATCATCTCTAACAAGTCGTCCAAATTCCAGCCTTTGCCAGAAGAGATTGGAATTGCATTGGGGATTTTGTATAACAAATCGAGTTCCTCGATCGAGAAAGAATCAATCTTATTTAACACATAGATTGCAGGGATGTAGCGTCTGTTCTTTGCTTCAATAGCATCGATCAAATCATCAACTGTTGCATCAGAACGTATCGCAATGTTAGCTGAATTGATCCTGTACTCATTCATAACTGCGCGTACCTCATCATTATCCAATCGAGTCAATGGGACGGTGTTTGTGATATTAATTCCACCCTTTTCCTTTTTAGTGATGATGATATTAGGGGGCTCTTTGTTTATACGAATACCCATGCCCTCCAATTCACGTTCAATAATCTGTTTGTGCTGTAACGGCTTATTGACATCCAAGACGAGGAAAAGCAAATTCACGGATCTAGCAACACCAATGACTTGCTTACCTCTACCCTTGCCGTCCTTTGCACCTTCAATAATACCAGGCAAGTCAAGCATCTGAATCTTGGCACCACGATACTTTATTACACCAGGTACGGTGGTCAACGTAGTAAATTCATATGCAGCAGCCTCTGAGTGCGTGCCTGTAAGTTTTGAAAGCAATGTAGATTTACCCACCGACGGGAAGCCAACGAAACCGATAGTGGCAACGCCAGTTCTTGCAACATCAAAACCTGCTCCACCACCGCCACCACCGCCAGACGACTCTGTGATAAGATCTCTGCGCAACTTCGCGAGTTTCGCTTTAAGCTGTCCCAAGTGATACTCTGTGTTCTTATTCTTTTGGGTCCTGGCCATCTCATCCTCGATGGACTTGATTTTGTCAACAGTAGTCATGGTGCCTGTTCTAATAAGTTACGTCGATCTGAGATAGATATGGAAAAGAACGTAACGTCGAATACTACTCAGCTGGCTTACATCACAATTTGCTGCCAAATTTTTCGGTCGTGCAAGACACAGGTGAAATGGAACATCCATTTTTGGAGGGCCCACATAGCCAATTTATGAATCGATTTTCATCGAGATTGCAGGGACTTTGAGTAGTAGGTACAGAATGCGACAAATATAGTTCGAAACCATATAAGAACTGCGTTGTTGTCCTTAGAAAGCGCTTTCTCATGCGAAGCTGTAGTTGCATAGGTATATTAATATCACCAAAAGGTGACCACATCTACGACCCTAGTTACTACTTACAACGTCTTACTCCTCTAGACATTTCATCTTATCCGTGTACCTCGCTGGTTACGAAATATAAATTCGTTCCCACAACCTTTACCTGATGAAGTATTACGTGCGCTTACCGATCACTGAAAGATTTTCGCATAGTGTGAGTTCTGAAGTTATCCACGCCAGTACGATCGGTTTATAAACACATCGGTAGCAATAGCATCGCGCTTGCAACCACACTAACCTTACCGTTTCATCTACATAATGGCGAAAAAGGGAAAGATAGGAGCCAAAGTTGGTGATTGGGATGATGATGACATGTACATGGAGTCTACTCCGGTGGAAGAGATTGGTGAGTCACCTGCTCCGGAAGGCGCTGAGACAGATGGCACAGAGCAAGCAACCCCCGAAGCTGCTTCTGCGGACGACGTTTCGGGCGACTTCTTGAATTCCATCCGCCTGTCGGTGAAGAAAAAGGAGGTGAAGCAAGCTGAGGAAAAGAAGAACAAAGATGGTCCAAAAATCTTGAGCAAGAAGGAGAAAGAAAAGTTGAAGAAAGAAGCAGAGAAACAGTTGAAGAAGGAGCAGGCCGCCAAGAAGAAAGCTCAACAGGCTGCCAAGAAGGAAGAAATCAAAGAGGCAAATAAGCAGAACGCAAAAGAGGCTGCTGTTGCTAAGGAGGTCAAGCAGGAAGACAGTACAGATGATACTACAGCTCCAAAGGCAGCCAAAAAGGGCGGAAAGAAAGTTCCTGCCGGTCTCGCTGCCTTGAAGCGTCAATTAGAATTGAAAAAACAGATGGAAGAAGAACAAAAGCGCTTGGAAGAGGAAGAAGAACAGCGTCGCTTGGAGGAGGAGCACTTGGCTGCCGAAGAGCAGGCAAAACTCGAAGCTGCAAGAGTGGCCAAGAAGGAGAAGGAAAGACTCAAGAAAGAACAGTTGAAGGCAGAAGGTAAGCTCTTAACAAAGAAGCAGAAGGAAGAAAAGAAATTACAAGAGCGCCGTCGTGCCGCTTTGTTGCAAGCCGGAAACATAACCGTTACTGGCTTGCAGAAGGATTCTAATGACGGTGCATCCTCTAAACCTAAGAAGGTTGTGTACACCAAGAAGAAGTCTTCAAAGCCTAAGGACTTCCTGGCGAGCAAGGCACAGCTGTCAGTGAAAAAGGAAGAGCCGAAGGATGACGATGATGTTATTGTCGATGACTGGGAGAAGATGGCCGACGAACCCGTAGTTGACGACTGGGAGGCAGCACTTAGTGACGTTGAAGAGCCAAAGGAGAAGGCCGAGTCGGCTCAGGATGACCTGGTCGAGGACAGAGAAACGGAGATTGACTCTTCGACTAAGGCAAATGAAGAGCCAGAACGCAGAGTCAAGGCAGAGACAGAAATAACAAACAAAGTGGAAAACCAGCAGACCGCATTGGAGCAGAAGGCACCTGTCAACCCCGAGAAGGATTTGCGCTCGCCAATTTGCTGTATTTTGGGTCATGTTGATACCGGCAAAACCAAGTTGTTAGACAAGATCCGCCAGACAAACGTGCAAGGAGGCGAAGCAGGTGGAATTACGCAACAAATCGGAGCGACATATTTCCCAGTGCTGGCTATTAAGCAAAAAACTGCGGTCATGGCACAGTACGAGAAGCAAGCATTTGATGTGCCTGGTTTGTTGATTATTGATACTCCTGGTCACGAGTCTTTCTCCAACTTGAGATCCCGTGGTTCGTCGTTGTGTAACATCGCAATTTTAGTGATTGATATCATGCATGGTTTGGAAAAGCAAACCCTCGAATCGATCAGATTGTTGAGGGACAGAAAGGCTCCTTTCATTGTTGCTTTGAACAAGATTGACAGATTGTACGACTGGAAAACAATTCCGAACAATTCTTTCCGTGGCTCATTTGAAAAACAGAGCAAATCAGTACAGTCCGAGTTCTGGAACAGATACGAACAGATCAAGGTTGCATTGTCAGAGCAAGGCTTGAACTCTGAGTTATATTTCCAGAATAAGAACATGACCAAATACGTGTCTATCGTTCCTACTTCCGCTGTGACCGGTGAGGGAGTGCCCGATTTGTTGTGGTTGTTGTTGGAGTTGACTCAAAAGAGAATGTCCAAGCAGTTGATGTACTTGTCGAAGGTAGAGGCTACTATCTTGGAAGTTAAGGTTGTTGAAGGCTTCGGCTACACAATTGATGTGATCTTGTCCAATGGTGTTTTGAGAGAGGGAGACAGAGTTGTTTTGTGCGGCTTGAACGGCCCAATTGCCACGAATATTAGAGCTCTTTTGACACCTCCCCCATCTCGCGAATTGCGCATCAAGTCTGAATACATTCATCACAAGGAAGTTAAGGCAGCTTTGGGTGTCAAAATTGCTGCCAATGACTTAGAAAAGGCGGTCGCTGGCTCTCGCTTGGTTGTTGTTGGTGAGGAAGACGATGAGGATGAGATCATGGAAGAAGTGATGGACGATTTGACTGGTTTGTTGGACTCAGTGGACACTTCAGGTCGTGGTGTGACGGTCCAAGCTTCTACGTTGGGATCTTTGGAAGCTTTGTTGGATTTCTTGAAGGATATGAAAATTCCTGTTATGTCTATTGGCTTGGGTCCCGTCTTTAAGAGAGATGTCATGAAGGCAACGACCATGTTGGAGAAGGCACCGGAATTGGCAGTCATGTTGTGTTTTGATGTCAAAGTCGACAAGGAAGCCGAGCAGTATGCCGAAGAACAGAACATCAAGATTTTCAACGCAGACATTATTTACCACTTGTTCGATGCATTCACTGCTTACCAGGCTAAGTTAATGGAGACTCGTCGTCGTGACTTTATGGAGTTCGCTACTTTCCCCTGCGTCTTGAAAACTATTCAGATCATCAACAAGAGAAACCCGATGCTTATTGGTGTTGATGTGATGGAGGGAGCAGTTCGTGTGGGAACTCCGATCTGTGCCGTTCGTAAGGATCCTTCTACAGGTGCTCCTAATGTCATGGTGCTCGGAAAAGTTGTGTCATTGGAAGTCAATCACAAATCTACTGATTTGGTGAAGAAGGGTCAAACTGCAGCTGGTGTTGCCATGAGATTGGACAATCCATCCTCAGCGCAACCTACATGGGGTCGTCACGTCGATGAGAGTGACTTGTTATATTCACTTATATCGAGAAAGTCTATTGACACATTGAAGGACCCCGCCTTCAGAGATTCAGTGTCCAGGGATGACTGGCTCTTGATCAAGAAGTTGAAGCCCATTTTCGACATCAAGTAACGTACATAGTCCATGACAATTGTGGTTTATCACGAAAGGTGACTCGTAGAATTTCTCATCAAGGAACGCAGTATGGAGACAGGTAGGAACGAACGGCAGAAAACACTCAGTTACTTCCTAAAAAGGAAGTCTATAATCACCAATCAAAATTTTCAAAATGTATTATAAGCAGGTCCAGCGTTTGATAGAACACCGTGGGTCCAGACGCTGCCTGAACTCGTTAAAAGAGCCAAATCAACAGCATGCAAGATTTGCCACCCATTGGAGGCTATGAGCCGGTTCAATGGAAAAGAAACCTTCCGTCTAGAGGTTTCCGGCCGTCGGTGTACTTTTGGGGCATTACTGGTCTCATGGCTTTTGGCTTTTACCGGTACTACCAGGGTGTGAATGAGCAAAGGGAGTTGGCGCGCGAGAGGCAATGGGCACGGTTTGCATTGGAGCCCTTGTTGTTGGCTGAAGAAGACAGAAACGTGGCCAGA